>CM067379.1:89199334-90444387 GCA_034510155.1 Eucriotettix oculatus
ATATATTTACCTCAGTTCCGCGACCTTGTTCATCACTTTTTGTCCAAATAATATATTATATGATGTTTTTATCTGTATTTTTGTATTACAGTTGTCACCAGAGAAAAGAAAATTTCCTACCTATTTCTTCGTTTAATTTAAAGTACTTGTTTATGAAAAAATTTCTTTTTTCAAATGTTCTAGATTTTATTTCCAGCCTTCAATCATTGTTCTTCACTTTTGCTTATGAATTCTGAGTGCTTCGTGTTTCGTTTAATTTCGATTGATCATTCTAAACTTACACAGTTTACCTTTCAACCCAGTCGTTTGTGTAAAAATAAATTCATAATTTGCACACTTCAGCACAATGTGTGTTTCCAATTTGAGAAAACGTGTGACGTCCTCAAAAAACTGACCGTTGTTTCCCGGAGTGACGCTAACCCTCTGTTGCTCACAAAATTACCGGACTTGTTCAGCTCAATAAAACACTTGTTTGTTTAGTATAAGTGAGCACCGTCATCTGTTGTAATTAATTTTGATTATGTCTTTTGTTTTTTTAGGGCATCGCCTAATTATAATTTGTAAAGAGGCACACGTTTCCGCGTCGGGTCTGCGCCTTAATGAATCCGTGCTCTGGAAGCTCAGCCGAGCGTGACAACTACGCTCCTAGCAACGTTCTGTCCTTACTTGTCGTACAATTACCGAGCTTAAAGTCGAGTTCGTTGCTCTAATGCACCGGGAAGCATTAAAGTGAATAATTCTTCATTTGCCTAGTTGGCTAGAGAAATACAAGGTTAGGGAAGATGGAATATCCTATCGCATATCTCAGAAATAGTCGCTGATCGGAAATTTATATTATTGTTTCAAAAAACCTTTTTGCTGTAACAACCTTTTTCCATCTTACCTCGTTGGTAAGAATCTGGATATCAGGAACGCTGTTCCTAGTGATTTGTGTCTCACTACTCGATGCCTTACATGTCTTGGCACATATTAACATGAATTATTGGACAAGGATTATGGTTACTGGAACGAATTACGGGAACTTAGTTACTGAATGACAAATTACTTCGACAATGATCCTCATTCTTAGATGAACAGATGAAAATTATGTGGTTTCTAGAAAAATTTAAATTTAATCAATTTAGTAAGGTTATATCTGTCCGTCTCGTACTTTTAACATTTCCGCTTCGAGTACTACACAGGGTATTTGTTGCAGATTATTGGAGCCCGAAATATATGTAAATGTTTTCATTTTGAATTTATTTTAAATTCGGAAGTTATGACTCAACAGAGACGGAATAGCACGTGTTTCGCTTTCCTCCAAAGACTGTATACAGGTTTTGACATAATAGATTTTGAAGACATTATTAGAAAATATATGTTAGCAAACACCGAAATAACTTTCTATGTTGGTAATGTTTTTAATTTCTGAAATACGGTACTTCTTCCATGTTGTGAAATACCACGTTGATAGGAGTTTCAAGGTCTGTGGAATTTAAAATTCATTACAATTATTTTGGACCCAGACTATTGATATTGGCAATTTCATTTTAAATGTTTTTAAATTTTGAAGTTAATTGTAGTGTCACTGGTAGTCTATCTTCTTTCCTCTATAGTTTATTAATGGCTTTCCCGTTGTACAGAATTAATAAAAGTTCCTCGAGGTAACGAAATACATCGAAATGTCGCTGTTAAGTGGTAACATTAAGAATTTTTATTCAAAGAATGGACGACTTTTAGTTTTGAGTTCCTCATTAAGTCGACCTTCACACCTTGAATCTGCCGAAAGTATTTTATTCCTTAATGTGACAGATTAGTTGTGTCACGTGCAAGCCATATAGTGATTGTAAAACGTTTACTTCACTTAGAATAAAAATAGTTTGCCTTCTTTACCAGACAACGCTACACGGGCCATTATCAGGAAAATTTTCGGCCTTAGATTAATCAAGAATATATGTCTGGGAAGGAAACAAACCACGCTGACTGGGCGGAAATTTGAGACTTGGTTCTCCGTGTCGACGGTCGTCCGGTTGATAAAATGTTTTTGTTTCGCGTGTTGTGTTACGATTATGTCACCTGTACCGCAGGTTCGTATTACAGTCTGCGTAAGTGGAAGATAACATCAGTATCAGAAATCATATCTTCCGGTAGGAAACTGGTAGCATTTAAAATGAGGCGTGTCAGCAGTATGCAGAAGAACCTCTTGTTCTGTAGAATATAGAATAACTCCGTCGATTGTGTCTGAGCTCCAACCCCGGAGAACGTGTGTCTGTTTGCTTTGACTGGCGCCAGGGTTGGTGTGGGGGGAATTTAACCCTTTGGGCTCCGATAGCTACCGTTACAAGTTAAAGACAGTTAAGAATCTGTCGCCATTCGCTCTCAGGCCAGGTATAGTGACCGTCTGAGCATCTTATCATCTTTAAATTCATTTGCATTACGAAATTAATTGATGTTTGAACAGAATATAATGCGATAATAATATTTTTCTTTTGCCGACAAAGGATGTAGTTTGTAGTTGTCATTAGTGACCACAGTATATTCTTCGTCGCTGCAGGTTAGTTGTGTTATCAATTACTTTCACACATACTGCTATAGTCACTAAAATGAATCTCCAAATAGTTTTTTGCCAAAAGTACTATATTAAGTCTCGCTCATGATAAGTTCTCAGTGTTACATAAAAATATTGACTTGGAAGCCTACCACTGTATACAATATATTTGTCATATGATATATTTACCTACAGCTGATTGATCATAACACAGATTCAGTAAGTTGCTAATAAAAATGAAACAAAGCATCCTTAAATAATACGGTTTCGAGTACTTAACTAGTTAAACAGTTAGGGAATACAAAATTAGTGTTTCTTTGTTGAATTTAATACAGTGAATAATAAAATTATAAATCGGTTTCATTTTATCAATTGCCGGTAACGTAAAATAGTGGATTTGTCAATACTTCTATGTATGAATAGTTCCAACCATAAATTCGTGTGGAAAGAGGTGAAAAATAAATTGGGTTTTTATTTAAAACATGTTTGGAATTATTCATAATTATTTCAGTTTCTTAATTATTGTATATAAAATTCGTGTGTTCGTAATTCTTCTCCTCCTAAACGACCTGATCGATCATAACTTTTTTTAGTGTATGTATGGCGTCACCTGGATGGGTCTTAGCTATATATATATATATAAAAATCCCAAATTTTAATCCTGACCGGAAGATAATCTGTAGCATTTGACATACGCATAAATACATTCGCAAGTTCATTGCGTCGTAGGTTGCGATTGGTTTGACATTTCGATTTAAGATTGCTCATTTCTTGTATATTTCGCTTGAATGCTGAGTGTAGTATTTATAGATTATATCGAGATTGAACAAATGAAGTGTGGAAATGTGAAAAAGATGCATTGTTTTAATTACGATTTATACACATGTTCATTCTACGGCTTTCCATCTAATCTAAATGAAACATTTTATTTTCAACGTTCACTATTTCTATTTTGATTTTTGGGTTTGCGAAAAGATTAATACTCAAACACGTGACGATCTTTCTGATGGTTTCGTAATGTATTGACAAAGAAATTATTGTTGAATTAAATACTGCATCCGGTTAATATAAATGAATTACTGTGCAACGCCGGGAACCCTGATAGTTACAAATACGCCGTGAAAAATTATTACTTATTAGAAGTAAAAATTTCCTGGTCATTAATTGCTTTTGATTGAAATTAAGGCGTATTGTGCTTTCCGCGTGTCGCTTTAAGATCCGATGTTGAAGATTCTGAAACTTTCAATACACCGTTTATCATTTAGAATCTTTATATTTGTGGAACATTATTATCAGTTACGCAACGCTATTAAATTAAATGTTACTAATTTATTTTCTTAATACATTACCATACTATTTACAGCCAAAAATCGGTGAATGAAGGTTTAGTTAAATTTGAATATTGAAGACATTATGGTTTGCGATAGATATAGTCTTATGAAACCTTGTCTGAGTCTCGTAAGTGCCCGTAAGTATTTGTAGTTTATAAAAGTGAAACCAGTCAGCGATATGACAAGGCCATTACCAGCATGTAATTTTATTGCGATGAAGAATAATAGTCCCATTTGGTTTCTTATCTCGTGAGCAAAGCACATCTTCTGAATTATATATTTTAATTACTAATTGCATTATTAAATTTATATTTATTTTAGGAAATAATTAGGAACATATGAGTGTTATTAACCGTATAAATCATTTGGAAACGAAATTTGCTAAAAAGAAATACTGCATTTAAGTATTATAATAGATCATTTTACTTAATAAACTAGACGAAAATCCTGACAATGATTATCTTTCTATTGACACAATTACGGACATTACATACTAAAAATATACTATGTAATTTAAGGTATTGGTTCGGGAAAATTGTATGGATATAAATAAATGTAAACCTTGTCTCTCACTTTTACTTGACATATGAAACTGAGAATTGCCAATATACGAAGTACACAAAAAACGAAGACTTATTTTAAAAAGGTCAGCAGGGGGACAGGAAATCCTAATATCAGTACAAGAAAAGCATGAATCACTAAAGATGAAAGCATGAATCAGAAAAACAAAATAATATATAGTAGTTCGCAGAGATGCATAATTTTAAAGATTTCGTAAAGCGTTCAGTGATTTATGGGCAGGAAAATTAATTAACAAATAAACATATGCTAAAATTTCAAAATTTTATGTCTTAAGACCTTTAAATCCATTGAATTACCTACTGATATTTTATTAAATTTAACCGAAAACAATATTTGTTATTATATTGTGAGAATATTTCCACGCTGTTGTGGTTGAGATGTTTCTAAAATAACGCTCAATCGATCCAATATGTACAAAATCCTTTTTCGCTATTAATAATTGCTGTCCAAATCGTATGCTTGCGTTCTTGTTCGGTCTGTATATTAGACTACTGACTTACTATGACTGAGTCTTGGTAGAAGAAGAATTTGACACACTTAAGAAACATCCATTGAGCCTCAGAGGGAACCTATCACGCAGTGATGATTCAGCACGAGCGGTCGCCATTTATAACGCATTAGCATGTGCAATGGGCTGGACGTGTGCTTACGCCATTGCTCACAAAAGAAAAATAAACCCGTCTTTATTATTGCTCAGACCTTCGGGCCCACACCAGGGCGATCCTGTCCTTCACCGTTATCTGCGTTTGCAACGGGACCATAGTGTGGAGAGAATACAGATCCCGACTGATTATCATCTTTTGGTAGACGATTGTGAACGACGTTCAGGTCATTTGACGCTCGCAAACATTACTGTTCTAGAAGGTTCAGAACTACGACAGTACTCGTAATCAGCATGGAATCACAAAAGCACGTTTTTATGAAGTAGAAGTCATTGTTATTACGGATTAACTCTCCCTGGTTAGGATGTTTAAACTATTTTTAAGTAAAATAACTTCCTAGAAACGAAAATTTCATCGCGATAATAACTACCCTACATAATTAGTTCAATGAATTTGTAAAATATTAAATATGAAAATTATTTAAGTGCTTGTGATGTATCATATTGTTGATGTTATGAGGTCAAACACAATAATTGCTATTCATGATGAAAAATGGAGTTCAGCACACTTTGGTATCCTTCAGAAAATTCAATGGTATTGAAAATTTTGCCCATGGCATTGTGACAGGTTATCAAACCACTAGCCCTGAAAAAAATTTAAATGGAAAGACTTAGAGAAGCATTCACTGGTGTGTTATAATTTCACGATTCCCATTTAAGATTAATTTAGACGAGTTTGTTAAAAATAATCCCTACTTGGTTTGTATATTTGTTCGTTCTCATTTTTATGTTTTAAAAAGCTTTTTAGTCCTAATCTTGGCTTAATTCTCGACATTGTGTCAAACTTAATTTTTTTGGTTAACAGGCTACCTGAGGGTGATCCTAAAACAGGCAACTCTCCTTAAAAATAAAACAAAAATTCCTTTCGTATTTAAGTTTGAAAACAATGAAATAAAGTTGCATTTTGCGAATATCATTTCACTTTCCTTACAAAGCTTTTAATAATATATCCGTTGCCCTTTCACTAAACCAAACTTATGTAACAGAACGACTAGAGTGCATTTTCTCCTTTAAATGAGTTATTATCGCTAGCAGCTGCGATAAACGCCAAGCTGCTGCAAAATAAACATGAGACCTTGAACAAATACACGTAGAAGTGGTATGCTTAATTTTTAGCTCCTTGCCGTTTAATTTTCAGATTTCTTTTTGTTTGTTTGCAGGAACCTTTGCCTTTGCCAAACTCTTCTGATTTTTGAAAGCTGTATATAATCTGTTCAAAACGTTGCAATCATACGCTACATAGTTTATAATTTTTGCCTGGTCGGCTAATGCTTTATCTTCATTGCTACCTACAAATTGTGGTCGTGATGTAATACACTTTAACCTATATATAATTTTTCTTTCTTGCAATTAATTGAAGACCAACAATTTTACTTCTATGATTAATAATAAAACCCCCCCAACTTATACGTTGGATTAAATAAGAGCTGTCATTCTTTTAGTTTTTATCATGTAAGTAAAATAAATGATAATTCGTCTCAGTCCCCTTCCCGCCCTGTCTTTGGTGACGAATTTTAGTTGTAACCTTAATCATTCGTCGAACCGATACTTTTGGATGCATAATAATTAAAATTCATGTATTAAGATGAAAGTAAAGCATTTGGTCATAGGAAGGATTTCACAATGATTATTATGATTCTGAAATTATTTTCGCGTTCGTCCTTGATATAATACAAATTAAAAAGTATTTATAATTTGTAAATAGGGTAATGGTTAATTCAGTTTTATTTGGTGTTTACGTATTGTTTCCAATAGAAAGTGTTGAATATAGAATTATGGACTGTGCATTGCGATTTCGGTGGGGAAATAGGAATTGGCGTTTCACGTACAAAATTATGGAGAAGGAATGTTTGGAAGTAATTATGAATATGGATTTCAAAAAAATACTGTGCTGTTCACATCTCAGGCGTGAAATTGAGTTGTGAGACTGAGAACGTACGTGGCTTACCGTCTTCTTCTTGTAGATCTGTTCTCCCATTACATTATTGTTTTAACAGTAATTTGAATTTTAGTCTTCATATTTGGCTGTTTGTGAATGAAATTAATTAATTACAAGTTTATAATTTACATTTTGCGTTACTTATTAAATTTTGGCATCTCTATGTACGTTATTATAAATTTATGCTTGAAAATATGAGTTCAGTATCAATATATTTTGACAAATTATAGAATACTAATTACGACTATGACATTTTAAAAAGTTTTATGTCAAGTCCTAGTCATTTTTGCAAACATTGAGGCATCGCCTTGGTTTTTAAAAAAATTGTTCTTCGTGCTCAACGTCTCTCCTGACGTAGCAGTTTCAGTTTCTCAAGGGACATAATACGTGCCGAAATTGTAATCCCGTGGGAAAAGAAAATTCCGCGTTATTATGAATGATTCCAGGAAATATCCGCCTCATATTCTGAGCTGATTTTACGTAAGGAATGTCTGAATGTCCTATCTTGTTAGTGTTAAAATAGTGATTTTTAGTAAAAAATTATTGATAGAGCAATGAAATTTTCACAGCCTAAGTTTAACCTAATGGTATGTGTCCACGCGAAATGTAAACAATCGCGTACCAGGATTTAATTTCCAGATAAACAACTGAACGGTGAATAACTTGTTAGTCGCACATTGGAAAAGGGTTAAACTTAACCAGTATGCCCAATTTTATTTTATTTTTAGCGGGCATGTATTTTTAACCAAAGAAAATCTTTGTTCAGATTAGGAGAGAAGGTGATCATGTAACTAGTCAAGAAGTAAAAAAGTTACTACAAAGCTCTGTGGTTTACTCTGTCATGAGCAATAATAAAAATGAAGGCATTCAAGGGACATAATATCATTTCATAGTTTTTTTCCCTTGAAGGTTTGGATTCAAACCGTGTTACAAAATTCTTTAGTTAAGCCAAACTTTGAGCACGATTAATATCTTTATTACGGCGATACGATAAAAGAAATTGTCGACATGCAAAATATTTCGGATAGTATTATGATTCCACGGCTACTCATAACCGATTGGAGGTAATATGTAATATGATTTAGTGGTTGACGATAAAAAAAATCTTCAATTTTTAAACTTTCACTGGAAGGGCTGTATAGAATAATTACTGAATTAAAATCGCCGTTCCGCAAAATTGGATTTTACTGGTAAACATTCAGCATCTCTGATTGCAGATATATATATTGTATGAACTTTATCGCAATAGATGCTTTTAGAATTATACTGTATGTATGCGTGATTACTATCATCTCTGTCTGAGACGTGTACCAGCGTCATATTCTTAGCAGTGACCTCAACCTACAGCTCCCGGTGTCTTAGATCAACTTCCTAAATATCTGTCCTCCATTCACATGTTCGAGGCCAGGTACTGTTTACTTGCCCTGATGACGCACATTTCACAGCGGCATATGCAAAATTAGTTCCTTTGTAACGATTGCAAAAAACGCAATTAATTGCGTTATCAGACAGGGTCCACAAATGAAGTTTTGCTTTTCTGTCACAATTATTTACATTAAAAATGATCAAATTCTAACGCCCTTTTTACGAGGGATTCACTACAGGGCTTCATCGTTGATTTAAAAATACTGTCTTAACGGATTTTTTCAAACAAGTTCTAAAAGTTTGTGCTCGTAAAATTGAGTTTCCGTTGAGCGGCACGATAAATTTGACAGCACAACCTTCAGCGTAAATTTTCTACCGGGGGCTTTTATTGTTTGACACTATTTTAGTGCTCATTTGAAACAAAAAAAATTGTATCTTATTTTTCACTTTTGCGGCACAATATAATTAAGGAATCAAATGTTCAGCTAAAATAGTTCGATATATATTGTGTACATTTAAGGCTAATTAAATTCGCAGAAATTGTAAATTTTGTTAATAAGGTTTCAGCACAATTTTTCTCTGAGATATTATATTGAACTTACATTCTTATTGCATTTAAAACTAATCTTGAAAAGTAAAATCTGTACGTATTCAAACGTATCATTGTTTTGGAAATGCATTCAAGCTAATTTATGGAAACAAATTATATTTATAATGTAATGATAATGAAAGAAACGAATGATCAATTCACCAAACATAAATGTGCGTGTATTATCCCAATGTTTTGGAACTGTTAAGACGCATAGAGTCACAGTATAAAGTGCGTTGATACAAAGGAAAAACAGGGCAAAATGGTGAGACGTTTTCAGACATTTTTCTCACGTGGGTTAAAAGCATTTCGAGACGTATCTTATGGACCCGACCGTCAAGTTATTCTGGCACCGAGCAATTTTACGCGTTTACGTTACACCACAAAACCTATATTACCAAGTTTCTGTGGCAATGTGTTACATTACCTAGCTACATTACCTAACTCAGATTTTTGTACTCTGTGTTACTTTATACATATTTTTTTCTCCTGAAATAAATGTATCGTGCCTTTGGGATACATGATCGGGGAAATTATGGTTAATCTGATAAAACACAACGGTTCGACAGTCCACTCAAGAAATAACCCCAATGAGAAACCATGAACTGAATATTTATCATGATCAGAGAAAGGTGTTAATTTTTGAGCCGCCTACACTCACCTTTGTAACCTTTGTAACATTGTCAAGTATATTCTAAATTCAGTATCAGGAGTGTAAATCTTGTTATTAAAGTCATGTCACGTTCAAGACGTAGGAGGATATTTTGATTGGCCGCGACTGAATTATAGATAATGAATTTCTTAATCATATCTATGGAATATTACAGTATCTCGGGAGGTCTGGCCTCTTAGATCTACCAAGGTTGCAGATACTGCAGTTTATCTGAATTGCTATATTTGCTCAATACAGTAGTTATTTTTTCTGCTCGGTTCTTGTTGAATTTTTTTCTTTGAAAGCATTGTATGTAAACGTTATGATGCTACTATATGTAATTATATTGATAGCTGCTCATCAATTACTAAGTATGATTTGAAACAGATTCATTTTATTACATTAATAACGCGCCATTACTCGTCAAAATTTGAAAACTGAATTTGTGTTCCCAAAAATTGATATAACCGAATCATTCCTTGCCCGTATTGTATCAGTTGTGGTTGTGCTTATCCAGCGAACAAATCTATGAAATAGTCTAGGAACAGGAGTTCTAAATCTTAATGATCATACATACTTGGATAAACAATTTTTGGGCGTTCATCTCTTATGCATACTCTCCTCTGTGGCTTTAACTTCGCTTCAGGCATTCATTTGATAAAGATCGGTGAGATTTCCATCTAAACGTCGTGGTTTAATTCTATCATGACCTGATTGAAGCTCAAGAATTGTTTATCCATCAGATTTACCGGGTAAACCTACGATCTATAGTACACACTTCACAAGTTGGCATGGTCTTGTGAAAATAAGGACATCTTTACTCAGAAGGCTACCGTAAAAGCAACAATATTTTTATTTGATCCTAGGTATGCCCGCGACTTTGATCGCTCGGAAATAGTTCTTTTTATTTTGCCCTAAAAACAACACGTACTGATTTAAGATGAAGTTGAACTCGTTGAATATATAAAAACTACGGTATCATTAATTTTTTATTATTCACTCGTTTCGGAGCCAATTCGATACAAACTCTTCCAGACAGAAGTTTCAATTATATATTGATTTCATTTACTTTCAAAAACGAGCAATTACTGAATATTAAAATTCACCTGACGCGACAAATAAATCCAATTTACGTATACATAGTAACAACGATCCAAAGAAGTTTATTTATTTCTCAGGGACTTAGCTCTCTGCCAACAATAGGTTAAAAACGGTGCAAATCCTGCTGCAACAGTAGATGGTGTGAGAATACTTGCCCTCCCTCTCTCATGCTGCCAAAAGTACACTTATAACAACATAGTAAGTGGGATGACTGATATAGGAACGCTTAATATGACTTATAACTCGCAGTTGGTTTTCACGCCGCCTTTCACACGGCAATGCAATGGATTTATAAATATTTCCATTTATATATTCTGAACTCTGCAAGATATCAAAATGAAACATACACGAAAATTGAAGTTAAAATTCCTGTTTCAATCCCTGAAATTTTCATTGAAATCCGTTAAGTCTTCTGCTGTATATCGAAATGAAGTATCACGTATATTTAAGTTAAATCTCCTGATTTTAAACCCTCAAATTTTTATTGAAATCCGTTGAGCCGTTTCGGAGCCTATTCGAGACAAACACAGTCAGACAGAACTTCAAATTTATCAAGGATATAAAAGAGTGAACTAACTAATATAATCAACAAAGCAACTTACAGGACTCTTCGTCATGAAAATATAAAAATTGATTCCGAATTTTATTATACTTAATTATGGACATTTACTGAGACGATGTTTTTCAAGAGGAGAGTAATACAGGGCTTGCTCATGTGGAATTGGCCATAACTTCGGAGCATTATCTCCCCTATCCTAATTGGGAGCACTTTCCGGCTATTTTCCCTAGAAATTTAATATCTTCTCATTCAGAGATATACGTTTCAGTTATTAGTTGCCGTATTGCGAAAGCTGGTTATAACCGATACTCCTAAACACCCGGGGCTTATGAGTGTATAATATTGTAAAGTAAAACATTAAAATTAAACGCAATAACAATTTACAATTCTACATCCACTAGCATCTCTGTCGCTTTACACAGCAAAATTTGTACTTCGAAACTTAAGTGTATGATTTAATAATATTATACATATTAGTATATTTTAAAAATATGTAGTAATGTCGCTCTCTCTCTCTCTCTCTCTCTCTCTCTCTCTATATATATATATATATATATATATATATATATATATATATAAGATCGATGAATAGTTTTTTGAACCACATACGTTGTCCTCTATTTTGTCCTGCATTTTAAATGCATCACGGAGATTGTTGTCCCTTTAATAAATCCCTTAATATTTAATCGTTTCTATTATTATTGTCCAATAACAATAGCTTTTTCGCGAGTCCTGCATTCTAGATGCGCATCTAGAATGCAGAATTTATTCTATACAGTGCCGTGTACGACTAGTCAAGTAAGCATTACGTAAATTTTAAGTAAAAAATTAATGTTTTATCTAGATTAGTGCGTGCATTATTTACACCAATAACTGGAACACGATGTAGGTGATAGTAATGAAAACTAATAATCCCATTCATCCTTAATAAAATAATTATATAATAATTCAATTGTTTAAAAACGTAAACAATCGGAGCTTTAGGTCTGGATTCGACTATGTATAGATGTACATCACCGGTGCTTTAGAATACTGCATTTGTCGTGCATTGTTTTATTATTAAGGATGACTGGTTACTGGTTTTTCATTATCATAATGGAATACAATATTCTTTTACACCAAACCCTCATATATTGTTTCCAATATCAATCCAGCACTATTTTATGATCTGCCAATTGGCATCAAAATCGATATATTGGGGACTATACAGCTTACCGTAGCAGTAACACAATACCACAAAGTTTGTATTTGGAAGGTCTCCACCCACTTTATGAATCCTTGAGATTAGTTACCTGAAGCAAAAACAATCTCTACTGCTTCAGCTAACTGAAATTTAAAGATGAAATAAATGACATGCCTTGTATGATTTAATTCTTTTAATTCGCTATTTTTGCTCATTGCACGTAGGCACCTTATTACGTTTCAAGACTGCGATAAAACTGTTTTTTCTTTCATTACACTTTATGAAACTTTATAAATAAATTAATATATACAGTTTGAATTCTTTTTCTACGTTGCATTTGTGCGTAACTGTTTTTAATGTGGACATGAATTTCGCTAGTGCAGACAGGAAGTCCGCGGTGCTGGAATGCGATTCTGGGTCCGTTAGACACGAGACGTGTTCCGCCAGCAAACGAGGAAACCGCCATTTTGCTTAGTTTGCATTTAGTGTTCCTGTTTGTGTGGATTTTTGAATGTTCCTCGACTTGTGTTGTCAGAGTTGAGCGGATGTGGCGAACGACTAACCTAAATTCGGCATTTTCCAAATATTCAGAATCATCCACAGACCACTTGCGTCAATCATTTTTAAGCAAATGTTTAATATTTGTAAATAGATTACTATACATTCCTGCGATTTAATTTGGTCTCTCCGTCGTGTTAATTGAGTATGAATGATAAAGGAAATCTGCGATCTTTCCATTCTCCCACACGATCCACAGTGCATCAGAGAATTTTAAGTATTTAATTGTTTGATCGAAAGTTTAGTTTTATAAAATGAATCACGAGCGTGTCTGTATTAAATTAACAGCATGAAGTTTATTATCTACACTAAACGTATTGAGCAACTGTTGGCAAAGGTTCAAAAGATTATGTAAAATGAATTCGTCAGTTTGGGCTTTAGAGGGCTTAAATGCATTATTTCAGATGCATAAGTAATTTTGCAAGGCTTATTTAAAAAAGAATGGTGTGGTTGCCTCTCGTTCGATAAGTGGTCAAACCCGACTCCTACGACTATGAACTGCGAAGTAAGTCTTATAAGTTACGCTGAGTCATACTGCACTCGGTGTAGCAGATTGTAAAAATCGGTTTGCCGTAGAACTAACGTAGTCTTGGGTGTCACATGATGTAAGCTCCTTCAAATAAAGATGATATCAACTTAGCGTGGCTAGTACTTTCCAAGTATATACCAATCGCATACTAATTAATGAGTTATTCACTTGATTGCTGTTGATGAAATTATTCAGCTAGGGATATATTACTAAAACCTATGTGTTTTGTCCAAGATGTAACACATACTTTGAATAACATCTAAAATACTTGTAAGGAATTCAGTATATATCAAAGGTTAACAGTTTTTCGGATACTTGTGGAGAAATATGAAAATTGCGTATCCAGGTCACATAACGCACGTAGAAGTAAAAGCGTAACAGTTTTAGAACAGCGGAGGTGTGGTAATATTTACATAAATGAATATGTTTAGAATTAATATTTCCTAGCCGTACCAGATGTGATGATATTGTAAATTTCTTAAAGCTACTTCTAGTCTTTGATGGATACTACTGCTCTTTATTGTTTCACCGGTAAACATAGCATTGCCGACATTTTCTTTTAGTTTGTCAAACACAATAAATTCATATTCGAGGGTTACTGAATACAACTGTTGTTAAGATACGAGCAATTTATTGCAAAGTTGTTTAGTTTATACGTAATCACAGATACTCATCGTCATTTAAAATAAGTCCCAGTGGAATATCTTCCTCCGCCCTTGCCGGGTCTGAGAAATATGGCTTCATTATGTTTTAGTAAATTAATGTAACTCACTTAGTGCATTCCAGAAGCGATTATTTCTCACCTAGTCTCCATTCACTATAAAAAATTTATTTGTTCGATGGCATACACAGTAACTGTAATATATGTTAACGCTTTTTTCCCAATTACGTTGAGATGTAAACATGTGCACATAGCCAAACATTTAAAAATAACTCAAACTTGCAACAGTGTACAATCATTGATATATAAAACCAAAAAAAGTTACACTTCGAAGTCTTAAGTGTAAGAAGCCCTAACAATATTTTATTGTAATTATATTTTATGTGATTGTATTTATTGAACGCAGAATTATTTACAAAGGTTGAATTAGTAATTCGGAAAATTGTTTTACTTTTATGTTTACAAATAAAATTTTATGAATTCATTAAAGATCTGCATTAGTTACAAAACTACCGAAACTACTTCGCTGCTACGTAAAACGTGTTTCAGAGACGGCCTGAGAAATTAATGGTGCCGTGAGAAGCTTTTCTATTTCGTACTCACGCTTTCCCAAAGCAGTTCTTCAAGTCTTCTTTCCTTGATCGTATCTTCGGAAACATTTTTAAATTTATGATATTATTACGTCTTACATCATAGTAGCGACAGGTTTCACAGGCATGAGGTATAGAAATACCTGTGGTGCACATTATAGTTATGTTAATATTTTTTTATTTGCGTTATAATACAAATTGATTACAATCGATTTAATCTATTTCCCTCAGAGAAGATAATCTATATTGGTACACGTAATTCTTGACACAGTATTGGTATGTATCTTTTACGGTTATAAATATCAGTACATTGTCTTGCAATTTTGGAATTATTTCTATACTTTTCAGACTTCGAGCATCTGTATTTTACTATTTTATAACATGGATGCCAATTTTACAGACGTGAGGGTAATGTAAAATTAGCATTAGACGGAAGTGTGTGGGGTAAGAACAGAAGAGGGAGGCTAAGTATGGATTACGCGAAGCAGATTAGGAAGGGTGTAGGTTGTGCTAGTTATTAGGAAATGAAAAGGCTTGCGTAGATAGGTTAGCGTAGAGGGTTGCATCAGACATACTTTCTGTGATACTAGTACATATTAAAAGTCGTAGTTGTTTTTCAGGACTGAAATTGTTTCAACCAAACGATTTATTTTTTAGTTGTTTTTATAGTCGTTAAATTTTTGCATACTCAGTATTCTTCTAGTAAGAGAGGTTTTAATAATTGATAATATTTTCGTAACTTCGTAACAATTATAGCTAACCGATTTTACCTAAATATTGTTTGACGAGGACGTAAAGACAACCGGTACACCAAAGTTTCCAAAATATTATCTATAATTTTAGTATATAATGTAAAATAAAAATTAACATAGACATTAATTATATAATAGAATTTACTAATTTTTGAGATCGTTTCCTTTACATTCGTATCAGCCAAAAGTCTGAGTTAGCTAAATTTCAAAAACTGTTATCAGATATGTGTGCCCGTTTTTGTATCTGTTGCAACAGATTGACTGATTTTTTTCTTCTAAATTTCTTATTTCCATAACTTATACTTATTCATTATAATATAATTTTTAACGAGGAGTTAATGGCGAGGGTTTTAATGTCTTGCTGCTAAGTACGGTATCTTGCAATAAAGCATACGTTCAGTGCGCAGAAATAGTTCGTAGCTAGCGGTTAGTCTTGTTCACTAAAAATAGGTATAGTAGGGCAGCGAACTAGCCATTGATCACGACGACAGGACTGCAATTACTGGGACATGAATCCACGACGTCGAGGATAGAATTGATTTGGAATAACCATCCATCAGATAGAACTATCAAGCTTCACCCGCATAAAAAATAGTCTAAGAGTAGATTTTAATGTATAATGTTTAATGTATATGACTTTCTTAAAACATGATAAATACGTGTAATAAAGTCGAAGAGTACATATTTAATCTCTAAATGTTCCCATAATTATGAAAGTGCCCTAAGTTAGGATTAAAAAAAAGAATTTATCAATTATTTCACAACACATTATTTTAAACCAAAGTTATTCAATGTAATTTTTACGATATCGTCAAAAATGGACCTTCAGATAGTGGTTGTAATTTCAACGTTATACGGAATTCATTTTGTGTTATTTATGAAAGTGGTCTAAGTCAAAATTTTCAAAAAAATTATATAAACATAACTTGAAAAAGGCGCGTGGCCCTCTTTGACAGGTTTCTGAACTATATAAGCCGATAAATGACAACAAAATAATAACAAAAACGACAATTCATTCCGGCCTATTTAACAATATTATAATTCAGTTGGGCTCTTCGGAACTAATTATTGGCGGCAAATGTTTTTTTAAATTTTACCACTATGTCAACAGATAGTCATCAAATAATAATATTGAAACGGTAGGCCAAAAAGTTTTGGTATCGGGTCATTCCTTTATACCGAATGACCGTGATTTTGGGTTAATAGAAGTGAAAATAAAAAAAGCAAATTACTTATACAACCATACAACATTATTATGAATGGATAGAAAAATGTAGAAGAAGAAATACATTTTCGATAAACCGAATGTCGCAGCCGGATTTTATTTCAACCAGATCACTAGAAGAATCAATAACAAGAAGAGTAAAAAATTCCGCGGGCGAATCTGTCTCTTGGTTGAAAATTCAATAGATGAGGTTCTTGAAAAATTAACCTTATAAAATTTTATGTAAAATTTCTTTAGATGATTCTAAATTTCACATTTTGGAACTTTCACCAAAAAAAGGAAGACAAAAAATATACGGAAATATTAAATTGTTTCCATTATACACCACTCCTAGATCAGTAACGGAAGAAAAACATAAAGATATTATGTCTGTACTACCATACGTCCCTCCAGTTTTTCAGAAACATTTTAAGAATCTTAAAAACTCGAAATGATAAAAATGGATTACTTTTTAAAATAATTTATAAATGTTTATGAATCATTTCATTAAAGTTATTGTTTTAAAAAAAACTCACAGTTCTTTATTGCTTTAAGTCATTTATAGGTCATTCAGTTAATTTTTAAAATGGTCTGTCAATTCAAGGTTAAAAAATTTTCGAATGAAATTCACACAAAATTTCGAATTCATAATAAATTTCTATTATGACTAAGAAAATTATAAATTAAAATGTCGTATAATGTAAAAATATTTTTAAATTTATTCAAATGCAATTTAATAAATATCTCGAAACAAGAAATATGACTGACCACTTTCATAATTATGGGCACAAATAAGGAGATATTTTTTAAATGGATCATTACGACAATATGTTAATAGGCCCGAAATATGTTAATTAATAGATTCTTGGTGACCATATTTTCTTAGCAAAACATTTGATTATCTTTGGAGGACCACTAAAATTTTCCTGCGGACATCCGGTTGAGAACCGCTGCACTTGATGGTGCTGAGAGACGGCAAATTATGCACTGTTGAATTTCAATTACATTCCACAAACAATGGTGTTTATGGTTCGTTTATTTGTTGGCCATACCTGCTCATTGTCAAGTTAAATAAAATATTTAAATATTTTCTGAATTTAACTTCTAACTAGACAAAAAGTCGGCCATACAGGATTCTAGTTTACTGAACACGTCCACACTAGTTCATTGTTACTTACACATGCTTCCTATTGTAGCAGCAAACAAGGAATAGGGTTTCTTTGTTTCACAACGTTGTTGAATCGGTGCCGAAACAAGCTAGTAACAAAGAAAGGTGTGAGAAATGATTCCACTTTCTCTCATTAGATTCAAACGGAGGTTTTGTCTTACGAACTGATTAATTGGTATTTAAACAGGATATTATAATCCATAGTATAGATAGAATCATTTGAATTTTTTGCGGAATACCTATTTAGGGCCCGCGGAACACAGTTTGGGAAATCCGAGTCTAATGTATAATATGCAGAATTATGGAATGTTTAAATATTTTATTAGTGTCGCAATATAACGAACCCAAAATGCAAATAAAATTAACTTTATATTCTCATGGTTCTTAGAGGGTACATAAGAACAGATTCTGTTTACAAATTTAAAAAAATACATAAATAAAATGATCCAAGCCAAGATTTGTATTATGTGATCTTATTTTTGTATAGCTCACGAACACTTAGACAAAGCTGCTTGTCAAGATGACACCCCTGTAGGCATTGATTAGCTATTAAAGTATGTGATGAGTTTTATAAGTTTGATTGTGATTCATTTCTTGAAACTTGTCAGCTGTGATGGTTCCAAGAATGGGATCGAAACGTAGTGCTATTTCTTATTTCATTAATTTGTTACTGATATGATGGTTTGTTCATTTATTTGTTATCAGATGAGTGTAACTATTAACTTCTTTAACACTTTTTACTTTGTTGTACAATTATTGAAATTTAATCGAGACCGCCATTAATTTTTTGACACCATCTGTTTAAGTCAAACATCCAATGTGTTTATTCGCTTATTTATGTGGTGAATAACATTTCCTACAGTTTGGTTTCTCTCATTGCTTCGCCGCAGGTGCCGCTATTTCGAGCGAGGAAAATTACTAAATACTTAATAAAAGCTTCCTGATTGATCAACCGAGTGAAGTCAGCATTTGAATACAACGTTTCGGCGAAATTCATATCTATCGTCATCAGGTGCATAGAGCACGCCTTTTGACTGCTCTACTTGTTTTTGCAATTTAGTTCTATTTTCCACTAGAAATCAACACTTTTATGAATTGAGTTTAACATTTGAAAAATAGAAGATTTATTCTTTAAATTATGTATTACAATAATATGACCGCTATCATTACCTGACTTTACTATCATCACCTGTCATTCTTCATTACAGACAATTTCGGATGACTGATAAACATCGATAAATACTGCTAACAGTTTGTCTGTTATCCAAGATAAAATCAGCTGGTTGATTGCAGGTGTATGATGGATTTTAATTCCTAAATATAAGGCTACAGATTTATTTCTAATCAATTGAAAATTGGCTTTGCCACTTCACGCCGACGTCGTATAAGTTTCACATTAATGTATTACAAATGTAACGGGAATTGTTTTGCGATAGAATACTTTTATTCGTCCACATTTATGTTGTCCTCTTTATAATACGTCCATTTAGATTATTCCAACTCTTGTTTCAATCCTCGAAATGGAATTATATCTTTGGGATACTGTACAGCGCTTTCAGTGATGGGCTTTAAACTCACATTTGCATGTAAAACGCTGTCACTTTAAGGTTATCTTCATTTTTGGAAAAAGAAGTCCCTTGGTCCATGTCTGGCGTCAGTACAGTGTCGATTTTGACAAAAAAGTTAAAGAAACGTGAGTAGGTACATTGTTGTGGTGCAAGAGCCACGGATTATTTCGCTACCAACCCGGTCGATTTTTTCCGATTGCTTCGCGCAAACGACGTTGAACTTGTAGATAGTACTCCTTGATCGTTTGACCTTGTGGCAAGAAGTCGTGATGCACTGTACCGTTAATAATCGAAGAACACTCACATTCGACTTGTCCTGTCGAGCGCAATGTTTCCACAGGCACACTTGTCTTTTTTCGACGTCATGTTTTATAATCTGTTATGACACGTTTCAATAGTTATGCGTTGTTGTTGAGTTTATTTATCGAATCCTGAGGAAAGTTCATTCGTCTCTGTTTTGTTCTTATTCAGCAATTTTAGAACAGATTTTGCTGTCCCACCTTTCATATTCAAAATAAAAGAAAATTTATTGGTATGAGTCAGTATCATCGAGTTTTGTCTGATTGGGATTCGGCGATCGCTCATAATCATTTTTCACTTTTTCCACCTTTTCAGCGATTTATATGCTCGGTTGTCTAACGTCTTCACGTCTTAAATCATCGTAAACCTGGTTACATTCATATCAGACTCGTCTCGCGAAAACAATATTTAACACATTCTACAATTATTCCACTGTTAAAACAAAATTTAATGCAAATTTTCTGATCATTTATAAACAAATCGACGATGCTACGGAAACATGTAACCTTTTTAATAACTGCCAATTGACTAAACATCCGATATGGCTAACATGGTCCTGTTACGTTTTGAAGACACCTCGTATAATTGACTACTTTTTAATGATGTTAGATTATAGTGGAGTGACGTCGGGCAATTCTCTTGGAGCAGGACTAATTAATAGCTGAATGTGACGTGTTTCAGGCATGGGGGCGTGTCGCCGGGGCTGAGCAACGGGCCCTCGCACCGGCGTGTGCCCTACGGCCGGCCCAGCAGCGGCGAGGTCCAGGAGCCCGCCACGCAGACCATCATCGTCACCAAGGACTACAAGAACAGCTACGGCATGAAGATCTCCGGCGACAAGCCCGTCTACGTGCAGTCCGTCAACGAAGGTCAGTCTGGCGTCATATACCCCTCAACATTAACTAGTTAACCGATCGTTTCTGATCAAAGATTGAATGGTATCATATTTAGTATTATCGAAGGTACTCATCTGTAGAATCGCACGGCGGTTATCATTTTCTTAGTAAATCTAAAAAATAGGCTTTCAGATTCTCACACAACCGAGTGTTCTGGTTTCAAAATATTGTCTACTTATAGCAGACTGTTGTTGCTTTTGTAGTACTCAGGCCTTAGACCAGTCTGACACAACCAGCCATGCTAACCTATTCTGCGCAAGCATTTCATTTCTACATAACTAATACATCATACATCCCCCCATCCTCAGGATGTTCTTACACACACTTCCCTCTAATGCTAATTTTGCAAGATCCTCATGTCTCAAAACGTGGCCTATTAATCTATACCTTCTCTTGGTCAAAGTCCTCCATATTGTTCTCTCTTATTCATTCTACTTGGACCCATCTGATTTTCAGCATTCTTCTATAGCTCCACAGTTCAAAATCCTCTTACTTTCCTTTCTACAACTCCTACCGGCCATATTTCGCACCCATATAACGCCACTCTCCATATGAACATTTTAAGCAATGATTTCCTAATATTCATACTTATATTAGCCGTAAGGAAATTTTTGTTTTGCGAAAGCCTTTCTTGCCTGTGATATCCTATTCTGTATGCCTATTATACTTCGTCGCTATTTATTATGCTGCCCAAGTAGCAGAATTCCTTAACTTCGTTAAAATATCCCTTACTAATCTAACACTCTTTGTCATTCCACTATTTCCCATAATGCACTTCACCACCTTGGTTTTGCCCTCTATTAATCCTAATGTTGTACTCTTTCTCCATGACCATATTCATGCCATGTTTTCCTAGTCTTCTTCTGACTCCCCTTATACTAAAATATCATCGGCTTGAAGTATGACTTGCTTTCCATACTCCTCTTTACGTTTCTTCTTCGTCTGTTCTTTATATAAGTTAAACAGCATGGGGGCCATACTGAATCCTCCTTTACTCTTTCCTTGAATTCTGCTTTCTTTTCTTGCCCTTCAATTCTTATTACTGCTGCTTTTTGTAGAGGTTATGGATATCTCTCTCTTTTGTCGCAATCCAGAATACTCACGTTTTAAATGAACTTCATAAAGCTTTTTGTAAAATTAATTTTATACTTGTTATTAAAAACGACCTCAAAATATAGTAATGTTTCCATTTATAATGATATCGGGGACTTAGGAAAAAGCTAAAATTTTTAGTTTCCTTGTAACAGGGTTCTATTATTGATCTGAGAAGAATGACGTTTAGACCCTGTGATTTAAATTCAAATTCTGATTAGCAGTAGCAAAACTATTTTCTTTTTGGATTGTATGTATTTACTCCACAAATGGGACCTTTGCTCGGTGACAGATACAGGTTCCGGCGATGAGGTATGGTGTTGAAAGGACTGTCACACACTTATTTTTGAACGAATTCAAAATCTTTTCATATATTCAGAAATAGGTAATCTCATACCCATATTATTATTATATTAATTACTTAATTATTTAACCTACACTATTATACTATTTGCCAAATCGACTTGCTCTCCTATGGATTTCGAAACCAGATTATTTAAAACATTGCCATACATTTTCCCTACAATTTCTACTCTATCCTTGCATTCAGAGTCTTATATGATTTCAAAACTGTGACTGTCAAATTGATATAAATTACTTTGAGAACTGTATGAAGTGACTTTTGTAAATTTGAAATTTTAATTCAATAAATGTAACTATGGCTTTTGTAAATTTGTAATTTTACCAGTTTGGGAATTTTAATTCAACAAATGTAATTATGGCAACGCGTAGCCCAACATTGGAACGCGGATCTGTATCAACAGGAGTTCCACGGGGATCGGTCATTCCCCCACTGCTTTTCTCGGTATTCATTAACGATTTACCAAATGGTATAAATTGGTCAAGAAAAATAAAATGAAAATTGAGAACTACAATAAGCGATCAGTTTTACTAAAATAGCCCCACATTATGCCTCGATAAATATAAAATTTCCGGCATTTATTATGACAGTAACATGGGGTGGGTTCGGCAGATAAATTCTGCTACAAGGAATGCTTAGACTACTTTGCACTTTGTATTTTCCTTCTTGAGAATTTTCATTACAAAGACCAAAAAATGGTATATATATTGATATACCGGTATATAATTATTACACCCACTAATGGAATATGGTGCAGCTTTCTGGGATCAAAAGTCATAAAACAATTTGCCAAGAAGAGTGTTGGGATCTGAAGGTTAATAGTGTAGTATATTCTGCAATCTAACCTGTATCTGGGGCAGCGCTATTCCAGGAGCCATACGGTAGTAGGGTACGATTAAGTGCTCGTTGAAGACACTGCATAGTATCAATTCAGTGCCGCTATATCTCAGATAGGGAACGTTTATACCGAGTGGGAAATGAGATAATACAATTGTAGCATCGCACATTTTGAGCAAACTAAACGAGGGCAAACTCGACACTTACAAATGTATCATTTAAATTTAAATAATTCTGTTTCAAAAAGTAATAACAGAACTTGTTCGTTTCGACATGGTTCAAGTAACATCGGCTACTTAAAATACAACTTTATAATTTTATTCTCTCAAATGTTCCTCATGGTTTCGCGTCTTCCTCTGTTATATATTTGTTTCATTTTATATTTTAATGAATGAATTATTCTTTTCAATTTCTTTAGTTGCAAAATAAAGATATATCGCGTTTCTTTATTAAAAAAATCCTCTCAAATAAAGTGATTGCAGTTATACAAAATAAATTCCCATAACTTTTGTACCGAAACATCATTATTTGTTCTCCCATGATTCTTTTTAAAAACTTGCCGAGGAATCAAGGATGGTTTCAATGCATGAAATAAGTTGCACTACGTGTATTGGCGAGATACTACACTACTTGATATAACTTCTTGTTTGCAACCGTTTGCACAACGCTTTTTGTTTGCATTTTACATTGCAGTAAGTGAATTGCAGAAATTTCTTTGCAAGTGCCAGCAGCTTCGAAATAAATTGGCGGAAGTTGCTCTATTGCGTTTCGTTTGAAACTGGGGGCATCGACGAAACGTCTTCGCTGCTCACTCGCCTCGATTAATTATACCTATTTCAGTCAGAGTTAGCGCTAATATTAACGACGTTATATCTAAATCGGCATGTATTTTCCGTTCATCGTTTTTTCAAAAAATCTCGTGGAACAATTAGAGTGGCTGCATACAAGTTTTTCATTCGCCTTTCACACACGTACAGATTTACGACTTGTACTTTGACAACTACCCACCATTCGATTCCTAGTACTCGTACATTTTAGCGTGTTACACTTGCAATGTATTTTCTCTGACAATCGCTTTTTTTAAGTTATGAGAATTAATTATCAATTCATTCGATGTCGTATCGCGGTTTTCAGGGCATTAATCTGTTATGTGTTACTGAATTTTTCAATGATGGTTCTCTGATGTCGTTAACTTTGAGAGCATCTGATACAACCTGCTGAGAATTCGTAAATTTCAATTTAAAATTCTGCCCCTATGGACGGGCAGTTATCGAGTTTCCACGCGAGCTTCGGAAGGAGTGGCATAGTAAAACAGGCTTGAAATCTGTAGGCTGGCCATCGTACGGGAGTGCCCCGAGTTACAAGCACTGACTCATGCCACATACTTCATATTAACGATTCACTTTCATAGTCGTCGTTATTTGTTAATTTTTTCCTTACATAAGTGGTATACAATTCCGTGTTTGGTCCATACCACGTACCATTTTACATCTGCTTCGTATCACTACTAGACATGTTAATCGATTAAATTTTTGAACTTGTGATTATGTTTACATAGTAAATATATCATATATGAATGCATATTATGAAATTTTTGCATTTCATTTGGTTTGACAGAAATACCCATGCTTTCTAGTTATGCTAATACAGTAATTTATGTTACTAGTTATTTTACATATGCTGTTATACTTTAATTTTATAGATAACTATCTCAATTACAGTGACACGTAGCGTCTGTTTTAAATCAATACTACTTAATTTAATTGCTATTAATTCTTATCGTTGAATATTAAGTGAATCTTAAAAATGTGGTGGAAGCAAATTAGCTTTTATTTGTATATTGATATCCCGAAGTGAGAGAAAGATATGTAAAAGTCTGTTCCGGAAGTTAAAGACAACTTAGCAAGTACAGTACACAAGAAGTAAAAATGTATTGCTGAGCATAGAACATGGGAAATGGCGTAGTATCAGAAGACTCGCAAACCTAAAAATAGCATCGGCTATTTCGTGATCTTGTAATGTTTCAGTGGTGTTCAGTGATAAACAGGGCTATGAATAACTAGTATTAGTCAACAGGAAAAGAAATGGATGAGAATTTTTGCGATTTTAGTTAATTAGGACAACAACAGACTCCTTTATCAATAGTGTATTTAAGTAACGCACAATATAGGTAACGTAGGAATAAAATGCTGTCATTTCCCGGGTGAATGACCAGGATTCGGTTTGCCAGTCCAATATTCGTCAGCGGGGTAGGCATTTATTATGCCACAATACTAGCTTCTAATTAGCAGATTATTTTGTTTTCATAGTGTCCTACAAAATGACATTTATTTGGAAAATAAATTTATGAAAGGTGTAACATACAATTATTTATGCAGTACTTTATTACTTTGATGCTGCAATTCCCTTATAACAATAATGGTAAAGGTCCAAATAACTGATATTTTTTAATCAATTGTTAATTAGACTAGTAGAATTGACATGCGTTAGTAAGAACCGTGTACAGTCTCAGTATAAAATATTAAATTCCAAGAACTTTGGACAGTCTTGTCATTCTCAACCACGTAAATATTTAGTCGTTGTTACATTGATGTTAACGATATTTGTTATTTACACATTTATATGGTAAAATTGAATCGTCAGTTTTGTATTGACAAATATAAAGATATTTAAAAAAATTGTTTACGTGACGGAGACAAAAAATTGGTATGCAAAAATAGGGTTTTGATGCCAATATAACATTAAGGTTAGAGTTCTTTCTCTGTGAATTGTGTGAATAAATTTCTCACCGCTATGTAATCAGTGGCGTTTCGACGATTGGCACCGACATCTTCTGTCTGCAACCTGATTGGAAACGATATAGAAATTATAACATTGTTCAGGCTTTGCGTTCTCTGATTTGGAGGATACGTAAGAGTGATCTTGGTTAGGTAGCCGAAAAGCAGCGCGATCTTACGAAGGAGTGGTAGAATAGTAAACAATTGTGTTTGTATTGATGGAATAAGGAACATAGGGATGCGTGTGGTTCTGCAACCTTTACAGACCTACTCTGTCCGTGTCTGACCGATGGGAAGTGCGATTTTATTTGTGTTTCCCGTGCTTCTGAATTTCTGCTACGTTCTCAAGAGCATTTTACACATAGTTGGACATTTATTTTCGTAAACTTCCTTAGAAGACGATATCATTTTGGTAATTCCAATTTTATCATCCTTTATTATATGCAAAAGCACGCTCTTCGGGTGGATTCGTTTATCATTGGTTAAAATTGTTCTTTTCTGTTTAACATTTGAGACCGCAATAAAGTAGTTTGCCGGTGGTAGGTTTCCTGCTTGGCCATGGGAGATAACATAGATTGTAGACTTGCTCAAGGCCGTTTGCCTGAGAGGAATTGGGTTTTCCTTTGTGGCGCCTGCTTTGTTTCCGTCGCACGTGCTGCCATCTGGTTGCTAATGCTGTGTGCTTTCTGGTTGCAGGTGGCGCCGCCGAGCGGGCGGGACTCAACAGCGGCGATACAATCTTGATGGTAAGGTATTCTTCCACTCACAATTACTAAGGAAACAAGTTAAACAGATATTGTTAATTTGTTTTGAAATTGAAATTTGACTGTACCGATTTATGTAAATAATTTCGTAGCGACCCGCTGCTATTGCCTGCGGTCGGACGAGTTCGACTGTAGCCACCTAGGCTACATCTTTCTTAAAGAATCCTTGATGAAGGTCGCTGCAATCAGATGATTCGATTGTATCTAATAAATAAGGACAAATAAACATGCCGTTAAACTAAAAGCACTAAATTTCAACAACGTATCTTTGTACCTAATAAAACTTTCAGGGGCTTTAAATATAGTGATACGAAGTTTCTACTCTTGGAAATAACTTTTTATCTGTATCACTTCACAAACCTTGTCGTTTTTATAAAACTTAAAAATTTTAAGATAAAATGATTGTAGATGTAAATTATTGCAAGCGTTATGACAATTAAATAATTGAGTGAATTGAAACAGCTTTCAATGTCAGTATATTTATTTCAATTGTTCATAAATTTTCGACGTTCGTCTCCTATTTTGAGACTTCCTTATGTAGATCTCGACAGAATTTAGAAATCCACAGTCTTCACTCCATGAAACCCTCGGCCGACAAATGAAAATTTTAATTATAATTTTCATTCCATTTCGGTTCAAATGAATTGATTTTAGTATTTAATTAGTTGTTTTTCAATTCGGAATATTCATGATTTAAAGAGTGATCTGATTACCGAAACTAAAAGTTTCCCGAGATTCGTTTGCTGAGGTCTTTGGTCGGTAATTTTTTTCTCTGTCGTTGTGTTCAGATTTGTTGTGCCAAGTTTAATTAATTTAATATTAGTAAACAGTTCCTAGAGACATAATTTGTAACATGCTTATATATGATTTACTACAAAGTCTTTCATTGAAATTTACTACCCATAACCTTCATTCGTAGAATAATGAACGACTTGAATTCTGAATCCCTGACGTATTAATTTAAACAGTTTATTATGCTTTTGGCATCAATAAGACTTTTCATTTAAGCGAGACTCCTTAATTCTATACCAAATTATAATTATTGAAGGTATAGTATATGTAGGATTTTGTGTTTGACTAGTATGATTGTGAGTAGTCCATGAAAAATTTGTAAGAAAATGAATAATACGTTCAGATAAATTTGGTTATTCTGAAATATCATTTGATGGTCGAAATCAGATACGGTTAACATTGCAGAATTAGTCCAGTTAATAAGTTCCATTTCTGTACGAGGCGTAGGGTTTACCAGTTTACCATTGGGGGTAAGAGTCGATTCTTATGGTAGACATATCGACCAACCGAATTTTAGATTTGCCTGCTTGTTGCTATGTGCAACAAGGATTTCTTCCTTTATTTAGTTATTCCAGTACGTTTTGAAGGTAGCCAAGTAGCTATGTCCGAGGGAAACGAGTAACTCGTTCCGAGCACATTCAAGGACGCAGATGCAACTGATCAGAGTGAAATAATTGTCATAAATCTGGAAATTAGTTTACTATGCAATGTACCTATCTTCAGACGTCTGCATTAAAAAATATTTATCAATTACAAATAGCCAACTCATAGTCCAGACAGCGCGTCGTTGGTAAATTCTAGAATGATAATATTGGTCTGTTTCGGTTGTGTGAATGAAAGTGAAACTTTTTCATTTTTCTACGACTCCTACGAAAGAAATATCTTTTTCTGACACTTGTAACATTGTTAACGAAGAATAATTAAAAATGTAATGTTTCTGAGAAATTTGAAGATAGTTTGGGTTTTAGTTGTAAAAATAAATTCTCATACTCGCACAGGTTGTTTTTTTAAATAAATTTATCAGATAATTGGAAGAAATTTTTTATATTATTGTGAATCAATAGCTACTGACAAAGAGGAGGGATAGATTAATAGGCCACGTTTTGAGACACGAGGGTCTTGTAAAATTAGCATTAGAGGGAAGTGTGTAGGGTAAGAAGAGGGGATAAGAGGTTGGAATACGCTAAGCAGATTAGGGAGGAAGTGGGATGTGGTAGCTATGTAGAAAAGTAAAGGCTTGCGCAGAATTGGTTAGCATATAGGGTTGCATCAGACCAATCTAAGGACTGAATACAACTGCAGGGGCAGCTTAATACAGAAAAAATGAGGTTAAATAATTTTACATTTATCATTCACGTTTTTTGATTCTTTCAAGCTTTATTTCGGGAACACTTCCGCGAATTTTACTGTAAACATTTCTGGTGATTATGAGTCACCAGTATCGTGTTTTTACTTTCGTGACTGACTTTGTAGTATATCTAATGCCACTATGGTCTGAGTCACCAGTACCTCTGCAACCGCCGGATTTTAATCGACAGGTATAATGTTCCTATGCAATACGCATTTATTCCCTCAGTCCTATATTCGGAAAATGATGGCTCGTTTAACGGGCCTACTTAATTACTCTACGGGGCTTAGAGTTTATTGCTCCGTAATTTAACGAACTTCTTTATTAATTTACGTTTCAACTTATCATGAAACCGATTACTCTGTTCTATCAGATTATTAATATATCTCTTTTTGGTGTACCTCGTTGAATTTTCACAACCCACCGATCTCGTGTGGGAATGATTACACTTCAGGTTATCCTGATTTGTGCTGAACTGGGATGTATTCTATTGAGGATCGCCGTCATTCCGTATTCACTGATAATGTCCATAGACTAAGACTGAGACAAATGGACACATTGGACAAGTACTTCCAGAAATTCAGAATGACATGTCATCCATATTGGCTCTACGACAGCGTTCTCTGTCATTAAGTGACCGCCCAGTAAGTATATATGTCAAAAAAGAAGTTTCATATTCTTTTGTGAAAACAATTTCCCTATTCCTGGCTATATGCGTGAAGAATCGGTTGCAATTGCCCAAACATTCCACAACCTTAAGTAAGATGCCCTTTTTACCTATTAACAAGTTTGTATGCAAGTTTCTCATCTTATTTGTATTTGATTTTAATGAAGTACCTCGAAAATGTAAATTGTACCAATGTAAGAAATTTTAGGTTATTAGTCGGTAAAACGTTTATAACTGCAGAACGCTTAAAATTATTCGGCGAAAAGTTCGTTTTTTATCCTAAGGCTTTGATGAATCACCCAAGTTTAAAAAAATTATTTAAGTTAAAATATTTCTATTATCTATTAAATTTCTATAGGACAGCCCTTCGTATCACAATTTATTGTGGTATAGTCATTATTGTGTGTGGCAGTGAATGACTCGTACCAATAAAAAATTGTACGTGGAAAATTGGAGCCTTGACTTCTCTTGAAATATTATTTTAGTTGTCTTTAATATGTATAAAAATTCTGATCTCAATCCATGTATATATATATGAACAATTTTGTTTATATCTTAATATAATTCGCAGTGGTGTATCTCGTGTCGTATATTTATATTTTTATTTCCAATTATTTGAATAATATATTGATCACAACTAGTAAAATTAATTTACTTCAGTTCACCTTCATCGGTAACGATTTACAGCATTACAATCTACACTGTAATGGGTTAGCACTAATTCTTGCAGTTTCCAGTTTGTTCTGAGAGTATACGTAATGTGAATGACTTGGCGTCTTTAGAAGTGTGACGTCCACGTCAACCTTAAATAAAGTCTTCAAAACAAACAGCAATTTTCGAGACATAATCTCTGCGATTAATACATGTTATGTATTGTTATTTATACGAAGTTACATGCATGTGTTCCTTCATGCATTAAAATTGTCTTCGTTTTAAGTTTGCACAAATTTAATTTTGTCGTAGATGTTACGTCAAACACCGAAAACCCAAATAAGGTGCACGATTTCGTGTGTATGTAAGGAATTTGGAGTTGAAATGTGGTTCCTAAATTAGAATGCAATAATAACCGTAGTGGTTAATAAGACAAGTAGAGTTTTGGTGCTGTGGTCTACAAACTTACTTTACTCACCTGGCCTTGAAACCCTTATTATTTCGTTTTCACTAGTTGAATTTTAATTTTTCAAGTTGAGGATGAATTTTACTCGTCTATTATTGACAAGACTCCCTGATTTTATTGTTTGATTCTAGTCTTCCTAAATGAAATTTTCCTAGTCCTTTTGCATATCTTTTAGTGGACTTATCTAATTTTTCTTCCGGCCTATGAGCTTTCTTTGTATATCTCTTTTTTTTCTAACCGTCAATAATTCTCAAAAGTGTAATTTACTCATTTTCATTACTATTCAATCATGATTACTTTCTATTCAAGTACGATAATGATATTTTCATAGACTTCAGCCAGATATTATGACCTCAAATGCGGTTATTGTAAACTGTTATAGTTATTCAACCAGTTTACAACAAGAAAAAGGGAGTTGAGTGTTCTTTGTAGGTCCGCAGATTTTTTTTGAATATGTTGAACAATATTATATTAATGAGCGGAAGAAACAAAAAATATTCGTTCAACTACATTTCGCAGCAGTGGATTATTTGATTATAATCTAATGATATTTATGAAATCTGTCGAGGCTACTCATTGCTCACTGAGTCTCTTTTCAGTTACTATAAACTAAGCGAGATAGCTTATCTATTAATTCGTCTCATGCCATATGTTGAATATGATTATATTTCTTTTTTTTCCAGGTCAACGGGATCAATGTGACGCAGTCAATGCATACAGAAGTCGTTGAGCTTATCAGATGTAAGTAGAATTGCATTAGTACAGTTTGCGAGAACGCAATTTCAATAGTTTTATTATGAAATGTCATTATTTAAAGAAAAATACATACTAATACGTTTTAACACAATTCGAATTATACATTTTCTCGGTAAATATTTGTATTTATTAATTATTAATCTTATTTCTACTTCGATTACGATATTAACGGTTTCTGTGTTATATAATTTCCTGTACAAAATTGAATCATATGCCACAAGCACTATTTTCGTATCACTTTTCTATCTGAATTATTATTTTCAGTGAAACTTGTGAAAAATCTGCCTGTGGTACGCATACAAATTTCATCCCCGCTGTTAAATCGTAGAGCGATGAAGCTTTTTAAGACGATTACAAATATTTTTGCCATTACAGTCCTTTATTAGTAAACATTACCTATCTTTAACGGTCCGTTATTAAAATTAGTCAGTCATCTTTTTCACTTTTATCACATTCCTTTGAATTTACTGCTTTATAAAATGCATTATTGTTATCCTAGAATACGTTCGCTTTCCAATCGTGAGTTTTATGCTAAAAGACCGTGTGTAAAGAAACGTTGACCACTATTATGCTTCCACCTGTACGTCCTTCATTTTTTACGATGCTACGCGAGTCTTCTGTACCAAACGTATTCCGCATTATTGGACAAAATCCAACTGCATACAAAGGAGATGACTCTGGCTTTTTAAAGACTTTGATATATTTTTCCTTTCAATTATGTCCAGTTTTACGTTTGTATTAAGTAAATTCTCATTTGAAGATGCTCAGTGTTCTGCATTATTGGACAAAGTCCAACTGTATACAATGGAGATGACTGGCTTTTTGAAGTCTTTTATATGTTTTTCCTTTCAGTTATATCCAATTTTATGTTTGTATTAAGTATATCTATCACGTTAGGCTTTCACTGTTAGAACTTTTTTTTGCCACATCTGTATTGTGGGCATTTTAATTACTCCTTATCGAGTCGACTTATGGATTGAATCTTCGCTGGTAGCCTAGTGTTAAAGAAAAAATATATATACTCGACAGAAGCTAAACTTTATGTAGTTGTGGAAGTTAATTTTTTTCCCTGTGGTGGATGAAACCTTATTTAACATTGGCTTTGACGTGGCGACTTCTTACTGGTTCTCGGCCTATCCTGCCCTCCCCGTCATATACAAGACTGCGTTAAAATGTAAAAGGTTAGCTGATCCCCATTCTTTATATTTTATTAACTAGCGTTTAGCTATTGTCTGTCATATTAAGAGTTTAATCACTTAGGTTATTGTCTATTTGGCTTCAAGTTTTTTATGCTAAGCTAAGCCTAATATGTGGTAAGCACTTGAACAGTGTCCTGGTCCTGGACGTGTAGGACCTTTAATATTTACCTCAAATTTTTATGTGGATAAAAATGTGTCCGTAAAACTTTTCTTTTGTGGCCGGTGATTTGTTAATTAATTAAGAGCTTATGTTACTACTACCTACATTTTCTCAATCTTTGGGTAGTGTAGGATGGTATGCCACTGGAATATTTATTGAAACAACGAAATAATGGGAAGAGCGCGGATTCAAAGGTTTATATAGCTAGGGAATGATCCAAACATTTCTATTTCGAATTATAATTATTTTGTCTACGTTTTACCACTGAATTGTAACTATATAAAGCTGTGCCTGCAAACTCTAAAAATACTTCTGGCTGGCTTAATAAAAGCTGTGTGTAGTAGATATCACTACTTCACTCCTCCGGATACCTCGACTGTTCAAGGCAAATAATGTTGGCAATGTTTATTCGGTCACCGCTGTTTCCCGTGGCTAATGAAAGCTGTGTTGTGGCGTGCATATTACGAGGAAATTGTTAAATAGGTTAATGGGCGCCGTACCTTCGTTTCTAGAAGAGTCGGTGACGTCACCCCATTTGAGTGAAGATGGCAGCTCAGGCCGGCGGCGGCGGCGGTGGCGGCGGAATTCCGCAACTGGACAGACCTGTTTTCCAGCTACAGTCTCGTGCGTTAGATAACACAATCGTTCCCCATATCTTACAACCCACAACACACAATTTTACGATCCCTCCATCTCTCCTTAATCCAGGGTTGGCTACACCATTTCATTCAATTAAATTACGTTACAACACATTTCTTTTATCTCCTTTGGCGTGCTTTGCAAATTATTTTTTAAATAAAAGTGCGTAACTTGTTGTAATGAAAAGTCCACCAAGTGTTGTAGTTTCATCCTTTTATTACTTCCATTATCTGGCATGATGGATTCTCACTTCGACGTCGCTGATCACAGAACTCTCGTGCGAGGGTCTAAGCTGTTTCTTTACCTCTCAGTATTCGTCATTTGTGACCAGACAGTTATTTTCATTTTTAAAATAAATAAAAAATTTGTAGGGAAGTGAAATTCTCTCAATTTTTCTGGGCTGCCTATTCAATTTTTTTTTTAAATTCTGGGCTACCTAATCACTTTTTAAAAAATTCTTCGCAGACTGCTCGTCCTGTAAAATATGACCACTCCTATACGCTTCAATATTTTTAAAATGATGAACTGCCTATAATCCTCGAACACAGAGGCCAAAATAATGCAATTATTTTTCTAACCGGGCCAAATAAATTATCAGTGACGTTTCAATGGCATACTTCAGACTTCAGAATTTATACATGCCGTTCACCGGGAAAGACCTCGTACTTTAACAATTTTAGTTTGTTTTAAAGGAAGGTGTGCTGGTATTTTACATGCCTACGTTGTTTTATGTGGTCACAGTTTTCATGTACATGATGACGTTTTTTCTCTGTAATGAACTTTCTCTGAAGTGTTTTTCTTTTTTCCGTTAAGTAGTATGGCAGGTGTGATTTAAATATATTAAGTTTTCTAGCTTCATATTCGTTTTAGTGGTATCAATTTTCACCATATACAGGGTAAAACAAAATACGGCGGTAAAATTTCAGGAATTGATTTCTCATACTTGTAGAAGAAAAAAAGGTGTACTACAGGATGAGTCCGGATATGCATGATTACAGGAGTCGTCCGACCTTTTTTGAATCTTAGTGAATAACAAAATGCCTTATCTGTACTATAATGCGAGACTGATTACAATTGTTACATGTAGCATGTTCAGAATAAAATCAATATTGACCTGAATATTTGTCAACACCCGCAAATCAATATTGCACGCATTATGCGAGCTTGCCAGACTGAGCTCACTACAGTAGACATTTCTGATTCGGATCGAAACTCGACTGTATTCATGTCAACATCAGGCCACTTTGAACATTTCATATGATATGCGAACAGATCGCTCCAACTAGCCACTTAAACTTCATACAAACCTATCAGATGCGGCTAATTAGTTTAGACATGATGGATAATCATTTTCTGGTGCTAAGAAGTATTCAGGTCAACATAAGTTTTGTCAACATGTTTCCTCATGTAGCAATTGTAACCAGATTCTATCATTAGTCCAGATGACGTGGCATGTCTTCATGTACTAACATTCATCCAAGTTCGGATACTACTGTAATTATGCATTTCTAGACCCACGTTCTAATGCAATTTTTTCTTCTCAATTTGAGGAATCCATTCCTGAAAGTTTCCCATCGAGGTTTGTTAACCCAAGCACACGCGAAAATATGAACAAAAATTGTGTTCAGCCTTTTTAGAGGTACCTAATCTTTGATAATAAATGTAATTGGAAAGTAATTTATTTAAGTAGTAATGAAAAGATATTGATTTATAATTGAAATTTGCTTTTTGGAAACGGTATTTTTATTGACAAAGAACTCTTATTCAATTATGATATTAAAATAATAAACTAACATTCAGCTCAGTATACTTATGAGTTACTGTATCGGAATAATTTTTACATATTTGAATATTTGAGTATAAATAAAGGTAATTATAAAAATGACAAACGTTCATACCTCAAGTTATACTTCCCTTACATTCATCCGATTCGTGGACCTGAGCAGCTTTCCTCTCCTATAATTTAATGCTGTTTGAAAGACAAATGAATAATTCCTGTTTTCGTGATATATACAGGGTAACAACTGCATACATAAATAACTGCTCTCTTAAATACTGTCTGCCGCTGACTGTGTACTGTTGACTCCGGCCTTTTTATTTACATAAATTCTGACTAAAAATGCTGATATCAAGAACATCCCAAAGGACCATTCTAGCATGTTATTTTCAGCTAAGTTTCTGGTTTTGAATAAACAAGTATTCCTCCTTTGTGTCTCGCCGCTTTTCAAATATTGTTGTCATACACAACTTCAGTAAAGGCAGGCGTTCCTTTGTTGACGTTTATCAAAAAATTATGTCAGGAAAATAAATAGGACAGTATCCACCTTGTCTAAGCGGATTAACGAGCCGGCCGGTTTCTTCCCAAATCCCCAGGGCAACTTTCTTTGGCCGACGTGCCCTGTCTCTAGTTCAACATTTGTAAAATAACCTTAAGGTTTTTAAAATCACTCATACTTAAGTCAGAGTTGTCATTAGATCAGCTTAATTTCGTATTTTCAAGTTTCCATCAACTATTGAACAGAATGGTGTTCGTTGACTGTCGATAATTGCTAATATCCCAATAAAATGCTTGATTATTAAGCTTAGCTTGAACTGGTTTGTAGTATATGGAAGCCGTTCCCCGCCTCCTCGTACTTAACGAGTTGCTGATATGATACTCGCCGCTGTGAAATTGGTTCGCGGTTTTTCTCGTTGCGGGCCCTCATTCATAGAGATCGGGTTTCCTCGCCACCGCAAGAAGAAAAAAAACTTTCCGCAAGGGCTGTCCAACCTTACATCTACGTGAAAATCTGATACTACGTGGTAAATAATGTATAATTTATTTTCATTGCGTTGAATAGTTATATCAATTTGTCTTCAGTTTCGTCATCGTTCAATTTTTCATGAAGTTACACATGTAAATTATGTAATCTATACCAATAAATAAAATTGAAATGTCTGTCTGTATATTTCTCTCGAATAGGCTCCGAAACTGCTCAACGGATTTCTATGAAAATATGAGGGTTTAAAAACAGAAAATTTAACTTAAATATTCGTACATGTTTCATTTCGATAATGATATTATTATAATATAACATAAATATTAATTCTACGGGAAGGTTTCTTGGTTTACGTGCGTCGAAATCTACATAATGTGAATGCGGGTTGCCTCTACTCTTGTTCTGTGCTCCGAAACGGCTTAACGTTTCAGGGATTGAATAGGAATTTTAACTTAAATTTTCGTGTATGTTTCATTTCGGTTATCTTGCAGAGTTCAGAAGATTTAAAGGAAATATTTATAAATCCATTGAATTGCCGTGCGAAAGGCGCGTGAAAACCAACTGCGAGTTAAAATTTCTATTCGACGTTCCTATACTATTCATCTCACTTACTGCGTTATAAACGTAATTTTGGCAGCATGAGAGAGGGGGAGGGCGAGTATTCTCACTGCATCTATTGTTGCAAACGTGCGAAAGAGGGACCTGTTGAAAACCAACTGCGAGTTATAATGTTTGCCGTGAAGCGATCATAAATAAATGATACCGTACTTTCGTTTTTATAGCTATCCCCGCGCGAACCGTGTCTCGCGGACTTGGCTAGTTACAACTAAATTATTAAATAAGTTGAAAGTAAATCACGTTAAGAGGAAATAGTTATAGCTACAGACAAATAATTTACCCGTATGTACGTATACTTGTAGTGAAATAAATAAACAATACAGCCAATTTGTCAAAAAACAATTTCGACCGTAACTCTTGCAGGACGTAGTCCTCGACGAAAATTATCCATTCTTGTATACATGTTATCCATTTACCTGACGAAGTCCACAAATATGGACGAAACATAATGATGTGTTAAATAATTATAAAATGGTTTTCTGACAAATTGGCCGTATTATTTATTTAATGTACATATAGATGTGCTACTCGGGCACATAACATCAGTTTCGCTATTCTGATTTTTTATTTATCCCACTAATTTATATTGATATACATAGCATAACATCCCGCCCGTATTTTTAATAGATTCAAACGGTGATGATTGAGCGTATCCTCAATCTGCTAATTCTGGTGTACTTTCTGTTTCTTCGTTAGCGTATGCATTAACAACATTGTTTTATGATCCATTTACTATCGGCTCGAACTATTCTTTTCTAAATACTGTCACGAGTGTTTGTATCGGGTTCAGTGAATCAGAAATAGTTTTGTTGGTTGGCTAAATTTTGTTATTTATGTTGTTTGGTACGATCAGAATAAACATAATACAAATATATTTTTTGAATGGATGCAAATACGTATAAATTAAACAGAGATCGAAAAAATACGGGGTAATATTTTCCCTACAAGGAATCTTTAAACCCTCGGATTACATTTTTCAGTTCTATTGGAAATGAAGGAAAATTTATATATACAATTCTTATTTCCTTTCAGACCCGTGGTGTATTTGTCACTTCCCGATATCTAGTATAGGGTCTTTAATTTATTCTCATGCATTACTTGAACTTTTCTTGTATTTTTTAAATACAATAATTTGTTTTGGTTTAATGGTATTGCTGCAAATGTGCTTCGTATATATTTTTGGTAATACAGTTCTTTTTGCCCATATTTTTCCTTAGTAGCAGTTCTTGTTCGTGTCCGTTCTTATCAAGTAATATGTTAGGGATTTACATTTATTAAGTTTAAATTAAATCCCTGGTGGTGCATTGTTTTGTGGGTGTACTGTGGTGTCTAAATGTGAGGCTTATGGCCTCGCTATATGCTAATGTTCGCCGTTTCCGTTAGTCCACTGCCTACGCAAAGTGTCAACCAGTTCAGCCGCCAAGCACTCAAGATCACCTTCCAGAAGCACTGTTAACGTCACAATTTATTAATTATTCAATATCTATAATATATACATACATTCATTCAGCTAAACCTATTCCAATATAATACTGTCTGATTATCTTACATTCATATTGACAGTGTTAAGTAAGCATTTAACTCGTGTCACAATATTGCGAGAATGAAATATGCAGGAAATGTGAAAATCGAAATCACTTATGGGTTGTCTTACAGTTACAGTAGAACGTCAATCTGGCACTTGCCTAAGTAATTTGTAACACTGTGAATCCAGTAAATTGTAATCTATGGAAAACATTTCCACAAGACGCTATTATTTACAGTTTTGTGAAAATTGAAACTTGTAGTTTATTCCGATCATGTTTAAGATGTACTAAAACTGTACTGAGTTCTATTTTTTTGTGGGTGTTTCAATTTCTTTTTGTGTTCAAGATTTAACTACTTCGGTGAATTAAAAAAGAGAGTGCTTATGTTTACAACAACACGTATGATGATTTCTATGTTAAAGACTGGTATTAATATAATTAGAAAGCTGCATTTCATGCAGTCCAAGATATCGTAATTTAATTGTGCAAAATGTATTTTCAACTAGCAACGGTAACATAAATTGAGACTTGTGTTCCTGTTGACAGATAATAATAATAATAATGATATTACCAGAAACAGACAAACCATAACCTATAAGGAACACAACGTTTCCTCTATTGTATGTCGAACTCTTCAGGTGAAAGAATTACTTAATATAAACACACTAACGATTCCTCCAAATGAAATATTAATTTTACAACTAGTAGATTGTGTGTTGGTCTTTAAGTAATTTATAATTAGAGTTCGAAAAACAATAGAGGAAACGTTCTCAGTAGACTTTACGGCTTGTATCGGGCCATATTTATTATTATTGTTATAGATAAAATAAGGTGAAGGTGGGGAGGCTTAGATAGGCCTGTACATCCATTCTTCTTCTATTTTGCGCATAGATCAGTGATAATGAGATTCACTGTGATACTCGATGGCGTTCCACTGTCAATAATTTAAAATTTAGAACCAAAAGGTTCATGGAGACGGAGTTTCCATTATTTTTTTGGCGTTAAAACTAAAACCTGAACCGAATCCATAACAAATTCATGTCTTCAGTCCAGTACAAAGATTTAATCAGATCGTAATAAATTTTTTGAAATAGTTTTTGAGGTAATTCTCTGATACGGACAACTATTAAAATGGTAATTAATGATAGTAAAAATGGTTTATGACTGCCTGTCATAATTTTGATTAGGATAAGTAGAATGTTATCATAAAATCCCTTTAAATTTGTTAATCAATTAATGAAGTTTCGTAAATCCATTTATATAGCTCCCCCTTATTAGGCTTTAATTAATTTTATCACTTCATACCCCTATTGCGAAGTCGCCATGAAACATATCTTCTCTAGGTATTCTGAAGCAGGTGTGCAGGTGTACGTTCTGAGGAAGCGTGATGCTTGGCTCTTATCCGGCCACTTCGCAATGATTTGTACTCTGGGTCCCCCACGCGATGTGTTTCAAGGTTTAGTCCATGACCTACAGTGTTCGAGAACCATTTCAAGTTCTGAAATCAATTGTATTTTCATTTCGGGAAAACCGGAAGCAGTTTATTTATGAAATTATTATTAACCCTGATTGCCACGATTAAATTTCTATTATAGTTGTCTAATGCTTTTACCAGTCTCTCGTTTGTTAATTAGCAGCGTCAATTATTGCTAAATAATTTTCTTATCTTCCTGTTTGGATGTACATCAATCAGTTCAACATAGGTTTGGGACGAAATCTGCTGATTTATTCTTTCTTTTCTTTGAGCTGACTTCATCAAGTTGATCAGTAGTGTCTGATCGTACCTCATCGAATCACCATCTGATTCCACGAATTCCTGACCCGATCGCTTGGTCACCATCTATCTATTTCAGGATGTTTCTTATACATCTTATTTCTTAGGTATTTGAGACACGTGCATTTTGTTGCTAATCCGTCCTCGGTATCATTTATACTTGCATCATGTATTGATCAAGTACCTGTGGTTTACTTATAGCATGTTAGTTATAACTTTATTTTGACTGAAACGTAAAATTACGAATTGTTGTTTCCTTATTGAAGACGTAGAACTGTCTTTGGGGCAAGCATTTTGATAGAACGTAAATGTTCTTTGATATTCGTAAGAGCTCGCTGACTCCACTTGGTTGGAGGAGAGCCGGGGTTAAGAGCGCTTTACCCTTACCGGCCGTCCCTAATTTCACGCACAAAGGAGCGTGTATCCACTACAGTCCCCTCTCCGACAGGCAGTTTGTTTCACCGGAGGGGTTCCCACCGCCCCGAGGAAGTTATGAATCGACCATATTAAACAGGGGTTGTTGACCTTTAAAAAGCTATTTTCTACTATCGAGTAAGATCGTTTTCACATCAGATGGAGGAAATTGAAACATCTCATGAGAACAGTGAAGACCATGACTATGATTAACATTACATTGTTTTATCTATTCGTCATATTGAATTTACGTTCCAAGAAATAGATTTTTTTTACTTCTAATAATTAATTTTTTCTTTCAGTTGACTTCAAAATTGAATCTTCGCAATTTCGTCACCTTTTGCGTCATCTTATAAGTGATGTTTACCAAAAACATATGAAATACGACATTAGTAAAACCCGAATATATGTTGAGAATTTATTGCCAGGCTTTCAAGGGGAGTCGTTTCAGACTTTAATGTATCTTAATAAAATATTTTTCTTTTAAACGTTGTTGTAGTACTAGGTCTGATGCAACCCTCCATGCTAATCTATCCTGTGCAAAACTTTAGATATCTACATAACTACCACATCCCACACACCCCTTATCTGATTAGTTTGCTCCATCCTTAGCCTCTCTCTTTTGTTCTTACCGCACACATTTCCCTCTAATGATAATTTTACAAGACCCTCGTGTCTCAAACATTGTTCCCTCTTCTGATTCTGTTTAGAACTTCCTGGTTAGTTACCCTATCCACCCATCTGATTTTCACCACTTCTATAGCACCACATTCTTCTATTATTTCCTTTATGCAACTCCTTGCAATTAATTTGCTTATTTTTATTCTTTAACTGTACATTGGGTAATAGTTATTGAATGCATTGTGTTTTAAGGCTGGAGAAATATTAACATCAGTTACCGCTATTTACTCTAACTCCATTACTCATTACTCAGTTATACAGCATTTATCAGAGATATTATCAAGAGCGTACATGGTAAAGCTATTTGGGCATATCCCGTTTCTTTCGACGTTTGACTAACTTGTCGCAATTAATGGCTCTTTTTTTTAAAAAAAATATTTTCTTCCATTCGATAATAAAATTTTTATTATTCACATAATCCTGCACTTCGTAATGAAGCATCATATAAACTCTTGTAAAAGTTTACTTGTGAATACGAGGAGAATAATTTATTCTGAGAAGCAACCCTGACCTCATTTAGAAGGAATATAAAGGATATCTTATGACATTTCCTCTTCTGAAATCTCTTGGATAAATGGTAAAGTAGCAACATTTTTGTCTTTTCCATTCATAAAATAAAAGTGACCCGGCAATCGTGTAGTATCCCCTCCCCCGAAACAAACAGACGCGAATAATGAAATACCCTCCCAGTACGTACCTAGTTAAAAATTGTCGTCGTCCGCGGAGTCTAGTTATAGTTTACTTTTAGTATTCTTCGGCAAACGAACGAATAGTATATCTAATGATATTTAAAAGGTGGTGCTCATTCAAGTAACCCATCACGTGATTTCAATAAAAAAATCGTCGTAATTAAACATTTATAATGAAACGTAGCTGTTTATATTTTAATTCACATGAAAATTGTAGTCGTTGCATTTGGTTATCAACTGTTGCATAAGTGAAGTCGTCCAATTTTTCTTTTTGTTGGAGCTAATTTTCTTCATGAGGTTACGATTTGTTGGTGGCAGTTTGTAATGCTAGTTAGGAATGAAGTAAGAGGCTGACAAATCAGTCTGTTGCCATGTCACTGCTTACCATTACAATACCCTAGAAGCAATCAGAAACCGGCACATCAACGCCGGTTACAGTAAGCACTACCCCACCCACCAACCATCAAATACAATGTATCTGTTTAAGAGGATTTCTTAATGAATATCCTAAATTCTTTCTTGCCCACTACAGAATACTTTAGTTTTCAACAGCTGCACGTCTTACAATACGTTTTGGCAGTGAATATGTGTAATAAACAGTTCGTGAATGATGATGGCGGAGCTGCTAGGTTAAACGTTATGTGTTTATCGAGGAACAGTTCGGGTGTTTCTTCCTATAGTTCTGTATTTGACGTCATCAGCAACCACTGCAAAATATTGTGTAGTAGCCCTCTCTATGAAAGCACGAGCCGTAGGGAATGTAGCAATGTGATTGTACAGAGTAATTTTGATGATGATAACCATCCTGTGTGTTATAGCAACGCTATTCGCCAGAAGGTAGGAGGAAAATCCTACGCTCTACACGTCTGCAGCGTGGGCGGAGGAGGTAGGACGAGATGAGAAATCGCGAGCGTACATAAAGCGGTTTCTATCGACATCACTTTCCTCACTCAAATGCTTGCATTTTTTACTATTTTAATTGAACGCATGACATAAATTTCACGACATAACCGCGAATATCGGCTGTAACAAGCCCGTTCTCAGGGTGTACTGTCCACCACATACTTTTTCCAGATATTACACTTGTTATACTAATATGCCATACTCTAAGATTTTTGGCTATTATTTTCCAAGTTACCTGCCGCCATCCTAGTTTATCTGTGCAACTAATCGAGTGGATGAATTCCGAAATGTTGAGTATTTCAATAAACTGGTGTCATGAAAAGGTATGTATAAAATTCGACGGTACTCCTCAAGTTGCAAATTGATCAAATAAGTATAAATCGGTCTATGTTTGGAATCACAAGAGATCGGTAAAGAAGTGAGTGTAAGAGAACCGAAAAAAGATTGAGAGGCTATGGAAACCAAGGAAAACCGCTGGAAATTAAATCAAAACATATATCTACAATCTTTTACGAATTTTTCTTAAAGTACCCAATTAAATGACAGTTACATCAATGGAATTATTAATTTTTAATTAATGATAACCCATGTAATTTGTAATATGGATTCAGCTCCAATTACTAACGTTCTAAAGCGTATTCATTCTGACAAATGGTGAGTTATCCTAAATCAAAGCCACGTTGCTTTCTTTCAAAAATCTGCAGAAACTGAAATTTGACATGTGTTCCTCCAAATCCGGTGTGATAATGAAATACATATTGAGCTTTGATTTTCCTAATTTTACTTTGTTCTTATACTGCCACTTGAAAATATTTCTAAATGAGCTTCTTTTTTAATTCCATTCCTTTATTTTATACTGTTCATATTTTAACGTGACGTTTTATTACTTTAATCAGAATATCTGAACAAAATGAAATCTAGGAATATTTCTATCAACTGGCACAAACAAGCGATTTTATTATTAGAATGAAAAGTGTCAAAATATTATTTATTATATAAACAAGTTTACCATTGGGTGTCCACGCTTTTCAGCGACTAAATAAGTACACAGAAAATAAAGGAAATTTCAGCCGTCCTGTTTTACTATCTGATATTACAGCCCGATTTCAAAAGTTTGGACTCCGCACCATTAAACGTTTTATGTCTTCTGTCTTATCAGAATCTTATCAATTGCCAGAGTTGATTCACTCGGTGGAGAGTATAACTCTGTTGGCTATTTTATTTCTTAATGTTATCCATGTTTTGCAGTGTAAATAAATAAAATCATATTTGTAATTAGTACACGACTTTTAAGTAAGCAAGCGTAAGGTCTCTTTTAACGACATCTGTCACGGTAAGAAGAACGAACGGTTGGAAAATTATATTTTGAATTTGTAAATGCTGTTATAGAGAATCTTGATAATTTTGATTATTATTACATTTTATCCGGTGCATTGGCCGATTTTTCTTTACATTCGTATTTTTATCACTACTGTGTGCTAGTTGGAGCTGAGTGGACTCTTGGAAGAGCTCGGGAGCTTCAATTGAATTAGTAGCTATTAAAATCATATGGGAAATATTTCTGATAGACATGATCTGCAAACAAAGTGTTTTTTCAATTATAATTTTATAAAATGCGCGAGATTTTCTCAGTACTAAAAGAAACCATCTTAAGTACGGGATACCGCGGGAACCTTTCGTCTAGAATTTGAGTAATCTAGATTCTGGAAAACGCTGGTTTGTCGCCGTGTCTCACAGCAAGTCCAAAGCAGAATGTCACCATCACTTTTTTCCTCAATATTACTCAAACATTTTACTGTGCAGGTATAACAGTAAGATTACTGTTTCCCAACCTTTCACCATACTTCGCCGAAGTCTTCTGATAGCACCAATGTGACATATAGTTTTTATTTTCAAAATTTTCTCTGCATAATGCTTACTTTCAACTCGTTCAATACAAAAACTTGGGTTTAGAAATTAATCAGTGCGCGTTTATTAAGGAAGCAATTAAAGTATAAAATAATTTATATGTAAGATTTTTCAATAATGCTTTAATTTTTAATAATCTTTATTTAATTGTTTATTAATTTCCGCCATATTGATACACATGGCAAGTGACACAGCAATCGTCCAATATTGTACGTGCTATTCCTTCATTAGCCACAGTAATCAATAATATCCCAGTAATTTATAATTTGTACTACTACAATTTTAAGGTGTGGTTCTATATGGAAAGCTCAACAGCTAACGAACACTTATTTAAAATTGAGATACCAACATTATTTCATTTTTTACAAGCTTAATCATAACAGGCTGTTTTTAAAGACTAGACGAACTCATTTACGAATTGAACCCGCTGAACAATCAGTTTTCCCCCTATTTGTGGATGTGGGACTCACGTAGGAAACAATGAGTTATATGGTAATTGGAATCCTGGGCAAGTGGACGAACCTGTCTCGGTGACTTCAGGAAGTTAACTTCTGCTGATCGGTGGGGTTGACTGATGTTCGCCGACTGACCGCACTCGACTGTTCGGATGGTCCTTCTGACAAGCCTGAGACGATCTGTCAGATTCCGGGGGATTATACGTGAGCTGCATTACGGAGCACATTACATTGTTAAATGTAATTTTCCTGTCTTTACACTGCCTGAAATTTCAGTAACTTTTACGACATCTGTTGTAAATTCTGAAATAATTGTTCATCCATTCGCAAATAATTTCGGTAATTACGAGGTGAGCGAGAGGCCATGATTTCGGAACGATTTTAAAACCAGCTCTTGCCTCATACTTTCTTTGTCTTCGTCAGTACCGTATTCAGTGCAATTAGAATCATAGATTTATAATAAATCAATGAGAAATCCTCAATTCTTGTGGAAGGAAAGATATAGACACACGTGAAGGGTGTTTCAACCTACCACCTTGTAATGCAGGTTTTAGTGTTTCGGCTCTATGTGGATCACGACACAACGTCATGTGTTCCAATATTGATCGGCCAAACAATTTGAAAGCCATAGATGAGTAGTCTTCTTTGATCTTTTCTACAGTGCCTTATTCACGAGTGCGTTTCACTCTTGACCGCGTACCAAATTGATGTTGTGTGATGAACCTGCATCGCCCACGGTAGACGTTTAAAGGCAGATGCCTGAGAACTATCCACTGTAAACCGGACACAATTAAAGGCAAATATGAAGTGAACGTGGCGAGGAGGCGGGAGCGAGTTGTGGCGCGACGGTCCCGCCGCCTGCCGACCGCTCCGTCAATGAGCGCGTCAGTCGGGCGCAGCTGTCGGCCGCGTGTAGTGTCGAGGGAAGCTTCTCCACGGCCATGGCGGACCACGGCGTTATCTTTCACGGTCAGATTATCGATCGGAGCGGTCAGAACCAGTAACGTGAAGACGACGCCTCGGCGGCCTCATAGCGCTCATGGGTCGCGGTCGTCTCAAACCCAGACCGAAGAACTCCGGTGGCGGCAGCGGCAGAAGCAACGGAGGTAAGCGGAATTCCGATCGATGCGTCTTCCGAGGAGCTGCTCGGGCGTTTCCGCCGCGCGTCGTGTGACTCAGCTGATTGCTTATCTAAGGAAGGGCGGCCACATGAATGGAAGGACGCACGCTCGTGCCCGCGCAGCACAGCGCAGCGCCGCACAAAGGCGGAGGTGACAGCTGCCGAGGTTATTTCGAGCCCTTCACGCGAAGACTTGCCAGCTGCCTGACCAGTTACCTGTCTTACTGCGCACAACTGGGTCACTATCGCTCTGATAACGCCCCATTGTTCTCGCTATCGTCCTCCTTTTATACTTTCATATCTCTCCCTCTAACTTCAAACCACAGCTATTTTAATGTGGTCAGACATGTCAACTCTTTTAAAAGTTATAAAAATTTAATTGAAATCACAGCTATTTTAATGTGGTCAGGCATTGAATGTGAGCCCAACTCTTTTAAAAGTTATAAAAATTGAATTGAAATTTTATTTAATTTATTTTTTGTTTTCAAAAATCAAAATTTTGTTTTAATTTCAGCCTATAATAAGATTTATTACATCTAGGTAGCGTACCGTGTTAGGAGGTGCAAGCGTAACGTAACGGCGAGAGTGCAGCCGAAGTGATTTGACGTTAACCGATTACAAACTATTCAATTCGTTAGTCTATCATAGGAAAGGTTTAGTGAAGCGGCTGTACATTTCTTAATTTTTCGTCTACTATGAAGAAAGCCAATTGCATCTAAATTAATCCCTGTGTTTTTGAATTGAGAAGTTTCTCTTAGGAAATGTGTTTTGTTACTTATGAAGTCGCCATTTCTTTGAGATTAACTCAGTTATGTTGTAATGATTACACTTTCCAATTCCGTCAGTAAATATTTATTTCATTATAATCTCCGTTTTTTATTAAATTTTTTGTTAAATGACAAATACTAATACTTTTCGGGCATGACATATTTCCTAAAGATTCCCTTCTCTTTCGTTACAATTATATTTCTTTACTTTTTAAATTTTTGAAATCTAGGAGCTGAATAAACCTTTTATTCAGTCCTACAAATTACAATTTATTTTCAATTATGTATTCATACATCAAGATTTTTCGCCTTAATAGTTTTATTAATTCTAATTTATCATAAACTAGACAATAATTGGATAATAATTTTTAAGTTGGTTGTCTAACAATTCTATGATTATATACATTTTTTACAGCATTTTACCAGTGCCGTTCCAGTTAGTAGATCAAACCTTAATACTTAAAACATAATACGATCGTCCAAGAACACTTACGTTGTTGTCAGTCCCTCGTCAATTGTAGTTGCACTGAACATCAATATTATACTGTTTTCGATTGTAAGCAAGATGTTTTAAAGTTTTAGAATTATAGCCAATCTAAATATTACCGGTTTGGTTATTATAAAAAAATGTATAACTGACTTAAACTTAAAAATTATTACCCAATTACTTTGTTGATTTTCATATTTTTCTGATTTATAAAGGAGAATTAATATTACTATTACTTCGAAACTTCTTGGGGTATGATACATAATTGAAGTAAATTGTGTTTTGTGTGTCTGAATAAACGTTTATTCAACTCTTCAATCGAAAATGACGTCAGCCCAAATTCAACTATTGTAAATATTTTTTATTGTTACATACTTCTACACCGTTTCTACTATAGTGTTCTAATCTGTATGTATGGCATACACTTTTAAAATTTTAGATTGGGGTTATATTCCTTGTTTCATTATATTCTGAGCGTATGTACTGTCGTCATCCCTAAGTGTTGATGTGTTGTTACTTAAGAGGTGATGCAATTTCCTTTGTCGGAGTTTAACGGATGAAAGGAAACCTAAGCTGACTACTTAATACCTTCATTTTCTCCCTGGCAACATATTTCGTTGCCAAGCTATCTGCGAACGTAGGTATTTCTGAGAAACCAGAGATCGTATTTCCTGGTTTCTATCGTGCGTGAAAATACTGATAAGTTGTTGGGATATTAGTTCTTTATTTTTAAAATTACTACCATCATCTTTGGCGTTATACTAAAAACCTTGGTTGCACTTTCTAATTCATAATTAGAATAAATGATTTTTTTCTGAAACTTCAAAAGTGTTTTCTTGAAACGTAGTCTGTGTTCAAATGGCAACTATGAGTTGAATGCCTTTTATTCCTTATTTGTAATTGAAATATTTTGTTAGGTTATCTGAATTGACAGGATTAAACTCTATTTGTTGATAACTTCCTAAATTTTCTTTAGATTATATTAACAGAATTATAATTTTAAACTTATAAGTTAGAAGTGGTAAAAAGCATTGTATTTAAACAAATTGTGTATACGATTGCATCTTATTCGTTATTTTAAATCCCATCTTTTTTAGTGAAACAATAATTAGGAAAATAGTCATTTTAAAAAATTTTTTATTTGCAATCCTTCCATAAAGCATACCGCATTTCGATGTTCGTCTTCAGAATATGGAGAATGCTCTACTTTACTTCGTTTTCAGTTGAACTTTGTTTTGTTTATATCTCTATTTCTTGATTGTTGTGTGCGCTTAACATTTTGCGTGTTTAGTGAAGTACCAGTTTGTTTTTAAAACACATCTAATATTTAATTAGTGTGTTTCTTGGCTATTCAGTGTAACGATTTTCGGTTTTGTTAATTTCAATAATGGGGCATATAATTCAGTGCAGAGACGAAGTCATTATTTGGTTTTATACGACTTTTCTGGTTGATAATGGATTGGTGTATCGTAAGTGACATTTATACATTATCATTCATGCCTTCGATTTCTAGCTATAGGACTGCATTTGTTGTTCAGTCGTGGTGTACAAGATTTTCATTAATTACTAGGTTTTTATGTACTTAACAATCTATGTATAGGTCAACTGGTCTTGAGACCATTTTTGCGTCGATATAATGTCAGACTTTTTGAAGAGTTCAAAAGCTATTACTTGTTCATTATTTTTAGATACGTCGGCTTAAATAATTTTTCAGTTTTTTTAACACTACGCTTTATGGAGTCATTCTTCTTTCGGTTTCATAGTTTGAGCATAGTTAATAGTTCGTACATAAGGTTGGCAAAGGTCGGTAACCGAATGCAGAGTTGATAGTCACCGTATGTTTTGAAGCCACATTTGAGGAAGTACGAATTTTCTGTCGTCTTCTGATTATTATTCTATTACTAATTTGAATTTCATCCGGCAATTATATGCAATATATCAATATTTAGGAAACAATCAAATAACACATTTACTTGTGTAGAATTACTTTTATCGTATAGTACAGATTGCAGTTGTTCCGAGATCCACATTGGTTGGTTGTATTGTGAAACAAGGGAAGCCCACGTCGATCTATGACTGTGCAAAGTTAGTAATATCCTTCCTTGTGGCTCTGTGATGACTGTGCGCGTCTTTGAAGTATTTTACAATAATTGTGAGGGAACACAACAGTTATACGTAGTGTTTAGAGTAAATAAGATTTTAGCATAATAAAAGATTCTGGATTAATCAACCGAGTCAAGTGAGCGTTTGAACACAACGTTTCTATGAAATTTATATCCGCCGTCATCAGGTGCACAGTACATACAGTCGAGACAATTTTCCTCTTTGTATTAGTTCCAGGTAGTTTACTGCAGGTGCAATGAAATTGGCGAATAATCTGACCAATCAGAACACGGAATGTCGAAATTTTGCAGCACTTCGGCCGATATGAATTTGGCCGAAACGTGTTTAAACGCTCACTTGACCCGGCTGATTAATTTTGAATGTTTTATTAAGTCATTACACCGGGAAAGTATACGTTATTTAAAGATTTGATAAGATTGTGAAAGGAAGGCCATCTGATGTCACAGCTTCGGCAACCTTTAGGACGCACGTTGACCATACAGGCTGAAGTCTCCTTTATGCTACTCCATTTTATTTATTTATATTTTTTAGTCTGTCATGTTCGTGAGGAGAATTTTTTTCCGAATATTTGTTCATTATTGAAATGAGTATGAAATTTAACATTGATGAGGTTCACAGGGTAATCGGCATCAACTAGCGAAAAAAGAATGCATTTTCGTCACTTCTAGTGCGGTTGGTAGCTTTTTTTGTCCAGTTGTTTGTTGGGCTAAACTTTTTAACATAATACGATCATGGGCTGGCGTCAATAGGGTAAAACCTGTTAAATTCCAAGAAACCGTTACGTTCTCACCATGACGTGTGCCCAGAAGAGAGAGACTTGTTCGGGACGGACACGAACGTGATGTTACCAGAAGTGAGATAATCTATAAAAAATCATAGTTTTGTCTGTATATTGCTAGAAACTATTAACTTTAGTTTTTTTATGAATTATAGAACACCGATACATGAAATATGTCTGTTGCTATGATTTTGCGACTGTGCATGTTATTTTTTTTTATTTAGAACTGTAAAACGGTTTTAGCCAAAGTGACTAGCTACATCCCACGTGAGTTTATGGACTTTGTTACGGGGAATTACCCAAGCTTGACGTATGAGCAAGTATAAAGAAGGCTCTCTACAACTCTCGCAGTGCACCTATCTTGGATATTTTAAATTGAAACTTACCGGACCGCGATATATTTGTCTCGTTAGGAAGTACCATCTTTACTGAAATAAATCAAATAATGTGATGTTATTTCAATTGATCATTAAATGGAATTATGTGTAGTTCAGACTAAAGACAAGAGTTAAAGAACCGCAATAAATTATACCAGAATCACGATTTCAATTGTTGGCTCGGAATTAAGCTAACAATTTACATATATGTATATATCTTAGTAATTTTTTAGATGCACTGAGGATTGTTGTGGCAAAGATGATAGAACGACAAGTTAATGTTTTGAAAGATGTAGGAAGTGCGGGTCCAGCACCTTCCATAAATCTTTTCAGGAATAGCATCGATTTCTGCCCGTTTTGATTGTAGTTGCTTAAAAGAAACCCACAGCTTATTTCTTTATAACGATATATAAACTTAAAAAAATCTTTGGCGAAGTCTATTTTTTGACATACGAAGAGGATTAATGAATGATAGAAAACGCCATACACGCATTAATGGTATTAGGTCTCGGTTTTGTTGTTACATATTTGAAACAAATATTACGTTGGTGGTCGTTCTTGGATGTTACATGAATTACGTACATTTTATTTCAAGTTTATGGAAGTATTAATGCCGAATATTTTCTCTCGACAAGAACCCGGTACTCCTAAATGTTTAAACTAAAAAAATGAAGTAAGGATACCGTATTTTTGCATTTTTTAGCCGCTCCTAAATTTTGAGACAACATTTGTGGGGAATATATATTTTTTTTCTTAATTTTATTATAGATCCAAAATAGTGGCTTTGTTCAGAGAAATGTGGCAATGTTAAACATTGTTAAAGCCTGGTTTACACCGAGATTGAGTAGTTTAAAGGAAATTCTGCAGCAAACCGTGATAGTATAAAGGGATATTGAATGACCTTAAACATACTTTCATGACGTTGGAATGTGGTACTAATATTTTGTTCCAGTTAATCTGTCTAAACCAAAGGGCGTTTACTGTATTTAATTATGAAAATTTCGAGTACAAGTCACACTCCATTTTTCCCTACATACTTGTAGTTATAAGATTGTGCCCTATACTTAGCCTATTCTGCTTCAAAGACTCTAGAGAACATTGTAAACCTCTTTACAGGCTGGAATAGTGACATTTCCCTGCGGTTACGTCGAAGAGATTTGAAAATTTATATTATAAATCTTTATTCCTTAAACAACGACTAATCTGATGAACGCGGAACCTATTTATCCTAGGATATTATATGTCGTCATGTTTACGACTGAGTATCTATCTGTTGTTCCGAAATGTTTGTTATGGTCTGTCACATTATAAAAAATTACAACAGTATTATTCTGCTCCTGATTTTATTAATCGATATTAGGTCCATTCTTTTGTTACAGTGCTGAATTAATATTGTATATGTAGCAGTCTCGCAAATTGCACTTGTGTTTTGTTTCATAACATTGATACACTTCCATTGACTAGATTTGCACGAGTTCAAATTTGTGCGCCCGTATTCACATAAAAGTGTAGCGTTATTTTAGAAACTTTTTCATTGAACATTTTTCGTAATTTCGTGTATTTTTATGTTGGTATTTCGGTCTCGTCCTAATTCCCGAGCGAAGTAATGGATGTAATATGGCTGAGCTTGTGGATACTGATGCTATACCTTCCTCCCTGCTGTGGGAGAGCACTGCGTTCTTAGCGCAACGGCTAGCGTCACGGCTTGTGGAATCCAGGTTCGGGGGTTCGGATCTGGGTTGTGTCCTAGATTTTAAGAGGCACCTGCGCCCTCTGACCGTCGCCCCTAGCAGTGATCCGCCTCGGGAAACTGCCTATGATGAATGTTAGTAGTATGAACTAGTGATTACATCAACCAACATGCACTACCATCTGAGGCAGCCCGGGCAAAATACTTTGCTGGAGCACGGTTAAATATTCGCTTATTATTTATAGCGTCCACGTGTTTTAGTTCGGTGTTTGGGCTGCCAACCACGCCTCACAGATGGCAGCAGTGGCGGGCTCATTGCCGACTTCCTGTTGGCAAAGAGCCGTGTTCCCTTCCATTGTCCTATCTACATGCTAGCTCAATACATAATATATTCTCATTGGGCTAAAAGTCATATTTCCTTCAGGAATATAAGTAATCTATGAATTTAGTTGGTCTCGAATAAATCACGGTAATTTGTTCGTCTTGGCCTAAATTAACAGGGAGAACAAGTAATTTCCTTACCATTAATTAGTTTATATTAAAAATAGTCCAAAAGGAGTCTTAAAATTGTAATTTAATAAATAAAGATCACTGTTACAGTCCTCAACCGGTTGACGATCGTCAACCTCCTAAAAACATGGATAATTCATTGTAGATAAAACTGTGCAAGAATATTAATCTAAATTCAAAGATTATTAACATTGTTAAATGTATTTTAGCAAATAATTCCTATATACAAAATTTTATTAACAAATACAATATGCGAAATATTAAACATGAGGTCTACAAACTATTAACCATTGCCATTCCCTTCAAAGTTTATACAACCCCCTTAAAAACAATTTTCATATCTCATAACATTCTATTAATCACCAAATTTATCTATCATGTATATAATGTATAAAGGATATTGTTAAACAAATTGCATATTAATAATAGTTTTTATTTTAACGTGTTTTTTTCAAATCAAGAAGGGATAAAGACAAGGATGCAGTCTGACGCTCATGCTCTTTAACTTATATAGAGAACAGGTGACGAAGAAAGTTAAAACGGTATTTGGGAAAGGAATCATACTTCAAAGAGAAGAAATAAAAACCCTACGATTTGCCGATGATATTGTTGTATTAGGAGAGTCAGAAGAAGTCTTGGAAACCATAATTAATGCCTTGAACGTGGTCCTGGAGAAAGAGTTCAATATGAGGATTAAACGAGGGAAAAACCAAGGTACCATGGAAAACGGTGGAATAACCAAGTGTTAGATTGGGAAGGGATATTTTGAAGTACTTTAATGAATTCTGCTACTTGGACAGCATAATAACTATGGATGGTAGAAGTATAGTAGACAAGAGTAGGATAACAAGACTTTCGGATAAATGAGGAATTTACTTACGGCTAATATAGTGAATATTAGGAAATCGTCGCTAAAATGTTCATATGGAATGTGGCGTTATGTAGGAGCGAAAATTTGGATGGTAGGAGTTGCAGAAAAGGAAGCCTTTTGAAATGTAAAAGAATGCTGAAAATCAGGTGGGTGGATAGAATCTCTAACGAGAAGTTCTAAGTAGAATAGGGGAAGAGAGAACAATATGGAGGACGTAGATCAAGAGAAGGAATAGATTAATAGGCCACGTTTTGAGACAGGAGGTTCTTGGAAAATTAACATTAGAGGGAGGGGTTGTGGGGTAAGAACAGAAAAGGGAGGCCAAGGATGGAATCGCTAATCAGATTAAAGAGTATGTGATTGTTATGCGGAAATAAAAAGGCTTGCGCAAAATACGTTAGCATGGAGGGTTAAATTATTTCATTCTTATAACTGAGTACAATACTACCAACGTGTCTTTAGTAAAATGTATTGAAAGGCCCATTAATAGCGTTATTATAATTAAAGAAATTATTCACGTATATTTCAATTTTACAGCACTGGCTTACTGAGGAAACACCAACGAAAGACTGAAAAGGCCAAGTATCGAAAAATAATGCTGTTAATGAAAAAAAAGAATAATATGTTTTTAAATTGTTATCAAAAATTACTTAGCGTTGTTGTTTATTGACATTACTGTTGCAGAAATCAATTTGAGGACGTTTATAATGCTGTCTTTATTTCTAATTAAAAGCTGTCCTTGTAATGAATGACTCTAAATGGAAATATCAGACATAATATTAATGAACCTCCTTATGAAAAAAATTCCCTTGTTTGTTAAATAGTTTCGGTCAGAGCTGTAAAGCAATCGAAGTTCAACCATTTAAGTTTCCCAAATCTGCTCAAGGAAAACCATGGAGCAAATGAGCCACACGTTTCTGTAGTTACACAATGTGTCGTGGAAGGTAGCTTGTCATGGTATTCTTACACAGTTTTTGTTACATTAGCGAAGTATCAACTTATTGCGGTGATACCAAATGTAATTGTTGCTCCTTAAGCTACTGACATCTGTAGGATATCTTATATTGATGTATTGACGGTTTGAACCACCCGTTTTCTAGAACATTACATTTTTCTTTTTGGGTAACAGGCTACACGAGGGGGATCCTGAAACAGGTAACTCCCCTTTAATAGCATAAGAAGGGAATTGAAAAAAGGGGGATGTGGAAGGTAGAGCTAGGTAGTCAGTCAAGGGTTGATTAGGGTCCTCGGGCTATAGTTTAAGGATCCTACCCGGTGTTTCACCGAAAGAGATGCCTTTGTAAACGTTACTGTGAGAATGTGTAATCGTAGAATAGAATGTCAAGAGGTCACAAAAATAAGACGAGATTTATTGAAATCGTAGAATTTTTAATCTATAGTACATCCGGCTCGTATGGTTTTCAATACATTGATTGAGAAATAGTTTACGTGAATGTTTTGCGACATTTCTTTTAAGGAAAAGCAACGTCTTCTCCGTAAGGTATCGATTATCTGATGTAAGTCAAACACAGAAACTAAACAGTAGATGTCCTTCGGTTCGTCGATAACGTACGGCTGTGTGAAAATCGTCTCTGCAGACCCGAGCGATTCTTTCCACACATTCTCCAGATCCTCAGCGACGCCACTAAAAATCCTTTGCGAAAGCCGAGTGGTCCGATTTTACGGTTTTAACTGCTGATGGTGTCGTAAATCGTGAAATACTACCCCGTCAGAAAATAAAGTGCCTCGGCTAAAGAAACTCAAATATGCGGGGTCAGTTTTCGTGTGCTACTTACGAAGTATATTAGCATATTCGTCTGAGCTTTTCAAACATAAATCTAAATTATTCATTTTGTTTTAAACGTCACATGGCTTACATAATTGAGTCTATTCAAGATAGACTATTTAGTTAAATCTGTTTATTAGTATCTCGTGAAACCTTACGACGATTCATGTTTACTCTCCACTACCGACTTTTGTATATATATTTATTTTATGGACGAAAGAAGTGAAATGTACACGTTTTGAGCTCAACTCACAGAGAATTGAGGAGCACGAAGGCAGAGTGGGCCAACCTAAGTTTTTCGTAAATCGAGTTATATGTTGGATCATATAGTTCAAATCATTCCGAACAGAACCATAGAGGGCTTAACTTCTTCGATCAATATAAAAGAGATGGCAGCACTATAAAAGTTTTGACATTACAATTTAAGTGATTGATTTGAGAACCAGAGTGCGAAAATGTAACTAATTATTAAATAAGCGGGTTTGTGTTCGGGTGTTATGATACATAACAAAACCATTATAATTACGATAATTTGGTTGTTTTTCTTGGTTTAATTGTTTCAATTGATAAATAATGGGTCTTTAATGTTACTATACGTTATGTGTTATGAAGACTGAATCAATTACCTCAATGGGACGTAAGAAAAGTGAGTCCTGCATACTCTACTATTTTAAAAATAAGTAAGCACAAAAAAAAGTTATTATGTATTTGGATATCAGCTTTTCGTTAACGTGAAATATAGCACAACTTCAGTTACTCTTACTTGATTTCGGACTAATTTAAGTAAATGAAAAATATCACTGGTGTTAGGTAATTAAGGCGGAAACAAAAAATGCTGTTTCTTCTTGAAATCACTGAAAAAGACGATTTTTTCTCAACAAAACAATTTATTACAAAAACATAACAAATAGAAAAGATAATCATAAAAAGAAAAAGGTTACGTGGTTAAAAATTTTATGGCTCCAATTTGGTAAGACCGCTATTAATCCCTTTGTTCGTATGATACCAATGAATTACATTTACTATATAAAAAAGTAAACATTATAAAAAGAAGCAACAAATAAATACTCTTAACATGAAACTTTTTTCGGTGCTGTACCCAATTGGACATTTTATTTTGGCTGAAACAAACTTATGCCAATTAAATTGTTTACCAAACACGGTGCGAATATGATACTGAGGATTAATTATTTGAAAATGAAGACTGATATAATTTATTATTTGAATTATATTTTCTTCCAATTATAATATAGTATTTAAAAATAGTTGGTAGTAAATTTTCTTTGTCGAAGTCTATAATTTGATAGGGAAACATGGAAATCTCTAAAGCCATAGTGGGCCATGATTAAGGAAAACCAATTTCCGCAAGAATTGTAAAATTGTGCTATTCAATTCCTTATATAATTTCTTAAAATAAGTGCATATGCAAAATTGCGTAAAATTAGTGTGTTTGTAATAAACACAAAATTAAATTTATGAAAATTTAAAACGGAATTATCTCTATTTGGGTGAGAATGGATTTGACCCATTCTGCCTTAGAGCCCGTCAATTAAAATAAATAAAATTCACATGACGTTAAATTACATAGTTGTTAAAATGTGTCGTTATGTGTTATTGTTATGGAGAATATATTTATAAATATATTGGACGACAATACGAATTTTAATTATTGCAAGTCTCTTTCCTTGTTTCTCCACTATGACCTGTTCTCTCCTGACCAAACTAGCTGACATCTGTTTTTTCTAATTTTTATCTTGTATGTGGACGAGTGGAACTATTCGCTTGTTAGGTCATTCCACGGCGACGCTATCAATTCTTGTCTCTGTAGTCTATTCTACTATTAAGAGACTGATATGCACGGGAAATTTCCTAATCAAGTCATATTTTTATTATCTGTTATAATTATGAATTTCAGCCAAATAGAAGTTACTCACCTTAATCAGGGGAAACTAACTAGTGACACATCAACAGAGACCCCAGAAATACGGATCCCAGAAACGTGAAAATTGGAATACAGGAGAGGATCTATTAAAATTCGACCTTTGAAGAGGATGAAGGAGCATTTAATATAAAGATCGACCAAATGCTAAGCGTCTTGGTATAGCGAACAAGAGGAGTCTTTACGGGCAGCGGACTATTTGTCTCCGCCTGGGAAGTGACGTCACACGTCAATACATTAAAAGACGCAAAGTAAAAATGCAAACATACAAGGTAGTTTAAAAATCGGACGTAATGATTGTTTTCAGAGACGAGACGAACCGAATCTGCTTTAAAATTCAGGAATAGAGAACACGAGCGAATTTTCATTTATAGTTTCTTCTTCTTTGGCTCTACAGCCCATTGAGGGCCTTGGCCAACCGGGTCAACTGCGTCCTGTCATCTTACATGATACATTCTGAATTTGTAATGATAGGGGTCACCGTATCGATTCTTCAGTAGTCTTATCCCGGTCTTCATGACCAAGACGACACTAACGTCCAAGTCTATGCCACGATTTGAACCCGGGACCTCTGCGTTTTGAGGCAGCGACGCTAGCCTTTAAAAACCACAGGAGGTCGGCTCTTTTATAATCTAAACATAATAATTTCGCCATCGTGGTCATGTTCATTGTGTCAATCAACTCGAAGACGACTTTAAAATTGGTCCGGGGGTATACTCGATAATTACATTTAGATCACATTTATTGGGAAAACGTTCTCTCCCGAACATATTGAAATTGTTTATGATTATATGTGTGATGTCTTTGCTTTTTGTGCGCTTTATGTGGTTCTTAATTTTGATTAACGTATTTATGTCGCATATTTTTGTTGTTTCAACCATCATAGACAATTAGATTAGGACCAAAATGCGGGTATTAATACTTTTGTTTAGTTACCAATTGTTTACTCTCTTGACAGTAGTAATCACAAAACCGATTATGAATCAGCTGATTCGTTACGCTTGTCACAGGCAAGAGTTAGTGAAGCGACCGTAGTAAGTAATATTTTTACGTTAGTTTTCGTTTATGAATTTGATATTCGGTTATATTTAGTATAAATTGTTGGCTATTCTATTCTTTTTGAGTTTTATGTCGTGGAAGTGAAAGTAGTACGTTCATTTATGAGAAAAGATTGAGGCTTTGTTTTTACTATTCTAAGGTCACGTTCATGTTATTAGAATAAGCTTTAATTATGAGGAAGGAATAAAAATTGGTACATACTTGAAATATGCTCATTCTTTACTGATGCTACAAACACAATGATTCAGAATCTTGAGTCTGCCACAAAATTACTTTTAAAAATCCTCCTAGATGGTAATCCCCTGTTTTCAGATGTTTGGGACTGTTTATCGTCGGCGGAGGAGCAGGCACGTGCGGCAGTAGGGTTCTCCGTGTGGGAACAATGTTTGGTAATGACACTGATGGTTTGCTGAACATCTGCCAGCCCTTCTACGTTGGGGGAAACATTCGCGTCCTCACGCCTCCTTTGCTCGCTCCAGACCCTTTCGCATCATAAACCATAGTATGTGCTGTAACCTCAGCGTAGCGTAACAAATTGTTGTATTGATTTATGGAGCCGTTACAATACTGTCTTTTTTAATACAAAACATCTGCTTCCAGCAGCATCACGGAATATTCTCCGCGTCCTACCATCTATACCCACAGTGTATATTTTGACACATTTTATGGTGTGTCACAGCGGCGCTTTATTAATGGGTGAAAAATATTCATGTAGCTTTGGGAATTTTAGAAGAGGTAGGTTTCCTTCCCTTCAATTAGTCTTGTAAAAATTATTCATACCGTCAAAGGTAAGACTTGTAAAGAAGTCTTCCTAAGAGAAGTAAAATAATTTGCTTGTATAGACATTCTGCGGATTTCGTTAAATGAAGAAACTACAATTGGAAAGCTGAGTTAATCGTCATCATTATTATTAATTACCTTTTTTATCTAATGTACTTCTTAATATAGGAGGATGAAATGTTACAAAACGTCTATTCTCGACGTGGACACTAGAAAAGTAATTTGCACTTTATATGGAAATGTTTGTAGTTAAATAACTTTGGTGTAAAAAGAATTATATGAATATAAATTAGATATTCAATGTTAATAATCTCCCATAGTTGTAGCAGTGAACCATAAATCAGTTATGTGCTAAAATTATTAAATATCTAAGATGCAGCAAGCTGTGGTTTTCATAAATATTTGATCCCTGAAGAGGTAATTATAAATACAGTTCTTATTAAATTCTTTACTGCTGGTAGGTCCATATTAAGTTTAGTATTTTACAATGTTTTCTTCGATTTTTCTACATCTATATTCTCCATTCGTGTTGATTTCAGCCTATAATGTCAATTACACACCCCAATAAATTAGCGAAAATGTAAATAACATGTTGTTTTTCATTTACTTTACACACCAATAAGAATAATAATAATGGTAGGTCAGAAACATATCTACTAAATTTTTACAAAGTGTTGCCATTCTTAATTCTATTGTAGAGAATGATACGTCTTCGGATTATATATATATATAGTTCAACTATGATCATAAATGCTGGAACTTTTCGTTTTTAATCTCCGATTATATCATTGTAGGGTGAGTACCGATATATTCATATAATGTACTCGGAAATAAAATTTCAAGAATATCGAGAAGTGAAGATCCATATGTTAATGTTCGCTGTATCAGTACGGACTATGAGGGAAAGTGTTAGGAGGTTATGAAATCCTTGCAGCCTACAGTGATTCGAAGGAATTTTAGTCGTGGGAAGCAAGTTTTTCTTCTTCTGTGGGTTGGACAGGCTCTGTGGTCGAACGATCTTGACCCTTTAGTTATTCTGTACGTGTGCACCTTTGGTCTCGCTTGTGAGGAATATGACCCAGTTTCGGCGGATAACGAACATACGCCAATGACGAAACTCTTCTGAGAAACTCGACAGTTTTGGCACACGCCAAATAGTTTCGGCGCTGTTTTGAAGGAAATTGTTGTTCCTAGAAATTTAAATTAAATAATTCTTACGTGTGTTTTACTCTTCGCGGAAGCGTGTCTTATTCTCAAAGGTACCCTATCATTAAGTCTTCAAATTCTTCCTGAATTTATTGAAGTCGGCCTGAAATGCTCTTTGCTTTACGCTTCTTAATGCTTCGTAGAATTTTCACGTTGAAAAATCTAAGGGAGGCGTTGTTCAAAATTTTTAGTTATTTCAAACGAACTCTGAATAGTGTTTTCAAATACATATTTTAGTGCTTAAACTGAAAAGTAATGCTATAGATTTAGAAATTGATTTTTGTTTATGTGTACGTAACTCATGTGATGAATATTATAAATGTTTTGTTAACGATTGCACGTTTACTGACGCGTAAAATTTAATAACGTAATTTCATTGTAAACGTTACGTTTTCTTATCTTATCTTAGGTCGCATACTTTTCCTTTATGTTAAGAACAGTCGCGTGTTTTCGCCGGTGGCATTGAAATTTACTTAAGCTGATACGAACGCTTTCGGGTCTTTCAAAATGGAACTTTTTTTCTTACAAATCACGCCTTCTTTGTAATTGAAGGCGTAAGATATTTTAAATTGGTTTTAAGAAGTGATAAAGAATGCGAAGTATGTGACACAAAGTGTGTCTGTGTTTCACATCGAAATTTCTTCTAGTGGAATTAAAATAAACAAAAATTTGAATTAGTATTATGACGTGTATAATGGTGTAATATAAATTATCTCTAAAATATTCGGGCACTGGCAGTCTCTCCACGTCTTGTCCTGCAATCTAATTTCTAAAGGAATTTCATCAAAAATGTGGTTCCTATTCTTTAAAATAATTTTTATCAAGGGGTGAGCTAAATATGTGAATATTTGAAGTATCGGGGACTTAGAAGAAATTTGAACACTGACATACAACAATCTATACTAAAATCACTAGAATTTCATTTGCCAGAGCGTGTGTGGATTCACTCTTGATCCGTCTTCATCGCTGTGTTGTGCGCAGGAATATTACGAAGCCGTAAGTTTTTATGTCCATTCTTAGCCCTATAATTGTGCGGTCCCTTGCTTCTCTGAGAGCGAAAGCCGCCTTGGTTTTTTTTACAGAAATGTTCTCTTGCCCGACAACAAATCACTTGTTTCTTGTCTCAGAATGCTGCATCACCAACCTTATAAAATCAATTTATTGGTGCCTACAAATATGTATTGTCTTTGGACCTGAGAAAAGAATCTGAAGTAGTTTTACAGCTGCTTTAAAATCTTGTGACATTATGGTTTAGATTGTGTTTAGGAGGTACTAAAATAACGAAAGAGTTATGAATCACAATCCCAAGTTAACAAACAGGCGCGCGCTTCAATTCCAAACATAGCTTGTTTATTGATTTTTGAAGATTGACTTGTGTTGAGAAATATCACCTGTGCAAAAGTTCAAGCTGACGCTCATTCAGTAAAACGAAGGAAGCAGGCGAGGCTGGGAATCTTCCCTGTGAATAAGAAAACATCTTTATCTGGTGTATTAGTTACCGACATTATCTTCGTACTCTATTTTATAAAATGTTTTGCATGCTCAAAATATTTATGCTCTGTTTGTTTTTTCGTTTAGAAGTATTTAAATATTTGCAGATATTCTTATCTCGGTATATTGTGCATTAATTATATTATAATTCAATTGCTTTTTCCTGGTTTCATTATTACAATAATGTAGAGTGTTTATATTAATTAGTTTCACTGATATTCCTGTGTCATTTACGTATGGGACTCATAACTGCGTTCTTATGCTCCAGCCGTTTTTAATTGTGTAGTACCTGAAGTTAAGTTCCAACACGGCAGATATTGGTGCTGATAAGTTTTAAAACGGGGCATTGAAATTCAAGGAAATTCTGTGGATAATAACTGCACGTATCAGGTGTGAAATATTTGTAAAGAAGACGGCAACTAAATTTGAGCAACTTTGCGCCCTAACTTACTGTTATAAAGGTATTGCGCATATTAATAAATAGGATGACATTAAATAGTGTTTTCAGTTGCCAACGTTTAAGCTGTGTTTGCCTTTTAACATTACAAACAGAAATACAATATTAAAATTTTAAGAATTGAAAACGGATGTGTAAATCCGTTCTCAGTTTATGTGCTTTCGGAATAAAGTAAATTAAATTGAATTTTAATTTCAAATATTTTTATCTTTCGGTCTTTTTAAACATTTTCGAATATTGTCGTTTGAAGAAAGAATGCCTGCGTTCTCAATTGTATATTTTTTCCAAAAATGAACTGAATTGCAGCAAAAATTCTAGGCGTTTGTTACAACATTACAATATTGGCAACTCAGTTGTTGGCTAAACGAATTAATTGACGGGCGTGAACTGACGTAAATGAAAATAAAATTAATCTATTTAAGTTATTCGCGTATTATTTGAAGACTAGCATTGCTGTTTTTAAAACTCTAAATCTTCTTAAGATATAAATAATTGTCATCTACTGTTTTGTCGATTATTCGCCTTTGTAAGGGAACTATCGGTGAGGGATTGAGAAACAGATCTTGCTAGAGAAAAAGTGGGTTATCCTTTGCTTACTCAGACTGTATTATTCAGGGGCGTCTTGAGACCACTTGAGACATTATCTGAAGAGCAGCTGGCTTCTAGCTGCTAGCTCTCTGATAACTTCCGAGCTAAATAAGAATATCCTGCACCTTACTTCGCCAGAGTTGCCAACATTTATTCATACACAAATAAACTTTTATTTCTGGTTAATTTGGTACTCCAAAGCATTTTTGTTATTATTAATTGTTGTTTATACGTTTATTAAATCTTTTTCCAAACGCTGGACCGGGAATTCTTTTTTTTTATACTTTTATGGGTTGAAGTAAGGATTTTAAACTTATATATATAACAAAAACTCGATTAGAAGTTGTTTCATTAAGAAATTACGATGCAAAGGAAAAATGCTCTGGGTGTTGTGTGTTCCTAACAGATCAGTTTCATTACAAATAAAATTGAAAAAATGAGCTTAGACAATGATTAATCGTTAGACTGATTTTTCTCGACTTTCTCTCAGGTTTGTTTTACATTATGACTATTTTAGGTCAATAAAAAAGTGTTGTTTGAATATATGTCTGTACACAATAGCGCTCCTTAGCTTAGCCAGACAACGAATGTCTACCCCAAAGAGGAACTTGTTATTTATGTAACAATTGTAAACCAGCTTCAAACGCACCGGAGATTCAGACTTGCTTTAATCATATTCAGTGTTATTAAACCATGGTAGCTGACCTTGCACTTCTAATTTGGGAATGCCGACCAGTTTGGCACTAATGTGCATGGCCAAGGGAAGACCGTGTGCAATTCCTGCTATAATAAAAAGGTAAATTCCGGGTAACTAACAGTTTCACGAGACCAAAACAATTTTCTGTACTTTAAAAAGGAGTCAGAGAGTTTCAGACTACTTCCAACTCTAAATACAGATCTGTTTTTAAATTAGCCCTTACATTAATACTTTACGACTAGTACGAATTTATTTTAATGTATATATAGATAAGATTTATTGGATCCATTAGTCCTCTATTGAGGAAATAGGACAAGTCAAAGAATATGTTACATATCACACTAAGAATACAAATATAAGAAACAAAATATGGATACAACATATGAGTATAGAAAACTATGTATACAATGATAAATAAAATAAAACAAAGCAAAGCAAACAAAATATGAATACAACATATCAAGAATATGAGTACAAAACAATAAGAGAGATAGTAAAAGAAACTATGTATACAATGATAGAAAGAAATCATACATAACATATACAAAATATATAATTTCTGGATAAACAATGTCAGTTTGGAACATTATGTCGGTATAATAGATCCACGCACTTCACACGCATAAACACTTCACAATACACTACACTTTGAAACACACGTGTGTAGATCCGTGGGAAATCAGGCTCCAGCAGATCTCGTCAATTTAGGTCATGAAACAAAGAAGAAAAGACCGTCAATGAAAGGATAACGTATAATATACACCTGATATTGTTTGCATACGATGAACACTGATTCAGCACTTTTGCAAAAATAGACTTTAATTACTTTCAGACCGATTGATAAATTCAGGAATAGAATAATAAACTCCTTCTAGCAGGAGATTCTTGCATGCTTTAGTGAACTGATTATAACTGTTTAAATTTTTTATGTTGTCCGAAAGGCTGTTGTAGAGTTTTATTCCGGAGCAGTGGATACTGTTCTCGTAAAGGTGAAGGCGATGTTTATCAGCTCTGAGGACTGATCGGTTTCTAGTACCGTGTTGATGATAATGCCCGTTGCTTTGGAATAGGCTGAAATTACGTTTTACAAATTTTAGAATTTCTAGTATGTAGACGCACGGAAACGTTAGGATTCCTAAGCTTTTAAATAGAGGTTTACAATGTTCTCTACAATCTTTCGCGCATAGTATTCTTATAACTCTTTTTTGTAACTTGAAAACGTCAGAAATATATATATATATATATATATATATATATACACGACTTCTTCAGGTCATAGTCACAGAATGAACAGAACACATTTAATTCTAGTATTTTTTTAAAGATAGTATACATAATTACTGGTTGTATCACACGGCTTCCACGAATTGGAAAGAAGTGGTAATTTTCCACTGAAAGGCAAAACCCTAAAAGACTTATTACAGAGAAATGTTGTTGTCTTTTGTGCAGTGTGTGTTTAGTCAGGAGCTGTTTCCAACAATACTCTCTTTTTTATCAGAGACAATCTGATATGTTAATTAAAATTGTCTACACATGCGTGTTTGTGTAAAGTTAAAACAGTGTATTGAAATGTAAATTTAAAATTGTATATGACGCTAATGCATATATTGTTCATCTTCATTTTCATATTTAAAAGGAATTTTACACAACTCATACAGGGGGACCATTCTTTATTTTGTCTCCAAGCACCATTATTACAACCCTCCTTTTATGGTTGGCGAAATTGTCTTTATTTTTATGTAGTCAACTTTATTAAGTTAAAGAGAAATTATCCGAGCGCAGATTTGAATTTCCCGTACACATTTTTCACTTCAGAAATGTTTACCTAATATACGGGAAAATTGGAATGAGATTATGTTCTGGCTAAAATTATTTTACGGATTAAAGAACTAAGAGTAATGCTATTTATCTTGGTTTACTTCTCATTCCCAACTGTTGGACTTTGAACAAATTACGCTTTGGGTTTTCCTGTGCATGATGTAATGAGTTGTTAGGAGATAAAACTTTCAAATGAGTATTTGCATAAAACGGAAAAGATGAGTTGTATGTCAAGCATGCTCATCATTGGCAACGCGATGAGACATCAAATCCAACTTTGTAGATCTGCTCATATGTCGATGCCGAGTTTATATTGATGTTTCTTCGTTTGAATAGAGTTTTTCTTGCATCTACTAGCTTGAAACCTATACAGAAACTGTCGATGTAGCAGTAAATAAATGCTGCGTTTTTACATTTAATCTTGAAAACGGTAGGTTTTCAAAATTTAATTAGCTTTGGATTATTTATATGTTGTTATAAATATTCTAGAATTTGGCAAAGGTGGCAAGAATATTGTTCTTCACACAACATCAGAATTTCACCGCAGTTACGGATACACAGCTCTGTTTATTGCTTCAGGTAACTTATGCACCGCCCATACTCGAAATATGACGGCTACAAACAGTAGAGGTGTATTTTTGAATATTCATATATATCTTACGCCCTCCCGAACTACAGCCCATCCGTTGGGACACAACTTTTCACAAAATTAAAAATACAAAGCTTGTTTACTGCTTTCAAAACACAATTGAGCGAGCATTATGCTGAAATAATAAGATTTTTAACTTTAATTCGCACTCGCTACACATACACATTTTCCCACTAAAATTATTTATATGCATCCATAAAATTAACGTTCTGAAATGAACCCTACTTTCAAAAATTTTCATTTTTCAGTAATTCATTTAGGGACAAAAGAACGTTGATTTTGCAACATTATATTGTAAAGAAGGTTGAATGCAGTATCTGCTTCTTTCTACTTCAACTGACATTTGACCTCCAAAATTTGTCGGCTGCTTCCGATGTATACATTTTCTTGTTGATTTTTCGTGATATTGAATTATTTTAAGGTATCCCTTTAGAAATTTTACATTTACCTGGTTTTGAAGTTAATAATTATTGAGTTTATTCCATTGGTTGAGTAAAAAAGAGAATAAGATAGATGAGAAGCGAATCAGAGAGAAGGATATCGGAGAAGAAAAACCACAACAACCAAATTAGGTTTTTTGAGTGTGTGAAGAAGGATAGCAGGGAAACAAATAAGAGAAAATCAGATTGGAAACCAAACAAGCAGGTTAGGTTTATCCCTGTGAAAGTGATGCAGTGAAACTTCTATGAGGAAAGCGGAGCAAGAAAGAAATTTGAATAATTTTGGTTGGGTATGTTCTGTATAAATCCTAACAGAACAACGTAGTAATGTAAAACACTCTTACACACAGGCAATTTCTTGTCGTTGTGCAGGGAACCCATATTTTTACTATCATTATACATATCTGAATTCAGTCGCACAGTCTGAAAGACAAATTTATAGTAAAAAAACAACGTCTAAGGTATTTTACTGTAATACTTCTTTATTCATCTTGATTATTCAAGTGTTTTCAAGAGCTGTGAAGCCTTAAGTTCGTAATTAGTATGATTTTATTACTTTTAAGTATAACAAGAGTCTTAATTATACGACACGTTTGGGTATTGCAGTGTGATAAAATTTTTATTTAGTCTCTGTCTCGTGCTTATCTCGAAGCTAAAAGTCACATTTATTATTGTTATGGTACTACCCCTTGGCAACCTTGCTCTACCTTCCTTCCATATCCCCCCTTCCTATGGCATTAAAGGGGAGTTGCCTTTTTCAGTATCGCCCTCATGTACTACTACTAATACTAAAAAACTTTTAAGATTTTATAACCCTTGTATTTTATATTAATAAATGTCTATTCTGCTGTGTATAAGCTATTTTTATAGTGTTCAGATACGTCACATACTTAGCCATTTATTGAGTTCACTGACCTTTATAATAATGTACTCAAGCGGAACGGCGCCACAATCGTGCGCACATTATTTACTGAATTAAGAACTAACGGTGACAAGCAAATATTTTTACATTTAGTCATTATTATAAATACCGTAGTCATGTATACAACAGTGGTTTAGTGTCCTTTGTGTTGATGACAACTTTCACGATCCCACCGACTATGGATGTGTGCCCGTTACAGGCGTTCATAACACGTGAACTCCGTACAGCATACAAATATTCTTTACAGAAATGCATTTACGTTTACCGGCATCATTTAAGACTTTTTTTTCGCGGTTTAAACTATACTCTTGCTTTATCGAGGGATATGCAGAGACTGCTTATGCACGGTTAACGTTTAACTACTTACGTCAGAAGTCCGCGAATATAGGAATGTCCGAGTGATTTCTGCACTGAAAACGGAAGTTTGAATGTTAAAAGCTTCAACGAAGAAAATGTGCAAAATTAAATCGTATAGCGTTTCAAATTGAATAACTAAATAAGAAAGCAAAGACACTAGTTATTTTGCGAATCAATGTAAATATAAGTGGTTATAAGTACTCCTTAAAAATATTTATTGCGAATGTGGTTTTTCTCTTGCTGAATTTTTCAAAAGGGCACGTCAACGTTGAAATGGAATAGAACACCGTGTGTTAGATATTAATAATAGTATTTTTTTATTTTAAAGGTCGGTGCATGTCCTTTTGAATAAAAAACGAATTTAGTTAATACCTCACACACGGCTTCTTTTATTCCATTTCAACATCGACCTGCCCTTAATGTAAAACCCTATATTAATCCGAGAAAATATATGCTACTATTATCATTTAAGAGTTCCTTGTTGCAAAATACGCCAGTCTTGGTTCAGGTTTATAATCTAGGTATTTCAATATTTCCGTTGTAATTGTATCGGCAATTTTAACAAATATAGATAATGTTGTTTTTAATTATTTGGAATATTGGAATACACAAAATTTCACGCATCACTAAGACTGTCTGTGCTTTTTAATGTAGTACTAGAACTAATAGAAATTACTTTTTCGCAATTCATAACTGAAGTATTGCAGTAATAGTAACTTATTTTTCCTAAAGTATTGTGACTTTTGTTAGTTAACTAACTACTAAAAGCTTTTGTAATTGTATCGGCAATTTGAACAAATATAGGTAATGTTGTTTTTAATTATTTGGAATATTGGAATACACAAAATTTCACGCATCACTAAGACTGTCTGTGCTTTTCGCACTTCTAAAAGCAGTAAATTAATTTCAATTAGGAACATTATATCCGCCATTTCCACTTGTTCATGCGACCAAAAATAGTTAAATAATAAAAATATATCCATCGCCTTGTAGATACCAACGTACAAATTTTTATACGTGTTTTTGAAATATGTTTTTGAAAATAATTGAACTTTGCTGCGAAGCGTTTGTCCTTTGTTCTATCAACTCGGACGAGGCTTTGTCACCCGTCTGCTTCACAAACTACGAATTTATTAATAGATTATCAGAGCTAGAACCTGAGTCAAGAATGCCTCAATAATTTCAAGATTTTATTCTCAGATTGCTATATTCGTAGTCTGCCTAGTTCACGAATGTCCGAGACTGTATTGTACGTGCTTATAATGACGGCGATATCTATATTTAACTCGTAATGGTCAAACTGACCGCACAGGAAGCTTAATTGCGAACTTAGGTGCTGAACCAATGTACCAGGTTTCTGAAAGAGACGGAAGTACTAAAACTATTTTCGTGAATACTCCAAGGCTAAGTATGACGGGCAAGGACATCACCTCGTAAACTAAGGCTTTGCGTAAGCATACAGTCTATGGGGGCGCTTCTGCGTCATTGTTAGGAACCTCCCAATTTAAGATTGTCTAACTCCTGCATCAGAAAGTCAGATAGTCGCTAAGTTATTGAGTGTATCGGTTTTGTTTATCATTCTGCACCTTTACGTTCTTCTCAAACAGGAACTATACAGTATCTATTGAAAATACTTTTTACACTATTACGATCTAGTTACCATCTGAAACGTAGTAACATGCCACTACACACAGACTCGGCGAAAAGAAAAATCTACATTATTTTTTGAAAAGTTAGATTATTAACGAGTTCAAGTCCGATTATGATTTTATTCATTGAATATTAAAATAACAAGTAAATTACCGTATATATATATGTTGCTGTTTCATCAAGTCAGGAAAAGTCGAAAACCTTTATCAAACAGAAATAAAAAAGAAATTCCCTAAAAATGATTTAAATCGGTTTACGTTGATTTGAATAGTACCCATAGTCTAAACAGTCCACTTATGGGACTACAATCGATTTCTGACAGTCTAGCAATAGAACTAGAATATCCGGTTAATGAAAACACTTTCAAGTGCCTTTTCTTATAAATGACGTGTTTTATTATAAACTCTAAGAAGAAATGGTATATAAAAATAAACAACGAATAAGTTAGAATTTCTATATCTATAATATTAAACACACAATATTCAACGTTTCGTCAAACAATTTTTGGACTTATTCAGGTAAAGACGTACACAGACAATTTTCTTCTTAACTTATCCACAGGAAAAAGAATTTCAGCATATTATGAATTTAAATTAACTATTTCGTTTAAATATAATTTAGTTTTCAATTAAATTATTTTTATATAAATAATACAGACCTTCATTCTGAATGGATACAAATAGATATTGATTAAACATTAGAGGACAAAACTAGAAAATTTTGCTACGTTTACTGGGCCCAGTTATGCTTACAGCCGAAATGCGTTGGTAGACCGTTAAATTTTATCAATGTAAATTGATATGAAATATTGATAAATTTCATAAAAGTAAATCAATATAACAATAGGGTGTCGTCAATTTTGTGCAAATTATTCTATCATATTATTATATTTAATGCAGTAGGATTACACTGGATATTTAGCATTTCGCTCATCAGTCTTGCGATATGATTTTCTTAATTCAAAATTTTAACATTTAGAGCATCGAAATAATGTTTTTGGAGACATGTGCCTGAGCACAACTGTATGCCTTTTTTTATTTATTTATATAAAACCTTTTATAAACTTGATTTTCAGTTGGTTACAGTAATGATACAGTATATACATTAAATCCATTGATTAACCTACTTTAGCAGAATGGGTTTGGCTTATTTATTTATTATGTGAGTACCTGAGAGGCATACGACGTGGGTGATGAGGGTTGACAGGCAGTGAACTGATTTTTGGAGGATATATGAGGATGTGGTCTGCGAACATGATGGTAAGGTGGGTTAGGGTGTGCCTTAATGATAAGGGGAAGGATGAGGTCAATTCTGTATGCCTTTGAATTTCAGTTTTGATGTTGTTTTATGTTATTTACAGTCTAACCAGTTAATTCTATAAACCACATTATGTTTGTCCAGAATGTTAATTTGGCCTTTGACATTGCTTTGCAAAATTTAAATTATTTATCGGTATAAAAACAGTACTAACACCGTAATTATCAGAAATTTATATGTTTGCAGTGTAAGGCTAGACTATAACAATCATTTTTCTGTAATTAGCATTTTTAAATGGTAAATTGTTGCCTTAGTACTTGATTTTATTCATTTTAATTTTGACATGTTTAATATTTGTCTGGGATGAATTTATTAACAGAATATTAGTAACTATATTTAAACTTTGAGTGTAGTATTTTCAATGTGACTATTTGAGAGCCTTATGTACTAGATCGTAAGCCATAACTTTATTTTGGAAAATTGCATGATTTGGCATTCATTTCATGTTCCTTTATTGGAAAAACCAAATGACTTGGAATTGTGATGACACTAATTAACTCTTCAGCCCTGTTGACATATTGTCTATCAACAAAGTTGGCATCAAATTACTTGTATCTAACATTTTTTCTGACATGAAGAAATCCGCTATGCGTTACAAGTAACACGACTACAGAGATTCGTGCAATATGAAAATTTTATTGTAGGCCTTATTTTTATTAACATTATCTTTGTTTTTTTAATGTGTTCCACGTATTTCATTGGAGTTCCATTTTGCAAAAGAAAAAATGAAATTACAGTTTATATTCGTTGAATCTTGATCAATTATTAATTAGTGAATCATCTCGGCTTTGCTCCTTCTGTTTATTCCTTGGCTTTTATTTAAATTATAAGTTGTTTATTAACTTCTCAATAAATGTATGTGTGTTTCAGCTTCTCCGCGCAGCGTGGAGCTGACGGTGAGGCCAGGAGGGCGCCCGCCCACGCAGGCGATGGCGTCGCCGCGCCCCCTGCACCACCACCACTCCGCTCCCGCGCGCAACGAGCGTATCACGCCGCCCCAGCCCGTCGACGTGAGTACTCCAGTAACAACGGCCACTAACTCAACTCAAACTGCTAACTCATTTGTTTGCAAACAATTAAACAGTCGATATTTACTTATTTTAATAAGCTTATCGATCCTCCTCACTGTGCTGAACGAATAATACAACAGCGTATCAGTGATACCAGACTGACTTCTAAAATCGAGAATGCCGTGTAAATTCGTAATATGAGATCTCTATCGCTAATAGTTTGTTGTCGAATATACGTAGTTCTTGAGATTCTACATGCGCAGTAGGAAAAGGGCAAGGGGTCGTTGAGTATTGTTGTTCGAGCAGGAACTTCCCCTTCAACGGACTGCCGGAACACTGCTAACATTGTTAAAAACGTTAATTGTATTCATAAGAAACGGATATGGAGACTACGACGATGTCTTTTTTTTTAACACACCCTATACTTATTATCTGTTACATTATACTGATGAGTTTCTTGACGATAAACATACCATGAGCTGACAACAATATATTTCTTAGCGCCAATATTTTCAGAAATGCTTTTTTACCAGAAAGTTGCGTTTACAAAATAGGAGTTAAAGTGAGCTCCTGACTATCCCCATAACAATATAGGTGGAGATATCCACTGCGTGTCGTATTGACACACAACTAACTAAATCTCCTGCATGGTATATCGCTATATATGGACAAAAACTGTAATTTATTTACTTTAATGTAGTAAAAAATGTATTATTATTATTTGTATATTTAGCGTACACACGCAGAGGTTTCGTTCAACGTTGCAAAACTGGCTTTATTTTAATTCCAGCAGTTCCACGTTGCAAATTAACAAAATATCACCTGAACTGTCCTGTTGAATATATTTATGACTTTATATTCGTTAAGTAATGAACACTTGAGATCAAATATGTTGTTGTCGTTATTTAAGAGATTAAAATTTAAGCGGTGCTGATTTTTGATAGGCCTACTTGTTAAGTTATCGGTTTTTTACTTGATTAAATGCCCCATTTCAGTCTCAAAATTTATTTTTCTGCATTCTCTCGTGTAAATTTACAAAGCAACCTCAGATCCTTGTCACAAACCATGGTGATAGAAAGAGCATTGAGTGAATAATCACTGTGACAGATCACAGCGAAATAATCCATATATATTGTTAAAAACGACTGTCACGAACCGTAAATGACTCAAAGATAGGTTGATGTTCCGATTGATATTTATTTTACTGAAAAAGGGTTGAGCTCTATTTCTAGGTAGGATAAATATAGTGATAAAATTTGATAAAACAATTTTTTTTTGCGATAATGCACGCCACAATATATTTATTATATACGTCACTTACTCGTTTTTATGAACCGAACTCTGTTATAGATTAACTAAGCAGGAAATATATAATTTCTTATACGTGTTTATCTTAAAGTTGTGCATAATTTGCATTTATAAGCATCGGGAGAAATTTATATGCCATCAGACATTTAATTTTTTATAATGGAACATTAGCATGGCTCTCTTCTTGTCTCATTTTATGTAAGGATTTTATTCCAATTTAAAATTAGTATGTGACCTTGATTATGATTTGAAGCATTGCTTGGGAATTTACATCTTCCAAACAACCGTTGAAGGTTAGCGCGGCGGCTTCCAAAACAAAGTTATGCGGGGTCAAGCCAAGCTGGATAAAGAAAAATGTTGGTCGTTAAACCAGAGGTCTCATACACTGCGAGAACAGTTTTTTTCGTTAATCAACGCTCTCGGAAAACTTTGTACATGTTGTTTTAAGCAAAAAAATAAAAATAATTTTCAGTTTCACCGAGTTGAAAATAGACAATTTGCCTACTTCGGAATTAAGTATGAAGATGGATGAAATTGATTGGTCAATTCGCATAGTCTTTTTAAAAATATTTTTTCAAGCTGGTTGTTTAAAAAGCAACGTTTGCCAATAAATATTAAGATTGAGTTAGTTAAAAAATAAATCGGAATGTATTTTGAAGTAATATTTAATGTCATGATATATATGTTTCATATTTAGAAGAATGTGTTTGTAATCTTGTACTCGTAAATATCTGAAGCAGCTTCAAGTTAGAAACCTGCAAATTTATTGTAGTTAAATAATTAATGTTTGTAAGATTAAGATGGTTTTGTTTTCCATAAGTGGCAGAGTCAGCCGTCAAGTATCGCCAAGATGCGTTTTTGCAAAGACTCTGATATTTTGGACGAAGCGTAAACTACTCACTTTCATTGATTTAGGTAAACAGAGCGGAACCTGTTTGGGGCTGGCGTCATGGCGACAGATAAGTGCGTGTATATAAACGTTCTCGCAGACAATCTACAGGCTTTACTCTTCCCACAAAACTTTTTAAGTAGGACCGGTTCTACATTCGTCAATCCATATTAGTTCGCATCCTGTTTATTTCGCTCTGTAAACGAATATCATAGATTAAGTAATGTTGACCTATACACTGCGGGTATACTTGGTTCAATCACAGGTTATCATAAGCTTAAATTACAATATAAAATTAATTGGAATTAATCTATCTTAGTTTCGATAAGTTTTAAAGGAATATGAAGTACTAGATAGAACTGGAGATATTGTCTTCTTTGTGTGTTATAACGCATCGAAATTTTCCTCTATATATTTCTTTGTTATACTCGTACTGTTGTTGTAGTTTTCTGTCCTTGGTCTGGTTTGATGCAACCCTCTATGCTGTTTCATTGCTACATGACTGCCGCATCCCACATCCTCCATAATCTACTTAATATATTCCAACCTTGTCTCCCTCTTCTGTTCTTACCCCACACACTTCCCTCTAATGACATATCTCAAAACCTGGCCTATTAAGCTATCCTCCATATTGTTCTCTCTTGTCTTATTCTCCTCAGAACATCTTGGTAAGTAACTCTTACTAATCATCTGATTTTCAGTATTCATCTGTAGCTCCACATTTCAAAAGCTTCTATTCTCTTCGTCTCTGCAACTTCTACCGTCCACGTTTTGCACCCATGTAGCGCTACGCTCTATACGAACACGTTTAGTAATGATTTCTTAATATTCATACTTATATCAGCCGTGAGTAAATTTGCCTGTGCCTACTATACTTCTACCATCCAATTATTATGCTTCCCAAGTAGCAGAATTCCTTAACTTCGTTCAAAATATCGCTTCCCAATTTAAAACCCTTCGTTATTCCACTATTTCCCATTCTGCACTCCATTACCTTGGCGTTCCTTCTGTTAATCCTCATGTTGTACTCTTCCTCCAGGATCACGTACAGCCATCTATTATGGTTTCCAAGTCTTCTTCTGATTCCCTTAATACTACAATTCATCAGCCAACCTTTGGGTTACAATTTTAAATATCATGTTTGCATTAATTCTAGACGACCCGTGCATAGTTGAACTAGACGAAAAGTTTTTTGAAAAAACTAAGTGCTGCGAATGTACATGTTTACCATCTTTTTACTTTTCACGCATTTCAATATTTTTCATTGTGTTCTCAGTGTTGCAATATTAATAGAGTTAGAACTCCTGTGGTCACAACCAAGTGAAACGGCATGCAAACAACTACGTTGTCTGTTTCTGTCAAAATAATCTCAAGAGTCCACCAGTTGGATCGATTCAAACTTTAAATGAATGAGTTATATTAGTACAGCGTTGTTTTATTTTTGTCTCCAATTTCAAGAAATGCGAATGTGAGGAACTTTCCGTTCTCATGGGTTGGGTTCTAAGCATTCCGCAATTAAAAAATTGGCTCGTGGTACTTGCTTCCATCTAGATCAAAGCGGTTTGCTTTGCTTCATTCTTCTACTAAGGGTGACCGCAATAAAGACACTAAAAGTGTACAGTTTTTCTTATGTTCTGACATGTATGTTGAACATGTTATACATGCACATTATTAAATTAGTAAAGAATTTGACTTCCTACCCTCTTTCTAGTAATTTTATTTTTGCGTTTCTCCTTTATCACCGATTGCTACATAGAAAATTAATTTTCTGTTACTTTTGTATTTGTTTCCATATGGCTGAAATAAGAATGGAAATAATTAGTTGTGACTGACGTTCGCGCAGAAATGCTGTGTAACTGCCATTCTTGAACCCATTAGAGTGGTCGGTGCTGTAACGAGGCATGTTTCTTTGCTTCAGTGATTTACGTATGCCACGTCATTCTAAAGGAACTTGTAGCTCGCTTCTGCCGGTGAGGTTGTGTTTTTGGGAAACTTGTTGGAGGAAGTGCCTCGTTTGCACAGTATCGGCTGTAAATTATGACACTAGATGGTACACAAGCAACAGGAAGAGGACACTATATCATGTGGCGATTATTGCCTGGCAGAGCGGCAACCACACGGGCACCGCGGCCATGCTTGCTGCGTCTCGCCGCCGTCTGCTTCTCAAATTGTATCAAACTAGTCAGCAAATGTACGTGATACATGAAACATAATCTTCCTCTAGTATTATAAATACTAGTCCCCCGTTACACACACTTCTTACCCTTTTTGAAAATAATTTTTTGTGACTTCATGCTTTGGAATTGTTGAACATAATTATGTGTTAGATATAACAAAATACAGACTAATCCATGCTGTATTGGAGAATCACGGGATGCTGAGTCAGTGTTTGGAATTTTCAGGTCTAATTTAAACGAGTTGACTATTATCGAATGAAGGATTTTCCTGCGTACGTGATTAAAGAAAAAGTTCTCGTGTTTGCAACTTCTTGCTAAGTTCGCAGTATTTTTTAAAATTATTTTAACAATTTATTGGGAGGTTACGTGTACCGAAGTGTGTCTTTCAGTTTTGAATCTTTTTAAAAATTTTATCGTTTAGGTGTCATCGTAAAGCTATCAAAACTTTTTCACTAATTTGATTGTATGTATGTTCACTGAATAATGAAAACCATATTTGTGATGGAAATTTGCAATTTAAACAGTAGTGGACGCCAGAGCGGAACGGGTAAGCGGGGAAGAACGGGATATCTCATTTTTTACTGGATAGTGCTGGAGTGTAGTAAATAGGGGTAGATTTTTATAACTGGTCAAGGAAGAAGTTCCGACAACCGACTTGACAAAGTTTTGATTGCACCTTGCGAATGAACTCTTGTTTTGGCGTCTTACATCTGTGACTTTATAATTTTTGCAGATTTTCGACAGAACTCCTCGCTTTTAACTTTTTATATTCATAATATTCATAAACTTTGGGTGCATGAAAGTTACGTATAAGGTTTAAATCTGCTTGTATTAAGTCTCTGTCAAAAACCTTAAACTAAAACTTGCGTGCGGGGCGGAACGGGATACTACTGTATAAGGCAAAATGTGTGTTCCTCGAGAAAGAAAGGGAAAATCTAACAGACTCACCGGGTGGGGTAAACGAGAAATTTGCAAGCTTCTTTTTTAAATTCTTCTGTAATCTAAATTCGTTGTTTTAAGCTATATTGATATTAGATTAAGTAAATAATAGAATAAACTAATATTATACTTTTATGAAGTGATTTTTCTTTTTCCATAATTTTTACAAAAAGTCAAACAATTAGGGTCACGTTCCGCTTCGACTTCCCCTACTTGTTGCACTATGTCTACTTCTTTTAATTTAATTAATCTGAACGAAGAACTAGTATTTGATATCACGGGAAGGAGAATCTGTACAAGTTAACTTATGTAGTAATTTCAGTGTAGCATCATCCAGTTAAAGCACTTGAAGTTAAATACAATTTTAGAACACTCCAACTGCTTCGACTTACCGAACAACAATCAAGTTATAGAACAGAACGTGGAGGCTGCATTGCCTCAAATTACCTCAATTGATCAGAAAATAGGATTTATCAGCTGAGGAACGTATTAAGTTAAGTCTATAAAATGTTGTAGGTTCTTGGAAATTCCTACTGACTGGATTCATTGTATAAAAATGGTATATGCATATCCCTAACAAGTTGTATAGCAAATTTAAAATACTAAAAACCAAACATAATTTTCTGACTTCAAGTTATAAAATAAAAATAAATATATGGCCAATAAGACAGTAAATAATTTTACTACTCTTTGATTAATACAAGTACTACATTTCATTCAAGTTTGTGAATTTCTTCAGGTAAATTATTACAAGGTTGAACTATTTACAATAGAGGAATTTGGAGTCGCGACGGTTGTTTATATGCTTAAATATTTCTACAACTTCCATAATTAAATGCTATTTGATTTTCCACTTAAGTGGGAGTGGTTCCTCAGTTTATTACCATGTTGGAAGTTGCGAGGCAAGACAATGTTGGTTATTAGCCCACCCGACCCCGGCCTGTATACATCAGATAAGAGCACATGTTACACAGATAAGAACGGAAAATTTACGTCATGCGACCCGATTATAAGTTGTCGTAGAGCAATCGATGAGTGCACTGATTCTGCTGAGGTCCGGAGGGTATCACATAAAACTATCCAATAAACCTTGACCCTTGAGATTGAAAGAGGAGCCGCGCCGTAATAAATGTCAGCTTCTGACTGATAACTGCTAGCCGTTTTGTAGTAAAGTGTGCCGTTCATATTTCTCGCAAATTCAGGCCTTCATATTAGAGGAAAGTGGTTTCTGTGCTGTGGAAGAATGAATGAGTTTTTATTTTTAAGGAATCACGCTCTTATTAGTTTCTAAAATTGAATTTTGTTAGGGGTAATGTGCCTAATATCGTACACCTTTTTAAAAATTGATATATTTGCGTCATTTTTCAAGCAATCTAATTACTTTCACATGATTTTAGGAAGATTTATTAGTACTTTATCATACCTAAAAAATCAATATAATACCTTAAAGAATAACATATTTTAAACATGTAAAACCAAAATAAGTACATTTAGAAAGTTGCGGAAAACTTTTTCCTAATATCACTCCAGGGTGTTCCTAATATCACCCTGTGAGATATCAATATTATTTCCAGTAAGCATAAAGAGTAAGGCAGGCAAAATAAGTTAAATATAGCTATTTATTATTATATTTAACAACAAATTCAATTCCGTGTCATTTTGTTATTATTAGAAGTTATAGCTCTCCACTGCTTTCTCTTCTTTCGTGGCATCAGCAACAAATAATCTGACGTTGAGGGCCACCAATAAAGCAAAGAAATGTTTAAAATGAATAAAATAGAACAGTGTGCGCAATATCGCACAGGCGATATTATGGCTAAAATAGGGGTGCGATATTAGGAGCAACATGACTTTCCAATTTGGCTGACTACCGGCTGAACTAACAATAGAACATTAAGGCTATATCTACTTAAACTGCAAATCATATGACTGTAATTACTTATAATGATTAAGAATATCGCTGACATTTAAGAATATTGGTCAGTGAATAATGAAGACGTCAAAAACTTTTGGCTTGCTTTCAAAATTTTACACAAGCTAAACGCAACTGCTCATCTACGCAACGCTCTCACAGGACTGGCAGGGTGTTGTGAGACACTATTAGAGCCGTTTTCCATTAGGAAGCAGAACCTAATTGGAGAGATCATGAGGGGTGCGATAATACGCATAGTACCCCTACAGTATCAGTGGCGGATCCAGGATGTTTTTATCCCCACCCCCAGGGAAAGTAATGTAATTTCTCAAAAACTAATGCATTTTGTAGGACAATTAAATTATTAAAATAAATCGACAACTTTAGTGGTGAAATTGGTTTTTCAGTATTAGCCATAACTGAAAATCAATTTATATATAGCGTATCATTTCTTCGTTGAAGATACAAAAATTGATTAAAATGTACTGAACAAAACCATAATATGTAGGTCGTTGTTTTCTTGGTATAATCCATACAGCAGGACCAGGCAAATATTAACGGGAATAGTTTTGTCAAGGAGAGCCTGAGGCCCTCCACTACAGCACCCACTGTTAATGTTAGTCTCATTCAGTAGATACTGGAGCAACGAATGAGTAGGGGTTCCTGCTTCCGTTACGCAACGGATTATTATAAATATTTTCACGAAGAAGGAGTGAGAAATTTTAACTCAATTCGGGGATGACACTCTTCAAAACCCGCGTGAACGAATGACACAACAGTTTTTTTTTTGAATCGTGGAAAATAAGAGTAACAATCGGCTTCCTCGAACTTCCATCACAGAAAACAACATCCGTGCAGGAAGCTTTTGGAGGAAGACCGGCGCCTCACCGTTGACGAAATGGCTTCTTCAGTTGGTCTAAGTCACGGGAGTGCACATTCGATCATCAGAAACCATCTCAGCGAGGTGGGTTCCTCGGCTTCTTTCTCCTGATCAGAAATACGCCCGTTTGGAGATTTGCCGCAGGCCACACGGCGTGCATAACTCAGACCAAATCGGAGGAAATTCACGGTGTATCAGATGGAACATCCACCATACAGCCCAGGTTTGTCACCGTGTGACTATCATCCATTTGGACCGTTGAAGAAAGCTCTAGGAGGTCAAAGGTTCAATAGCGATGAAGAGGTTGAACTCTCTGTGCTTAATTTTATGATGACGGTATCAAGAAGCTTCCAAAAAGCTGGGAAGAATATGTTTCAGTACAAGGAAACTATGTAGGAAAATAAAAATATTTTGAAATTCTATCGTTGCCAGAAAAAATTTAAAAAAATTCCCGTTTATGTTTGACTGACCCTTTTATTAGAGCTATCCGGACAACCTTTTGATTATTAATACATTAAATTGATAAGTAATACGGATACGAAATATCTCACGTAGCCAAAGAAGTACCCTATACTGAACAATAGGAATTTGTATTTTCGGTTAAATAAATATTTATTCCGAAGCCATTATTATGTATAATTTGTAATAAAAAGTAAGATATAAAATTAAATGGACTGAAATAATTTATAGTTGCATTAATTGATTATTATGCTAATGAAATATAATTTTTTAAAACGACACCCCTCTCCTCCCCAAGATAAATCTTTGGATTCGCTACTGAACAGAATGATATAGAATCGCTACCGGAATAGCTGGAAAACCCGTTGGACGAAAGTGCCATTACGTACTAAGTATGCTGAGAGTGGTGGGACAAAATAAGGAACGAGTCATCTTTGAATGATTGAAGAATTCATTTTAACATTCTGACAAGAATATGATTTTGTAGGTGGAGACAATAGTGGAAGTTGAGAAAAAATGTGCTGCTTACGAAATCGAAAAGATATACAATTTTTTAGAGTTTTTAATTAGTAGGTGAAACAATGAAAGTGTAATTATGTGTAAAAATTTATTTCGATATACATAATAGTATTTTGGCTAATATTGGTGTGCAAAGAGAGCAGGTAAAAATATAGTTTTGTCAGTATATTATAGTATTCGCGTCAGTCGACCTATTTTTGATGGGGCTGTAATAACTACAAAAATTATATATGAAATGTATCAGTTATACAATTGATCCATTTACTGCACTTCAGTATTTGTTGCCTCAGGGGTCTTTCAGCTGCTGACCCATTGGAACCAAATAGTCTGGAATTTCACTATCTCTACAGGTCGACATATTGGGATTAGTTTTTATTGTAACTTCAGATTTTTCGTTAGTCTTTTCGGAGGATGACGAATCACCCTGGCCTTTGCCCAGACTACCTAAATATCCCTGCGTCATTTCTCGGTGAATGCTGGATTACGGCCCACACTATTTCCTCTATTTAAATCTTTCTTATCAGCAACGTTGTTGAAGAAATGCCAAATCGATAGTAGTCACCTTAATTTTACGTCGGATAGGTCACCTTAATTGCACATCGGATAGGTCACCTTAATTTGGTTATAAATTTGTCACAAAAGGTATTAAATAATTCCTTTTATTTAATTGTGTTCATTATTAGGTACGTAGAAACCGTTCTGTCAATCAGTAACGTGCTTTAGGTTTGAATAAAATATATTATATATTCCATTCAACGACAATCTTATTTGGTAATACTATTGGAGTTTTGTTATAGTGACACCGGTCTAATAAATCACATTTATGACTATATAATAGGGATATATTCTGTATCATAAGGGGATAATCTTTTGACGTATAAGCAAATACAAAAAGGAAATTAGTTTTCTAATAGCGGAATATTTCTTGTTAAAAACTGCATAGAGTGGAAGGTACTCTTGAAATTTGGTTTTAAAAAATTGATAAATTTGGTAGAATACTTTATCTGCCTTTTGTATGTTTGACGAGTTTTTGAGGGTTCTTTTGCAGAAGATCGTAGTGAAACTTAAAACAGAGTTATTACAATTGAAACTCTGGGAAAGGATTAATAAAAAGAAAGAAATCAGTCTATCGTAAGTAAATAGGCATTTATTTATATTTCATGATTGTATTAGAGAGGTTATTTAAACCAAATGCTGCCTGAGTTGTATTCGTATAAAAATCCAATAATATTAAAAATGTCGTACTTTTCGTTGAGTGCAGCCTTAAAATATTATCTTCCTGGTCCCCGATGTAGAACCTGAATGAATACAAGGTGAGTGTTTATGGCTCTATCACATGCTTCAGCTCTGCTGAGGAAATAAACGACGTGGCGTCGCTGCATCGTTTCCGATCTGATTGACAGATTGCTTGTTTGAATCTTTCTACAGATACAAGCTTCTCCAACGACCTCTTTTACACGCATGTAGCCCAAAGAACCGGTTTTAAAGTCTACCGTTGTTTCCTCGCCCTTCAAAGATAATCTTCGCAACTCACAGATTTGGACCATCTCGGAAGGATATGATCATAATAGTCCTGTCCGTCACTACATTGTTGATGTATTGCTTAGCACACTCCCACGGCCCGAATTATTATTCGTCAGGCTTGAAAGAGCAACGAACAGGAAGATTGCAGATATTAAGCTGGAAGACTGACATAAGAGTTGAGACGTTTTGAGCAGCTTTAAATCGGCACACCCTCGCAAGCGGGAGATGAATATAAGCCTAATCATACCCGGAAGGCATGTATAATTTTACGATAGAAATGATAATCCGAGAAAGTTGTATTAATTTATTACTGTTATATGGACCGTATATGTTGAAATTCTGTATTAATACACATATGCTTAAAATATTTGATGCCTTTATAACTGCGGTTAATGTGAAGTTAAGTACCGGCAAATTCAACTTTAATACCAGAACATATTGGGAACCGTCACATCAAATCTGTAATATATTTTTCCAGAACCATAATTGTTATTTGTGCTTTCATATAGCTTGTTTGATTCATTTTGTGTTCGCTGACAGGTGGATGTCCTTTATTTGTATTGTAGATTGGTGACGGGAAAAATTTCGTATCTGGTGGATAAGTTATAATGTATATATATATATACTGTTATTCGGGGCAGAAGTTCCATATCTCTTCAATAGTCTGAACATTGTACTTTAAAGTTATAACAAAAATTGTAATCTCGTAGAAACAACACTAAAAGTTTTGTTCGTGAGATTTAGCTAGTCATTTCAACTCCGCCTTTCTTGTAGTGGGGGTAGAAAGGAGTTCACTTTTACTGCGGGTTTTGTTAACGAAACTTGGTAGTCTAAAAGCATTTCTGTAAAGAATTGGCACTAGGAAAGATATTTAGGATATATTGTACGTCAAAAAAAGTCATCGTAAAATGTAATAGATAATAAGTATAGGGTGTATTAAAAAACGTTTTCGCACTCTCCATATCCCGTTCATATATATATATATATATATATGAATTAAAAATGGTAGTAGCGTTTTGCCAGGCCTCTTGGAGGGATAGTTCCTCCTCAAACGACAATACTCCCCTTCACCTTTCCATACATCCCATGTAGAATCTCATAAACAGTACTCATTGATAAATGATACCATCACGAGAGAAAATCATTTAGAAACGCTTTAGTGAAACCGTCAATAACTGGGAACTGAGTCTTGAAGTCTGGAACGTATTGTATCCATGATTCTGTACTTTGCTACTTTGTCTTACCCAAGATAAGATATTACGGGATGTATTATACAGCTCAAAAAGCGAGATCGTACACGATTTCTTGGATCGAAAACATATGACGGTGCTTATTCGATTGATTTGTCTTTTTGCGACTTATGGTTATTTCCAAAATTGAAAATGGCAATGAAAGGAAAATGTTTCGACACAATTTCAGATATCAAGAGGGCTGTTACCCTGATTATGAAGACAATTTCGAAAGTTCAGTTTCAGAGAATTGTTTTGGAACAATTTTTCCAACGCTGACTCTCTAGGAGACTATTTTTATTAAAAATAGGCAACGTCTTGTATTTTATTCTCATCAGTGACCTTACCTATGAGACGGACTGTGTAGATGAGAGCGGAAATATTTGTAGAGCAATGTCCTAGACGTGAGATAGCCTGGGAAATTTGAGAAAAAATGGTACAATTGGTGTTATTGCTTGGGAGGATTATTAAATTGAGTTCGGTTGAAATTGAGAAAATCATAATGACAAAATAGGGGCTATAACTTTAAAACCCATGTATAAAATTATTCGTGTCTAAAACACTGTTGGAATAACTGACATGAAGAGGGCCTTGATACATTTACTAGTAAAATTGGACAATAAAGGTGAATTAAGTTTTGTTGAAGTGAAAGTGGAACGTTCCGAAAATTTATTTTCATTATACAACGAACTCTTAATTGAGGCGCTGAGAGCGAAAGCGGACTAACTCATATTTTTTGTGAATGAATATGAGTTGTTTGTGTTAAGTGATAGCAACATACGATATTAATGCAATGAACATGAGTTTCAGTTCGCTTATTTTCAGTTGTTTCGAATTTAACAGCCAGCTTTAACGTTGTTGCTCTCAAAAACCGATAGATATCAGAGAGCAATAGTGTGCAATATGTTGCATAGTCCTTTTGTGCTCTTCGTCATTTTGCGTAACACCGACGAACGAGGTAGTTGTACGTTGAAGAAACTGTAAATCGGTGCAAAACAGATTCTCAACTTGGAAACGAATTGGAAAAGTGTGGATGAGCTAATGACAAATTAGTTGCTCTTGCGGAGACCCTTTTCGTATTGCAATAACATTGTTCATATTCAGGGACTTCCAGAGGTACGTTCAACTGTGAAATTTTTTTCGGGATTTTATATTAACATACATAGTTTTTCATACGGAAACACAATGAAATATAAATGATAAACATTTTTATATTGTGGAATCAACCAGAACGACCATTTTCAATTTTATATTGAAAAACAATTTTTGGGCCACCGAACCTTGTTCTACATCAAATTGTTTCGCCTTTTGATATCATTGCCTAAAATTATCCTTATTGTCGTGTAGAAATATTTAATTGATGGACGATTATTGATTACATATTTTTTTGCAGATTTGACTTTATCAAATATGTACTCAGTGCACTGCATTTTTTACGAACAATTAAATTCGTCATTTCATCAAACAATGTACTACTCGTGCAGAAAATGCTATGCATTGCAGATCAAAATAAATGCTTCAGATAATGATAACTCTGCAGAGTGATTCTTTGCTTAGCAAATCAGCTGGCAATTCCATTGTCATAACTTTTATTGAATGCAAACTACAGTTGATATGACTAGTTTTGGCAATTACTAACGCCATCTGTGGACATGTTGCTTTGCATCCACAATATGCGAAATGATGATGTGTACTTGTTCATTTGGAATGTGTCCATTGCGTCCAGAGCGCCGTAAGAAATTGGTTCCAGTTTATAGTATTTTATGCCCAAATTTGTAATAACCGAAAAACTGATCATGCAATCTGATCAGTGTTGAGGACAAAATAGGAACATTAAAATTTCTGAACTATGCCAACATATTGTAAGCAGCCCAATGTATTCTGTAAAGGAAATAGAACAAAACGTTTCAGTTAGTGGACACTCTTACCTGCCATATAATCAGGATTTTGGTCTGGTTCAGAAAAGAAAAATATATTTTCCTTATATTTTCCTTCCTGAACATTGGAATAATATTGTAGTGCCCGCCAATAAAGTTAATCAATTTAAGGTAATATATACGAATGCAGGATGTTTCTTTTCAACAAAAAGACTTGAAACGAATATCACTAATAGAAAGATGTCTTCTAATAATTGTTAAATAGAATGGTTGAACATACAATGGCTGCAATTTGAAGCAACAATCAATTCTATCTTTTTTATAAATACTCGAAGCGAAGAGCCATTTCAAGAAATTGATGTGGCCAAAAGAACATCAACAAGTACCAGGAATTTAGAATTGCTGTATCCAAATGGAAATAATTACAGAAGCAAAAAAGAAGGATCTGATCAATTTGCTTGACTTTGCACCCCCAATTTATCATAATTTCTACAGTAACGTAAAAACCACTTGTAGTAATCAAGAAAGGTTTCCTTTTCTGGATTTTGGGGATGTTTCTGAGGTGGAAAATCTTTCCTGACAAGTAAAAAACAATGTAAAGTATTACATGAAACGTGTAAAATGTATGATATTATATTTTAATCATAAATGTTGACTGCGTGTTATTGAATGTGTGCAATAAATAGTATTAATATTCATGTAAAAATGGACTTTTCATTTTGAATGTAAAAACACTCGGAGCGAAAATGGTCTAACTCACAAAAAAAATTCATGTATCCTTGTATAAACTAAATTTTTGTGATATTTGTATTTTAGACAGCTTCATTAAATCCACAGTTAATTGTATTAACTTTTAAACAGCCAAATGGTACGAAAAAATAACATTCTTTTTTAGCCTATACTAAGGTGCCCATATCCTCCTCATGCACTTCCTTGGGGTTAGTTCCTTTGTTCTCTCAGTGCCTCGATTAATTCTCAGGAAATTGGGTCTAATCTTTCGTTGGCCGCCAAATTGTAGTTTTAATTTTAGTTTCTTGTTTATTATAATTTTATTTTTATTTCTTTGTCCTGAGTCTTGTATTTATTCTTTTGAGCTGACATTAAGTGCAACAGAAGGAATCAAAAAGTTTGATCGCCTTTCATGTTTCTTTTAATTAAATTTAGTTTTTTGTCGCAACAACAATATAGTCATACAATATTAAGTTTACAATTATGAATTGCGTGGCTAATGTTTCAGGTGGACAAACAGCGACAGGTGAATTCCCAGCGGGAGCACACGCTGCGGCTGATGCTGGAGAAGGAGCAGCGCTACGCGGAGTCTCTGCGCAGCCAGCTCGCCCGCGGCCACGACTCCAAGCTACAGGTAGACCTGCGCTGCGCAGAGAACCACATCCGCGCCCTCGCCAACCAGCTCGCCAACGTCGCCCACGAGGTAAAACTCGCGCTCGCACTCGCGCTCTCCATCACAGCGTCATAACACTTGTTAGGAGAAAATCATGCAAAAAGAATTTCATTAAAATTTTCATTTACAAATATTTTTTTCATATATATTGCTTTATTCTAAGCAGCATTATTAATCGTTGATTATAATAATTATAACGATCTTATAATCCAGGGGTACCCAAACTTGTTTTGTCTCCCGACACCCTTAATATATTACATGTTTTCCGCGGCGCCCCAAGTCAAAACATTGGTCTGTTGAACGCATTTCAAGTTCACTGACAATGCGATTGGGCTACATAAAAATATGATAATGATACAATCAGAAATTCAATTTTTAAGAGGCACAAAACTACCAATAAGATGTATGTGCTTATTACTCTGAAGAATTATTGTATAAAAATAGGAATGCATTAAATATACAATTATTAATTAATAATATACATTAATTGAATCAGTTTTAATTTACAAAACCGGCCTTTTATGCGATTAACAATAAATACTTTATACACCATGTACAAACATTATATTTCCTACCAATTAACATTTAAACACATGAGATGTATTGTGGGTTCGTCTTTGCGGGTCTACTCATAGAAACAGAGTTAGACACAAACCCAACGCGGAATTGGCAGTACGAGGAAATCGGCAAAATAGTTACAATCACAGTAATTACCGCTTTCAGCTTTGCACGGAACTCGCCGCTCTTTTAACTTCCTTGCTTATTTAGTCTCCTTATTTGCCGCCATGGACAAGATCAAGCGTTCCGCCGACTATCCAAATGCTCATAGCCAATTGCAATCTCCATTCTCTTATTTTCCAACTTCTTATTTTTTAATGCCCACTGGTAATGCTCTGAAGTCAATTTTGATCGGTTTTTAACAACTTTTCACAACCCCATTACTTAATTTCCTTCGTCAATGTTTTGGGGAAACATTGTCTCGCCACATCTAGAATCTCCAGAATCTCAATGAGTTTAGAAATCCTAGGCCGGAGCCAAATCGTCTAGGTTTTATTACCCTGTCTGTAACCTTCTTCACCTTTAAAGACCTTGTGCCATTGATTTTGTACCCCCAAATTATTGTATTTTACCATTACAACTCGCTACAAAATTTCTTAAATTTCGGAAACAAAGGGAATACAGCTACCCTCATCCCCTGTATCACGTTTATTTTCTTACAATACTTTTCATTCGTCTTGGCTTAGATAGGAAGTTACAATCTGAATTTCCTTCTGCCTAATTTTGCATGCAGTGAATTGTCTCTAAAACTCTTCTTCTAAAGATATAAATTCAGATGGGGTTTTGGCTGGAATTTGTTCTTGAATCCATGCAAATATATCCATATTATCTGCGTGAAAGTATGGTTTCGAACCATTTGATAAGTTGTGATAAGTTATTTTCCAAAACTGATTGTATATATGCAACAAAAATCAACTATATTCAAGAGATTACAAACTGGCTCAAGACGTGAAATCAGTCATTGATAATTTTTGTGTCTATTGTGGTAAGTTTAGGATTTCAAAATCTTGCGGGATGAAGTCCCAAAGGCGAAGACGAAACTTAGTAGTATTGGTTTAGAGCTTCTATTTTGTCTCTGTTTTTTTTTCGTTTTCATTTACTTCTTTATAGTTTTTTTTTAAAGCAGGCTTTAAGTGAAATATTGGTATACCGGGACGACTTCTAGACTGTCAACTTCCGTGGCATGATTTCAAGTGGCACGTTGTTAGCGTAGCGATTATCATTTCGCCTAGTTTTCGTGACTAAGATTGGCATTCCCATGCCGGGATTCGAACCTCTGTGATGTGAACCGGTGGTGGAAAGTTGAGGTCAATTAAAAATAAATTTTGAGACTCCTAGATTGTAAAACAAACAGTGAAAATAATTTTATCACTTAAGCAAGCGAGAACAAATGTAATAATAATTAAACTCTAACAATTGGGGCTGCATGTAGAGAATGAATTAGGAGTAATTTCTTAACTTCTGTACACTTCTTTTAAAAGTCTTCATGCTAAGATCGTTTACTCTCAGACTGCATATCGAATAGCTTAATTTCCCCCAGTTTACCACTTGCTTTCCAGTACGTATTCGAATGTGTAACACTCCAAACATATCGTCGTTTGTTCCTGAATGTGTCATGCTACTCGGTTATTTATCGCCTCCTATTCTATACTGCCCCACTTATCTGTGTTGATCAAAACTTTTTATTATTTAGAGTTAGCTTTTTATTATGATTGTGGCAGGCTCCCTTTGAATGATCCTTACGTCATGGATGTCCTTGACGTTTCTATAAACCATGCAAGTATCAACAAATAATATAACAAGGAAATCAGTGATGTCATATGTAACGGAGCTGGTGAAAATAGTGTTTTTTTAACTACTTTGTCGATCACCGGAAGTAAGTCGAAGTACTACGGCATTCCAATTTTAAGAATTTGATTCGATCCATTAAGTTCTTATAGCTTTGCTGGGAAAAAGTTTGTGTGCCAAATACAAGTGATATGACAAACATTGTTACACAAACGGAAAAAGAACGTTACTAAGCAAAACACACACATATCTAAAGAAGGGGAAAAATAGATTGTCTTGAATACAATATATATATAATCTGATCAAAATAGAAAAATAAAACAATTTGTGGGAAATCATCTCTTCGTTAGGCATTTCCTTTGTGGTTAAGCACACCTCATCATTTAGTAATAATTATTAAATTGATTAACATACGTCAAATGTATAGAACCAAACAAGCCACGAAGATAATAGTCATAGGTTTGACGTGACTTGTTTGTCTCACTGGGTACTTATATTAGAACTATATGATTTTATTTTAACCATTTTGAGTCTAATATTATGCCTGTTTGTAATATCAAAAATTTTGACGTTATGCCAATTAAAGGAATGTTTATATATAAAATATGTTTTAAGATGTCATTGTGTTTATATTTTGTGATCTTTAAGTTGGTGTGATGCTCCCTAACACTAAATTTCAAGGTTCGTTTTGTTTGACCAACATAGATTGAGTTGCAATCATTACATTGAACTTTATATACAACACAAAGTTAGTCTCCAAGGTCTACCAGATCTTCGCTATTCTTACTATAAATCAGTGAATTAAAAAAAAACTACCCAAAACAACATTTTTTTAAAAAAAACTAGAGATTCAGTATTTCTATTGTGTCTTGAGCCACCAATACCGTATGCCTGAGGAAAAACTAAGAATATCATTGAACTTGTTAATGCTCCGTTTTCTCCTGCGCTGCCAAAAAAGAAACATATTTTTCTCAGTTTTGAGTTTTGTGTTCATGTAATTGATACAAGTCACGAAATTTCAAACCCTACTTTAGTTGTTGATACGAATATTGTTATAAACTTACCCTTCCTTCACAAATCATATTAATGTTTATTGTGAACCTATGCTGTATGAAAGTTTTTGTTTGTAGATATGGCAGATTAGGTTGAATGTTTAATGATTGTTTCTCTTCTATTTCCTTGCTGAGTCGTTTGAAGTAAATATTCACGCGGCCGACGTCTTTATGGGTGGTGGTTGCGTGTATGGACTATTGACCGCGATCCTCTGCTGGTTTACTGTGCGGAAACAGGAAAACCCAGCGCTGTCGCTCGCTGTCGAAACTTCCTCCCAGAAACACGACTTACATCTCTATTTCTCCGCAAGGGAAAACAGTCTAGTATGAAGTTGCACGTATCTTTTATTATAAACACCAGAGTGATACTTCTAACATAAAAGACGGAGTCGTGAGGAACCAGGAACAAGACAATATTCGTATCAACAACTGAAGTAGGGTATGAAATTCTGTGTGTCAATTACCTAATTTTTCTGAGACATTGTGATGTTACAACTTCCTGGAAATCGAAATTAACTGTTATTAAAGTGGTATTGTGTATAAGAGTGTGGATGAACTCTGCTTTTTTCTTAACAGGTCTCTCTTATAAAGCCATACATATTTGCCCTTGGAGGAATGACCATGGGCAAAACGTGCAAGCATAAAATGAAGTATGATTTTCTATGCATAATTGAAGTATATACAATTATAATCACGCCGTGTAGTAGTGAATTGCAGCGATTTCTTGCAAGTGTGTAGTCAACTTAAGGCATTGGATCGGACCATAACAATTTTAAAAATTCTTTCACTCCAAATTGTTGTCAATAACTTCAGTGAATGAACTTGCTACTGCTTCTTCGTTGCACTAATTGGCCACAGTACCCTTGCTGAATGTTTTTTTTAAACTTTTCATTTTTTTAATGACGACCAATCGCTGGTAGTTAAGATTACTGTTCGCTTTGTAGTCTGTTCCAGTGGTTATTCATCAAATTAAGGTCAAAAGTTCTATTCCCCCTACAAACTAACATTTTGTTCTATATCGGTCCACCTTAAAGTTAGCCACTGGACCAGTGTTGGATAGTAACAAAAATACTTGCGTATTTAGTGCTTCGATCAGCATTTCCGTACGTGTTTTTGTCTATCGATAAGTTTGCTCTTTGTTGCTGCTCTGTTTCCACATTCACGAGGAGCGTGTTGTACGATTAAATCGTATTGACAAGACAATTAATTGCAAAGATCGGTTGCCCCCTTCCCCCACCTTGTGTCTTACCCATACTCCTTATACCCCCTCCCCCTCCCCTTCTCTTCGCTCTGGCCTAACTCTGGGAGCTGCGGCAGTCTGCTGCAGAGATGCGTCTCCGGAGGCTGTGCTAGTGAGTGTACTCGTGCAGGATATGTTTCTCGGAATTGCCTGTAGTTTCGTGTAAGTGACTTATTACCAGATACTTCTCAGTTGTGGTTCCATTGTAACTCGGTAGTTATAGTTCCTTCACTGTAAACACTACCTTTTTTTTCCGCAAATTGTACACTCGTAGGTTATGAACCCAGCGACTTAATTGCATTCTAAGTAACGGTTTACCTGATTTGAATTGTCAAGGACTTTTTTAGGGACGTCATTTTGAGTATTGTTCGGCTTGGTAATGTAATATTATCAGTCGTGTGTCGAGTGCGTTCGTGCAGTCGTCTCTCAGAGCAACAGCATCTGGCAAACAGACCCTACGGCGTACACTGAGTCACTTCCACTGTGATAACGCGAAATACGGACGACGAAACGGACTTTCCTCTTCTGTGTCACTTTTGGACCAGGTCAACCTCATCCCTTCCTCGGGTAATCAATTGCAATGAAATCAAATTTCCTGTCCGAAGTGAAACCTTTCGAGAATTTTTCGGAAGTGATTATTTGATGGTCTACAGAAAAATATTAATTAAGAAAGGCCGTCAGATGATTTCTGAGCTAAATGGTGAACACTGAAAACCCGAAAGATCGTAATATTGTTAGGTTATAGACAATAACGTTCTATAGTAAGTGCATCAGCGAAGATGAGGCAATGGTAAAGTAATAGAAAAAGGCTCGGGGGAAGTTGGCTTTGTAACATCTTGAAAAGAGCACGAGGCAAGTTAGTGGCGAATATATGGATGCATTCCGAGTTAGTGAAGCATGTAATTGAGGCTTCTGGACAGGGAGACGAGTTCACGGTATATATAAATGAAAACGTTAGACGTAACATTTACTGTGATGGCGAAGAGAGGACGGGAAAGAATATCATACTTAGTTTCTTTCTCTGGTGTGAAGACTGAACGAGCGTGGATGAAGTAACTGATTGGTGTAGAAGCATCTCTGCCGGTCTAGGAATCGAAGCCAGAACGACCACGTAGTTAACGGAAAGTTGTTGGTTATATTCCCAGAGCGGCAATCCGTTAATTCGGTTTGATCGACATTTTGGAGGTGAAGAAAAACATTTTATGAAATGAAAATGGTTCTACGCAGAGGTCATTGACCTTTTAATAAGGTTTTAATAAGAAAAATTATGACTTTGAATGGAATGTGTGTGCAATTTTTGGACGAATTTATTGCCGAATAACTGCATGACTCGTCAGCATGTTTGACAAACACTGAATCTAGACAGCCTGTCGACACTACACCTACACCATGGTTGCCTTGCTAATTGATCATTAATAATCTTGCTAATATTTCACAATGAAGGAATACTTTTGATAAACGCTGAATTATGGCCAGTACATAAATTGAGCAAATTTACTAATTTACTCATGAACTCAAGGACGTTTTTCATTGTTAATAGTTTTCAATACTAAGCTTTTTATCTGTTTCAGGGATAAGTCGTATCTTTCTAAATAATCTTCGTAAATGGGGTCCACTCCAGTTTTTAAGCAAAGGCCCATCCAAGAGCGTGTGTGTGTTTTGAAAGCTCTCCACGAAGAATAAGTAACTGTTGAGTCCCGCTCGAACTGGAACAGAATCGATTAAAAATAGGTTTGCAGCAAGGATAATGCTTCCGTTTGTTTATGTCGAGGCAATAAAAAAGTGCGGCTTGCCTCATAGTATAAAAAGCCCTAGCTTTATTAATGACGCATCAAGCGCGGTGTTATCACGATCCGATTCAAGGATCCTGCTCCTTAGAGAACCTGTGATGGCACGTGTCTGTCAACGTTGCAATATATAATCTCATAGATCTAGATTCCATTTCTCTCTCTCTCTCTCGCAGCTTTTCCTGCTAAGATGTTTTTCCTACATTAATTCAAAGTCTCCTTCCTATGCTATTAAAGGGGAGTTGCCTGTGTCAGGATCTCCCTCATGTAGCCTGTTTACCCAAAACAAATGGTTATTTGTTTACGTTGCTGTTGTCATATTACAAAAAACTAATCTTAAATTTCCTCCGTTTATTGTTCATCCGGCTGCAAACCCAAGTTATTAATGCATCAGATCGGTATTTACTTAATGATAAGGACTAGTCTAATTACTTTCCTTCGCTCCGGTAGTTCCTAAAATAATTTACTCGTAAAAGTATTATGTACAGTATAAAAAATGAAGAAAAGGCAAACACGTTGATTGTCAAACGTCGGTCAAAGAATTGGTACAAGATATTAGTTGATAGCCAATTTCTTAATAATAATAATTGAAATCATTAATTTAAATAAATGATGTCTTATTAATACATTCACTGTGTGTCAATTTGTATAAGTAGTGGGGGATGATTACTCGCAACATTAACTGGTCCGTTCTCATTCCCATAGACCAAATGATTTTTACTCGTAAACCACGTGACTTTTTTGTTGACCACACTCCCCGCCTTTCTAGTATTAATTTGTTACATAGTCATCAACTTAAAAATATTGTTGACAGCTGACACGATGCTATTGGCTTCGATAGGTTTACTTGTAGTGTGAAAAAGTTAAAAAACACGTTGTATACATTTACTAACTAAAACAATGCACAGGTAGTTAAATTATAACAAAGTAACTACATACAAAAATGCGCTTAATTTGAGGGATGAATCTGATGCTTTAATAATACATTTTCAATATTTGGATTCAATTTAGTTAGGTTAAACCTTAAATCTCCTCGATCGGTGATTTCCAATGTTTTTCTTTCTTGTAAGAAGATTTGCAGTTATGCTGAAACACCTTTTTCACGAGTCATGAAGATGGAAAAACTATCAAATCCTTTCTCGTAATAGTCCATAATGTGTGTCTCTCTGAAACCAAAATTTCTGATAACTTTCTGGACAATCCATAGATGACACACTTGTGGAATTGGGTATGAAAAATGCCTACAACCTCGTTTCGTCCAGATATAAATAATGTATTTCGTAGGGGTTTTAGCAATCGTAGGATTCGATTCTTCTACGATTTCGCACGGACATCCACTTGCAAACCGACTTTCGTCGTAATGGAATCCAAAATTCTATGTAGCGAATCGGTTACATTGTGGAAGACTCGCGCTTTAAACAAGCTCGTTAATTACGAACTGTTCGCATAAAATGCAGGATAAATGCAGTACTTTTCTGTTTATAGCATTTTTGGTATATATGTCGACAGCCAACTATTTTAATAAGTCGTTGCCTTCACTGGGGTATTTTGTCCGATAAATATTGCAGTAGTTTTGATACACGTCAGCAAGTTTTCTAGTTCATAGAACTTATCAGGTGTGAAGTTTTTGGTTGTTACAGAAATTACATGGTTAAAATCACGAGCTCACTGAGATGCTGCTTGCAGCTGGCTCAGCAGTTATGCAAATATTTTCGTACCTCTTTCCAGCAGGTCAAATATTTTCGCAATGTGATAGGACAGCGCTTGCTACTGATTGGTCAATTACTGCCATTTCCTCAGACGAACATGCTATGTTCATTAACTTCTAGTTGGAGTGATTCTGGTGATTTAAGCCTTTTTACTTCAAATATTTATTTAAATATCAGGAATTATTTATTTTCCTATGCAAGACTAGTAGTAAATGAAGCGTTTCAATGGAATTTCGATAGTTCTCAAAGCCCGTTTTAAACACTCCTGTTCGTTCAGGTGGAGTACGTCTTAAATGCTTTCAACTAGGTAACACCTGGAACAGTCAAAGAATGGTATTGAGATTGTTATGCGCTTATTAATGCCACTTGGATGAATTATAAAATTCGTCAGAAAATGTCTAGAATATTAGTTACGGTTTTTCAGTAATATGAACGACGTTCTCTCGCTTCAATAAGATATATTCCACCCATAACAGAAGATGTATATTAAGTGAGACGTTATCGAAATATCCTTAGTTTCTACGTTTTGTATTGAACAATTGCATACGTGATAAATTATTACTGCTGAGGACCTGCCAATTGCAACTATTTCATAGAATGAAATGAAGAATTAACTAAATCAGGACTATGTAAGGATTACCTATAGTTTAGCTGAGACCTCCACGTACGCTTATGTGCACGAGTATACATACAATGGCTGCTTTTCACCATTTGTAGGAGGAGTCATTCTACCGTCATATGCTTCGAAATTTCGTTTGAACAGTTAATAAGGAACTGTTTATATTGTTTGTTAATAATGATAATATAATTTTAATATGGATTCATGCAATTATATTTTATTTTTATTTTGAGGCTGATACAACTTGAACGTATTCATTTAACATTTCTCTCTTATACTGCTCTATTTGTTGTTCTTATTTAATCGAAAATAGATAGGTACATTTGAATGTGGCGAGGTTTCGCAACCTGCTTTTTATTTCAATTGTAGCTGTAGTTTATTAGGTAAATTAAACCTTGAATTATATAATTGCAATGTGCTCTATACAAGCTGAAGTAGAATTATTTGTTGAATCTTTGATGTATTTTTCACGTTATCTTAATTCCAAGACTTGAGATCGTCTGAAAGCTACTTCATTATTATATTATGCACATGCCTGTCTCGATGAATAATGCCGGTAAGACGTAATCCCAGGCGACTTTATAACAGCAGTTGTGTAGAGGTTCATATTCGCTTGGACATTGTGGAAATTTACTGATGTGGATGTTAAATCTTGCAATAGCCGTATGAGTTAGCAGATCGCTGGGTCTACTGGGCAACCATATTTGGCTCCTATCCAAGCCATCACAAACAAAGCTCCAAATTCGTTTCTAATAAAAAGCATGGCGTGTTATAAAAGGCACACCAATACTAATAAATACCTGACTTGCACAACTTTTAATATAGGCTTTTGCATCAGGAATCTTCTCCAAAGTATGAAATTACGAAATACGTTCTGTATTATCACAATTCATATTTCGAAAATACTTTATTCTACTGTAACGATATTTCCTCGGTGTATTCAATCGACACCGACTTCGCTTATTTCTTTCTGGTTGGTTTGTTCAAGCTACGGGAAAACGTAAATACTTCATTATTTTTTTCTTTTCAATGTGTTCGCGGTGTGAGCCATTTCACACTTTGTGATGAAAGTGAATTTGCTGAACTGCAGTAGTTTAACTATAATTGTAGTAAAATTATTCAAACAATAAAAACTAATTCTATTAAAAACGAAATAAATTTCCATAAATCGTCATCTGTGAGCCGTAATTAAAGCTGAATAATTTCCGATTATAGTATCTAAATTTTCATTAAATTCAATTAATGTTTCTGGAGAGACGAGGGGGGTTACATTCGGGGATGCCTCCATCGCTCTCCCGTCTTTAAGGTTCCCTCAAGCTGAAGCATCTGGCATAGCTTTAAGAAGTGTATGTTTCGCGGTCCCGTACCTTAGGCATTCGGTAAGCGCTATCCACTAATCCTATTGGAAAAATAGACCGATATCTTCAAATAAGCGTTATAATACATTTCGTGATGAGGTAGACCTGCCTACCCGTCTTAATGTGGTTACAGGGCAAGACCGAATACTGTCAATACTTATTCCCACCCACCAACCATTAAAAACGCCTTTTTTATTCCACATCGTTTCAGTACTCGCCAGTGCATTATAAATGTTTATTACTTACTAACGTTTTAATGTAAAAAACGGAATGTGCAATAAAAATATTGTATACACATTGAGATTAATTTTACTTATTTTTCCAGTTGTGTTGCGTTTCGTAAATCTGCGCTTTGCAACTTCAATTTTTTTATGCACGAGAAACACAGGGTGATTATAAAACACACCACTCGCAACTTTTGCAAACTAGATTACTGAATTACTTACTTTAATACGGAGAATTATTTTAACTAGGTCGTGTAGTCGATATTCTTCGGAAATCTTAGAATTGGTATGTCACCACATTTTGTTAACATCTGTGTATACAGGTTTTTTAATATTTCCAGAGAAGTTTCAAGAAGTTGGAGGGAAAATATAGTTTATTCCTAATATATAAGACAGGTGAACAGAAAATTAATACGAGTTTCCAGAAATTTTTTATGTGAACGTGCATAGTATTGGAAGACGTTATAAAGTTCTCCTCTTAAATAGATGACGACTACCCTGTTAAATAATTATTGTAATGTAATGTTTCTACGACTAAAATTTCGAATGCCACAGTTGATGCAACACGATGCCATGCTTTCTTTTTGTCTCGTTATCTCGCATTGATACAGAAAAAAGTCTTTTGAATATAGTTTATTGTCGTAAGGAAGTTTCAATAAAAATTAATATATTAATTTTCAGTTCATGAGCATTCTTTTGTGCAGCTGTTTGGAGTGACTGCATGTTATGGCCTCCCATTCCGATGCAGACTCGATTTATGGGTTTTGTTATTTGCTCATTTTATGGATGTAGAAGGTAATGAGTCTAGCATTCTTCGTGGATGACGATATTGGCGAATATCCACAGCTTCAAACAACGCTGCTTCTGTCCGCAGAAAATCTTATCCTACAATTCATTTCGTTTATTTCTGTCATTGAAAGAAATAGTTTCGTAGAAAACGATTTCCGCTATTCCGTATTACGGAACTGCTCTCGATTTCAACTCATTAAAAAAGTAACGACACTAGTTCTCAGAAGGATTTTTCTAACTCCTCCTAAGGAATAGCACTTACAGTTTTTTTACTATTCATTCACATTTTCTCATTTGAAATGTTTTTGTACGGATTTTTTTTTCACTTCTTGCTCTGCTTTTTGGCCGAAACCATTTTCGCGACTGATTTTAATTTTTTTTGTCAAGACAGTCTGATTCCTACCTGTTTTTTAATTTAACATTCTTCATTTGAGACATTTAGCAATGTAGAGTTAACATACTCTCGTGTATTTTACTATTATGCAGCATTACGTAGTTATAGAAGCACTGCCTGGATAATTTTAATTGGCAAATGGAAGTACATATAAATAAATATAGTATTCGCGATTGTTTTTGTCTCTTAGTGTAAGTCATCTTTAGTCTGCTGATTTATTAAGCTGCTTGCGGACGAAGATGATCAATAACTCTGCGAAACACAAGTTGGTTGTAGCAGACCATGACGCTAATTTATGAAACGAACATCAGTGACCAAAGTTGTGTGCGTGGCAAAAATAATAGATCTTTCATTCTGAATGTAATTGATACATTTAATATCGCATTCTTTTGAGCTGCGAAATTAAACACCGTGACTGTCGCACTGGCTATCCATTTCTGCTATTGAACCATATTGGTTGACAGTGAATCTGACATCTGTTCACGTGTTTTGAACTCACTATTTAGGCCGCCGTTAACCTGAATTCAGTGCATAGCGTTAAAGGCGAAGGGATATCAGACTCAATTCATTATCCTATATTTTTCTTCTTTGAAGAGGAAATAAAAAGAGTACCAGGTTAGCTAAGAAAAGGCGGACAAACTTCAAGAATTCGATTATTTGATTTTTTTTGAAAGATCAAGTATCAGTTACCAGTTTCTGGTCTTGCATTTCGTAAGTAACTTGTTTGAATGGCATTTGAGACCACATTGTCGAGAGCAGAAAAAATTGTGCTTTTGTGGGTGTTGCAAATGAGTTCTTGGAAAGCTTCTCATCATTTCAATAAAGAATCGCTGCACTGATTTCTGAAATTCCAAGTTGACAAATCGATTTCATTCACTCCAAATCGGCCATCCTCCATAACTTGCCCCAAAGCACACGCGTTACAGCTGATCCGTGGCCCAGCATTCTTGTGCTTTTTGTCTCACGATACTCTATCGCTTTTGAATTAACGCCTTCCCGACTTTTCTTCCGCATTCGTGACAACTCACTTATCACGTGACCCCTTCTATTAAGATAAATTTTGACAGATTTTTTCCACACTTGCGAAGAAAACAGATCATCCCACACTGTTCGAGTGCACTGAGCGACATGATGAGGAATCTAGAAACTATAGGAACCTTGTGAGCTCTACAGTGGTTTCAATTGCGTACTTAAAGTGGAGCCGCGGGTTGTACCCCAGCCATGTTTTCATAAATCACTCCATATTAAAAATGAGATATTGACGAACCTCAAACACGTAGGAAAAAATTATTCTACGCCGATATAATTTTGAGAGTCGTAACTTCATTCAAATCGCAGTTTTGATTTAGGTAGTATTACGCTATACTCTTCGGAAACAATATTTCCTAGTCGCTTGTGAATGTTCACATTGCTAGTCTAAGTCTCATCACAACGGAACAAACTGTATCACGTATACTACAGATGTCTTGTACACGATATGATTCACTGTCACCAAGTGCTGACTATTTATCGTACGTTTGTGTCATAGTTTATAAGCCATTCTGGTTCTATTAGAATCTAGCTCATTTTTTTGTGCATATTTAGCTACAAATCTCGCCGCAAAATAATTATAATGATAGTCATTTAAAGTGTCAGAATTAGTCAACGATTAAATATCCCTTTATCGGTGTGTTAGCATATAGAATTAGCTTTGAAATATGTTTACGTTTGTTTGAATTCCATGACAAAATTGTACATTTCCCCTTTCCAGAAATATTTGAAATCGATTATGACGGTATTCTGATTCAGTACCAGCATTGCAAGATCACGTTTCGTTAGGAATCGATGTTGAAACGAAATCCCTGTAAATTCAAATCAAAAAAACAGTGTGAATATCGTAGCCTATTGACTTAATGTTTACATCACACGCACATTATGATTTTCAACAGTTTTTTCTATTTCCGTGGCCGTTAACTTTGTCTGCATACCCACGATATACTGGGGACATAGTTATGATGTTCTCTATTTTTTACTGGCATTTTAATTTTCAACTTTATTTTTACAGATACTGCCCGACTTTTAAAAAGTTAAAATATAGCATGTCGTAATTAAGTTATTTACTATGAATGTGTTAGTGTATACTTTATAACAGTATATGTATTAGTATTAGCAACAAGCTTATATTAATGTAGAAGAACGTCGATTGTAAGTAATAGCGAAATGATGTAGTTTCTTAAATTGAAGTAAACATAGTGCTTATTGTCCTTGCTTGATATAAAAAATGTAGCAGGATTTCCGGCAAACTAATTTTTGTTGGTCTCCGATTTCAATCTATAGTAGCAAATCACAGTTATATTTATTGTTCCAATTAGTACGAGTATTATACAAATTCATAATTTTTTTCTCAATAGCGCATCATTATGCCGTACGAGTTCACTATGATTCCACTAGTATGAATCGTTATCAGTTACTCAACAATGTTGAACCTTTCTAATTAATATTTAACTATAGAACAAAAACTATTTCTAGTTCCGCCAGTTGCAATGACATTGCAGCAAGTTAAAAATGTCACGCGACAATTTTTTGGAAAATATCTGACAATACCCTTTAACAACTTCGCGCAAATTTGTTGTTGAATGTCTTCTAATCCGTCTCTTATGCAATGATGTTACGGAAGAGGCGAAATTCGCTAGCACGGTACCTTTTGATGTCATTCCACCCACGCACTACTTTGCAGAACAACTGCCGCTCTGTCTGTCGGCGACCCTTCTAACTTACCTACTCCCATAAATATTCTATTTATGTCACGTGCTCATACGCACAAGATACCATTCCTATTCATAAACTTATTTGCATTTGACCCAATAAAATTAAATGTGGACAGAAAAATGTTAATGAATTTCATTTATTCATAACAACCTGATATTAATGTTAAATCCATCAATATAAATTATATTTCCTTTAAACTCAATATATTGAAAGGGACATGACCATAAATGTCTTAATTACAATTAAGTTGTTCAGCCATCCTTTTCTGGTAATACTTTGTTGCTCACATAGAAAATGTTTTATGGATTAATCCAAAACTTTTCAGGTTAAGACCAATTTTTACTGAACATATGTACTATTTTACAATGTGCCAAGACATTTTATTTCCTATTTCAACTTAAATAAATTATTTAGACAACTACTTGTACTATTTCATGTGTGTCCTGTGGCTCACTATCTTTATACTGTTTGATTATTATTCCTTCATTTATACAGTTCTTATAGTTATGTGTCAAGTAAGATTCCCCCCTCCCTTTTTCTTCTTCCTCAGATAATTCTGACCACTATCTACAAAAGTCGTGTAAAATATATTTCTCAAATATTATGAAACTATTTACATCTACTTTTAACAGAGGAGGAGCCAGTATGTTGATATTAAGATTTATAAGCCTACAAATTGTACAATAATAAATCTCTATTTTGGTTAACCACACAGTGCATATATTAGTTTATATGTCCCATTACTTAATAGGAACTTTCTAAGAATATAATTAACTTAATTTTCTCAACTTTCTTTCATCAATGTTCAATGTTTGCTTCTCATCATTAATATTTACATTTTGTTTTTGGAATGAAATTATATTTGAAGAAATATCAGAATAAATTATGTATGAAAAATAAACAGCCTTCTATTTTGTGGTTGAATATTATAAATTATATAGTTACAACAAGGAGATTTATAGAATTAATAGCATTATGTAACTTATGTCTACTGTAAAATGCGCTAGTTGGCACGGAGTAGGAATGTGTTGACTTTTTAAAAAAGCATATACCAAAACATGTACTAGGACTCACATTAATGACAAGTGGGATATATTTAATGAACAGTAATGAAAAAAATTATGCAATTAAAAGAGGAAAACATGCACGGTTTTTTTGTTTGTTTGAAGATGTCATGATAAAATTATATAAACTGGCAGGTAGTACTTTTTTTAGTCTGTGTTTGTTGGCATTATTGAGGTTGTTGCAAGTGAGTGAAACCTATTGCCTGTGTAGACAATTAATACCACAAATTAAACTCATTGTATGTGAGCATTGCTATGTGAAATGATTCACTGATTCTCTGTTAATCAAACTTTGTGTTGAGATGTTTATGCTTCACTAATTAATGTAATTACCAAAGATAATTTAGAATTAGAATTATTATAATGTATTTGGTGTTTTAATTCTAATGATTTTAAATTAATATGGTTCAGTATTATCAATTTACTTATTAATAAACAATAGGTAGATAAAGTAATAAATTGTAGAATTGTCTACAATCATGCTTACTTACAACTTGGTTTGTATACACTTAACTCTTGTCTTTGTTAAACATGCAACTTGTGTATTAATAAGTGCAATGTTAATGTTGTGTTACCACCTGCTTTATTAACTTTGTCACATTTTTATTTTTTTTTATTTTGCAGTATGCTCCTTTGTCTCCTGTCACTTCCCTAGTGTCTCCAATGATGGATACACCACCTCCTTTGCCTTCTCGTAACCGTCCCCTCACCCTTGTGACACCACCACCCCCTCCACGACACTATGCTTCACTCTTGCATTATACTGAAAGTGGTGAGGCTCAGGGAATAGAAAACCTTCAAAATGCACTCTCTCCAGCAACTAACCACTACGTAAGTAACATCCTTCTGCCATTAACTGTCACTGCTTTAAAACTTTAGGTCATGGCTGTTTATTTTCTTTATTGATTCTGTCTGAAACATTGGTTTAGTTTCAGAATTTATTAGTTATAAATTTAATCGTATTTTTTTATAATACACCAGTGATTAGATTACATAATTTTTTATTATTTCCAAGAATCATCCAGTTTTATCTCAACTGAAAGGTTCCTTAATATTTAATTTAAAAATCTACAAACATTGTGCATGGCAAATTAAATAAATAATCCATGCAAGGCAAATAATCATACTTAAAAATTTACAGTCAATAAAAAGACTGCTAATAACTCTGCACATAAATTTATCACTATTTATTCAAAGACGATGTTTCGTCTCCTTTTTGAGACTTCCTCGGGCATAAAATTTAGCAATTCATCATCTGTTGAAAAGATTTGAATGTACATGTGAAAAATTACATGTGAAGAATTTATTGTTGTGGACATCATAGCTGGAAATTCTTCACATATAATTCATGTAATTCTTCACATGTACATTCAATAATCTTTTCAACTGAGGGAGTAAACATGATGAATTGCTAAATTTTATGCCCGAGGAAGTCTCAGAAAGGAGACGAAACATCGTCTTTGAATAAATAGTGATAAATTTATATGCTAACTTTATTTATTCATAATTTTAAAGTCAGAAAACATTGTTATACTTAAAATTAATAACCAAAAATAATATTGATGGAGCATCTTTCTGCTTTAATTTTAATAAACAATAATAAAATTATATAGTATTTCGTATAATTTCCACCATTTTCAAAATTTAATTTGACCAAATTTTTATGCATTTATTTGAACATTGATAATAATTTATTGCTGGCATTTGACCAAAGATTTTAAAAAAAGGAGCATCATATTTTTGACAAAATGAATACTGAATTGGCTACTGAAAGTTTATTTATTCACTAATAATTAAATTAATGCATTCTTTGCCTATTATTTCTATTGACAATGAATTTCCCTGGTTACATTGCAGCTTGTATCCTGTATTGTTAGGATAGAAACCCCATATTCGTGATTGTTTTGCCAACCTCTCAGAGTTTGATTTCTGTGTTGCATTCCATGTAATCATTATTTGTGCATGTTATTTGGTGCACGTTTTGTGCTGCTTTGATTGATGGTTATGTTAAATATTATTAGATAATATGTTCTTGGTATAAATAGACAAGCTAAATCATAATAAGGCTCACATTTCCTTTTTAATTTCTCAAAATAATTACTTCTATTGTTAAGTGCTAAAATCTTAAATTTGAATTTATTTTTGCAAGAGTTTGAGCAATGAATATGAGTTCTTCATCTTGATTAAGAGTACTATGGAACTTTCTTGTCTTCAATTCCAATGTTTGCTAATTGGCATGCTTTAAGATAAATATTATTTTATAAAAATACTTAATTTCTGTTAAACATGTTGTATTATTTGTTTAATTTCAATAAAAGTCAGAATCTTTTTTTCTCACCCTTATTTTTGATTAAATACATTTACTTATTATATTTTTTAGAAAATACTTAATAAAGATTTTATGTTTCATAATAATGTCTAGTTTAATTGTATTAATATTCATTTAGTTTTATTATAACTTTTTATGTAAGAAGTCTCATAAATTTGTTTTAAAGAGTTCTGATTACCTTAGTTTTAATGATACTATTTATGTGGAATTAGAGTTTCTATGACAAAAATATGTATTTTTATATTAATGATTCACTTCAATAATATAAATTATTTGTACTCTTTTATTGTATATATGTCATAAAATATGATTCAGATAAATATAAAATAATATTCAATAAATAACTTCCATGGTTTATTTATTTTAGTTATCATATCATAATGGACTGAATTTTAATATCATAAAAGTTTAACATCTCTAATGTAAATCAATCTGTAACATTCCTTTCAGCTCGGAGCACATCATTCAGCTTCATCTCTGCATACGCATCATCGAACTAAATCAAGCCCTGACCCTTTAAACTTGTCCCCCGCTGAAGGTAATTGACACATTTTTTTAGTATTTATTTTCGTACAAATTATTTACTAGTTTTTGTATTTGTATGTAAATATTAGGATGCAAAAAGAGAAATATACTGTCATTGGTAACTTTTTCAGCTACATTTATTGTAATTGTGTACATTGTGTGGAAGTGCTTTGATTTATGAGTTTATTTGTACAAGTTACAATATTCTACAAGACATGTTTGTTCACATTATTTAAAGTATATTAATTATGTTTGTTATTAATTTATTGTTATGAAAATTTGAATGTAGCTCTTACGTTTTTCATTTATATGTTCCTTGTTTATACAGTAAATAGTTTTAGATGTTCACTATCATTATGTTCATAATGTGAGCAAAATCTCTCTTTCAGCATCTCGTCAGTTTATTGCTTCTGAGTCAATGTTAGACTTGTCATTTCCTTCTCAACGTTCCAAAAGTACTAGTGCATGCGACATGGACTCTCCTAGAGGAACTCCTCCAGGAACACCTCCTCCACCATATGGTGTAAGTTCAAGTAATGTTGAAACTCTGGAGCCAGGTTCATCAGTGGATGATGATGGTCCTGCATCCAGTGAGGTAAATTGTTCAAATATAACAAAATAAAATAAAGTTTTAGTTGGGTAACACAATTTTGAAATGTTTAGTTATTACTGTGGTTTGTATTGATATTAGTGGTAACAGATGATCAATTTAGTGGCGAAAGAAGATGTAAAACAAGAAAATGGGAATGTCACACAATTTTTAAAGGGGCTTCTGTATATAATATTACATAAATACTAAAAAGTTGGTGCATGTAATGTAAATATATATCTAGATCCAGAACATGCACTGAAGTAGCTAAAACTTGAGATACAGAGTTAAACTAACTAATATATGGCAGGTTACTTATGCAAGAGTTATAATGAATAGTCCTCTGAATTCTTTTGACACGATAACATTTGTGACCTTGTTGAATTTTTACCAGTTACATATTTACAACCTTCCATTGTTCACAATTTTCACAACCATTTAGCATTATAAAAATTAAATTGACATTTTCTTTCTATTCACACTATTTAAATTAAATGTTAACACATGAACTTAAATGTTTTTAGTATTTGCACCGAAGAACAAAAATATTTTTTTTAACCCCTTTTAATCAATTGAAACATGTTTGGTGCTTACGTGGACATTTCCAGTTCTTTACATAAATTATCAAAAATGGTTGATAAGTATTCAACTGCTTACTTCTAAACAATTCTTCTCTTGTGTGGTATTCAGAACTAAGACTGGCCTATGCAACCCTCCATGCTAACACAAGCCTTTCCAATTCCACATAACTAATGCATACCACAGCCTCCCTAAACTACTTAGCATATTCTATCCTTGACCTTCTGTTCCCTCTAATGCTAATTTTGCAAGACCCTCGTGTCTCAAAATGTGGTCTTCTCTTGGACAACATCTTCAATTTTGTTTGTTCTTCCCCTGCTTAGAACTTCCTGGTTACTTACCGTATCCACCAACCCGATTTTCAGCATTCTCCTATAGTACCACCACATTTCAAAGGTTTCTATTCTTTTCCTTTCTGCAAATCCTACTGTCCATTTTTGCGCCCATATAACACCACACTCCATATGAAATTTTTAGCAACAATTTCCTAATATTCACACTTAGATTATCCGTAAGTAAATTTCAATTCTTTGCAAAAGCCTTCCTTGCCTGTGCTATTCTGCTCTTTTTGTGTTTACTACACTTCTACCATCCCTAGTTATGCTTCCAAAGTAGCAGAATTCCTTAATTTTCGTTAAAATATCCCTTCATAATCTAACACCCTTTGTTTTCCACTGTTTCCCATGTGACAGTTAATTCCCTTGGTTTTCCCTCAATTAATTCTCACATTCAACTCTTTCTCCAGGGTCATGTTCATTGCCATCTATCATTGTTTCCAAGTGTTCTTCTGACTCCCCCAATACTACAATATCGTCAGTTAAGCATAGGGTTTATGTTTCTTCTCCTTTTCCATATTTCATTTTGACATTCCTTATCACTTGTTCTATATGTAGGTTGAACAGCATGGGGAACAGACTGCATCCTTGGCTTACTCCTTTCTTGATATCTCTTTTCTCTTCTTGATCTTCAATTCTAATTACAGCTGACTGCCTTCTATAGAAGTTATGTATAAGCCTTCTTTCTCGATATTTTATTTCTGTGCTCTTCAAAATCCTTAATAGTGTGTTCCAGTTCACATTATCAAACGCTTTTTCTAAAGCTACAAATGCCATGAACGTAGGCCAGCTTTTTCTTATTCTGTCTTCTAAAATTCAATATTGCTTCTCTTGTCTCCCTACATTCTTCCTAAAGCCAAACTGATCTCCTAACTCACATTCTATTTGATGTTCCGTCCTCCTTTATATCATTTTCGTTAATATTTTGCTTGCATGAGATACTATACTAATAGTTCTGTGCTGTTCGCATCTATCAGCCATAGACTTCTTCGATGTGGGTATGATTATGTTTTTACTAAAACCTTCTGGTATTCTTCCTGTTTCGCAGATTTTGCACTGTCCTGTACAGCCATGATATTGCTTCTTCACCCAATGCTCTTATCAACTCCACTGAAATGTTATCAATTCCTAACACTTTACAATTGCTCAGGTCTGTCAGTGCCTTATAATACTCTAACCTTAAAATTTTGTTTCCCAACTCATCAAACACCTCTTCTCCTCCTTCTTCTTCTATTACTGGCTGATCTAGATTTCCACCGTGATACAACTCTTCTAGATATTTCTTCCATCTTTTGCCTTTTCTTCTTTATCCAGAAATAGTTTCACGTCCACTCTCCTGATATTCTAGCTAATATTTTTCCTTTCTCTGAATGTTTATTTGGTTTTCCTATAAGCTACGTCTATTTTCCTTTTCACCATGAAATATTCAACTGCTTTGCATTCCTCTTGTAGCCAAGCCTCTATGGCTGCTTTGCACATCCTATCTATCTCATTCTTCAAGCATCTGTACTTTACATTACCATTTTCATCTCTCACATTTTTATATTTTCACTTTTCATCTATAATTTTTATTATTTCTTGTGTTATCCATGCTTTCCTATTGGTCTTGGCTATTCTTCCTATTTTTTCATCGGCTTCTCTAATAATTTCTTCCTTTATGAGTCACCATTTCTCTTCTATATTGTTTCTTTCTCCTTTCTCTATTAATCTATTCTAGATATCTTCTTTGAAACTCAGGAGCACATCCTGTTGTTTCAGTTTTTCTAATTCCACCTTTTTGTTTTAATTCCTTTATTGAGTTTCTTCATTTTCAGCCTGCATTTCATAATCGGCAGATTATGGTCAGATTATGCTCCTGGGTACGTTTAGCAGTCCAGCAGCTGTTTCTTATATCTTTGTCTCACTATTATATAGTCTAATTGGTACCTGCCCATGCTTCCTGGCTTCTCCCATCTAGCATTGCATGTACTTGGGAATTTAAAGAAACTGCTGTAGTTTCCCCTTGCTTTCAGCCTAGCAACAGTAACACTATCATTGAAGCTGTTCCAGCCATGCTTGTGTTTGTCCAACTTTGGGACACTCCTGGATCACTATCCTGGTGCCTCAAGTTGGTAACAGCAAGACCTGTTGCAGCTCATCATTCTAGTTTTTGTCCATTCTGAAAAATCAGTACCACTCATATCTGAGTAGTAGTCCCCACTTCGTAACCTGGGTAGATGTCCATTGGAGGTTCAGCATCCCCACACAGTTATTCTTTCATTCACTTCTTCTACACATCATTAATTGAAATGCATTTCCTATTTTACAATCAATCTCATGTGTCAATGAACAATTTATAATTACCTCAGTAATCAAACTTTCTCACAGTCAATAATGTGAGAGTACTTGTCAGTTCTTGGTAATAAAGATGTTTCTCCCCAGAATGCTTATTGGTCTTACCAGGTTTTCAAGGTTCTCGCATGCCATTTTGGAAGGTGTATGCTCCGAGGTCAGAGTGTTTGGGCATATACTAAGAGTTATCGTCTGATTCTATTGGGTCAGTCGGCTAGGAAAACTGGGAAGCATATGCCGTAATCATATGGAAAACTTCTCTCCCATCATTCCCAAGAGCACAAGACAAATACCCATTAGTCTAACCCCCCTGATGCAGATTTTCTAGGCTTTTTCCGGTATATCTTTCAGTTGTATACCAGATAGTATCCTTAAACTATAGGGGAGGGAGGGGGTCTGGTCAATCCTTGTTACCTTCCCCTCCCTTCTGCATTCCCCCCTTTCAAATTTCCTTTCTGTTAGATGACTGAGTGGCTTCTGCAGGAGCAGGCACTGCACATTTCTTGTTAGTTCATATGAATCGTGTTGTATTTGAATGATGCATTTATATTTAGATGAATGAATATAAAATAAAATTATTACACTTTGGGATAGGCTACCCTGATTATCATGTTATGGAATGTGTTAAAGTTTTAATACAGGCATAATTAAGCTATAGCTGTAATTACAATTTGAAACATTTTTTTATTTCTGAATAGACCAAAGGAAGGTTTAGAATATAGAAATGTTTATGAGTAATTTCTAAGCATATTTTCAGTTTTCATATTTCAAATAGACACTAATCACTTTAAATGAAAGTATGACAACATTCTTAATTTATCCTTTAATTGAATTATTAAATACAGACAGTTTATTTCTTTTTACAGGTGCCCAACAACATTCCTGACTGTTCTTCCCTACAAAATAATTTGCCCCATTATGCAAGTACAAGTGTTTTGCAACAACATCCCATAATTTCAATGGAAGATGATGATATGTCTGACCAAGAAGTGGTAAGTAATTCAGTCTATATTTTGAATTGAGTTTCATTTGGATGAGGAAGAAATGTAGCAAATAAGAAGTAAAGGTACATTGCTGTTTAACTAGTGACTAATCCTTTTAGAATTCTGCACTTATTTATGTTTTCAAATGTAATGCTTATTCATTTTGTCAGATTAAGAGTATTTCTACATAGTTCCTATGTTAATTTATCATTTCTGTACTTTTAAAATTACTGTAATATGTGCCTTTAACTTAGCTACACAAATACCTGTGATATAAAAGACCACATTTATTGTCAGCTTTTGTATATTTTCTGCTTGTTTTTTCCTACTTGAGCTAAAAATTGTTTAAGTTAGTATGAAATTATGCTTTGGTAAAACACAAACTTTTATCAAATGATTGTTCTGTCAGTAATTTATTATTCTACTTCTATATAGACAACATGTTGTGATAAGAGGTTAGTTCTTAGATACAGATTGGCAGAAAACATTTTGATATGTTGCGACACTTAAAATAATTCAATTTCAAATATACGCTGTTATTAATCTCAAGTATTTAGTAGCTTTTCAGGAACAATTAATTTACTACAAAAGTGTGTTCATTAAAGTCAGTTTACCTTGCTTCTTTTTAATGTGATTTATGTTTAGTAGAGAATATTCATTTTTTGATTAGGTGACTGAAATTTAAGTGGTTGATTGTATGGGTATTACTCTCTATTCAGGTCTTATATTCAATAATGATTTTAGATTGCAAGTCTAAAGGTGTGATAGACCACTAAAATTACATATCTAACCAATAAATTGAAATAACATAATAAATACTGATTTCCAGATAATCATGTATTGCTTTGAATGTTATATTTATTAAGATTATTATTAATTCAGATTGCACATATTTTTACATTTATGTATACATAATACACAATTCTGATTAATTTAAATTCATTACAGGGCCAGTTAGAAAATCATGGACCATTTAAAAGTTTAAATATGCTTTGGAATCATCATGCTCATTTGGCTGTGTTTATGAATTACTTAAGGTCTAATAGTGATTGTTCAAGTTTGGTAAGAACTATTAACTTATGATTTCTGCTTGGCTTTTATCTCAATTGAAGTATGAGTAGATTTATTAGTATTTAAATAGTTATTCATTTGTGGCAAATAGTTTAGTTTTTATATATTTTTAAATATAATTTAGTCTTGCAGTATATGTTCATTAGTCATTTTCATGCTTTTTTTCAGTTATTTTTTTTAATAACTGATCAATATAGAGAAGGAAATGCCAAAGAAATGAAAAAGTGGGCTTATGAAATACATTCAAGTTTTTTAGTACCTGGTGCTGTAAGTATATTTAAAGCTTTTAATTATTGTGTAAGAGTTACTTGTTTTTTGGAAAATTATTCATTACATCTTATTATTTGATATTAGATTTTATTTCAAACAAAATATTAACTAGTATATGTAATGTATGCACTAAATATAAACATTATCTAAAAATTAGAAATGGAATAATTTAATTTGAAGATGATGTGTTTTACTGTCTGAAAATATTGTAATACATTGTTTTTGTAATTACAGCCCCTTAGGTTAAGCAATGTAGATGAAAATGTAGCTCGAGAAATTGACGAAGTATTACTTAATGAGTCTGATAAAGAAGAAATTCTAAGAAAGGTAAGTGAGAAAATATTGAAGTAGCATCAATTATTCTATAGGTTATAGCTTAAAAATTACTTATATGAAACTGTTATCAATAGGGAATAATTACTATTGAAGTAACTAGTGAAACTTTTTGTTACATCACTAATATGTTAAATTGATTTTAAGGTCTTTTGGAAAGCGAGACTAAAAGCAAAGGAAGAGCTAAATGAACAACTCGCTGATTTTCAGCAAAAGCGAACAGCAGGACTCAGTTCACTGTTTGGTGCTCAAGAAACACAATTACAAGATTGTATTGAAGACAAAACCAAAGCATCTGAAATAGCTAAGGATATATTATTATCCATTATCGATTCTTACAAGTAAGCTACATATTGTCATATTACTATATAATACCTTATAATTTATTAAATTGTTCAAATTTAAGTATTCTAAAATATTTTCTATTAGCAATTGTATTTGGCAATGTAAAAGCTATTTGTTTTTTAATTTGTGTATCTATGTTATAGACTGTTTAATTTCATTTAAGTTTAAAAGTATTAATATTTATATATTTGTGTAATGTTATAGAGAAGACTTGGAGAGAGCAAATGTGGATTCTCGACGATTTACTACAGCTGCAGCTATATGTACTGTAATGAATAAAACTTTTAGTATACGAGGCCCACATTCTAGTTCACTTGTGGAACGCTGCCCTACTTTTGTATCCAAAGATAAATCACTAAAGAATAGACTAATTGGAAAATCAAGAAAGGTATTCAATTATAACTTCACTCTTCAATATAATTTTATTTTTCTCCTTTTTTATTAAATATGAATGAATTATATTGAATTTATTTGTGTGTTTGTAAATAGTTCTGGACCATAATTTACAAATTGCACTGATTAGTGTATATAATCAATTAAATACTGCACATTAATTATATGATCAAAAGTTTTGATAGAATGGCAAACAATTAGTTCCAAATAATATATAAAAATATGACATATTTGATGTAAGTGCAAATAAGCCATTACCAATTGTTAATTTTCATGTTGACCATTAAAAGAATTCATCTTCAGTATATAACCATTGGTGCAAATGATGGAGAATAACAACATAAATATTACGTTTTAATTGTTCAAATTATGTTGACTCATTATTATTCACATTCAGCTTCTGACATATATTCTTTTTGTTATGACACCAGTAAGTAATATTAATATGTAAATTCATTATTTTCCTATCAATATTCCCATTTTAGCATCCTTTTTCCTGGTTCAATATTTTTTTCAACACTTCCAATGATGCCGTGAAGAAGAAATGTAATACAAAAAACTTTTCTTTCTGTATTCTTTCAACTTGTTTGTATAATATTTAATTTTTATTCTAAAATGGTTTGCATTCTGAAAGTTAGTAAAGCCTTTAAGCTATTTTTATTTTATTTTAAAATTTGAGGAAACAACTTATACTGTAGAATGGGTAATTTAGCAATTATAATATTTTACTTTAAGGTGCTCAAGGGTTATGTGCTAATATTTAATGGTTTTATTTACAGCTCGCAGTTAGAGGGCATCATTTTGTAGTAAACCAGTATTATGTTGTCACATACTGCAATCATTGCCAATTGCTCATTGGCGGCATTGGGCCTCAAGGATTTCAGTGCGCAGGTTAGAAACTTTTGCTTCATTTTCCAGTTTTACATAAATCAATAAAATGACTACATCTCTCTTAATTATGCTTAAGATGTTCTTTGTAGAATGTATATTTCTTATACCATATATTTTACATAACTATATTACTGTGTTTTATTATACTGCAAAAATCATGCTTTTAGAGATTTTATGTTACACTTGTTAACTTCTGAGGTACAGCGATTCTTTAAGACTTATTACTTCCATTACATTAAGTATTTGTCATTCTGACAGAACCTTCAGGATTGATACTCTTCATGAGCACAGGACTGTAGGTTTTAAACATAAAATCCAAAGGCCATCAACGTTTATACAAGCTTGTCCCCCAATACCCCTCCCTTCTCCTGTGTCTTTTTCATACACACACACACACACACACACACATTCATTGAAATAAGAAGAAAGATAGACAATAGACTCTTTTTCACCCATACATGAAATGCTTAGAAAATAGAAGTTGCGAAATCTTATATATGGTTCTAACACCATTACTTTTACGACTGTGCTTACAAAGAGGGCTGCATGTAAATTGTCATATGAATTGATTACTAGAAGTATATAAATTATTCTGTTTGTACTGTATTCAACATCAGTATTCTGACTAGTAATTCCACCGCCCTTGTAAGTTCATCAAAAAATATTAAAGTCAGCATATTTTATTATTATTAATACTTTTTAATATGACAAGTAAATAATGACACATAAATCAATATTAATGTCAAGTGTTTTCTCATGTTACATAAAAATTATACCAGTCTTAAACACATTTTTTCTGAACTCCACTTCTAAAACTGTACTTATTACATGGTAATACTTGATTATATGATTTTTTAATCTGTTGCCCTTATCTTCGTCAGATTGCTCTCTCAACATTCATCGACATTGTGTCAGAATTGTTGAAGAGAGTTGCCCAGGACCTTTAGTGAAAAAGGAAAAGACTAATGACCGAATAAGCAAATTAATGGAAAAGATCAGGCCTGAAAGAGAAACGCGGAGAAAGCCAAGCTCTGCCAACACTTCTCACCGTAAGTCCTCTTAATTTTTAATTATCAATAAATGAAAGCTTTTTGAATCTTACAGTAATAATAATTTATATTGACAGTTGACTGTTACTAAATTTAATTCATTTAATAATTTTTAAGCTCTTAACCAGGTTGTTGCTAAAGCAGTTTGAACTAATAATGAAAAAATTTAGTAAATGCTTATTAGCTGACTGGCTTTGCTTGAATACATCTACCAAGTTTGCTAGTTGCATAGCTTTAATTGCATTTCAGTAATTTGTAAATAAATAAAAATAAAATTTATTCAATACAATATTACCAAAGTTATTGTTAAAAACAAGGAAAAGTCATACTGGTTTTACATGCTTGTTGACTTGGCTCATGCTTATGTTGCAATAAAGTAAAGTAATGGAAGGTACAATTATTAAGAACTAAGTTATTTTTCATTTATATTGCATTATATCTATGAACAAATGTAAAAAAACTGCTCCAATTTAAAACATATGATACATTATGTTGCTGTATAATAGCAATGCTTTGCAGATAAATTGCATTGTTCCTTTTGCATGCAGCAAAATATAAGTGGAGACTTTCTGTTAAACAGTTCATCTAATTCAACTTTGGACTCTGCGATAGGTATGCTAATTGGTGTGTTTTAAGTGTTTCATTTTTAATGTTTCTACAAGTAGCTTTGTTTTGCACTTTGAATATAAGGAGGCACTTAAAGACACATATAATTCTTGCTTTTTATTTTTTATATTACTACCTAATTATCAGTAAAATGATTTAGTATCTAAATTTGTGTTACATTTTCTAACCCTTTAATGGATTCAGTATTATTTTTCACTTAAATTTATTGGACACTTAATCTTTATTTTAATATGAGCTATATCGTTTGAAGTGGCTGCTAATTATAAAAAAAATTGTAGACAAATATTTGTGAACAGAACAGATTGTGGGGAAGGGTCAACTACAAATGCTAAATTCCTGGAATGTTATCCCACAATTATGATTTATGAAGTAATCAAATATTAATGCTGCCTTAGGTTATTTGAAGATTTTGATGGTAATTGAAAGTATTTCTGATTTAAAAATCATAAAACTGAAATAAAATTTGGAACTTGTTTTTTAATCTGAGAATGTAAAATGTCAAGACTGTTCTAAATATTTTAATTATACTCGGTCTATAACCAGTCTAACCATTACTATTTTTGTTCTTTAGTTTCAACTAAATATTCTGTTAGCTTTAATCTTGATTATTAACCGTGTTGAAACAAAATATAGTATTTTGACATTTCTAAATGTAGGCTTCTACAATGATTTGTAAAACAGCTAAGACTCATGGTATGGACAGATTTGTCATTAGTTACACTGAATGTTTCTTAGTATGCAATATAATTACTTGTAATTATTGTTAAGATAAGAAATAAGCATTAATATAGTATATTAGACAGACTTTAAAATAAAAATCTGAACGATTTATTAGATATTTCAAACACTGTAAATAGACATCTTGTTTGAATAGCTTTTTGTACATTTCCATCCACATTCAGCATGAATTTTAGTGGACACAGATCACATTAGACTTTTGCTCATGATTTTTCATAATGGCATTCTTGTTTGTGCTTGTAAGTTGTAAAATATTGATGATATGTACAAACCAATTATTTGTGTAATTATTCATTTCTTTTATTAGTCACTGTTAAAATAAAATAGTTTTATCAGTATGATAGGCATATGACATTTACAGGTTTGATTCTCTATGTTACAGTTTAAAGTGCACATTAAGAGAAGTTCTTAGTTATTCACTCTCCTAATATTCTTATTCAAAAGTGAGACTAAATTATAAAATATTTTCAATTTCACATGGTTTAAGTTCATAATAAATATTGGTGATTTTATTCATCATACTTTTAATCCATGGAATGCAGGGATACTTTTGTTTCGGCATCATAGTTTCAAGTATTTTAATTATGAGGGAACTTGTATGTTAAATTTATGCAGATATATTCACCTCAAATTTGAATGATTTTGGAGGTGTTTGTGCTATTTTTTTCTGAAAAAAGTACAATTCGTTTCTCTTAGTAGAATAATTGGTGGACAATTAGTATCCTATTGGTTAGACTTTCTCCATGTATGTAACAAGCTATTAATGTACTTCAAAGAGAGAATTTTTTTCTATATGGCATAAAATACTTCTTCTTTAAGTAATTACTACTGAGAAAAAATTGTAGTAGCTAGAGATTACAAATTTTTCCTAACTTAAATTTAATTAAATGCCTAACTTGACAAATTTTGGTGTTTTATTAAATTTAAATAATGTAAAGTTCGTGCACTTATGACAAGAATACTTATTTTAGACGATAAAAAACTTTGATAAAGAATTTACTTTTTTGATGTAAAATTTGATGTATATCTGTTGTCCTAAGATTAAATCACACCTTTAGAAGATTATATGTTAAATTCTGACTATTATTGCACTGACCTTTTTATGTTACAATAATATTGATCACATTTATTAGCATGTATATGTGAAACTATCATCATGCAATTTGGTTGTTGCATTTCTTCATTCAATATGTGGATTAGAAGAAATGTTATAAAATAGGAAATAACTTGTTTTTTATTTTACATTTCCAAGCCAACATGAAATATTTTCAATATTATTTACATAAAATATTTTAAGATCCATGTACATATTTCACAAAATATTAATTTAAAAAAATCAGGCAGTAAGGTGACTTTATATGAATAAAATTTTTCAATTATATGATGCAATTTGAAATTTGTCATGACATCTACATCAATTTTAAATTATGTAAAAACTACCTTATCTTGAAAATCTTATCTTAATTCTCCAAATTTGTAGTTTAATGTTGTTTAGTTAGTTTTAATAATTGTCTTTATCGTTTCAGTTAGAAGATCTGGAGATGATGAAACCTTCTCTGTAGAAACTGATGCTGCAACAGGTAATAGATATTTTATTTCCTTCCATACATATCTTTATGGGTATATTTATATTGTATGTTCTATATTTTAATTTGTCAGTGCTGCATCAAGCTGTGCATGTCATTATGGGAAGAACTAGCATTTGGTTCTCCTTCCAGTCAACCTAATTTTGATTTCTATTGCCAGTTATATAAGGTCCTACTGACACCAGAAAACAGTATAGGAAATAGTGTTTTAGACTGAAAACAAACTGTATTTTGGTCATATGCTTGTCTGGATTCAGAATGCATTACAAGATAATAATCTGGCAGGTACCTATACAAGGTAGAATAATAAAACATTATAATTAAGAAGTAAACATTACCTATATTGAAACCTTAGACACTTATCACTTAAAACCTACTTTCAAACATGTATCTGAAATATTTGGCTATTAAAATAGAATTAATAGTAATGAATCAAGACAGGGATAAAATTATAAATATTCAATATTGAACATACTACTATTATATTAATCAAGATAGTGGAATTTAGTTTTCCAAGTTAATTTTGACTATTCCCCCCACTTTTGGTAGCTTACAGTAAATGAATTGATATTTTCAATTGGTTTTGGACAGCAAAGTAACTATGGTTGAATACTGAAGAGATTGATTATTTAATAATATAAAAATCATAGGACTTCAAATAAGTTATTAATTGCCTTCATGTGATTTTGTGTCTGTCTAATTTTATTTTGAAAACATATTTCTGTCTTATTTCCAGAAGTATTTTATGTTTCTGTTTCTTCTTATTTCTTTATTTATTTCTGTGAGGTAAACGAGGAATCTGCTGGAGATGATGGTTGTAAAGGTTCCTAAGGGAATATTGGAAGTAATGTACAACATAGTGTCAAACTTTTTTTGTGTACTCTTTCTTGTTAAAACTTAACGGAGAGAGCCTGGGGCATCTGTTGTTTAATCCATTTTCTATAACTTTTCCCGTCCTTCATTTCAGTCCAAGTAATTTATTCTCCTCCACTATTAACTGTTATCTTACATGTTTGTAGAAATAGTATTCCGACTTATTCAGAGCCTATAAACGGGTGACAAAAATAGAATGCACCGGCATTACTTGAAGACCAACAGGTGTGACGGTTTTTATTCGGAGAAATTGTAAGAGATTTAGATGGCTGTAATCGGAGTAGGAATGGGAGGGAGGGGGAATTCTGGTATGCATACACAAGTTGGACAGTGCGGACAGATTCGGTGAGATGTGCGTAGGCATTTGCAGAAGCCAAACAATTTACTGGTTCAGAATTAGAAATTCCTCGTGATTTAACAACACGATTCGGTGCGTGCGTCAGACAGCTGCCCGTGGCGGCCTAATTAACGGGCGTCTTGCGGCTTCCGTCAAACCAAATGCACTCCATTAGTCGCATCGTTGTTCTCGTGGACATATATTTCGCTACGAAGAAATACTGAACAATTCAACTATGATTTTCTTTATTACTAACTATTAAGGGTATTTTATTTTGCCTTCACTTAATTGTTTTTTTTTCGGAATTAGACTTGACCATTTTTTTTGTACTGGAATTATGTATATAGTTTCTTTTTATTATTTACAAATATTTAACTTAATATTAAACTATGATTTTTTACAGTGTAAATGTGGAAGAAAACTGTGGCGTTTTTACTAGAAGCAACCCGTGAATAAGACTAGTTGATTTTTTTTGTAGCGCGTGTTACTGTATATTTTTATAATAAATGACTGAATCCGCTCTAGATGAACGCAACAAACCAATAAATCTAGTATTGAAAGCAAATAAGTATTTGGGGAGGGGGTGTAGTGTTTGATCACTATTTTATACCAATTCTGACGCACTTAGCGGTATCTTTAACAATGAAATGGGTGATGCCGTGTGATTAGACTGTAGTATCACTACAAAGGAAGTATATTTTTGCCTAAGACAGAGTAGAAAGATGTCCCCTTTGGCGGAGAGACGTGTCGTCTGAAGATGAGATGGCTTACGTGATTTGAATCAGATATATATATATATATATATATATATATATATATATTGAGAGAGAGAGAGAGAGAGAGAGAGAGAGAGAGAAACGAGTCTTAAACGGCAGAGATTGATGGAAATGGTTTGGTTGGAAGGCCTATAACAGTGAATGTCAAATAAGTCACTTCATTAAGGGTGAAAATGTTTATTTTGTGCATCGTGTCGATTTGTGTTGGTTCATTTCAACTTGTTTAATATATCTGTGAAAAATTATCTAAAATTTATTCATTTGGTAGCATAGTAGTTTATTTGGTTGCAAGTGAAACCACGTACTAACCCTGAGAAAAAGATAAATTTTGCGTCATCAGCATTTTGTTTTTAATGCATCGGTTTTACGGGCTATCCAATGGGATCAGATGACAGCTCTTACCGTTTGCCAAAGGTCTTCGACCCTAGTAAATACACCTCCTAAAATAGATGAAGGTGCCTCGGCATGTGAGAAACAGTACGAGGCATTTCCAACTTACTCAGGTGAGCCCATGAGTCAATCTGGGGAGAAATAAATGCGCGAGAAAACACCCTCAGGCATCCCCTTGACCTCAATAATCGCATCTCTCTTTTTTTCTTTGGGGGAGGGGGTTAGGCTACATGAGGGTGATCCCGAAACAGGCAATGTATATATATTGAATGCATCGAGCCGGCCATAAGGATAAAATACGTGAACTAGTACTATAGCTGCCAGTTATAAAAAAATTATTATTATAAGACGCTAATTGATGATTAAATTGGTATATAGGGCATGAAACGGATTTTCCATTAATAATTTGGATTACGAAAGTGGAATATGTAACTGTGTAAGCTGACGGAGACTTCATCGGTTATTCTATTAATAATTCGTGAAAGTAGTGATTTGTGCTGATTTATGAAATATACAGTAAATATTTTATAGCATAGTGGTCAGCTGTACGCGGAGTCGAAGTACTTAAAAAAACGGTAATCCATTCTTCGTTTTAAAAGCTGAATATAGATTGAGACTGTTTACGTATGGGTAGATTGATAGCGGGTTTTGCATCCTCATACGAAAATGGAATTCAATTTTATTCAGTCGAATTTGAACCTATTACAAGCTTATGTTTTACGTTTTAAGTTATGTATTGTGTGACTGGTCTTGATAGGTCCTTGAATTGACGACCAGCTGCTCTAATCTATCCGTTCTGCAACCTGTGGAGACTATTTTGGGAATGGTTGACGACGTGCCGCCTGCGCTGTGGTTGGTAGGCAACCGCTTCGTCGCCTGTGTAGAGCTTGCTGCAGCCCGTCCCGACTATTAAAATCTATTATTAAAAATAGAGAAGCCGATTTGCTCGCGCTAACAGCAAGTCGTAATTTGTCTTTCCTAATAGAGATTTACTGCTGGCGTTATCTCAACTTCCACGCCGGCTCCAATTTTCGCCGTGGCGCTAGATTCTGCGCCACTGGTTTTTAAAAATAGAGAATGTTTGAATTTTATATCGTGGGTTAGCTATTTTTATGAATCATATGTCGTTTCTTATTTTTTTTAAAAAGAAAGTTCGTCACCTACCCATTATTCGTAAATATTTATAATGTTCAATATACTGTTGACTAATTCCTGTATTCTAAGTAACTTTCCAGCGGTGTCTGGCATATTATTTTCTCATGTTCTGTTTTGATTCTGTTGGTATAAGCCTAGATAATAGTTAGTGTTAATTCCTTTACACGGGGCTTACAATCACATTAGGTACTGTTTTGTGTATGGTCAAGACATGAGTGCTTGACAGTTCAAAGAGCGTTTAAAGTTACAAATCAGATAGATTCATAGCGTAGGGTATTTGAATGGCGCATTGAAGCTGTTGAGTGTGATATTTATTTTAGGGAAATTCTTTGGCGTAGCAAGCGACTAGGCGTTTCTCCTCTGTGGGCGCTCTCAGACGCCTGGCATCGTTTATTCTGGCAATGCACCCAAGAAACAAATTTACGCAAATTTTACGGTCGAAAGGGAACGGCACTGCACATTCTTGGCGGGATATTTTCATTCAGTTTGAATATTTCATGTTCTCGCGATATGGTGGGCACGCAGGGACTCTCATCATCGTTGGGATTATCAGCTCACATCCGAAACCCCCTACAGTGTCCAAGGCAATGACGTCATGAAATGTTTCAGCTGACTGAAGGTTTCACTACAAACATAAGACGAAGAAAAACGTGTTTTATTTCCATTTTGCTAGCACCCATTCATTCGTATTTTACACGATGGATTTTGGTTCAGTAATTACTAATTTTTCATTGTTTTTACATTTTAGTTTTTGCTATTGTATACCTTTTTTTTAATCTTAGAGACTTAAAAGAATCTAAATTTGCTTCTTTGAATTGCAAATACATGAGACAAAAACATGTTTATTTTTTCATTCAGTTTCTGCAAGCATTTCCATTTCTGAAGTAATAGTTTCGGTCTCCACATTTGGTCTCGGTTTAGTAGCATGTGAAGGTTTCTCTTCGGTTTACGTTCCTTTTATTCGTTGTAGCGATCAGCAACGTGGTGAAGACACTTTCGGTGAAAAAGACTTGGTTAGAAATGGCTAGCCGTTGCCGGCCTTCACCTTGTGGTCGAAACTCTTCTATATTAATCATCGGCAGGCGGCACACACCTGGCCTTGGGCCGCCAGCCAGCACCTCATCCTAAAATTAACATTTATTGGTGGCAGGAAGTATGCCCGGAACGCTCTGTCTGCCCTATCGATTCTGGTTCGCCTCAGATGTCATCTCCGGTGCTGTCTGCCACGTTCCCCACTTCGTTCATTTCCAATGGTCCTTACTCTTCGGTGCTGGTGACACATACCACTTACAATGTATTTGATAAATTTTATTGAAATAGTTATAGTAGCTACCACAACTTTGCAGTAACATTCAGACTGCACGTGTGCGCGCGCTCTAGAGAAAGAAACGTAACGAGATGGGACGAGACATAATCGGCATCACTAGATTTGTTTAAATAGTACGAGTTTCATTGTGTCACAGTGCAGCTTTGAAGTATTTTCTCTTTTTCTGTTAAATATCAGATTCCGACACTTTTGATACGTCTTCATTGACACTGTTGATAAATAATTTAATTTTCTAATTCTAACTTGTCCTTTACACAACAGTGAACAGACTAGCTGCACCCGCGGGACGATTTCGGTTCAAATCCCAATAAGATTTATCCTGTTCCCTGCTTTCACCAAACTGTTCTGTAAAATACTGGAACGACATCTTATATAACGTCAGTGCCGCTTCATTTACTAATTTCGTAATATTTTGCGAAGAGAATCTATATTACAACAAATGATGTATGTTTGTAATTCTTTAGACAAATTTAAACTTGAACACATATTATTAACCTCTTCGATTCCCTGGACGAGATATCTCGCGACCTGATACTGGCCGATTAACGCTTTTGAAGAGATATTTCGCTTCCTATGCCCATATTTTTACATTCTAGACGAATATATTTTATAACTTATTCTATTCGTATGACTATTTGAAAGACATAAATACAGTTTGATGCAATTATTTTTATTTACTTTTCACGTGGTATAACCGAAAACATGGTGTTACGCATATAGCGACATTACACTTCTAACAAAATACCGTGTTTCCTTACGTTTACCGTTTTCTTTGCATACGATGCTACGTTTTGTTGGGTACTTTTTCTTTGACGTCTCCCGTATTCTTACAGGGAAGTATCGAGACTTACTCTTCGACCGAACATCTTGTAACGCTTTTAAGTGACGAATCAAGACTTAACTCCTATCCGATGAATGCCGAATCACGACTTCAATATTTATCAGCATATTACTCCATCAACATACCATAAGCGGCATAAGAACTCACAGGCGGAACACAAAATATTTCGTCTAGAATATCAAAATATTGGTGCTGGGAAACGAGATATCTCGTCCAGGGTATCGAAGAGGTTAAGATCCAGAGGAAAAACGCTTGCGGGGCGTTAAACCCCTAGCATAAACACGAAAGGAATTATATTTTTAAAAATATATGTATGTCATTCCGTAGAAGTTCATGACGTCACGTGCCAGTCACGCAAAGAATTCAGGGAAAACGCCATATTTAAAAAATAAATGTGTTTTCCCTGAAATTCTTTAAAAAATAAAAATGGCCTCAATGTTTACAGTCTGCTTATCTAAAGGATTACAAATGATATTTTCAAAGCATGAACATATGGAAGGATGATGATAAACAATTTTTCTAAATACGTAAGTTTATATATTTCAGTTTATTGCAGCCTTTCAGTAAGACAAATATTTTACGGAAGCACGGGATATTTTAAACTTGAATTTTGCCAAATTGTATATTGGAAAACAAACTTTAGAATAGAAATTTAACTGCAACTTAACCGGCATGCTGAATGTTCAGCAACGTTCAGAACCCTGGATTCGACATCGACTCCGTTGTTATTTGTTTTGGTTTTTTGCCACTTACAAATCTATGGGTGCTCCCCTTCCATACCGAATGGGTTTGAAATTATACATAAAAATAACATCGGGAGGAACACTGCCAATCTCATTGATTTTCAACCCCTATTAAGATTGTTACGAAAGGTCTGCAGAAGCTTTTGTGGGCATGCGCACAACTCGCCAAAGTTCCATCACAATTGGATAAATAGTATATAAACGTGTAGGGTACAAAGAAAGATTCATAAATTTGTATAAACGAGGCGTGTTCAAAATTTAACTGGAAATTTGTTAATTGACGGTTTCGATTAGTCCCATTCGCGCAATTTTTTATGTAGTGTTGGTAAACATGTCTAAAAACTGTCTGTACGTTTTTAGGGATATGGTATGTTCAGTCTGTTGTCATCTGTTAAATACTGCTTTTAGTGATTGCCGGAGTGTAAAAAATAGGTTTACGAGTTGTATAAGCGTTTCCAAGAAGTGTGTGAAGATATTAAAGCACGTCAACAATGAATCAAACTTGAGAAAAGTGAGAGAAATAGTTGACTCGTGCTTTGGGTATGAAACGTCTGACATCAAAAATTTGTTTAAAAACTGTTGAACAACAATGCAAAACTACTGAAACATGTCATAAGACATGATGCAACGTGGGTTGATAGATATGACGACGAAACTAAGACTCGGTCGTTCCAATGCATTCTCGATCGCAAATACAAAAACGGCACGTGACTTTTTCTGTTCCCAAAGATAAAGAGAATCATAAAGAAGAACGTTTTACAAGCATAGATTTAATTACAAGCACATCGCAGAAAGAGGTAAGCGTTATCCGGAAGAAGTATTTTGGGGATTTGAAGAAGCATTATATGGACTATTTTGAAGGAGATAACGTTAATGGAGATTTGTATATTTTTTTCGTAAATTCTCAAACCTAGTAAATAATTTGTTCGTGAATTATCGTGAGGCACCTATTTAGTTGTTGACTATTCATGTCTTACAAACTGAAGTAGTATTCATAATATCAAGTAAGGTATTATAAAAGAGTAATTTTTGGTTTACGAAATAAGCATCTGATCTATTCAGCAACGAACGCATGATCTAGAACGATGGTGGTTCTGTATTTCGTTGAGCAGTTTGATATTGTTGGCGTTGCGTATGTGCGGGAGGGATATTGCCAGCCGCAAGCAACAGTCAAGTGCGGAGCTAATAACGCACGTCAGTGTACTGAAGTTCAAAAGTTAGCAGTAAAGTCAGACACGAAAATGTGAGCATTCGTGCGTCCTTACTTTCTTTCCGTTTGGGGTTAATTGACCTTATTGGCTCACCTCTGTCAACTGTAAAATCGGGAACAACTCAAATTGGCAACTTGTCTCAAGAGGGAAGTTTCAGATGGCTGTCTCAAGTTATCTACGAGCTTAGAAACCTGTTATATAATTCCATCAGATTAATGTACGTCTAGAATATATTAAAAAAACTTAGAGATCGTAGGTAGAAAGTATACATTAATAGGGGAAAGTTTTAGACAAAAAATGTATTTCAATTCAAATTTATTATAAAATATTTCGTTATAGTCAAGTACTTAATAAGTTTTGTTATATGGTTGCGGGACAGTATACTTAGTCCTGCGCATTTTTGTATAGGAATGGATCTTCTCTTGTTATGCGTTGAAACACGGAACACAAAAAATGAATCGTGAAAAGAAAATAATGTATTTACTTCATCGCAAACTGTTTTTTTTTCCAGCAATGTTTACGATAATGATATCAGGAATTAGGCGTACACTTCCATCCGTAACGAGCTCCTGAATTGAATAGCCATAAGAAATAATCAAAGCATGTATTACTTTGTCAGATGCATTTTTAAAATTCATATTTTCGTTATTTTCTTATTTAATTCAATAAGGCTATCGTTTCGTTTTGTACACAGACAGGCCTATGGCTAAAAGAAAAGAAATATCATGCTTTTCAAATTTAAGCCGTTTTGGTGCTCGGCGAATAAAGGAGAGGTCTGTAAACGTTGTCATATCGTCTCACTTCCTTCACAACAAACCCTTACTTTCGAAAACCTAAAACTTTTATCGCTTAGGTATATTTTTCTAAATTAAGAGATGCCTGTGGAAGTTTTCTCTCGCAGGTATTTCTCCCAAGATTGACTGCGGGGATCACCGTTGGGAATGCCTCGTACTTTCTGGTTTTTTAAAGGTTTTCACAAGTCGAGACTCCATCATTAGGACGCGTATGTACAGGGCATACGGTAAGAATTGTGTGATCCCATTGGATCAGTCGGTCAGCTGCCTCCTAAAACTCGTGGAGACACGGAGAAGGGAATGCTGCGACCCCACAGAAAACTCTTCTCCCATCATTAGGAAGGGCGTGAGAATAGTATGAAATAGTCCGACCTACCTGATGCAGGTTTTCTAGGTTTTTCCCTGCATCTATTTAGGTGAAACACTGGGTAGGATCCTTAAACTATAGCCCGGGGGCCCTAGTCAACCCTTGGCTACCTTGCTATACTTTCCGCACCCCCCGTTTTCAGTATTCTTCCTATATTCTGGATCACTCTCATGTAGCCTGTTATCCAAAAAAAAACCCGGATATTTTTCTCTATTGTCACCCTGTTCCTTTTATAAATTGCTCTGATAATTTATAAGATTAGAGACCTTATACACGATCTTAAAATATAATAGATATAGTTATTTATTCCAAAAATCATTATGCTTCGTATCTGAAGCAGTCTTTCTGTCAAGTTCTGGTATATTTTAGCTTTGATTTTATGTACACCTTGTGTATAAAAATCATTATTCGTTTTACATTCTTTCAATTGTTTTGTCAATGCTGCCTAGTTCGACATTTTGTAGGGTAGGTTCTATAGTAATACATATCGTCCCTGTGCTGTTTATGATGATCGTATCGGTTGATTTTATTGGCTTCTGGGCCTCTATTTATAATTTACTGTCACGGTTTCGTGTATCGCTTCTTTTATCGTCGTGATGAAGTCACGCAAGTATGGATTTGGAGGTGCAAAAGTTCATTCTTGTTCGTATGTGGTTCGTGCTATTCTTATTTTTCTTTAGTAAACTGCAATGCCACAAGCGTAAGTTATATGGTAAACTGTTTGGAGCTACTGAGAAGGACCTTTCCAATTCGAACTGTTATATTACAGAAGTTTAACAACCATCTAGGGTGGAAAGGACTAATATTATTGGAAATATGAGACTTCGTAATAACAAATAAGGCATTTTCAAAGTTATAAGATTTTTGTAGATAATTGAAAGAAAACTGCCTTAATATACATATTATCACAACTTACAGAAATAAAAGTTGCACTTTTCTGAGATTATTGTAGAAGAAAACAAGAATGAAAGGACTTTTTTTAACGTATTATAACAGTTTTGTGAATGACTAGTTTTGAATCTCCTTTGGTATAAATAATACTTTTTTACTGTACATGTATATTTTATATATATTTATTTCCAGCTCTAAATTGTCAGCGGTAATAACGTTAACAAGGGAATCTTATTGGTGCTCCAGCCAAAGGATCGGAAAATAAATATTTTCTTTGTGGAATTGAAATAGTATCCAAGGTTTTGGCGTGAAGGACAAAAGCCTAGAATTTTCGGGGCGTCGAGATGTAGCAGCCCACATAACTACTGCACTAATAGCACAATTAACCAACGCTAAATGTACGCGAAGGACACGGCATCCTGCTCTGCCAATTCCTAAACAAAATCTGTTGCGAACGAACTTAATCTGACTCGGAATTAAGTCGACCGTACTTCAAAACTGTATTCACCTTTAGCGTTAAGATACAATTCCAAGGATTTATTTTTATATATGATATTTACTTACATTATCGTATGAAACTATGCACATTTATAAAGGAACGAGACCCTGATTTAAAGTCCTCTAGTTGATCAGTATTACGGTGTAATAGGCTGACTGATTCTCAAACATTGTAAATTTTGATGTATAGGGCTTCAGCCTGGAAGAATTACATTACATGTAAACAAGTATTTACGATAAAATTTAGTGACCACAGTGGGTTTGAAACGAAAATGGTGTCATTCTTCAAGCAATGTATAATTTTTCTGAGGCAAGAAATATTTGAGAACGTGCACGAAACATTTTCTTAGCACAGTTTACGTATTGGAGTTTTAAGATTAAAATTAGATAGAAAAAAATAAAGGTCTTTAACATTTAGGGTAATGAATCGGCCTGAGCCTCGTAAGAGCGGTCAACATGAAACATTGCGTGTGTAATTTTGTAAACCTGTTCCAATGGACTGTATTCCTGGGTCTCCCAATTTCAGGTTTTTCAGCGTTGTGGAGTCGTCTATTCCAAAAATACGTTATTTAACGTATGTTTAACATATGTTGAATTAAAAATTTTCCCCATCAATAATGATAAGTATTTAGTTCAACATCTTATATAAATCAGCTTAAAATTTCTTTAATAACAATTTTAAGCGTAATCTGAAAGAGATGGCTTAGACGTAAAGAGAAATTGCCTAGCAATTAACGTCTGTGAATAAATACATATAAAGAATTAACGACCCGTATAACGGACTTAAACAATAATTTCGATTTTTTAAAACATAAATTAGGCGTTTCGGATATTCATCGTGATTCTTATCAATAAATTAAATCAATTAAATATTTAACACAAAGAGCATAGACAAAGACAATTTAACAAACCATATAATTTATTAAGCTGTAAAGTATCATGTTTTATATTTACAGTAAATTTGTTGCTTTTAATATTCAACATACCTGAAATTAACATTTTCTTAATTTCCACAGCCTTATCTGAAAAAATAGTATTATCTCAATTATCAGAATGACTTTGTTCCAGTGTTCTGTAACAAAATCATTCTTTTGTTATAGATAAAGAAGTGAATTTTAAGAAAAGATTAATTTCAGAAATGTTTAATATTACAAGCAACAAATTTACTGTAAATATTAAACATGGGATTTTACAACTTAATAAATTATATGATTGTTATAAATTTTCTTGGCTAATTTTATCATTTCCCTATGCTCTTTGTGTTATATCTTTAGCATATATAGTTTAATGACAAGGATGATCGAAACGTCTACTTTGTTTAAAAAAATTCCAAATTTATTGTATCAGTCTGCTTTACGGGTCGTTAATTCTTCGTATGAAATGACGTAGCAAATGTGTGATAAGAATTGGCTGAAATGAAAGCTAGAAAACATATTGTGAAGTTTGTGTGATAAGCAACTCGGACACGCGTCTACACTCTTGTAGCTGTCGGTTATTAATAAGGTTGACATTAGATGCAAAAATAAAGTTCTAAAATCAATTATGAATTGTAAAAGAAATACGAGGCCAAATGACAAGTTTTTTTCGTGTTTTTAAAGCCGAAAGGGTCGGTACGAAAAAGAATTCTGGAAAGACTTTATGCCATTCAAACTCCGATTGATCTGAAAAAGGAAAAAAATATGTTTGTGTAGTTTAACTCGTAATAATTATACCGTTAGTGGAAAGTGCGTCATCAGTTTATTGCGACGACATGTGTTTGCGCATGTATGGAAATCACACGGTAAATGTTCTTAAAATGTGTTTTGAGTTTGGTGTGAACTGATACTGTTTACAGTATAGGCACCTCGTTGCTGTTATAATTGAAGCTATTGACATCACTCAGCTGAAAGTGTGGCAGGCATATTTCCAGTTTCATTTCGGTTCTTCCGCTGAACGTAGTTATCGGTACTCACCGTCCTTGCTTGCGGATTGGGTAAGCGCAGACTGTAAAATGGCTTTACTCCCACGGTCCCTTAGCTGGAATTATCGCGAAAGCCGGACGTCCTGCTTCCATCTCCCCGGCTGGCTTTTCTATTACTTCTCCGCAAATAGACGCCTAGGCCCAAGCACTTCATTCTATTTTCAAGTCGACGAATGTCAACCAATGAATTGTAAATGTTCTCAGTGGAACGTTCTTCTGAATAAAAAATCTATATATACATGTAATTAACGTGCAACATTAGTTCACTCGACAATTTCTTTAAAAAATATAGAGTGAAATTGCACAGGAGTAGCGGGAGCGTGTCCGTTATACGGGAATGAACAAATTCTACACAGTTCTTATTTATCGTCAGGGCATCTTTGTATACAGTGTGTTCTATTATTGGCTTGGTTTTAATATTTTTCTCTCTAACTCAGTCCCACTATAGAGTTTTTTTAGTTTATTTTTTTATCAATTCTTGCCTCTATCAGTCAGTACCATTCCGCCTACTCTTTATAACAAAAATGATGTTCTTCCTATGCTATTAAAAGGGAGTTGCCTGTTCCAGGATCACCCTCATGAGGTCTTTCCGCCCCCCCCCCCAAAAAAAAGCTGCACTAAAAATAAATGTCAATTAGGCCGGCAGAATATTAAATTGTAACTATATCAATCTGTGGACGACTTTTTGAGACAGCGGCTAAGTTATTTACCTGTTTTCAAATAATGTTTGTCCAAGAAGTCGAAATCAGATTTTGGATTATTCGTTATTAATATGACGGATGGCAGTTTTAGAACCTTCTTATTCGTTTCTCAATATAACAAAGTTTAATAGTAATTTGGTTCCGCTGGTTTCTTGTAATAGACTGATAAAATTCAAATTTTGGAACCTGCACACTTTTTGACTAAATATGACGGATGTCAGTTAAATACCTCCCCACGGATCTATAGAGCAACGAAAACATTGGTTTAAGAAAACGTTGTGGCCATTTTTTTGTCGAAAGCGAACAAAGAGTGACATGCAGACAAGAATTTAGATAACTATTTCGGACCCTCGAATACTTGAAATTTGAAGGTAGACTAAAATCTAAGCCATGTCTTGGCGAATTTAATTCCTAACGATCTTTTATCGACGGTTTTCGGTCATGTGGAAGACAAAAATATCCCGTGGGAAATTTATTTCCCTTTATAAGAGATTTAATATCTGCCTTCAGTATAATTCTAGATGAAAGAAAACAGGAAAAAATTTCTGAAATAATTTAATAACAAAAATTGGCATTTGTTGCGTCACCAGGTGTGCAGTGTTATAAAACTAACCACATATATAAACAAGTGTTTAATAAATTTTTTAGTGTAAAGTATGTAAATATAGAATTAAGATACAATTTCCATACATTTCCAAATTCTTCTATTAACATCAGCCAATTATTCATGTTATGTTGTTGTGGTTTTCAGTCCTAAGACCGGTTTGATACAACCCTCCGTGCTAACTTATCTTGCGCAAGCCTTTTCACTTCTAACTAGCACAACCCACATCCTCCCTAATATGCTTAGCATTTTCCATCCTCGGCCTCCCTCTTCTTTTCTCACCCCACACACTTCCCTCTAATGCTAATTTTACAGGACCATATGTCTTAAAATGTGGCCTATTAATCTATCCCTTCCTTAGTCAAAGTCCTCCATATTGTTCGCTTTTCCCCTTTATGTTTAGAACTTCTTCGTTTGTGATTATATCCACCCGTCTGATTTTCAGCATTCGCTTATAGCACCATATTTTAAAGTATTTTTTTCTTTTCCTTTACTCAACTCCTATCGTCCACGTTTGGCACCCATATAACGCCACGCTCCATATGAACATTTTTAGCACCGATTTCCTAATATTCACACTTATATTACCCGTAAGCAAATTAATGTTATATAAGAATATAATTGTTCTAAGTTGTGGCATTGTAAATAAATAAATTACCTGTTGGAAGTCCTACATGGAACAGTAATTAATTCCGTGCTGAAAATTAATCACCTAAGCAAAATGCGAAGAATAAGGTTTGTGATTAATTTCCTTACAAATTATGAATTGATTATTAATATAAGTAGCAATATTAGGAAATCATTCTTAAAAGTGTTCGTACGAAGTGTGGCGTTATATGGGTGCGAAACGAGTACGATAGGAGTTGCAGAAAGAAAAAGAACAGAAGCTTTCGAAATGTGGAGGTATAGGAGAATGCTGAAAATCAGGTGGGTGGATAGGGTAACTAATCAGGAAGTTATAAGCAGAATAGGGAAAGACAGAAGAATTTGAAGGACGTTGCCCAAGGTATTGATTAATAGGTCACGTTATGAGACATGAGGATCTTGTAAAATTACGATGAGAGGGAAGTGATTAGGGTAAGAACAGAAGAGAGAGGCATAGGATGGAATGTGCCCAGCAGATTAGGGAGGACATGGGATGTAGTAGCTATGTATAAATGAAAAGCCATGGTTAGCATGGAGGGTTGCATCAGACCAGTCTTAGGAGTGAATACCAAAACAACAAACACATCTGATTGAATAATCACTCCCGTTGCATTTATTGTAACGAAGCGATGTACTGCATAAATGACTCAATATTCAAATATTGACTGCAATTGTAATTATTGTAAATAATAATAATGTGCAAAATGAACTATTACTTTGACGTCCGCAATTGGAACTACGGTGTACCTATCTGGCGAGAAAATGACAAAAGTGCATCTTAATTTAAGATTCTATTTGATCCAATCTCTCATTCATATTAACGTTTAAATAAATCTTTATATGAATGACATAAATGATATGACTTTGGATTTTAATAGAAGTCCTATTTAATCTGGCATTATACTTTCGTAAAATAAAAATTATGTCGATAATAGCTCTATTTTGTTCATACCAATCGTACATCTTTTATTCCTATTATGCGTTTGTTTTATTTATCACGTGTGTCAATGTCAGTAATTTTTGAACTTACAAGTTAAGTATTTCTTATCCGTCGTATTTCCCTTGAAACAGTTTTGCTATTTCGGTGACGTGAAGATCTTTGTACGTGTAAAATTTAGTAAGTTGCGTAGAAAGTGTTTTTAACCGCTTGGAAACTGTACTATCAGCTTTTTGAATCTTATCTTGAAGATACTTGTAAAGCCGGGAGATAAAATGAAACAACTATCAGCTCGTATTTCGTACACTTGTTATCGACTTACAAATTATTAAGTTGCCTTTTACGGTTCATTAGCCGAATTAAGATATATTATTTATCTAATATTAAGTAATGTTTTGTAGTAGAAACTACTGATATTTTGCTTTGTTACTGTTTTCGCTCATTATAATTGCAAACGTTCCGACCAGTAAACTTTATTTTTTCAGTTTGCAGGAATTGATTAATGCATAATTTGTATTTTGGGAAATGCATACGTTCTTCACATTGTGTTAAAGGAATATGGTGCTTTTATTTTCTGCTATTTTTTCCGCATTAATTTATCAGTTGTTCTGACCAAACATCTTCAGAACTTCCTTCTTTTGCAAGGTCTAATAGTCTGCTCAGTTTTCCTCATACAAAAGTCTACTTTAGACTACAAATTTGTTAGCTATGCGTATATATTACGAACATTATTCATCAGTGTTTGATCTTCATATATAGGTTGAGCTCTTCATCGTACGATCATGTTTATAAAAAAAATTGGGACCTGGTATGAACCTAGGTAGGCAACAGTTGTTCCGTTAGTTGGCACGGTCTTTGCGGTGTGAGACTAAGGCTGTGGTGAATGTTGTTGTGAAAACATGAGATGCTATCTCATCAGCCTCGGATTTTAAAACGGGGAGAGAGGATAAATAGGGAGCACGGATCCCCCTTATGCGAAGGGTGTGGTTATAAATACTCCAACCCCAATAATACCGCGCATTTCCTCTCGTATTCATTTTGTGGCTACTGGGGAGTTGTACTTCATACCTTTCCGTTCCTTAGAGTTACTTGCATCAGTGTCATTTACAAAAGAAGACGGCTAAACAATAGCAAATGTTGAAACAGCTTGTTTTGTAATTTACTGTCTCCCACCACTCAACCTTCATCATCTTCGGGGATTTTCACTCTTCCGAGATACTTCACTTACTTTTATGTCACTTAACTTTCGATACCTAAACGTCTATACAGATCATAATCTTTGTTATGGTATTATGTATTCAGTTGAGTAGTGTCTGTGTTCTGGAATCCTGAAATCTAGATCTAAGCAAATTAATGTTAATTATTCTTCTCTACATCTTAACCTTACATCACATTTGATTCAAGCGATTGGTTTTCATTTCTTTACGGTAGATTCATGGTATACTCAATGGAATTGCTGAATTGTTTCTGCGACGGGACTTTCAGCAATGTAGTGCGACTTTGGTTTAGTGTATCGGCCATAACTGAGTTGTACATGAGACGTTGCTCCTCAAGCTTTTTCTCGATTCTCAATGTTTATTGTAAATATTTTACGTGTTCTGAAGATCTGATCCAGGGCAGTCGCATTAATGCTTCTTCATACACAATTACGTCATGAATCGTATTTTCGCGATTGCTGTAAATATCAAAAGGAAAATGTTCATTTTCAATATATTTATATACTAGCGTATATTTATATACGTGACTTCGATCGAAAATAGTTATTTTTATTTTGATCTAAAAACGTAACAACAGGTACAGATTTTGATAAAGTTGAATTCATTGAATATCAAAAAGTACGGTATCATTTATGATCGCTTCAGGGCAAACCTTATAACTCGCAGTTGGTTTTGAACAGGTCCCGTAATCATACGTTTCGGAGCCAAATAAAAATGGGCAATTACTAAATATTAAAATTTACCTGACGGGACAAATCCAATTTACGTATACACCGTATCGACGATCTAAAGAAGTTTATTATTTTTCAAGGAGTTAGCTCTGCCAACTATAGGTTAATTACGGTGCCAGTCCTACTGCAACAATAGATGAATTGAGGAAAATCGCCGTGTCTCTCTCTTATGCTGCTAAAGTTACGCTTATAACAACACAGTAACTGGAATGAATTCTATAGGAACGCATAATACGTCGCAGTTGGTTTTTCACGCCACCTTTCGCGCGGCAATTCAATGGATTGAAAATATTTACATTAATATCTTCCGAACTCAGTAAGATATCGAAATGAAACATGCTTGAAAATTTAAGTTAAAATTTCTGTTTCAATCCCTGAAATTTTCATTGAAATCCGTTTAGCTGTTTTGGAGCATAGACAGATTTAAGAGTATAGGCAACAGGCATACATTTTTGGAGACTTGAATGCGAGTACGGTGAAAAAATTAAATTTATTTTGTATTAATATCTTCTGCAATATATTGAAATGAAAAATGCACGTATATTTAAGTTGTTTCCTGTTTTTAAACCGTCAAATTTTTATTGAAATCCGTCGAGCCGTTTAGGAGCGTATTCGAGACACTTAAGAGAGACAGACAGACATTTCAATTTTATCTATTGGTATTGATTAATTTACGCAAAAAATGAATGGAAGACCTTGGGAATGTTTAGAATTATATATTACTCCATTTTGAGCCTCATCGGACTATAGCTTTTTATACACGATTCTCACTAGGTTGTAGTTTATTTCGGGAAATATTCGAAAAATTTCCATTATATTAAGAATATTATTTATTCCTAGAAATTATTTATTTTTTAAAGCAGGATTACAGATATCAATTTCAAATAATAATCTATGTCTCTAATATTCGATACTTTTTTGAAACGATCTTCAACTGATGGAATGGTTCTGTTGCACGTTGCGAAGAAGTATTGTTTTTCTTCCTCCTGGCAACTTAGTCACTATGTTGTTTCTTTGTGGCAAGATTCAGTATGTAGTTATCTATTTAATATCTCCTCATTTTATGTTGATGATAGCGTTCCACGTCGCACATTTTCACCTTCATGTAAATCTATGCCACGTACCTAACTTCCGAATATATTTCATATAAACCCGTGGGTTACTGTTTCATTAACAATCAAAAATAATACTATATACTACTTAAATACGTTGTGCCCATATTCAAAATCACACCGTAATAATATTTCCTCATAATTTTTTGCTTGTTTTACCTAATTGATCTGACGAATAATTCTTTCTTTGTTATCTTGTTCGATTATATATTTGTCTTTGTTATAATTTCTGTTTATAAGTTCAGCAGATTTTTTTAAAAGAAAACTAGTCTATTGGCTGCTGAACACTTCCAAAGTTATGACTATTGATATTTGTAAAAAGGAGGCAATCATCTTCACTTTCGATTTCAAGCCAATCACAGTTTGTTATCAATATTTTATTCTTTACACGAGTATTCCATAGATATAACTTTTCTTTTTTGGATTGTAATAAAATGTGACAACTAGTCTTATCACTAGAACAAAATCCATCTGAAAAATTCTTTCAAAACATTCACTACCGCTATCACTAATGAAATAATTAAATTTTTCTTTTCTCAGTATATTATAAATTGACTGGAAAAGCCACTGATACACCACTGGAGACGTCAATTGCTCCTTTTCTGATGATTAACGGGCCAGGAATTCGTGGCCACATTTTACAGTCAGCGAGTTAGTTGGTCACCTCCCACATGGCATACGACATGCAGCGACAAAGTACTGTTTGCGTGGCGGTGGTGACTTACGGCCGTGAAGGGTTAAATTAAAAAAAATTGTTCCTAAATTTGTAATCAAAAGCCTCATATCTATTTTATAACATGATGAATCCACAAATTAGGAACGGAACATAGTGATATTATTATTTTTATTATATTAATCGCTTTGTAAATTATTGAACGTCTTCTGACGTATTGCTGGTTTATTTTAATATTAAAATATTTCTTCTGCTTAATAAGGTACAACAACGTTCCTTTATGGAATGTTTTGGCCTGTTCCACTTCTGCTCTCCATTTCTCCTATCCCGTACAATTTCTATCCAATTCTTGACTTTCATCTGCTTAATGTCTTTGAGTATGTCATCCTTTCACCTGTTTCTGGGTCTTCCGTTTTTCCTTATTGTTTGTGGATTCCAATTGAAGATCTTTTTATTATCACCCTGTCGTCATTCATTCCATGCCATCCAAATCTCAATGCTTTAATGTGATTTATTATATTCTTATATTTAATAATCATATCTATTTCTGCATTGTTTCTTATTCTCCACATATCGTTATCTACCTTAATAGGACCATATATTCTCCTTAATATTCTTCTCTCGTATCGCATAAGCTTTTGAATATCATTGTTTTTAAGTGTCCATGTCTACGCCGCATAAGTGACCATTTGTCTAATTACAGTCTGATATAACCTGAGTTTAGGACTTTTGGACATTAATTTGCTTATAAATAGGTCTTTGTTGATAAAATATGATCTGTTCCCAGCTGCTATTCTCTCTTTTATTTCTTTTCCTATTGAATTGTTTTGATTTACTCCAGATCCAAGATATTTTTATTCTTTTACTTCTTGGTAGGCCTGTCCATTTATCACTACTTCAGCGAGTTTTCTATTTTTTGATGTACATCTCATATATTTAGTTTTGTCTACATTAACTGTTAAGCCAAATTGTGCTGAATTTCTTTCTATGTCAAGGAGGAATTTTTTTCATTGCTTTTTTGGTTCTGGTGGTTATCAATAATCATCAGCGTATGTGATACATTGTTTTAGTCTGTTCGCAACATTACCTCTGTTGTCTGACTGGAACATTATTAAATCGATATTATCAGGCTAAATAGTGTCGCCGTTGATGAGTCCCCATGTTTAACATCGAAATCTACTTCAAATTCATCGCTAAGATTATTTAAATTTTCACTCTTGCCTTTGTTTCTGCCAACGTTAAACTAATTAATTTTCTCAGTTTCCATGATCTCTCATATTTAATTAGGCTTTCTATTATTTTATCTCTTTGAATGTGGTCGAATGCTTGCGTGTAATCTATGAACATGATATATAGCTCTATTCCATGCTCGCAGCACCTCTCAGAGATCTGTCTTATTATGAAGATTTAAATAGTAGATCTATTTGGCCGAAACCCTGCTTGCTAATCACTAGTTTTCTTTTCAACAATTGCGGACACACTATTATTGAGGTTAATTGCAAAGATTTTATAGGCTATATATAACAGTGATATAGATCTATAGTTTTTACATTCATATTTATTTCCTTTCATAAATACTGGGACTATTATTGCCTCATTCCATTGTTTAGGGAGATGGTGATTTCTCCAAATTTTAAGAATTAGCCTATTGATCTCTTTTTTAGACCCCTTCCACCATATCTAATTATTTCAGAGGGTAAATTATCGGATCTAGCTGCTTTGTGTTGATTTAAATGGTTTATTGTGTAGCAGATCTCATTAAATGATGGTTCTTCTACATCGTCGATTGTACCCTCCGTTTGTTCGTTAACTGTGACGCTTATTTTTATTTTATCTATTGGATTAAATACTTCTTTGAAGAAGTCTCTCCATCTTTGGAATACTTGTGCTTCTTGTGTTAGTATTTCGCAGCTTGTCTTTGTATAGTCCAATCCCATCATATATCTTCTTCGTATCTCTTATTCCGCCGAAGAACTTTCTGGCTTCGTTTTTCTTAAAGTTTTCTTCGATATTTTTAATTTTACTATTGATTCAGTTTCTTTTCTTATTACAGCATATCCTATTGGCTTTTAATATAGCTTCTCTCTAATTTTCATGACTGGCTCTGGTTCTTGTCTGTAAAACTTTTCTTCTTAGTTCAAATATGTCACGATTATAATGTTTTAAAAGATCATTAACAATTTTCGAAGATGTCCTGCAGCTTTCATAATACTCATTGACATGTTATCTGTTGGGAGTTGAGGATTCAGTTACTTGAGACGTCGTTGCTCGTACATTCAGGCAGTGTGAATGAAGTTCGTAGAATAGCGCGTATCTAGTGCGTCCAGGTATGTGCTGCACACGCATGGCTACCACACGGCGCCACCTTTCTCACTGCAATACAACTCCCTGCCTCACCAACTACATTCCTAGTATTGCTCTTCATCTTCTTCATCCTAATTACTTAGAAAATACTATTACGGTCGCTTCATTAATCAACAAATTGTTTTACTTCATTGTACACGTCAATTTCCGATATGACAAACGGTTTTTGGTCAATAAGTATTTGGATTTACTCTGCTTCCTTATTCTTTCGTTCCACGATAGTGTATTATAGAAAATGTTTCGTTTATGGTGTACCAATACACTTATTTTTCTTGCCCTTAAATCGAATGGCCGCCTTATTGGTCCTTTATGGTCTATTAGATATCAAATGTACCACATTATCCGTTCTTTACAAGCCAATATCTTTGCGACGTGCCGTAGATATGGGTCATTTATCGCAACGTTTGGCCAATCAATTCTTTTGCAGTTAGGTTACAAGAGTCATCGCTTAGCCATTTACAAATTGTAGTAGATTTACTAGATTTTTGTATAATTTAGTTTACAAAACCTATCGAATAAAGTTTGCCATATTAGTAATACTCCTTTATTATCATTGGAATATAACATTATAAAATTGCATTTGAACACTTTCTCGCAAATTTCCACGCTTAGCTATATTGATGTTTACGGGAGGGTGGATTTTGTTTTTCGTCTCCACTTAATAATTACAATTTTTTCATTGAATAGTATACCCCAAATATTTTCTTTAAAAAATTCATGAATCGTATATATATAATACTTTAAATTAAGTATAGGAATAGGCCATGCTACTGAATCGCTCATAACGCAACGTTTCACGTTTGGTTCCTCATCTGAAACACTTTCCTTGCTTACCTTAGTTGATGTATTGTATTGTGTTTATTATTACTACAGGTGGGCATTTGCTATAAAATTGGTCATAAAATTAAAGTACAAATATAAATTGTTGATAAAGTAAAAGAACAAAGATAAATTACAGGGGAAAAAACAATTTAAAAATATTTCACGTCCTTCCACCCCCTTTTTTTTACAAAATAAGGAACTAACTTTTCAGTGTTTTTAATTCTTTTTGAAAACTCTTCTCACTTCTATTCTTAGGGAAAGCCTCTAGTACCCGTTCAGGCAAGGCATTTCAGTCCCTTATTGCCTTGTTTACGAATGAATAGTTGCCCACATCCGTTCTTTGGTCCCTTTTCCTTTATTTTATAATTATGGTCGTTTTTAAAGAAATATTTAGATATACTTAGCCGCTCCTTTATTTCTGTCCAAGCCGGTTAGTCCGTGTAAGCTTTGTAGCGTGCCCCAAGTCTAGCCTTTTTCCTCCTATCACCGATGATTCCCATTTAGTTTCGTCCCCACCTAAAACCCCAACCCGTTTCTGAATTTCATCCAGGGCATTGATGTGTTCCGCTAATCTTGCTGTCCCGTATTGTATCATAGGTCTAGCTAGAGAAGTGTAAGCAGCTGCCTTGGCCTGTCTTGTACTTTTCTTCAATGTCCTGTTTATGAAGTGTAACGACCTCCATCACTTCCACGCAACTAAGTTTACGTGTACCCCCAGTTTAATTTCTTATTTAAAGTTACTCCTAGATATTTGCAAGTTTCAACAAGGGGCGCTTTTCGTTTCCTATTTTATATTTTCCGGGGATGACCGTTTTCTTTTAAGTAAAAATAATTGTTTTACTCTTAGATGGATTTTTTCCCATCTTATTAATTTCTGATATATCTTGTCTAAATCTGCTTGAAGAGCGATTACATTTATATTCACTATAAATTTATAAATTCTGCAGTCGCCCACGAACAATTTAATTTTAGAATCTATTTCTGTCGACAGGTCATTCACAAAAGCCAAGAACATTATTGACACCGGATGTAATTTCTATAGGATCGGATATATCCTCATTTACCCGGACTCCTAAGTAGGCGATTGTTAAAAAAATCCCTAATGCAATCAACTAAGCGATTATCTATTCCCAATTCTTTAAGTTTAGCTAACAAAATATTGTGCGGTACTACATTGAATGCCTTGGTTAAATATATAACTACGGCGTCTATTCTTCCACCATCATCGACAATGTCCGCAAGATCCTGACACTCCGTTGCTAATTGGCATTATAGTAACGCATTCGTTTTGCTTCGTTCGTAAATATTTCAGTTGAACTGTCTCATACACCAAAATTTGGCTCTGAATTATGATGACTTAGTGGAGCTGAAATTTTGTGGATATTCTTGTAACCAATTTATCCTGGGAACGTTGTAGTTTTTGAAAATACAATGCAACGTTTAACAATATATTAGAGAAGAGAGATGTTAAATATAAATACCATACTGCATTTCTGCAAGTGATGTTGCTTTCTTGTGGTTTACAGTTAGTATTTATTTTCGTAACTTAATTTTGTCGGTTTTTGGTTGCATCATTATTTGTTAGTCGTTTTTATTTTTTTTACAAAATCAGGCTATGTATATCATAATTAAATGATGAATAATAAAAATACGTCATTTAGTTTATAATGTATATGTGAATCAGTAACATCGGCAGATGGAAGGACTATTGGGTTAAGAAAAGAAACTGCAATTTTATTAGTACGTGACAAACTCGTTCTTATGTTGTGACATATCTGGAAGGTGAGATAGCTGGGTTGTTTGCTTTTAGATTACCAGATTTACTATTTTTAGTCTTCGATATAATTCAGAACCACAATCGTCCATAGACGTTGATCACGTAGACAGAAAGACACCAAATACACGCAAATTTTAGAAAATTGCAATTCATATTTCTCACACCCTTCCGAAATTGTTCCCAAATCGATCAGGCAAAAACTACAATCGATTTTGAATTCATGAGCTCTGGCTCGTCATTCATATATATATATATATATATATATATATATATATATATATATATATCCATCTTAACGCCTTTGAAAGATTTTACTCATGACGAAAGGAGCAAGGTTTTCTGAGACGTTCTTTGACATTTTAATCTCGTTTGTTTAATGACTTTTTCATTAAATAACATTTTAATCTCGTTTGTTTAATGACTTTTTCATTAAATAACTTAGGTGTATTTATTTAATAAACGACTCTCGGTTTATCAACCACGTCAATTATTTATTATAATGACTGTTATAATAAACAATTGTCCGGCGTGATATACCGAGAATCATACATTAGACTATTTTATTACATATTTGTTATTTCTTATTAATACACGTGTTTATATTTTTCCAAAGCATTACATTTTTATATGAGTCAGAATTTACTTTGATTGATAAAGAATGTTGATCGTATTTATTAAAAGTTAGATGAACCTAATTTTAAGTTTTGGATCACTTGTCCGGAGACTTGTTTTTTATATAAATCAAATAACATTCTCGTGCCATATTCCGTCTACAATTAATTCGGTACAATTTTGTCCCAATCTGACCAACCGTTTAAATCTGTATGAAGAATTACAAACATACAAATAAATATGCAATTATACATCAATAAACATTGATACGAAATGATCGTAATTAGCTTGTGGAATGTTGGACATCTCTTAGTTAAACACACTAATGTACCAAAATACTTTGATAATATATTAGTGGCTATCAATAAACAAGGATAAATAAAATAAAAAACTGGGAAAGAGACTATTGTAATTCATATAATTTTTATTTAAATGTCAAATAAACTACTTAATTAAATAGGATAATGTTTTTATTTTTCGATGTTGTAATTTGAGTGAATTGTATTGTTTTGAAACATGTGCTTGAGGAAGTCTCATAAAAGAAGACGAAACGTCATAAATATATTATAAATTGAAATAAATATACTAACACATAAGGCTGTTTTAATTCATTTATTGAAATCAGTTAGTCTAATTGACGTTTCTATTTTAAATGGTTTGTTATATTTGCATAATGTGATAGCAAGTGTACTTCCTTTATACGTGGAAAGGGATCGTGCGTGTTGGGGTGTGGGAGAAGGGAGTGCGTACGTATGAATGGAGGGGTGACGGTGCTGCTCCTAGCGGCGGCGCGGGGCTCGGGTGGTAGTAGTAGTGCGGCTGTCGTCCACAGCTGATCGGTCAGTGTCGTGCTCGTGATCGTGAAAAGTGCCTCGTCATGGACCATGTCAGTTTCTGACGGGCCTGTATGGATATCTACTTCTATATGGAACACCATGAAGCCACTCGCTCCAACTCCCTGAAACGCAGCAGCAGCTTCAAGAAGCTTCTCAAGTTGCCCATATGGGGTTCAGGTACGGCTCCCCTCGACTTCCTTCACTCCCCACGTGCGTGGCTTCTCCCCTTCTTAGGATATCCCCTTCACGAGCCCGTTCCGTCACCGCCGATGCACTTCAGCTTCACATTTAAAGCACTTACTTGCAACAGCTTACACAAAAATCCTCGAAATACTAAACTTTGAGCTCCTCCCACAAATCATTTCAAAAACCAGTTTTAATTCTGTTGGATGGTTAACTGATGGGCATTCTGAAAAATATAAAAATTAGCGGCAGTAAAAATTACAGTTTTTTGTAGTTAACACATTTGTCTGTTCTTTCTGTCTTTATTACATCTCTGTACGGAAGCTATTCTTGGAGTTCCCAATATTATATTAGAAGATTAAATCGTGTACATTATGACGGAGAAGTCATTGTTGTGAGATGTCATAAAATTGGACTAGAGCTCTGCATTATCAAATCCGTATAGAAATATTTTTTTCTGAAAGGCTACAGAAAATTTCTACAAAACTTACGAAACGGGGTCCCTGAACAGTGAGTGTGGAATCGTTAGTACGGAGGTGTGAAAAGGCAGACTTCGCACTCTGGTTAACAAGTATTTATGACGCGGGAATTGGAAAGATATCCGCTCGTCTAGAATTTCGTCGCTTATGTAACGTTATCGGTGTTCCCGATTACGAACGTGTGCGCATAGTGCCACCAAGTTTACACAGGCCTAGCACTGACCTCAGCCACCTAACAAAGCCCTTGACTCGTCCGTCGCAGAAAACAAATATAATCTAACTTATAAAAACTCCTCGGCATTTACTACGCGCCATTAAAACTTTTATATTCCGTTGCGTTGAATACATTAGCTAGTTTTATGCGCGCTCGAGACTTTAAAACTTTTTTAACTTCTTTAAAAGCGAGTTTGTTTCGCTTCTGTGTATTATATTTGTAATTAACGTTGACGTTGTCTGCGGGAGAGAATAAAACTCTGCAGTAAAGTGTACTTCTGGATTGCATACTTCGATGGAACGAACTAGATGATCGGCAACGCAGTGACATTTATATTTTGTCACGACTGAAACGCGAATTTTTTACAAATGCAGCTAATGATTGATAACGTATTTATATTTTAGTAATTCATTACATTCCTCAATACTTCAAACAAATTTATCCCATCATTTCTTTAAGAAATCGTACAAATTTTTATGTTTAACTAATTTTTTTGCCATACTTGCCATAGGCTCATATAAATTTATTAGGCAGTATCGTCTTCATCCGGATTAATATGTCAAATTGAGAACTATCTGTGTGCAAAGTAGATTTTTGATATTTTTTGTTTCAATAACTGTTCCAAACTTTGATCCAGCTTGTTCTGTTCGTGGTTTGCATAATCTGTCTTCAATACAAAGTCCTCTCCCAAGTTACTTAACGCGAATCGCGTGCATTTTAATTGTAGTGCTTCTTAATCTTGTTATTTCAAGTCGCTAGAAGATCGACGCCTGTAAAGATACGAATCTGAATTAGAACTCTCGAATGATCTTTCTGGCTTCAGTTCGTGGTCTCAACACGTAACTGTTATCATTCTTGTAAACTACACTGTAATAATTTTATATAGAGTTAGTGAAAAGTACAATGCGCTAATGTTTCGGCATGCGATACTTGTAAAAGTATATTGAGAGTTCTACGTTTCATACATTGCATTGAAGAAAACAAATAAACATGAAACATTCATTTTACCCTTAAAATTATACTATTAGTATACATAAGCAGTCTTATTCAGTTATTTAATTTCACTAAAATTTGCTAGTTGTTTCCCCTTGAATGTTATTGGGAAAGAGATCTAATTGTTGACATTGGTTATCCTCCAAAGTAAAAATCGTATTTTTCAATATTAACGCACAATCGACCGTCAATAAATTAAATCAGTTGAACGTTGATATGGAATACCTGTTGTTGCTAATGTGATTGATAGAAAAAACCTATCATAGAAACATGAACTACAACGTCGATTCACTTCCTTGGACGGGGGCGTAACTAGTCGCCCAGTTTATAATGTGTTTCAGATAAAAAAAATGCCATAGGAAGGAAGAGAACTTCCATAACTGAATAAATAACAAAAACAATTAGTTCATAAATTTCTGTATTCATTTTAACTCCTTTTTAACGCTGTAACATGTAAGGAACACTTAACTTAAATTCCCAATGCCAAAGTAACACAAAATATCACAAATAAGGGTAACGCTTATCAGCTTGCTAGGATGATTTTATTTACGAATACTTGACCGAGAGCAAAATTAATGGTATATATATATATATATATAAATTTATTGTATATATAAAGTCTTCCTGGAAATTTCTCGATTTGCGAGATCCAAACAGGCAGCTGATAAAATTCCTGCCAAGAGACGTGAGCAATTGAGCTGATCATGAGATTACAAGTGGCCTTCGGTTTAACTGCAGTAGTCAACAAATGTTAAAATTTAAAATATAATTTAATGAAAAAACACGGAATTAACCATTCACGGCAATTGCTCAGCAACAGGACTCCTAAATAGTAGGTTGTTACTAATATATTTTTAGGCTGAGAAATGTACATTTCTGGAGAAAAAATCACTGTTGAGGTTGACAAACTCCCGGAATAAAGCCACAATCTATCACATCAATGTGTCTTATTTTAAATGCGTAAATGACAAACACGTAATAGAGTTTGCAACCTGAATCTACATATTGTTGACGGCTTGATATTCGATTGATCAAACTTACTTCGATAATAATTTTTAAAGAACTTGCAGACATCTCCAAACTTTCTGTTTCTGACAATGTCACGTATGGGATATTTCAATTGATTTCGTACTGTTTATTTAAGTTAACTTACATAACGAGAGTGAATATGTGATCAAAATGAACTCCTGTGTTGTTTGCTGTAATGACACGAATAATATGAGCGACTATGGTCACGGTGTATGTACAAAGAGAGTTTAAGTGCTGCAATTGGTAGTCCGCAAATAGATGCTCAGCGCGTTTAATTGTGGCCGATGTTGTGCAACCTTTAGAACGATTTATTGATTGCTTTGTTTATGTTGGCAGTGACGATAAGTACATCGACGCCGGGTAGAAATTACGCACGAAAAGTAGGCCCTCACAAGTCAAGGCTAGAAGATCGATTTAGGACCTAGCCACAAGTATATGACACCATATTCGTAAAGTACCATCAATAATCACTTTAAAATATTCTTATTCCTCTCCCTCCCTCAATCACAATAAGTTTCTAACATAGGATCTAATAAGAATGAAATTCGTTTACTTTTGCTTTGTGAAACTGATTAAGAAAATATGCTATTGTATAGATTTTCTGTAACAGGGTTCATTGTTAATGGGAAAACACTAAAAAAATTTGTCGTGTTTTATGGCGTCTGTCTTCAGAAGGGGAATTTTGATTGCGTTATTAAACTTGCAAGTGGGGATTAAACCCCTCCAGATATGGGGGGGGAAGCGTCAAAGGAGTTGATAAATATTTTTCATAGTTATAATAAACAACTTAGTCAATGAAAAACAAATCGATTGGAAATATTAAGCCTTCCTCTGAAGGTAATAAACTTACAAAGAACAATATTTTTAAGAGAGTCAACAGATAACCACGAAGAGGAGTATCTGTGTGCAACTTTAAGAGAGCTACTGGAAAACAAGGATTGACCTTGAAATATAACATTGAAAACTTATGTGTAAAGGCAGATAATGTGGAAGACAACAGCTTAGAGCAAGAAGTTATTCGATTTACCGCTTATCCTCGATTTGCGCACTTCAGATAAACAATAATGAAAGAGACCGTTGAAGGCGTAAAAATTTTAGTACGTTATCAATTTGAGAACAGCTGCACTCGAAGTATTCATGTAGGTAAATTAAAAAGAAGAACAGCACCAACTGGAATTGAATATCGCCTGTCATTGTAAGATTATCTGGAAAGGGCAAGAAAAGCGGTAATCATCAGCATAAGACAGTTGATTAACAAATTTCTTTGTGATAAAGCCATGTAAAGAGTGCATCAGGAGTGTTACATTAGAAAAGTCAAATGTAACAGGGTCGTTAACATGAGAAATGAACTGAAGACTTGACTTCTATCTTTAATAGTGAATGTGAGCGCTTGGTATTAGCATTCGAAATAGAAACGTGTACGATAAATAGCGCGATTTTACCATCGACGCGAGTATATTACAGAATTATAGAAGAGAGTTGATCGATTCGAGCTACGCAAGTTCAGAACGCATAATACAACTGAAAATTGTGGAAGAGAAACATTGCGAGAGAATAATAATGCCCCTTGAAGAAGAGAGGAGGAACTGTTTTCTGTATACAATGCACTAAATTGATATACACTTCCCCTATTTTATAATAAAATGAATTTAAAGTTACTTATTATCTCAAGGATTTGGGCAGATGTTGTAGCCTTTTGTAATCATTTTGGAATGAACATAAAATAATACGTAAATTGTAGCATAAGCGTCAATTACAAACGTCTTCGTGTGTAAATGTTCTCGTTCCCAGTTCATTTTCGTGCCTATATAACATGAGTGCAGTAGGAAATAGCCTAAAATAACTAACATAACTTTCTGTTTTAGAAATTTCTAATAGCAGGAGAAAATGTTTTGGGAGTGTTCTTGGTTATTGGGGCATGCAGTTTCAAATCATCCGTCAATTGTATACGTGAAATGAACAGGATTCTAGAATGTACCAGCTCATACAAGGAATTTGCCAAACCATGGAATCAAAAAGTTTTACAACTCCTCCTCCGTGTACTTACCGACTAAATACGGCGACATCCATCACACGAGGCGTTAAAATTATAAAAGTTGCAGTCGAATTTTTTTAATTAAAAGTGAATATTGTGTAATTTTGGTTTTATAATGTACTTTAATGTTCGGCTTTCTTAAATAGAATTGTTACTTTGCTTTGTTATTTAAGTTAGTGAATTATTTTTGGGCGACGCTCAGAAACCAAGCTAACAATGTGTTGAAATTATTGTGAAAAACTACGCGAAACGTTGGGGATGGGAAGCGGAAGTCGTATCGTCTTCAACACGAGGCCTGCGTGTTTCCAAGGCCTCGATGGCTGTTCCACAGCTTTCCTCGTTCCAGCCGCTAGCTAAACAATGTTATTTTTATACTCTAGTTTTTGCAAGGTTTTTCTGATAGTGTACGTTTGAGCGTTCTGCTGACAATGGCCCCTGTAGGGCCGCGTACCTCGAACGAACAGATGCCGTTGATAATTTGAATTATAAGTATATGAATTGGCAATAGTTTTGTCGACTAATTAGCTCGTGTTGTGGAGCAGCGAAGGTGATACGTTTTGTTCCACGTCTCCTTGAAGGACGTAGCCCGGGTGGGCGGGACTGTATGACGTCTCGCGTCCTCTAATTTGCCTCTACATCGTTATTAATATCTCGCTCCAGGTAACAATACCAGGCTCGGCGCGCCCGTCACCGCGTATTTGTATGCTGCTTATCCACGTCTTGCCCGGTCTTATCCAACAGACAACACTGCCCGACTTTCTAATCGACGTCCATTACATTTCACTCATGTCTCATAAATTTTAACAAATACTTAGAAAGCGTCGCTGACATCGTTTGCATTCATCGCAACTCACTTTAACTTCACCTTACGATTTTTTTAAACAGTTATTACTGGCATACGTTTTTATTTACCTCGCCGGCATTTCGTTGTTCGATGAAAAAGGAAACGAATTACATGGTGACTTACTAAATTACATCAGGTTTGTGTCCGAGCTAGCAGTTCGTAATTCAGCTACACGTTGCGACCATTCAGCAGGTGACGGTGCATCTAATGTAATTAGGAACTACTGTACCTAAGTAACAGTATGGATAAATTTATTATTGGGTTATCGAAAAAGTTCTACACTGCTTTTAACTCTCAATCGTGTTCATTCCAAAACTATACGATTGTTTCAGCTTATAGTGTACATAAAATAATTTCGTACAATGACGTCAATATGTATTGAAATAATGAACAAAAATCATGTGTAAGCTAAACAAAAAAATTATCTAATAGATGCCGTATGGTATAGAAGACTTACGTAATTAGTTTACATTTCATGATTGAACTGTTTCGTCACTTCGGTAATAAAATATTGTCTATATTGTATAGAAATCTTATATATAAATGAAAATGAGATCTTTTGCATTTATTATGTAAATGTATTAATACATTTTTTGATATTGTCTTACAATTTTTTTCTGGTTTTGTCTTTCCTGTTCCTTTAACGCAATAGTTTCCTATTGTTTTATAAACTCTAGATTGATTTGCTGTAAATATTTCGTCCCTCTTAAAAAGAGACGCAACGTAACGTGCGTTGGTTTTCTGCAAATTGTGTTTGTAGGAAGCTTTGATGTCGATTGGCATATGGAGGCACAGAGGCACATTGTATACAAGAGGATTGTTCCTCTAACGAGGCAGGAACTGAAGGGATGATTTGATTGTCTGGTGTTGCCGACGCTCACGATATCGACCCGTGGCAACGTGACCTATCAGCATCGAAGACCGGCCTAACTTCTCTATCTGCAACTGCCAGAAGCCAAGACGTCGAGCCTTGTTGGAGCGCCGACTTCTCAACTTTGCACTGAAAGACTTAGATGATTGTACTCCATTAAAGTCATCTGAAAATGTGTTGGAGTCCGATAAAGCGAACACAATAGGGGCGAACGGTTCACGATCACTTCTTCGAGTTAATCCTGTTGCTAATCTTCAATGAAAACCTTTAGAAGTAAAGTTATAACTCCACCAAGCATTCAAGTGAAAACAATTGCTACCAGTTGAAACTGAAAAAGAGGAGGACTTTCATAACGCCAATACATACTCTACCACAATTGTATATTTTGGGAAAGTGGTATTTAAGAATTTTTAAATATAGGAAAACGTTTAGATTACATCATTTCTCATATTTACTCCAAAACGTTTTAAAGCGTTGTGCAAGTAAACACTTGTATACAAACTTATATACTTGTATACAAAAAGACTCAATATTGTCGGTATTAAATATGAAATGATTAGGCTGTGAATTCGACCATTAGTGATACTGTACCAATAAAATTTATTATAGCTGGTTGGCAAAGCCATATGCATACCTTTTGTAGTCACTCGTTTGATCGGAAATAAACAAATACAATTCCATTACTTCCCCAACTTCTTTACCGGTAAATGCCCAGTTCCAGGCAACGTAAACCTAAATTAATATTACTGAGTTACTAGTTTCCATTAAACAAACGATGCCGTGTTTGAAAAAATCCGCTTATATAAAAATTGCCAAGTTAGGCTTTGTTTCATGTTATTTTTATTTACTTTCCTTGCATGCTCGAGACTTACCGTGTACCATAGTTGGTAACTGAATTGGAAAATCCACCCTAGCACACACATGTTTTTAACGCTCTGGATGTGACATCTGTTGACGGGAGAGTAGCATCTCTTCGCTATAATTAGGTTTTCAACTACATACATCTTTGTAAACCACTAAGGTAAAAATAATAAAAACATGTTTATCATTCGAACTAGATCAATATAGTCAAGAACTTCTTATCCTCCAAATACATATTTCATCCTCTGTTTCGGGGAAGGATCGGGGTTCGTGTTTTATATAATTGCTCTGCAGTAATTGGTTTCTTAATTAGTCAGAAATAAATTTAAATTTGATGAGAAACGATTAGTACATTGTAATGAGAATAGCACGGCTTGCTGTCTTTGGAACCTCTTCAAATTTGATTGGCAAAATATGAAAATTTTAGATGTACATTGATGAATGTAATGCTTCACATCAGATACAATATTTCGACCATTAATGTGAAGAATGGTACTCATAATTTAAGTAAATTCTATAACAAGTTTCAATGTTAATTTTTGCACATCATCAAAACTGTACATAGTTAGTACTTTCGATCGCATTATTTGTATGTTGGACACATTCAAAAATTTATCCGTTAATATCTGTTGAAGTAAGTTGTAATAAATATTCCATAAATTTTCATATAAATGTATTATTTGTCATTATGGTCAAATCCAATTGAAGGAACACACGTGATGTAGTCACTACAGTGAAAAAAAATTTCCTCATTAAATTTAAATCTATTTCTGACTAATGAAGCTCTTAAACTGATTTTGAATGAAGTTAGTTTATGTAACTATTAAGTTGTCTCTTAGTCTTTGTTAGGATAATATTAACTACACTCGTGTAATGTAATAACCTAGTGTTAATGAATTTTATAAATGTTAGCATTTATAGGCCGTTTTACTATTTATTAATATTAATTTGAATTATGCTGTTTCTTGTTTTCTCTTCCAAACGCTGTTTTATTTTTACCCACACTAAGTTGACTTATTATTTGAAGCACTTGAAACTGGTGATCCACATCATCTGCAATACTCCAATCATACCGTGGTATTATTGTTTTCGTGTACTAGCGAGTAACTGTGAAACACTTTATTCCGAAAGAGCGCTTCTGATTTCTGAAATTACCGTGTCAGAGCAGTTTCCCTTCGATTTCCTCTTCGAAGCCGTCGGCTGTAATTGTGGAGGATGTTGTATCGACGGAACGCTCTGCTTGCAAAATAATCTAGGAAATTTGTCCCCACTTCCCCTCGCCCCAGCCACCGTCAAGTCATGAGGGGCAAGGAATCAGAAGGAAGCGACTTATTTCATCCAGTAAGCGTCAGTGCAACTCAAATCACAACATTTGTGAAGATTTGTCCAGGTGTACCTGGATTATAAATTTCATCTCGTAAATGGTCAATTAAACTAATGTATGTCGAGCAAATGACTTCAAATTGAATCCCTCCTGACATTCAATATATTGTAAAGCTTATATGAAAATGTAATAAAATACATTTATGGTATAGACAAACTGAAAATTTTATTTAAATGGCTGAAACATAAAAAAATTATTTCAAGTGTATGACAATCATTTGAGACTGAGTTTGTGCTGTAATTTACTAAAGTTGACCATCTAAAAAAAGTTTATTGATAGAATCAATTAAATGTACGGGCAAATTATTTACCTTCTGCAGGATAATCGGGAACAGAGCATTTGTCATGCAATTAAACAGGATCTCGCCAAATGTGACGATATTCCTCGTTCCCTAGCACTTCAGTTGCAGTCTCTCGAAGTTTCCTATACAAACCTGCTACAAATTTTTCACTCGTTATAAATGGTTTTTTCTTTATCGGCATATCTTGTTTTATTTGCTTTACCTACTTCTTCGATGTATTCCCCCCCCATTTTTATATATAATATATTCCAGTTGCTTTTAAACTACGATCAGTACAATTGTACGCTGAACATATACTGAGTGTGATATATGATCGCAAACAATGTATTAATCACAAAAATATAAGATCAGTAGGATTCAACTTTGACCACCATTTTTAGTAGTGTCTGCTGCTGTCACCAAGAACGCTTTTACGTTCAGATAGCATGCCTATGATGTTTGTATACCTCTTTGGATGTTACTATTACGGGTTAATTGCTAACACCAATCACATCAGCACCGTGATCAAGTAGAAAACAAAATACATGCCCCATTATTTTAACAGTATTTGTCAGAGCATGAGGGCTTTCTAATGAAATCAAACATACTTTAAACGAATGACGCGTGCGGTGAATCTGGAACGTGGAAATTATTAGCTATGGTAATTAAAAACCTTATATATGCCAATAAATTTATGAAAATCACGAAATGCAACATATTAATAACTGCAACTGAGTTGTTCCGCATTTAAAAGGAACTTGGAGAAATTGACTATCAGTTCTATTTTTTTTAAACTAATATATTCTTTTTTGCATGAAATGTAAGCATTGGATATCAACTTTTAAAAGCATCCTTAATCTACACCAATAAATAAAATAGAAGTGTTTGTGTGTTTGTCTCGAAATGGCTCTGAAATGGCTCAACGGATTTCAATGCAAATTTGAGGGTTTTAAAACATGGATTTTATCTTAAATATTCTTGCATTTTTCATTTCTATATGTTGCAGATGATATTAATATAATAAATAATAATTCTATGGGAAGGTTTCTTAACATGCGTGCATTCAAATCTCCAAGTGGATGTGGGTTGCCTGTACTCGTTTTCTATTTAATGTCTGTTAGTCATAGAACTCCTATACTCAAGATAAACCAATTACTACTGTTCTATAACCAGGCCTAATGATACATGCGTCAAATTTGTCAATAATTAATTTCCAATGTGGCAAAATAATTTACAGCCGTTGTATCACATTAAGTAGTCTGAAAACGTAAAAATATCTTATGATGTGAAACAATAAATCTACGTTCGTTTCTTTACTGGTACGGAGAGTGGTACGAGAGGTTAAAGTCTTATTGACATTTGAATATTGACTGTCCTTCACAAAAGGTGTCAAATATTCACTAGAGTTATAAACATCAAAGTTGAAATTCTTCTTACTGAATCGTGAAGTTCTATGCCGTAAGTTTTTCGATGTTGTCCTGATATGTTTAATTTATAGGCATTGCAGGTTCTAAAGTTGTCTGACACTTGATTATAAAATTCTGTTTCTTTATCATATATATGCGTGTGTATGTGTTTGAAAACTGTTTGTAGTAGTTCATAATATAAAAGTAATCAAGTCATAAATAAAATGTTAGAGACCTATAATAACCCCAAACGGAGATAAAAGATTTGGATTCCTCTGCTCTTATCATTAAACCACAGTCAATCTATATTTTATCTAAGTCGCATGTTGAAGATTTTGTACGTTATCTCACTTTGAACAGTATGAGTGTAATATATCACTTATGAGCTGTTTTATAGCATTATTGGTTTTTCTGATAGTATAAATTTCAAGCCAACGATTTTTTATGTATCTCAATGGGATATTTGACAACTTTGGATGAATTATTACTAGGATTGTTTGAATGATCCTTTTATCTGTAACCTGACAGTGCAATCTTCCCAAAGCACTTAATCGCAGAGAAAAGCTTCCGGTATGGGGGGGAGGTATGTGTGTGCCTTATTGTGCTTCAAATTTACCTTTTCCATCAAATGTTGCAAAGTTTTAGTTACTCAGCTACATTGCTATATGCAGGAAATCTAGAAGTTTAAAATTTACTACAGCGCATGGAAAAGAAGTATACCGATATTGAAATCATTCTGTAAGGAACACACTCTCAATAATCACCGTTTAATGTAGATGAAATGCCAAGTAATACATCAGTTGCTCAATATGTACTTAATTCGATAGGTTAATTGTACATGCGTCACGCTGGAGAAGAATACACGTTTAACATCGGTTTTCTTCGTTTTCCATTTAAATAACGACTTGGAGAGTTTTGAATGAGTCACCTGTGTTTACGACTTGACGCAATTGCGAATGTGAATATTGTTACCTGTCTGGAGTCGTCAGTGGCGCCAAAGTGTCGCTGCTCCTGGTTACCAATATTGATTTTAAGATACAGAAGTGATAAGACTGTCATAAAAACTGTACATTTTTATGGGATGTGACATCATGTAGATAAGGCTTACTGACTAACCAATATGGCAATATGTACTTCAAGTCGAAATAATTATTTTTGAGTGTTCGCTTCACTCGACGGCGGGAAAAGAATTACGTTAACTGAGTCGTACCTACTTGCTATTATGGCATCGTTATATATATAATATATAATACATTAAACAAACTTTTATCTCCTATTAATTTCTTCAGTTCACTCAGTATACAAGTATTTTATTAAACCGTTCATATCGCCCAATTATCCTTTACTTCGTATCTCAATTACATACTTTCCTGAAACTGCAAGTCATTACTTATTTAGTGATATAAAAAATCTTCGGTAGTGTGTTTGTGGAGTCTTTCTTCTAGACGGAGAATCCGTTTCAACCTAAAGTTAGCACTGTCTTTTTCTCTCTCGGGGGCTGGATTCCGAGACACTTTCTTTTATGGCCTGCAGACTATCGTCGTAATGTTAAAAGTGTTCTCTCATAATTCTCAGTAAACCTTATCTCGGTAATCGAAAGCAGTTGACAAAAGGGTCATGTGCAGACAGTCCGTCGTATTGCATTATACACGTCGACTTTTAACGATATAAAAGTGTCTTGGCACTTATATCTTCGGTAGAAAAAATCAACAGGTCTATCTTTAGAATAGCTTTTATTAACGTGGTTTATAGGGCTCCTTCTACGAAGCTAACAGGGCACTCGATTCTCTGTTGACCCGATCAATTCCAAAGCCTCTCGACGTATCCCTTAGTCAGGTTTCCCGAACCACGAAATAATTAAAACAATTATAAAATGAACTAATAAATATAACTGACACCTGTATATCTCGGAGACGACGAAGCTAATATTAATGAAAATAATTTCCGTTCCTCAGTTCACTTATAAAATTTTAAAAATAATGTAAGTACTCATATTAATGGTACCCAGTTTCTAACTAGTTCCCCTCATAAGATTTCTGAGTTTCTTAAAAAAATTGAAGACAGAAAGTAACATCTTGATATAATTTACTAAGACAAGTGTAAATAATGTAGTTTGTTATGGACTTTGTCATTCTCAGAACCTGTGGAAGATGAACATAAAGGGAAAATCTATATAAGCTTACAAAAATAGTACTCGAACTTTGAACACCAAAAATATATCTTTAGATTGCGTGATAAAAATTCTGATTTTTCTACAATTCTGCAATATTAAATCTTTAAATATTTTTTTCGAAGTTGTCGTAATTCACTTGCAACTGCCTGTTTCGCGTACATATGTGTGTGTATGTGTAAAGGGGGGGGACTTCCTCCATTATCTAAAGAAGTTTTGTAATACAAATGATAAATGTACATGTTATGAAATTCTGATAGAATTACGTGAAATTGCGTTCGTTGACCCGATCGTCCAACAGTGTAATATAAATATGGATCTGGATAATTATGTATTGGAGCTATTTTGGAATAATGCGAGTTATTAGTGAACATATTACGCTGTTATTTCCGTATGAAATTACTGTAAATTCTACAGGTCACTAACAAACGTCTTCTGAATAAATGTCCATTGTTAATATGATGATTTGTAATAATTTTATTTAGTCGACATTGATGTACCTATAATTCCTGTAATTATTTTCTACCAGTGAATATTACGAAATTGTCGGTTTCTTTGCAGACCCGACAGGTTAGTACTTTTTTTCCTTTCTTATCCAAGCATAGATCTAAATCTTTCTATCCGCATTATCCATAAAAAAAATTGTAACTCTCAAGAATGTTTTGGGTAGTATTTAACACGAAACCTAATATCTGTTAGCATCACACTCCTGCGGTCTAGCGGTTGCTAAATCTCAACCACAAAACCCAAATCCCATGTCTGGAGAATTTTCCCGCCTATCTTGTCCGACGTACGTTAGGTCCCACTTTGCGGTATCTGTCTGGCTTTGCCATTTTGACCGATAATGCAAATTTGTATTTCCCAGGTCTAAATTATCTTCTCACAGAAGGATAATCTTTTTTCCTCATTCTCTTTTCCTTTAATATACGACACAAATTCTGTGCCAACATATTAAGTTTGAATCGGCAAACTATAGAAATAAATTGAAAATAATAAAGCCATTCTGAGCTTAGCGTATTAACTGGTGTGGGGTAGGTGTTCCGCATTTGATACAATCTGGAACTACACAGTGTAAAACTGCGTGGCTTATCTTATCTCGGTACAGGGCCCTTTCCAGCAATATAAAGTCCTGCGTCAGTCTTTGTTACACTGTTTAAGCATATACGTTTTGCACCACGCTCAGAAGAAAATATTCTTATTACCAACAAATTTGCCTTGTGGGTGCAGTCGATTGATGTCTTAAGGGCGTTCTAAATTTGCCCAAAATTTGAAGCTTACCTGAATATTTTTAAAACCTTTATCGCAGAATTTTTCATTTTGTTATTACGTCTCCATATTACTAGAGTTATCATATCCTAGAGATGGACCTAACTGGATACAAAAGTATTGAACCAGATTAAAAAAATATCGAACATTGATATTCAAGATTTGATGAAAGTGTTGCATTTAATATTTGTAACCTCATTTTTATACTACTTCTAAAAGAAAGTGAAAATATTATGAATATATACTAATGTAGCTTTTTCCTTCCGGCTTTGAATTGATTGAATTTCTGTAGTGATTTCTTTATGGGCATATCCGAACCTGGACATTCTTGTTCCCGGTTTTCTACTCATTCTACGACTTCCTTGTTAGTTATTTTACAGTAAGTATGAATCCTATGACAAAATTATAAAGTTGTTTTAAAATTGAAGCATACGTTAGCCTTTCAGTTTTATATTTTCATACCTGTCGTATTGTAACTTCGACCTTATCTAAAAGACAGATAAATTGAGTAAATGTCATTTAATCCGGGATCTTTTTCTTCCTTGTAGGCTTTTATGATAATTCATCATTAATTTTATATTAAATGAGAATAATAAACATTATTGCCTTGTGTTCTTACATTATTTGTCGCCACTCTGTCGAGGCCTTTCATTTAGTAATTTCCCCTACTATTAGTCATACTAATGAAATGTAATTAAGGTCGGCCTTTCGCCTTTGCGAGCGTTGGTCCTTTAGTGTTGATTGATCAGGTAAACAGAGCCGGTGATGTAGGAAAGCGCAGCGGCGCTCATTGCAGCTCCCTCTCGTGGGAATTGTCCAATTACGCGGAGACACAGGCCTGTCATGTTCTAAACATAGCGCACAGCTGATTGAGTTCGCCAGAATAAACCAGCCTTGTCCAGGAGTCTTGCCAACAATACGCCTCGCTTCTGTCCCGTCTTCTTTACCATTTCAATTTAAAAATTATTCATAATTACCCATCCAAACCCACGGCCGCTTGTTAAATATTTAACAGTACGATAAATATTTGCAACTCGGAAGCACTCAGTTTACATTGTATTAGTTACTTCAAATAAGGTGTAATAATTTCAAGAACTGCGGTTAATATTATTTTTATTATATATATATATGATGCGTGCTGCTTGCATGGGGTTTTTACTCCATTGTTGCTTTCGATTAGTTGTGGAACAATGGAATTTGGGGTAGAAGCACTGTACTTTATAACTTCTAACTTACAAATTATTCATTATTAATGACCACAGTCCCAGTATTTTTTGAGCCAGAAAGATTGAAGACTGATACTACCTACCATGTCAATATTACATAACGTGCTGTTTCCTTGGTAAAGCTAGAATCTGTCACTGTATACCTGATTACATTAAAAAGTCAATTTTCAAAATTACATACTTAATCGTAGTTTAGAAGATGTTAAAGGCTAAAGTACACATAATCCGTTAGAAATCCTCAAGAGTAAAGTGGGTTAGGCGCAGTGCGAAGTTAAGTAATTGGCCACCAGGAATCACGTCTCTCGTACGAAAAGAATAACCCCCAGGCACGCGAACACAAGACTAGGACTTTTTCAATCTGAAATAAAAGAGAACATTTTTTGGCCGAATTCTTTTCTTTCGAGTGCTTTCTAGAATAGCATCTTGGCTTTCCTGATTCACTTTATCTATTTTTGTTAGCACAATGTTAAAGTTAATGTTATTACATATTAACCAATAAACAAAGTCTTTGTCTATTTCTTTTAATCCTACCTTCTTTCTGGTGATGCACGTAATTTTATATGCCTCTTCCCTAGTTAACCCACTATTCACCAGCTGAAGCAATACACGTTGTGAGAAAATTAAACCCTTTGAAGAGTTTAAGTTCTTTTCAACGTTTTCTCTATTGACCACTAGTTTATCAAATCTGTTAATCTCACTAAAGCAATATCCACTGTTATACAAGCATCAGGAGCAATGCACCTTTCTACAGATGAATATGATATATCCAGTTCGTACCATAATGCAACATTTTCTAATGAGGGAAATACATAGCTGCTTTTTAATCCCTAAAGCCCGGTCAAATTTTCACTTAAAATAGGATTGCATTTAATGTATTGCATATTAATATAAGCAGAATAACTACTACGAAATAATTCTGCGTACCATTCTCTAGGATATTGAACGACTAAGTTTCATTAGGGTGCTAGAACTAATGCTTGATCACTTTGTGAGAAAGAAGAGAGAATTTTGTAGTTCGTATACCATTATTGTCTTTAAGCGAGTACGACCTGGACGTAAATGTTTGCGGTAAAATATTTTGAGGGTATCAGTTTTAATCGAAGGGAGGAACGATTTTGTCTCTCTGAGTAAAAGAACATATGTTTAAAATATCGGACATTTATAAATTGAACACACACAGTCAATAAGTGAGAATTGGTTAATTATTCAACACACAGACGCTAATGTGTAGAATAAATTCTCACTTATTGACAGTTTTGATCTTTATAGGTTAAAGAACACGTGGATGGAGTTGATATAATTAATTTTAAGTTTGGTTGATTTTAGTACGATGTTTAGGAATCGAATTCAAGTGAGTCATTAATATGACGTTTTTATCAACAAATATGGGTATTCACTCACTGAGAATTTTAATCGCTGGGAATCGAATCAAGCAGTCCAGCATATACCCTTAGTCGACCCTCCTTATTTGAAATCTTTCAATATTTCACCTAATAAAATATAGTTTTAATAATTTCTAATAATAAACACGATGTGAATGAAACTAAATAATCTCAAACAAGTTTACAAATATTGCTCAGCTATGTTATCCAAATCTAAGCATTAATAAAATTTGACAATAGTTGTCACTGTTGTTGATAAATGGAAAAATTTCCTTTTCATACGTTTTCTTAAGTGGCTAATTTTTTCGACAATTTGTTCTGCTGTCATTATTCGCCATGAGGTTAAATACGACCATAGTCTTTATGATAGGTTTGCTTACAAATCTCGTAGGGCAGTGATCGGTCTGTTTTGACCAGAGTTTAGTGTCGGCCTGAGCCGCTTCGCATTCAGATGTTATGTCGACTCCCGAGTACCTCGGCCACATTCGGAAAATGCTGTCCTTGGGGTATTTTTCTCTCCCAGGTAAACCCACCTGCGATTATTAATATTATCGCTCTATTGCAATATATGTTCTTGTTAAAACAGTGGTTAAATTTTCCCTCGTTGGACTGTCCGTTGACGTGACAGCTACCAGGAACGCCGGATATGTGCTGTATGTAAGGGAATACCCGTTTCAAACGACCAGTTGAATTTTGCTAGCAAATCTTCCGCGTAAACGGTGATGGTGCATTTTCCTTGAAATTAATCGTGGCAGTGTGATGCCGTGGCTGATTTCAATAATAAAATAGCCGTGTGTCACTGCACATGCTCAATGCGGCTCCATCTTAACAAAAAGGGTAATTTGTAATTCCATATTAAGCTGTAGTGTATTGGATAAGGCAAATGTATTATTTGTTGCAAAAATACTATCATCTAATACTAGAAATATTGATTCCCTTTCGTTATTTAATAACCCCTGTAGTGCACGCCGATTTCACCTCATTTCGGATTAACGTGTTAGTTTATCTGCATAATTTAGTCTTTGTTATAAGAGTTTTACCTGATTTAATTAAGAAGTGAGAATCGCTTAACTACGTATCTTATTAATCGTTATGACAAGATAATGTATGATGAAGAAAAAAGATTCAAATGCTTAAATTACACTTGCGGAATCTGCAAGGTTTATAGGAATTTTGAAGTGATTTCATTTCCTGAACGATGTTCAGATTATTCAATCTGTTCTTTTCTGAAACTAGAAGGATGTTATAATATTATGATCACAAAATCACCCATCTTACTTTTCGGTTTCTTAATTCGATTTGTTCCACGAGTCCCCTAATAAAGAAATAGGATACGTCATTACATAAAATTACAAAATATATCTTAGAAGTTACAATTATAGCAATTAGAAATTTAAGTGCAGCGAATGAATTGTTCGTCGTGTAAGAATACTTATCGGAGAAGCAAAGTGGTTCAGGGTCGATGTTTGAATCTTATTTCACGCTCGATCATCGCGGCCAAGGTTCCGTATGAACTGATAGCGTCGTACGTGGTTGGATTACACTTCGCTGCTTATTCGCGCGAGAAGCGGACTTCTATCAAGATTTTCCACGCGCAATGTGCGTTTGTTTTGGCTGGGAAATGGTGAATGGCAATGCAGTGCTGCCCTCTACAGGAATGCAGACGGACGGGAGTTTATATTTGCCCGCTCGATCTCTTCTGCCAACTGGCAAAGTGTTTGGGGCCTCGGGCCATGGTCGACGTTCGAACCCGGTGCCCCTGACAATCATTGCTGCGTGACATGTGGCATTGTCATGACATCGTATAATTAAATTAATAACGATATAAGCCGAGAGCTATGGGGTTATGGTGACCTGGATTCACACTGTAGCCAATTTATCGGCTCTAAAACGTATCCATACTTGAGAATAGTGCTCTTAAAGTTAATACTTTGGAATTGTTGAGATGATGGGTTTAGCTCCGAAAGGGTTGTTTTCCGCAGAGCAGCTCCGTATTGCATGGGAATAGCGTATCGTTCCATGTCCGAATGCATCGAAGTTGGTTTAACGTCGCTGCGCTGGCCTGAAGACCACGGCCAAGGCTTATGTTGTTTCGCAACTGTTAACTGAGCCAAATATCTGTCGCAGATCTGTAAAGAATATTCCGTTCATTTCTCTAAATTGTTTGCGTTATAACTATAGAATCTTGGAACACTGCTACAAGCATAAGATTTCAAGATACCTCTGGCATAGGATTTGTAATCAAAAGGAGAATAATGGGAATTTTTTGTTACTATCTAGTGTGCAAGAAAGTTTCATTAATCACGATTCTCCAAATATAATAGTTCGGATTACTGTGAAGATTTTGCTCAGGATCTTCAAAACTATCCGGAGTCATTTAGGCTAGAAGCTAACTTAATTATTACGTGCATTGCTGTAATTTGTTAAAGTATTCTTGTAAGGCTAAAACATTATAATGTTCAATGCATTATAAAGCTAAAAGAGAAGATGAGTACGAACGTGCAAGGTCGTCGTGTAATTGCAAATCTTTGCCGTCCAGGAAAGTAGCAGGCTCTTGAAGAGTTGCAACTTCTCAACTGCAATCCCCCATCGATTTCTGTGTAAGAAGTGGACGGAAGCAGGAACTCCCCCTTCCTCATCGCCCCTAATCCTACTGCCGAAGACCAGACGCTCGACGCTCTTGTGAACGACGTCCTGCAGACTCCACGGCAGATACCAACCTACAGCTTTAAGTGTAGCAGTACCGTTTTTTATCGTATCTATTACCACGTATTACAGCGCATTATATAATTTTTCTCATTTATTTTGAAACCATTTTTAATTAACATAGTACTGATTTTAAGAGAAAGTAAAAATGTTGAAATAGTATTCGCCGTTCCTCATTCAGTAAAGCAATGCGAAAATATTTGACTACTCCAATGATTATTTTTGGATATAAACTTCGTTATTTTGTATAATTATTCATTTTAAAATTGGTAACTTTCGACTGTTACCTATAAAATATTTTCAATTAATGCAAACGTATCTAAATTATTTGGCGATCATTTTACTCTGCCATTATTCATATTTATATACAAGGCTTTATTTTGTCCAAAATATTTTTACTTCATTTTTAATTTTCAAAAATTGAATTCACAGTTTCTTCCATTAGAACACGTGTTCCTGATACGGATGGATATAAATTTTTGTTTATTTCCCAATTTAATGTTAAAGGATGTTCCGTGGGATTTATCAAGTTTTGTATAAATTGACGAGGAGAGAAAAATAATTTTTAATTCCTTGCATTATACTCAATGAAACAGGGTTTCCTTGTATTTATGCCTAAGTTTTGGTACTCTGGTGACTCAATTATTATTAATTTCAGGGAAATAATCCATTAATTATATACATGAAGTTTACTCACCACTGATCCCACTCCTTTGTTGAATCACTACTTAACAGATATTGTTAGAAGAACTTGACGTTTATCTTCAGCTTTAAATAAGTATTGATTCTTTCATCAACATATTCTCTGTATTAGTTTGTTCATACATATTAAATTCATAACTCACTATGTTCAAAGATCAGGCCATCTAAATAAACTCGCATGATATACATATGTATACACGAATAATGCACAAGATTTGTAATTTGTTCTATGAACTTCTGAAGAAACGATTCTTAAAAATATATTTTTTTTCAGCTTGATGCGTGTTTTCACCGATTCAAGATCCATTTAGCGATTTGATACAGCACAATTGAAGTGTGTAGTGTAATGTAAAAAAGAGCTTGTAATTAATTACATTCTATTTTTTTTGGATTTTTAGTTGTGTGTGATTTTTTCGATGCAGAAATAATTTTATTATTAATGTAATGTCATGCGAGTTTGTTTTGATGGTCTAATCTTTGAACATAGTTATGAATTTAATATTGATGAATAAACTAATCCAGAGAATATGTTATTTAAAGCTTAAGGTAAACGTCAAGTTCTTCGAACCATATCTGTTGAGTAGTGATTCAACAAAGGAATGGGAATCAGTGGCGAGTAAACTTCATGTAAATAGCATAAAATGTTTGTGACGTCACGCTAACTTCCGCTCAATTATATCTCAAACTTCTATTAGTAGAAAGCGATGTTAATTGCGCACTTTTGCGGGGCCCGATTTTTCACTTAACGTAAAGTTTGTGATGCGAGCCATTTTAAACGATTGTAGCGACCTTTCCAGAGTTCAAGCCGTATTCTAGCGCGTGGTATTTCGCTTGTGATATAAAAACACAGACTACTCGCGAAATGATGACGCGATCTTTGTGGGCGGATGTATTAATGGCGCTTCCGCTTGTAACGCCACGATAAAAGGTGAGGAAATTTAAGTCCCATGGGCGTCTTGAATGACTCAGAAGCAATTGCAGCTCGTGGAGTCAGGCCTACCGCAACAGGCGACGAGATAATGTATAGGTGGGCGAAAAAACTTATTGTTGCATTTGTGTATCTCAGTTGTTCAGATAATGATTCAGATGCATCTGCGTGAATGAGTGACGCACAGGGGTTGGCTGATTTCCATTGCCCCCTCCTGCTTACTTGTCAATGTTCACATTCTTAGGCTTCACTACCAAGGCGAAATAATGTTTAAAATTTATTAATTTAATTACAATTAAAGTAATGTTAAAATTAAATGGAAAATATTTGGAAATAAAGTTCCTCCAACAAAGTCTTCTTGCCTTTCTTTCATTTATGATTGTTTCTATTATTTAGAGTAATTTATCACGTAGTTTGTTGCACTAAAGGTGCATAAGGTAGTAAGTAATCGGTCCAAATCCTGTGTTTTGCATATACGCTAATGATACAGCCAAAATAAACCTTCAGGTTGATCGTTCGTGTCCGAAAATCTTAGGTGGCGCTTATACTGTAGCCCGTAATCATTGTAGATTTGTCATGAAAATTTTATACGACTTTATCCCGTATTCTCACAGATTTCCTATTGACAATTATTTTCACGGCTCTTTAAATTTGTCTGACATACATACATACACCATCCTCTTCGTCTTTTGAAGATTCCACTTTTTGTCCCTCGTAAAAAAACATACATACATACATACAAAAAATATTACTCAAGGTTAGGAACAATAAATGTAATTCTTTATATAAGTTTATATCAGTGTTGAAAAGACATGATATTGAAACTGTTGGCTGTTCTGTGGGCCTTTTGCATCTAGTAATCGAATGTAATGTTGGGCTGAGCACTTTGGCAAAATTTTAATCCTAGATTTCCCCTAGGCAGCAAGCACAATATCGTAGAAAGACGTAGCTTTTGTCTCAGCCCAGCTTTGAGAATGCCGTGTGATTGCAGACGAGACGTTGCCAAATTTACAATTTTGTTTTCGTTGTAACGTTTCACCAACCAACTAGGGGAGCGCTTTTTTTCACTACTGCGGTTGCAGAGTCTGGAATCATTTGGAGCATTGTGTGCCATTTGATGCCTGATTAAGTGGACCAATGCAGATATCTGAACAATTCGTGAAGTTCAGCGACGGCCGATGTCAGGACTGGTTTATGGTCGAGTGACCAACCCCGTCGCGAAACCGGAACCCTTTTGCATTAGCATTCGATATTTATGGCCTGCAATCGATACTCTCCGACCTGACCTCGAAGAAGGCGATTATGGCCGCAGTCTTGGAGAATGCGACCGTGTTGACGCTAAAATCACGACTGCCCTTGGAGTTTTTAAGCATCAACATTGCGTTGCTGGTGTTCCTGACTTCGTTTTGCAATCGCCTCGTACTCCTTGCCTGATTGATCGTTCGCCCGCCTGGAAATCTGAATATCGTTCCTCATTCAATCATACCCATGATTGACTTCCATTCCGCCCCGCATGTGCATCATTTCTATCATTTCAGGGACCAAAATATAATATTCAATTTAGATCACATTTTTTTTCACCCTCTATGTTATAGAACTAATAGTGTTTCTTTTTTTTACAGGTTGGTGTTTTCTGTTTGATTTCCAGTCATTTGTAAGTAGCATTATGCTCAAAAATCGAAGAAAGACGTTGAATTACTTTTCTTCAGGACAAACCTTTTCTTTATTTATGTAATAGTGTTATGCAAACAAATTGGGTTGGGACAAACAATTGTCCATGCTAATACGTTTTCGTTTGAAAGTATACATCCTCTTAAAATATTTAAATAATTATTATTTTTAAAACTTTGTACTCTGTCTTCCTATTACTGACCTTGATATTCTGTTTGATAGTACGGAAGATTTGTGATATGCTTACTCAACAATAATTAAAACGTTGTGATACAACAGATTCGGCTGGCTGAATTCCAACTTCTAAAATGTACCAATTTTTTCTTTCCAAAGAACTATAATAAATGACCCATTTAATGCTAACTAATTTTGTATCGCCTAAAAAGTAGTTCTCCGAGAGTTTCTAGAATTAAATAATTTCTACAGATCTGTCTAGGTTTGAGCAGTAGTCTGTCTTCAGTGTTATAAAAATATGTGCGCGTACTGTAATATTAAGAGCAATTGTCCATTCCACGTTACCAACAAAAATATTTTTTTATAGATTTCGGTTCTCGTTTATAATCCTTGTTAATTTTTGTGTATCAAATATAACTATAATAGAACAACTTTTTTAAAAAAATAATTCTGTTGTAACACTTACTATCCCGGCTGAATTAGATTTATGCTCGATTAGATTTTAAGTTAATCGTTTTTGTATGTCGGCCTTCTGTCAGTAGTGTTACCTTTAACTAAATAACATTCATGCAAGTCTACTTAATTTACGGTACTGTTTATCTCTTTTCGGAAGCAGGTTAGCGAGTAATTGGTTACCGCTAATTGTACATGATATAAATCTCCACCTCGTTAAATTAGCTCACCCCCACACGTCAACAACCACCGCAATTTATGGTCGACTATTTATGTGGTTAGTAAATAGCAATAATATTAACTTGAATAATTTAAATACGGAGCCAATTACATCTTACATATGACTTGTGATGTTTACGTTACACCGTGGTTTTCTCTTAGTCCATGAATTTCTTAGCACATTTGATGGTTAAAAAGTTGCAAAAGGGATTAAATATTAGCTTTTTAAGATTTAGAACTATAAATGATGGGGCGAATATAATGAAGTGTTTTTGTCACTAGCCCAGTGTTGGTGGGCCTTTGATTGTCCGACATGACGTGGGCTGAGTCATATTTAGCATAGTTAGTCAGGCACCTGCCTCCGCAGAAACGATGCACCCGTTCTCTCCTTTGGCTTGCGTCTCCGTCCTCCTTGTGCAGGTGGCCAGATCAGTCTTCAAAAGAAACGCTATTCTTAGTAATAACCCTAACCAGCCTAATGTCTGCCCTCTTCCCTCGGCCTTGTGTTGAGAACACTGCCTTTATTCCGTACCTACGAAGCTTTCACAATAGCCGGATAAAATCGATTAAGTGCTTCCTAAATATTTCAGCCATGGACATAGGGCTCAATTCCCTCCATGTTATTTCTCGTACGTAGTCATCTTGTTATCATTCAGCTTTTGGTGAACAGAACAAAATTTTATGAGCCGGAGCAATCGCTATAGTCGTAGTTGTTGTTCAAGAAATGGCATTAATTCAAATTGGGGGCCGGTGTCCGAATATTGTAGTAGTCGTAGAACGTGCATCTCAGCTTTAGGTGAAGAAATCTCACGTTACGTCTAGACAGTCCTTCCTGCTAGTTACCAGATATACTTTGAGCATGCAAATTTGCGTCATACCTCAGTTTTACGAACCTGTATTCGCAAAACAAAGCAATCATTTTTCAAGATGAGTAGTTCAAGGTCTATTAGAGTAGCTGTTGCATTTAGGGTTTATAATTTTTGAAGTTACTGTTTTTATATACGATCGATATGACTGTTTCAGCTTCGGCTACAAGAATTCTGGTATGGAATTGAAGTTGATATTCAGGAAGCAGTTGTCGTTGAGTGTTTCGTACAGTTGGTTGGCATAAAGATATTCGATTTTGAATAATACTAAGTTGTTTCCTTATTCAAGATCGGGAAGCTTCCAATCTTAATTCGGTTTTGTGTCGTCTTATGGAATTCTGACTATTTTGTTCTGCTCAGTAATTGAGGAACTTATGTAGAAGACGGTTCCCCTTCTTTTTGTAATTAGTACTTTAACAAGGAACGTTACTTATTTGTATTTGCATGATCTCAATTTTCAGAACTTAGGCCAGGAAATAATTATAAAAATCCGTTGTGTGCATTTCTTCTCAATGTTTGACTAAACATCCGCGTAATAATCAAAATCTGTAGAATCCAACGAGATTGAAATCATCTCAAACGTTTATGCTTGGTTAACTATAAAAAATGTGAACTCTAAAAAGGGGTAGCAACTGGTGATTTGATACTCACGGTATTCCATTACGAGAGGATGCGGGTACCGTTCATTATCTTAGGTTCCTTGTATCTTACAAAATTATATCATTTAATCTTCAGTCGTTGATATGAGAGATTCCATACTTAATTTACGCTTATAATACGGCGGTTCTCTCTTTGTGACGTCATTTTTAACCACAAAAGAAACTCCCATCTCCATAGTATTTCATATACACTGAAAGTGAAGATCTCTTTGTGGAGTCAAAATTCTGAATTTATTATATTTCTCGATACATTTATATTGTTCTTAGTAAACAATTTGTACTACTAAGGTGTTGCCGTTATTTTTCATTGTATTAAGATAGTATCTTGTCTTTTCTATTTATTCACATTTCTGTGTATATTAGCGTTTTTACATTTATCATAAAGTGTTTATGTGTATCAGATGAAGAAAACAATAAAATTCTTTACTAATAGAAAGGAAATGTATGTATGGGCAATAGCTGTGTTAACTGAAAAAAGGCTCAATGGTTACCTTTGGACGATTAAAATTGGCTCATTGCAACTTTGAACCTGTTTGTATTTTGGACGAGAAGTCAGCCCCTTTACATTGTTAAAAAGAATATTTTTTAAAGAATATTATAAATAAATGCAATGAAATAGAAGAATTTAATAATAGTTCTTCTGGCAAACAGAAAGAAAAGCAATTGTAAGTTCCCAGCATATCTCGCTGTGTCAACAACTGAAGTCAGCTATAGTAGCATCATAAAACTATCACCCTAACGTACAATAACATCATTCTTCACTTTTGTACATTGGCGCTTCATTTAACTGGCGTACATTAATAATTTTTTATTGCGTCAAACTTTTCGTACCCTAAGCGTAGCAGATTCTATCCTCATATCTATTTACCAACCGTAACCATGAACAAGATGCTATAAAATGTTCTCGATCCATCCCGCCTCGTGGCGCTTTTATGCAAAAGGTTGGCGATTCCTAGCCTATAATATAAAAATAATAATTTTACTATGAAAAACTAATATTTATAAAAAAATATCAGTGATTCTGTTTACAATCTTTGCTCTTTTATTCCTTCTTGTGTGTTTATCGGTTGATCACGAATTGTGGTCGTTGTCGAGTGCAGAAAATATTCAGACCAATAGTTTAGTCAAGATTCTTTTTAAACTTACGCACAACATCACGGATATTTTATTCACCATTGATTTAAAACGATAATAGTTAATTATAAGCTAGCCAACAAAAAGCGACAAAATTACTTTGTACACCAGCGTTTGATTTCGCACGCTTTGTCATTTTCAATAATTCTTCTGCAGGTTCGTTGCTATTCATCTTTTACTAGAGCTGTCATTACTTTATTTTGCACACTCGCTCTAAATTGATGATAGCCAAACTTTCTACGTATATTTGTTAATTTTCATTCTACTTGCCCCTACGGTGTACGAAGATTCCACTTCAGATTCCCTTCCAATTTTCCTCTACCAAATTGATAGTATTTTGTATTAAATCCTCTCAGAATACATTCCCAACGGAAAGCACTTCACAACGTCTTTTGAGTTTCGTTGCTCTTTCAACATATTCCGCAGCCAGCTCCAGGCAGAAATCTTGCGCTCATCTCATACAGAACTTCCACAAACAGCTAATTACTTTAGAATCCGAGAATGCTAAGGATGCGGTTCTGATGCGGTTTCTTCATTTCGTGTTTCTCGTCTCTCTCTGCTCATAATACGCACTTCAGATGTCTTTTACTCGTATACAACATTAAAATGCATAAAAAAATGTTTTTGAAAATATGGTAACAATACCAGTTAAATGGAATTGAGATAACATACGTATACTTGTTATAAAAACGAAACTTATATTAAATTTTCAGTTCATTAAGAAGAAATGCATTTTTGTTATGCATTCCTCCTTGCTCAGGTTTATGTGTACTTGGTTATTTTTGTTCTTTTGTCGAAAGATAGGGATATAATTTAGATTGTCACCCCGGGAAGATTAACAATTATTTTATAAATGTGTAATATACGATTGTAGAAAAAATTAGGTGAAGGAACTTGGCGATTTGAACACACACTATCGATCATATTGAAATATTTCCAAAAACCTATCATTATAGTATAGGGATTTATATCTGCGAATTCTCTCATACTTATATTTAAAATGTGCTGATTGAAACGGACAGTTTTAACGACACTAAATTATGTTTCTGCAAACATTGTAACCTCTATTTGTGTCTTTCAGTTCGCCAATTTCAGTTTTATGTACCACAGATTCTCTGGTTAATATTTTCAAGCTTTGTCAGTTATTGAGTGTTTTAAGTATTTTCGGTTATAACGTATCAAAACTTCGGGCGTTTTAAGTTTTGGTATTGAACTAGTGGTCCATATATTTCCATTCCGGAAATACCAAATTTAGGATTTCAATTTTAATAGCCAACAACATTTATTGTTATGAGACTAGTAAATCAGAAATTTGTAACTATCGGCCTAGCTTTTGAGAAATCAAAGTACTATGGTTTTTTTTAACTCCGACATTCATATATACCCCTTATCTCTTTGAAAATGGTTTTATCCGTACCAAGAAATATGAATTTGTTTTTAAAAATTAATTATAATACATTTATCCGTGAAATATTTTCAAAAGTGGCACTTTATGTATTGCCTTTCTACTTAGGACGACAGCATAGGTTTCCGATTGATATAGGAGGAAACAGTAGCTTCGATTTTTTTATTCAAGGCCTATTGACACACTCCTTACAACTCTAGTTTATGTCATGCAAACCGAAATAGTCATGTATCAACAGACCATGAATCGCCATTTGTATAAAGCGTGTTCGACTTTCCGTGTAAATATGAATAGTGATTGATCCTCCACAAGACGAGTACCCTTCCAACATACTATTTAGAAGCAAATACCTCGTTTCTTCGTTGCAGAATACTCGCTTGTATGTGATAGAAACCGTGACAATAGAACTGTGTACTGTGCTCATGTGATGCGGTGGACTGGTGACCGTGGCTTGGTCCAATTATGTCCCAATTACCACACGTTTGCTATTAACCTCGTTCATTGATTGCACGTCTGCTACACCTGTTTGGCAGTTGCTATCCTGAATTCGGATAATTACTGCTCGTAATATTCTCCCGCCCCTCACGATCAAAATCGAAAGTGTCAGCTTCATTCAGAGCGGTGATGAAGGACGTTTTCTATCGCTATCCTTGTATGACACAAGAGTGCTGAGATATTTTACAGTTTTATAGTTTCCGACAGTAGGCCTACATTCTTTTAAAATAGTTTGAGCATTGGTTTTGATCGCTATTGGTGCTTAAGAGCAGTTGATTATACTTGACTTGTAACGCTTACCTGAAAAAATGTGACTGGTGGAACTCATTACTCGTTTATTTTCGTGACCTGAAGCTTGTTCTCTTCTTTTAAAGTAATTTCAAACTGACACTCTTTTACAACTATGTATGTGTTCAATTCGCTGTCAGTCATATGCGACACAACCGTTATTATTTTTAAAATAAATTCTTAGTTTCATTAACTTTAAATTGTTATTCCCTCCTTAGCCTAGGTTATGGTTCAGTTCACAATAGAGTACAAATATTTATAACTCGCATCTAGCTCATTACAGTGAAATAAGATATTGATTATTCGTCAGTTAACGTTTCTCGACTTTGATAAAGTTTGCGCGTGCTGGCTTAGCACTTGGTGATCGGATGTGATAATTTAAGGCTGGCAGCGAGGGTCTTTGTGGGTCGGCGCCTTTATACGCGCTGTTTACACAGGTCTTTTATGAGCACTTCCAACGCAGCGCTCTGGCCATTCCATATCAGTTGCAAAGTGTGCGTAGCTTCGTGTTGCCTACAAAGTGGCGAACTTCAGTCTAAAGACACAATTGTGCCTTGTAATACTTTGTATTTGGTGGCCCTTTGCGATTGTTAATGTGTTAAACTATCTCCTATATCTTTATATGTCTGTATGTTTGTTTGCATATTCTTATTAGAAACTTAAAAGCATGGACAAAGATGCAAAAAAAAATTGTGCCCATTAAAACCCCGGAGAAACATACCGGAGGGAGAGGAAATCCTAGCACAAACGGGGAAGGAACTTAAGTTACGAATATATGCGAATGCATCAGCATGAACTAGTTTACGTCATCACACAAACAGATCGCCATATTTAATTTCCCGCAATATGGCGGCTATTTCTTTATATTCTGCTACCATCTCTTTGATTTTGCAACACAATCATGAACTCGTGAAAGATTTTTTGAAATTCGTAAGATTTATACTTTCCTGTTACTTTGAACCCTTTTTTAATGACATTTCACGGAGCTACCTCCCTTGGTTATGCTTTCAATCTTTACTTTAGCCTAATCATGCCCTGCAAGAAGATTCAGCAAATATCAAAGTGATATGAAAAATAGGTAAAAAATTTTAATCATAATTTAATAATTTGTCGTCAATTGACCTAAGTAATAATTTAAAGTGAAAATTCATGAGAATCTTAGGTTGTATCGTATGAATTTTACGAATTTATTATTTAAAAAATTGACGAAATATTCAAAGGGAAAATTCTGTAGACTCTTAATACGAAAAAAGTTCAATCATCATAATTTAACTGACTGTCTAATGTCTGAAGAAAGAATTGTATGTGACAATTTCAAGGAATTAACGATATTTGTCGAATTTCGTTTTTTTTTGCATGTGTCTTATACAGTGAACCATACTTGAAGCTCCAAAATCATCTGCGCTTGCAGGATTTTAAAATTCGCGTTACGTAACGAATTTGAAATAAATTTCGTGTTCGTCAGATACGTGTAAATACCGGGAATCGGCTATCCAGCTACTTCAATAATAATTTAAAAAATATATATAATAATTAAAAATTAATGCGATGAAAATATTTGGAAAAAGGAGGCAGGAAATTTTACGCGATATTAATGTTTGATATAATGATAAATTTAATTGTGTACGCTTCCAAGTTTTTCAATGAATGTTCCAAAAAATACTCAATATTTTATAAAATAATTTTGTAACCAAATATTTCGGTTTTAGGTATTAAATTCTCGCCATCGTATTTTCCTTCTTTCAACCATTTTTCTCCTGATGAAGTCACAAACCAGGAACGTAAGTAATATTTTTCGAAGTCTATTGGCAATTGTGAAACCTGGCTTGTCTGTTCCGCCTTTATTCTTATTTGTTTAATATGCCTTAAATAAGTCCCGTCTGCCCTTTCCTGAGAATTAGTAATTTTGTTTTATGAAGCCGATGCTATCCAAATTGCTCTCTGTCTCAAGAAAACAATCTAAGTAATTTATATTATTTTTTCGTTTTATAGAGCCTAAGATTGTTGTAAGCATTACGGTAGTTTTAATCAACGTGAATTTATTCTATACTCCTGTTGAAGAAATAATTAAATATCGCCAAAAGTTGTCAATTAAAAGTTAATAGATTGCAATAAACTCTGCGTTTCTTCCACATATCTGGGACATCTTGAGGTGTTGTGTATTCTAAAGGAACACGTTGGTATTAATTCCAAAATTCTTAATTACCTAACTTCTAATGGGATTTTTTTGCCAATATCATTACGTTGAATATATTGCACGAGCTGTTTTCCGTACAATGATCCCAGCGGTGTTCTATCGTCGCATAAAATTATCTTCCGACGCTGTTGAATAAGACGTCCGATTTTTCATTTCTGTCGAGCTTGAGGGTTTAAGTTAAACAGAGCGTTTCAGAAGGCCGCGGTAACTGTATTGTCAGTGGTCTGTTGGCGTGTTAATTATAGTCAGCAGCACGCCATCCAGTGCAAGAATTTGTCGTCCTAGGAAGGGATGCGCCTCAATTGCTGGCATCCTGCGAGCGTTTCCCCTCGAACGCTGAATGTACGCATTTCATATTCTTGCTTCACCATTTCATATTTTCTTTGGGTTTCTCGAGGTTCTCCTTACACCTTTATAAATCTTACATCACTTTCCAACATATCTGCAGTTAATAGGCGACAGTTATTTTTGTATCCAATGCTACGGTTTCAAATCTTAATTACTGAAGCTACTTTTTATAAATTCATTTCTTATGGTTTCTTTAATCTCAGTTGTCAATAAAGTTGTTCTATATATAAAAGCATTCTATATGTAATTTTGGTTTTATGAATTTCATTAGTTTTATAATTAATATATTTTAATATACAGTTTTTAAAATAACATTTTGTCGTCACGACTTTATTTTATACATATACTTGATAATTTCAGGTGTCTAGTACCTTTTACCATTAGACTTTTGCCAATGTGCTATTCTCGTTTAGTTTGAGTTTCTTCACTCTGTTCGTTTTATGACTTTAAATAGCTTGTATGCATTGTTTACGAATACCCCCCAAATTCTACTTTATCAAAGGTATGGTTAATTATTTAATGCTAGTATTACGATGAATTCTAAGAAGCAAATATGGGCTGGTGTAAAAAAAAAACATTTACGCAGTGATTTATTATGTAACTTACTATGCCACTAAAGCGGTACGAACTTTCGATAAGTCCTCTTGCCATCCACGTTCGCAATTTTTAAAAAATAATTTATTGGACTAAAAACTGGGAAGTCAATAGGTGAACTATCTTATTTTACAACAAATAAAAAGACTGCCAATAAGTCGGCAAAAAAATACATTTCTATTTAATTAACATAAATACGACGTTTCGCCTTCCTTTTGAGACTTCTCAGGCATAAAATTTAGCAACTCGTTTCATTTACTTCACGACTCCCTCAGCCGAAAAGATTATTGAATGTATTGAAGTATTTACATGTGAATGATTTGGTGTCGCGGATCATCTCCAGCGATGGTGACGGTGACGGGCGAAATGACGCACTGATGGTCCACGGCAACAAATCATTCACATGTAAATTCTTCAATACATTTAATAATCTATTCGGCTTAGGGGGGTCGAGAAGTAAATGACATGAATTGCTAAATTTTATACCTGAGGAAGTCTCAAGGGAGACGATAAGTCGTATTTATGTTAATTAAATAGTAATAAATTTATACGCTGACTTATTTGCCGTATTTTTATTTATTTTAAATTTCAAGTCAGAAAACTATGTATATTATCTTCCATTATATATATCCATTAAGATTTTACCCGTTTGAAGCTGGAACATTATATGAAAAAATTGTACAATATTGGTCTGATTTCTCGCCAATTGCATGAAAGAACTGTTAATAATTTTCTTTGCTCTAATTCATGCTAATGCAGTCTAACTGAACTTCAAATTTTACGTGAAGTAAAGTCAAGTCCTTTAATTGAACCCAAATAATAATTAAACTATTTAAATTTTGAAGTGTTTAAAATATCGGTCGTATTATTTGTCGTGAATCTCATTCATACAATGGCGTTACGGCCCCGGTTAGGGCTCAATAAAAGGAACTGAAGGTATTGGAGACACCCAGTCCTCTTCTGTGTACTTCACACTCCAGAAAGCGAAAGTATGTCACTACGGCGACTTAAATATATAATTTTATAGCTCATTCCATCTCACGAGTCACCTGAAACTTTGCAACTCTCTCCTCCTTACAGTTTCCTGTCGTACATTTTCTACATATTTGTTACTCGACGGTTTTAATCTCTCGATGACATTACACCTGATGAAACTCTGTAACATGCTTTGCGTATTCCGTCCTTTGCCTTCCTCTTTTATTTTTCACTAATTCAAATTTTACAAGAGCCTCATGTCTCAAAACGTGGCCTATTAATCCATCACCTCTCTTGATATCTTGGTCCTCCAAATTGTTCTTTCCCCTAATCTGCTTAGAAATTCCTGGGTACTAACTCTATCCACCCATCTAATTTTCATCATTCTTCTGTAGCACCAAATTTCAAAGGATTTTCTTCTTTTCCTTTCAGCAACTCCTATCGTCCACGTTTCGCACCCAAAAGCCACACTCCACACTAACATTTTTAGCGATGATTTCCTAACAATCACACTAATATTAGCCTTGAGTCAATTACTCTTGTTTTACGAAAGCCTTCCTTGCCTGTGCTATCCAACTCTTAATGTTTACTATACTTCTACCATCCCTAGCTATTATGCTGCCCAAGTAGCAGAATTCCTTAACGTCCTTCAAAATATCCCTTTCCAATCGTAACACCATTTGTTATTCCACTATTTTCCATACTACACTATTAATCCTCAGGTTGTACTCTTTCTTTAGGATGTCGTTCATGCCATTTATTATGGTTTCGAAGCCTTCTTCTGCCTCCCCTAATATTATAATATCGTCGGCAAACCGCAGGGTTTTACTATTTCTCCTTCCATTTATATTCCCTTTTCATATTTAGTTTTAGCTTTCTTCGTCGTTTGTTCTATTTATAAATTAAAGAGCATCGGTGACAGGATGCATCATTGCCTTACTTCTTTCTTGATTTCTGCTTTCTTTTCTTGCCCTTAAATTCTAATTACTGCCGACTGCCATCTGCAGAGGTTGTGGATAACTCTTCTTTCTCGATATTTTATTGTCATCTTCAGAATCCTTAATAGTTTGTTCCAGCTAACTATCAATGTCGGTAGTTTTAATAAACCAGGAAGTTACATTATTAAAAAAAACGTGTGAATGTAAATTACTGAATATATTACAAATAAGTTAACGACTTTATAACTTAGTTAAAATTTATATTATAACAATATATTACAAATTTCTTCATAACATTAAACTCATTGATATGTTACGTTGTTCCCTTCACGCCCTGAATTTTCACATGTATTTCTGTTACGTTTTATTTACTAAGCTAAATTATCGTGTTGTGTAATAAGAACTCGTGTCACTAAGTTTAATGATCATTGTTATATCGTTTTTTGCATAAAGGTAGTTTAATTTATCTTATCAATAAAAAACGGACGTAAAGTATTGTAAGTTATTGGGAGGTTAGAAACCGAAGGTCGAGCTGTAATGCTTCAAGTGTGTCTTAAAGCAAGCCCACTAGCCAGTTAAAGGAACAAATATTTTGTGGTAATGGTTAAACAAAAATTTTCCTCCTATCGCTTGCTCATTAAACGTACGCGTGGTGAATTTTTTTACTACCTGATGTCATCATCGTATGTGTTGCCAAATATGTCCTTAAAAATGATCTAATCTGATTAAAAATAATAATTTTCAACCTGTGTTTTACGTTGTCAAACAAAGACCTTCAAAAATACGGTCTTATTTACAAATCGGTTGGTTACTGAATACTCCTTTAGATTAGTATGAAGATTTCGCTAGTCTTTTATCATGATTATTGGTTGAGAACAATAATTATCAACATGTCTGAACTGCTTATGAAATGTTGCTAGAGAAAGATGATTCTACGGTCATTTAACTTGTAAGAAACATACGGAGCCAGATATTTGAATTAAGATATCGGTTTATCATATCGTTGTTGCTTCCTGCTATCTGTCATAATTCTACAAATATTTGCATATTCTTTTACGTCTTGTAAGATATTTATTTATTTGTAGGTACAACACAGACGTTGGTCCAAATATGTAGATACCATGCATGTGTTACATTAGAAGAATTTAAAAGTATGAACATTCGTATACAATAACTGTAGTGAATATTGTATTGCATTACAACAATATTGCGCCTTTAGCTCTTAAGGCTGGTTTTAAAAGATAATTGTTTGTGTTGTATTGCAGAGTTATACCTGTTAAGTAGAGATTAATTTTTATTGCTGCTATTGTTTGTGAGTGAAGAAAGTAATTCTGACATGGATTGACAAGTGGCGCAATTTCCTGTCGCTGCTGCCATCTGGGAGCGAAGCGATGCTTTGCAGTTTCTCTTAGCCGCCGTAGTGTGGAGCTGCTGTTGATAGTGTTCTGTTGACAACTCTTCTAAACGTCTTGATGATGTTACCACGAGTAAATCAAACACGGTATACTTGCTTTACAAGCCAACCCACAATATTTAGACGAATAAAATATTTCTCTTTTCAGCAAAAGATTGACGGTCATATTCCAACTTTCAACATTTTCTGGTAATTGTAGATCTTCACTTTCAATTTTCACCACATGCTACTAGCTTTTGTTATATTTGTTACATTATAATAGTATCCGAATTTCGTATTTCAAACATTGTAATTTTTAAGCTATTTTTGTTTATGCGATGCTGCTTAATAATACATTTGTGAAATGATTGGCAGCTACCTACCCACGTATTGAGTACTATCTAACCCCCCCGACTTCGTTCGCACCGAAATAGTTTCTTTTATTTTTCCCTAAAAACGAAACATCATGTACGAAATTTAGATAAATTAGAATTCATGAACAATTCTCGGGTTTTCAACCGGGTAAGTATAGTTTGAACACGTTTCCATGGCTTGCTCTGCCATTTTCTTCAGGTGAACTGAAACGTTGTGTTCAAACTCTATACTTACTCGGTTGAAAACCCGAGAATTGTTCATGAATAATATACACCGGGAAAGCCCACGTTCTCTTATAAATTAGAATTCATTGGATATATAAAAAGTACAATATCATTTATTTATTATCGCTTCAGGGCGCTATCATTATGATCGCTTCACGGCAAACCTTATTACTCGCAGTTTGTTTTGATCCGCATCCCCCCTTTCCAATTCCCTTCCTATGCTATTAAAGGGGAGTTTCCTGTTTCAGAATCACCCTTATGTAGCCTGTTAACACCCAAAAAAAATGAGAAAGGAAGTCCCCGTGGGAGTTTTCTCTCGCCGTTTTGGATAATGTATTTCGAGACACAGTGTTCTGTATGTATATTTAAAGATAAATTACATGTAAATCTGTTTTGGCTTCGTATCCTACTTTATAATCTCAATTTTAAATCCTTTACACGCTATCGCAAATTAACTCTTTTCGGTTGTATAAAACTTGGACATGGGTATCATACTGGTCTTCCTCGTTTTGAAGACGCTCCTTCACGAAAATCACCTACAAGTTGTTCGACGAATATTCTAACAAACACACAATGTGACATACGCGTCCTGTTTTCTTTTCAAGCTGACAACTTATATAAGATGTAGCTGTTTATTTGACAGATCTCTAATCCCCAGAAAAAATATTTATATCTATACTTTGTGCAAGATCCTCGTAAAAAATGAAATTGCTAATTGGTCACATTTTTGCTAGAAAGACCGCGTTTCTTTACCTTTAGTTTCGATATCCCCGATTTGTCAGAGCAATGGTTTGGTTCGTGGCAAGGTCGCTTAGACAGTTACGAGCTTACAGAGAAATTATGAACTGATACATGAATTGAGTTAAGATTCGCACGGTTCTCTGCTGTGTTGGCCCAGAGCAGACACTGCCGGAACGGTGAAAAAGCTTTGGTGGCTGAAAGTAGACAAACAAAGGGTTAATCCTCTGGAAATTAATATGTATCTTTCATTGGATAATAGTTCGAGTAGCTAATAATGCAGCGGAAGGAGGAAAACTACCTGTGGAAAACACACAACTTTATTGCCTCAACGGAGACACTTTTCTTAGCGTGCTTAAAAAAAGACGCAGAATTTCCTGAGCAAACTTTATACAGCATGGGAAAAATCCGTCCTGTATTTGAATATTTGGGAGTAATTATTTTATTATTCACAGACCGTCCACTTCTTAAAAGTTCTGGAAGGAAATGTTACTCAGTTCTATTTATTCCCGATTTACAAACAGACAGATATTTTCATTTGTTGAAAATGTAATGAAACTTGTTAAAGCTATTTGTCTATCGTATGGAGATCATTTAAGTAGAAAAATTAGCATATGCAATATTAAGTAAAAAAAAATGTTAATCAGCCTATAAGTAAGGAATGTAATATAAATTTTATGGACATTAATCCTTTCACGGAGTTTTGTTTAGTGCGAGGATTAATGTTAATAACGTTAATATTAAATTTATTATGACTTGTAGACTGAGTTACTATTTTTTTTACATCAAACAGATGGATAATGTTACTAACTTATTTCCAAGAAGTATGTTACCGATGTCTACGCATCTCGCAGATCTGTCATAATCGTCTGTAAAAAGTTTTTTAAAAACTCGTCAAAAGAAGTAATTTTCATTTTACTCAGAATATTCATTTGTCCATTAGTTGCGTAAACACTGCAGTTATTACTCCACCTTTGGATATTAAATGAACCCTGCAATGTTTAAAGGCATCCTGAGGGCAAATTAAATCTAAGGCCTGTAATTATAAAAGGAAATGAAAGAAGCGCTACCGGGTTAAGAACTAATTCTAATTAGACATTTAATTACCGACGCTATTTTTATAAATTCCATTTACGTAGAATGAAGTTTCATTTACCGTTTCTCCTTTTCTGAATTTTTTTGGATAACGTGTAAAAAAATACTAGTTCATGCAGCCTGTCTCCGGTGTAATCATTTATTGCAATCATTAAATATTTTAAACAGACAAAATGCACACATTCGATTATGATTTATGAATTTTTGGACACGATTGTGTTACATTAAGTGGAATGTGAAGAAGCTTTTGGGAGAGTAAACTTTCCTTTTAACACTATTAATATGTGCCTGAAAAATCTATTTCAAACTATAACAATCAGACTAGAATTGTAATTATGAATGTTTTGACGAGTATATTTTCCTGAAACGTCGGCTATCAACTATTAATTTAAAAAACTATTATGAATATATGTTAGTACAAAAAAATAACGATTTGTATGAGAGTGATTTTGTTCTGAACAGTGGTTAGCAATCGGAGAGAGATTATGTAAAGAAAATTTCAAATTTGCTTTATGTTCCTTAACTCTGCTACATGGGATCTGTTAATTAGACTTGGCTTTATATGAACACTCTGATTACGATTCACTGTTAGGAACAATTTTTTTAATTTTGATAATTGCTATTTTAGATGAGGTTATATATTAAAAGTAATAAATTTGATGTAAATATTACAAATTATTTTACTACTTAATAAATTATATGATGGTTTGTTAAATTGCCTTGGTTAATTTTATCTTTTGGCTATGCATTTTGTTATATCTTTAGTTGATTTAGTTTAGTGATAAGGACCATAAAGGATGCTCGAAACGTCTACTTTATTCAAAGAATTGAAAATTTATTGCGTAAGTCTTTTATAGGAGTCGTTAATTATTCATTTGTTTTTATTTACAGACGTTAATTGTAGTTATAGGTTGTTCTTCACCGAGGTCTAGAGTTTGCTGTTAATTGTGGCTTGGTTTCATTCGCGTGCCAGCCAGTCTCACCTTCGGTTCTTGTGTTGCGTAGCTTAGGTGTGAGTCATGCGTGGGCGGAGGAAAGGAAGTGTTGTCGTCAATGCTTTCGTGGAAGTGAGCTTGCTGATATTCGCTCACTATTACTGGAATCTCCAGACGAATAACATAGCACAGAAGTTAATGAAGAACTATTGTACATACAAACAATATAAACACTCGCTCAATTACTTTAATGGTAAATACATTTTATCTTCTCTTTGGTAAGTTTCCTAGGGCAATCAATTTGAAACCCCCATTGGTCTAAGGAAGAAGTTAATTCTTTTCAAAGTAAATATACTTAGCCAGTTGGGTCCTAAGGTAGAAAGAGTGATTCCTTCTGTATTTGGTGGAACTACATTCGTCCAGAAGTTTTGTTAATGTGATGTGATAATTCAAGCAGATGTAGGCTATGTTCTTGCTGTCGATTATTCTTCATAATTTATTCTCCTCTTACAATTTGGTTCCGTGTAACAAGTATCCTAAAAAGATGTCGAATCTTGATTACGTTATATTTAAGTATTATCTCAAATATGACACCTGACTCGCTTGGGTGTCAAGTATCGTGATAAGATAATTAAAAATGTATGTTTTTGATTCGAATTCTATGTATAGTAGTATTCTAGTGTAGCTTCGTCTTTCCTGATAGTATTGAATGACAATTGAAAGTTTATCATTGGTGACTACTAACATACTCAGATGTTATAGTTACAAATATATATATATATATATATATATATATATATATATAATTTTATGGTTGTGTTCGTTATTGTCAGGACAAGGTTTCAAAAAATCGTACGGATAATTTTTTAAAATTTCATAATATAAAAAGTGAGTAAGAGAGAAGACAATGGGGAAGATCATAAGTATATTATCAGAACATTGAGAGATAGACGTTCAGTTGTTCAGCCAGCAGGTTCACGGAGAAGGATGTCAAGTCGGAATTCTTGGAATTATTAATATATAATATATGTAATAAAGTCGAAAAATAATTCTTCAGGTCGCTTACTGAAAATATCCTGCTATTGAACCGGGAGTATTTTTGGTTCTGTCCAGATACTGAGAGTATATTTGAGGTTCATATTGTGACGTTTTCGATGGGTTGACCAAGAATTAAATGTACCGGGATAATATAAATAAATATATTTACGTCGGATCTTATTTTAACTGACTACATGAGGGTGATCCTGAAACAGGCAACTCCCCTTCAATAGCATAGGAAGGGAATTGAAAAGGGGGGATGCGGAAGGTAGAACAGTACCCAATGCCCGTCCTTCCTGATGCAAGTTTTATAGCTTTTTGCCTGCATCTCTTTAGGTGAAACGTAGGGTAGGATCCTTGAACCATAGCTCGGGGGCCCTAGTTAACCCTTGGCTACCTTGCTCTACCTTCCGCCTTCCCCTTTTCAATTCCCTTTTTTATGCTATTAAAGGGGAGTTGCCTGTTTCAGGATCACCCTCATGTAACCTGTTAACCCAAAAAAGAGACAATTTTATAATAATGTTCTATTAAATAATTTAATATTAAGTTTATGCCTAAAGCATTAGAAACTTTTTACCAAACATTCCGTTTAATACGACACTTTTCGACATCTTACTGTACAAGAAATCCTATTTCACCAAGAACAGAAGCCTTATTTACGCTTCCTGTATTTTGCCTATCGAAGTTATATCTCAAAAGGCAGCTAACTGAATATTTTTAAGTAGGTCTCGTCTCCTCGGAAGTGATAGAAATCTGTTAAATATGATCGAAGTTAAAGTAACATTGTTAATTTTATACGTATATAATTTACCGATTTTCCTTTGTAATTTTATTCATAATTCAGTACATATAAAATTCGTTGTCCTAAATTATTTTTTATGTCCATTAATGTTTACGATATTTTTCTTGTCGTATTTGTTAGTATTTTATTGGGATTACCTTTCGATCCAAGTTTTTCGAATTGGCCGTTGCTTCGAGTCTTCCTCGATGGTCTCGTCCGTCGGTCGCTAGGCGACGCCTATGGGCGTCCCTATTGATTCCTGTAGAAATCTTGCGCCGTCGTGAATGTTTTTCTTTCTTGTATGGCTTCTGCTTGGGAACTGGCTACTGACTCACTAATCAACGACGTCAAGTAGAATTAAGATTCACGCTTACTCATCCATCCAATTCTAACTATGTAGTGTACTCGACTAGCAGCCACATTTCCATCTCCAAAGTTCCTAATCGAAAATAATGTGCTATACATAAATGAGAACACGTAGACATCCACACCATTTTAAAATCCATAGTTGGAAATTATTGCAACATATTTTCAGTCTTAAGACTTAATATTTCCTAAACTTGCTGCTTAATGTACTGGAATTCCATAATTCGAATTGCTATCAGTGTACCCAACTCCTTTACTTCTTTCGTGGTCCTGTTTCTTAAGTTATCATACTGACAACCTCTTTTGTTCTGCTTGAAACTCTTATTTAAAAATCCTTTTTAAAGGTAAATTTAACAGTGTTCTTCTTTTCTAAGTCTACTACTGACGAGTTCGATCTGAGTTCTATTTATGTCTCTTGTTCTCTGATAGGACTCTTCCGGTCTGTTGAATTCATACTCCACTATATATAATATATATATATATCTTGGAGCAGTTCGTTACACGTAATTGTCGTTTTCCGCAAGTTCGGCGTATTTTCAGTCAATAAGTTGATGCTATTCGCATATTCCCGTCTACCATAATCTTCAAAATTCTGTGTTACGTTCAATAATTCTTTGCTATGTAATCATGTCATTCACTGCGTCTTACTACTGAAAAAACAAATGGTATTCCAGATTTAAACATTAAATATATATTAAAATTTTCAAATATATTTGTCAATGTGTAATGAGGACAGGCCTCTTGGTCGTATAGATGTTTAGTTTACCGAAAAAGTGAATGTAAGGGTGGCTTCTCCTGGTTAAAGGGGTCGGGGCATCGAAATTCAATTCTATTTTTCTGAATTACATGACGTCATACCAGTCCTTGAAAACTACTGGTATATACCACGGGGTTTTTTTTCGATGTAGAAAGTTAACCCATACTGAAAATTCTTCAGTTTTATTTTAAATAGGATGGAATCTCGGTATTTAATTATTTCGTGCCAATACAATTGTAATGTGTTTAGTAATTTGTGATGCAGTGTAAGCGTTGAAACACGGCTCATGTGATTTTAGCTATTGGCAGGCGTGCCGCCGTGGCCTCGCGAATGTAAACAGGCGTGTTTGCCTCGCCGCCGCCAGGAGCGCTGTTGTGTGTGGCCGAGCCGAGGACAGGGATCAGTTCGTACGGTGAGAACGCGACGGGCGCCGTGTTTGTGTCTGTGTGTCGTGCTAATATGACAGTTGCGTCCCTTTTCGCGTGTTACGGAATCGAAACTGATCGCTTTAGTGGTGTGTCGTGACTGACGACCTGCGTCTCCAGATGTGGTTCACGTCGGATTCTGGATTTCGGATGTCGAGTTTCAAGACGAAGATCAGAGGGCGGAAGTACGCTCTTCGGGGCGGCGGGGGCGGCACCGGATCTGTGTCGGCTTCGCCGCAGAAGGGTGGCGGCGGCGGTGGCGGTCGCAAGGCCGCGGTTAACGCTGACGAATGGGAATTCGTGAGCTTCAACCCCGGGATGTTCGGGCGCCGCCTCCCCGCAGAGCCGTCGCCCCAACCGCCGCCGCCCCCGCCTCTGCCGCCGCGGGAGACGTCGCCCCTTCCTCCGCCCAGGCCTCCGCTGCCCGTCTCCATGGCGACCGCCGCAGGTACGCTCTCGCCAAATTGCTTGCCCCAGTCGCCAAACTTATATTTCAGTGTCGTCATATTTGAATACAGTTGAATTAGTTTCGTGAGGGTACATACTATTTAGCCCATCGGAAAGGATTCTTTGGTTGTTTACCTTTAAAACTGGCCATCGAAAATATGTGTGAAGAACTTCAGCTGACTATCCGGATTGATATATAGCGTTGTATTTCGAAAATGAATTAATTTTTTTATTATATTGTGGCTACTGTTCTAATCCGTTGCATATCATACAGTAATTTTTATCATTCAATTCTTTAAATTCATTTGCGCCTCTACGAGAATTTTGGGCTGATATGCGTGTACAGATGTGTGTTATGTCAACTATCTCAAGTTCATAGTTCTAATCGTGACAGTTTAGCAAGGAATGAGATAGTGCGTTCATAACCGACACGGCCACTGGAAGTTTTACATCTTCTCTTCTCCTCGTGTGGAAGAGTGTGTCTTGATTAGAAGCGACAGGCAGATGCACGGCTAATTGTAGAGTCGGCCAACAGCTGGTGACTGCCTGTTTTTTGTCATCCCGCTTGCAGCCTCCTGGAGAAGCGTTTCTCACTTCTGTCTAGGAAAACAATAACTTGAAAAATAACGTTGTGTGTGGTCGGCCGTCGCAGAAACTTTCAGTCTACGGGAGTTCTGGCTGAAAGATCTACGCTATCTGTGCAAATATTTACCTGGTTGCCGTTATAAATTCTGTTCCGATATCTGGTCGCTGACCTGTCTGAGATTATTTTGCGTTTGGCTTGCAAGTTTACTTAAGAAGCCTTGTGAGAAGGCTCCACAGCCTTCGCGATAGCTAAACCGTGACTCATTGTATCAGCAGCTGCCTCTGCAACACACCCGGATCCCTCAAACCTTTGCTTTTTCCTCCTTCTAAAGTAACAAGCCGTTATTCTCACACTTATTAGCTTGAAACTGATCAAATAGTTTACCATCCAGTCCGGGAATCAAACTGCTACTATTGTTAACTTGTTCCGAGTTTTTAATCTTGTTTTATCAAGATGGATTTTAGTCAACAATATGATCTGTACTTATTTGTATAACGCTCATTCCTATAACTTGATGACATTTTGTCACCATTGGTTGTTGAAGCACTTAAGTATAACCTGCCTACACACCAAGGAAGGGTACGGAGTTTCTTGCGAAATTGTTACTCATCAAGCGGACACCATTGACTTGTTTGCCAGTCTTTTTACCAGTTACTAATTGTTGCCGAATAAGGCTTGATCTCTAATCTGTCCTACCAAGGAATTATAACAGTCTGCACTTGCACTATTCATTTTTCGATTATTCTGTGAAAGAATCTTTATGCGTTTCATAACAGCATTTGTGTTTATAGGGTGACAGGTTACATGTACGAAGTGGCAACTCCCCTTTAAAAACACAGTAATGGAGAAAGGGTGGACACACAACGAAGCAAACGTCAGCAGGAGTTTAACTTAGGCCTTCGGGTTATAGTTTAGGGATCTTACCTTATATACTCCTGAAACAGATGCAGAGCAAACCCTATAAAGACCTGCATCAATTAGGTAGGGCTATTGGATACTTGTCTAACGCCCTTCCAAATGACGGGGAAAGGAATTCCTTTGTGTGTTCCATAACGTAACTTTTGTAATCATTCCCATCTTTGGTTTTTGTAGTTTGCGTGCTAGCTTCGAGACCGCAGAGATTGGTGTATCTAAGAACTAGTTTTCAAATTATGAAGTTAATTTAACGTTAAGTTCTTGTTTGGTACTATTATTTTATAGCAATATATCTTTTCGTGCAGAGAGAAATCTTGACATCCTCAAGCACACAGTAATCCGACGCAATTTCGGAAGGCTTGCTGGTGCAGGGCAGAACAAGGAAACGATAAATAACTACTTTCCTGTCGGAAATTAAATCCTTAAAGCATAGGAAAAATTGTTTGGACAAATTAAAATATTTCCCTTGTAATTTTCAGTTTAGTCCTTTATTTAGCTTTACACGATGCGGTTACCCTAATTGATCTAAATAATTCTAAAACTTACGGAAAACTACAATTGCCCCAGGACACATACGCTGACGTCTTAAATGTGAATTATGCAATTGAACGGTGCAGAGAAGGGCGTGGAATTACGAATTATCTTTGTTTTACGTCAGCTCCTTGTCAACGTCTCGTTCATTAAAGGTTTATATATGTCAGAATTAAAAATTTTATTTTTATCTTTAAATGAGATATGACAAAGTTAGTGTCGTATATAAAATGGAGAGTAATATTTATAATACGCAGCAATACGTTCATTCATAATAAAAATAAATTGTGAATGAAAAAGTCTACTAGTTGGGTGCGAGGCGCATGCGCTGTACTTGTCGGATGTCGATAACGTCTGGACATGTTCTGCCTTTTCTGTGCAGTGCGTCTCTCACATGCAGTCTAATCTGCGTAAAGAATGACTTTTGTCCTCCGTTTAGGCATTTGGTTTTGACCTTTCACTTTCACTCGGACGAGACGAGGTTCAGTGGTTTGTTTTCCTTGAGGGATATTGTGACTTTGGCGGCGCAAGGTTGGTGCGTCAAGATTTATCGCCTTGGCGAGAGGAGCTCTGCAGCCTGAAAGCCCTTCTAGGAACTGTGCCTTCAGGTGCTCAGAGTATCCTCACCTAGTAGGAGCAGGGCGAGCGGACCAGCTTATTTTTCCTTTCACAAAAAACATTGATTCTATTACATATAACGGTTACTATATAATTATGAATTACATTATGGTTTCTAGGGACCGACTTGTTAGCACTAAATTAATTTGTCGCGTTTTATTTCATTTCAGATTTATTGTATCAAATTGTCGAAAAGTTAAGCTCTCAATTTGCATAAATTTCTTTAATGAATTCGCAAAGTAAATACGCAATTATTTATTCTTTTAATTGAATTTTATTAGTTTTTAACACTATTTTTAGGAGTTTTTACTAGTTTTGCGCCTTGTTTGGGAATTGAGCATACCTGAATTTATTATGAATGGGTGATTACGTATCGTAAATTATCGCAATTCTGTTTTTTGGAAATTCAATTAAATTTTTCCGCTTAATCTTTCCAGTTCTTTACTGATGCATACCAAATCATTTCAAAGTGAAACTATGCAATTTAAACTTCTGGTGTGTACAGTTCACTGTAAGTTGTAATTTTAAACTAAAACGTTACTGAACTTATATTCTTTCTTCCATGTAATACTTTTTTCACCTGTGTGTTTGAAAAATTAAAGTCTTACTGGCTATGAAGATTGGAACATCTGTCTTCACCAGGAACAATTCATATCGTTTCTTGATATAAGAAAGCGTTATGTAGTCATGGCAAGGGAAGGTTTATAACACTATGCTGTACCGTAGTTTCCCGCGAGAATGCTTTCAAATTTTTTCTTTTATTTTCTAATATATTTATTTTAACATAAATGAGTGAACTTATAGCCGACCATTCTCATGAGGAAAAGTAAAAATATTGGTCTTTAACTTAATATAAGGAAAATGTAAGATTAACCAGCGTATTAATTATTTTTTTCGTAATTGGCATGGATGGACATTGTCCTGAATGCAGGGCGCTGCTGTGTGCTATGCGGTTCCGCAGGAAATTGAAGGCGCCGTTGCCACTTCGCCACTTCCCTCCTTTCTCACTAAGAGAAATTACTTCTGCAGCTGCCTCAGAGACTTCTTCAATCAAATTCTTCTGTAATAACAAAGAACTCCAAACTTCTCCAACGTAGTGGTATCCATCAAAATCGACATTTTGTAGTTGCTTCGCTTTTTGTTTATTTTTCCCGCAATAGACACGTTAATCAGATAATTTCAAATCAAATTAATTTTTGAGGTAGCTATTTCTTATCAGTAAAAGCTTTCAGATGACCGATGGGAGAACTTGAATATCGTCTAATTATTTCGTTGTGCCTGTGCTAATCGTCATTTATTTATGCGTAGAATTCGACGATTTGCTGTGGCCATTGTTAAATCTGTTGACAGATTTTTTACAAGTCGGCCATCCAGTGTAATAACTACAATGTGTCTCCGCCTCCATGAAATTTCTCAATGGTCTTTTTCAGCCTTCAAGACATTTCAAAACTCTACTGTCTATTACGTAACTTACATTATAAATGAGGTTTTTTATGGAAGGATCCATCACAGTTATATGTTCAGAAGTTTTTTTCTGTCCTCTGGGGCTAATGTGCCAAATGTTGATATAAGTTCGCCTTTGTTTCACTGTTGGACAGAATTTCCATGTCTAGAGCTAAAATTAAGCTTTGTGACTAATTGAAAACATTGACTAGTCCAAATCATATTTACTCCATTTGAAATGTCGTTACGGTCAAAAATTTACTTAATTCGAGTTCACCTGTTACCTTATATTTGTTTGGCGTATATGTTTATGTTCTGTAGCCGATATTTATAAATTTCGTTTCTCCAAAATGTTAATATCGTCAGATATGTTACTATTTGGTTATTTCTTTGGGGTACGTGGAAGTAAGAGTATTAGATTTCATATTATGTTTTAATACATGTTACACCCGTATGCGTTAATCGAATAAGTGTGAAGATGCGGAACATAACGGTTGGGCTTAATATGTGTTGTGTCCCAAATTGAATGACACGTATTTTAAACCAGAAAGGTGTTATGTCCCCTCAAATTTCCCGAAATGTACTTTACAGAATATTTTTCATTCATTCATATTATATTGAAAGTTAGTTTCTTGTTCGTGTTTGTCTAATTTACATTTCACTCGCTATGAACATCATAAAGATCTATCACGAGAAGCAAATCGTATCGTTCATTAATATAAGCACGTTTTCAACATGTCACATCTGACAGACAGGCCAAGGGGAGGTTTTAAAAAAATGTTGCAAGGGCGCATGCGTGAACAACGTTTTAGAACTGGTCACCCAATTACTGCCTTGTTACTTCCACTCATTCAAATTAACATTTTAAGTCTCGTAGCGAGTCTGTATTGAAGTTTCATCTAAGCTCATTCCGTAGTCTGCATTAGTTTTGGAGAATGACTCACGACTTTTATGTTAAGGCGGGACGAGCGTGGACAATGCATTTCAAGTCACACCCAAGCTCATCGATGCGGATAGTGAACACAATCTGTCGAATTTATTTCACCAGAAATTCACTTCTCCAGTTCATTGACTTCCAACTCAAACAACACTTATATTCGTACGTGCCAAACTATCTTCGATTTTTTTACATTGTAGAACTGGCGTTGAAAATTCTCTATGATGACCAGAGGTCAGATATGAGTCAATTACTGACTAAGCAAACTTAATTGTACAATAAGTTGATAAATTGTTAGTACACTAAGTTTCACCCACAATTCGTGGTCGTCGTCAGGTGTATGCTACAAATATAGTGAAACAACAATATAATCAAATATATTAAAGAAACAAAAGGCCTTAATTCAGAATACAGCACTTAATAATATGCATTTTAAATTAATTGAATATTTAAATCCTACAACATTAATATATGTAAAACAACTAATTCTTTTTCTTGTATAGAAAAAACTGCAAACATTTGGAGAAACCTAATGTACTTATAAAATTTATTGTAAAAGCTGATTTTTTTATACACACGACAAACAAAAAATGCGTTGAAAATTCGCCTCCATGAAACTGTTTCGAATTTGAAATAACCAGTGACAAGTATTCAGTTATCGGTAAACATATCAATTCAAATAACTGCAGTTTTGATTGGAATAATGTTACAATATTGTATTTCGAAACTATATTCTGTGAGATTGAAATGTTCATGAAATCCAACTGTTCATAAATTGCTAAAACTGATTGTAATAGACCGTGCAAAAATTTGACTATTCTTAAATAAGCTCTTGGATTCTTTGTTTACATTGTTGTTTCATGTTATTTATAGGTACACATTAAGAATCCCCCGTATTGTACAGAAACGTAGTGAATTTTTTATTTTTCGATAATATTTTTACAGTAATTTTCCATAATATGTAATTATTTAATAACTGACATCTTGTCTATTATATATTGTGGATATTTGATTTCTATTATAAGTGATAAACTCTCATTTTTAACTACTGCATTTTACTTCCTATTATATCGCATATACAAACAAATATATATATATATATATATATATATATATATATAACCTACAGAAGACAGGCAGCGGTAATTAGAATAGAATTTCAAGAAAAGAAAGCTGTAATCAAGAAAGGAGTAATAAAAGTATGCAGTCTGTCGCCCATGCTGCTTATATATTCAACAGGCGATTAAGAATGTTAAAACAAAATATGCTGCAAGGAGAAGAAATAAAAACCTTACACTTTTCCGACGATTTTGTAGTATTTGCGGAATCAAAAGAAGACTTAGAAACCATAATAAATGGCATTAACGGAGTTCTGGAGAAATATTTCAATATGAGGATTGATAGAGGGAAAACCAAGGTAATGGAGTGTAGTTTGGGAAACGGTGGAATAACAAAGGGTGTTAGGTTGGGAATGAATATTTTGACGGAAGTTAAGGAATTCTGCTACTTGGGCAGCATAATAACTAGGGATAGTAGAAGTATAGTAGATATAAGGAGGAGGAAAGCTGAGAAAGGGAGACTTTTGCGAAAAAGAGGAATTTACTTGCGGGTAATATAAGTGTGAATATTAGGAATTCGTTGCTAAAAATGTTCGTATGGAGCGTGGCTTTGAGTGCGTAACGTGGACGATAGGAGTTGGTGAAAGAAAAAGAATAGAAGCATTTAAAATGTGATTCTATAGGCAAATGCTGAAAAATCAGATGAGGGGATAGAGTAAGTAACGAGGAAGTTCTAAATATAATAGGGGAAAAGCGAACAATATGGAGGAGGTTGACAAGAGAAGGGATAGATTATTACAGTAGGCCATGTTTTAAGGCACGAGGGTCTTGTATAATTAACATAAGAGGGAAGTGTTTGGGCTAAAAACCGAATAGGGAGGCGAAAGATAGAATTCGCTAAGCAGATTAGAGAGGATGTTAGTTGTGCTAATTGGGGAAATGAAAAGGCTTGCGCAGGATAGGTTAGCATGGAAGGTTGCATCAGACCAGTCTTAGGACTGTATACCACAACAACATTATATCTTCTGTCTTTAAACGTAGAGATAAATTGCATATTGTAATTCTTTCATTAATTTAAAATACGTGTACTTTGTATATCTATTTTTTATACACACAGTAATCTGTTTGAGACAAGTTTAGTGTTGGACAAGTATTTTATTTACAGTGTCGCAAATTATAGCGTCTAAAGCCTTGCTTGTTTTGGACTGTGAAACGTGTAAAAATTTACTGTACTGAGGCACTATACTTTTATAAGATGTAATAAACTGAATTTTGACTTCCCCTTTTACTCCCAAGTACTTCAGGAAAATACGTTCTCTGAACTCGTAATAAAGCTTTCTCAAAGTGTACATTAGTAAAATAAACAAATTATTTACTCGTCTCCATGACGTTTTGTTGTTGGAAGGTATCGATTCACATTTATTATCCCTGATAGTGGCCTTTTATAGTGTTTATTTAATGAGTCACCCATTAGCATAAGCTCCATCAATTACTCGAATGACACCATAGCCAGCCCTCTTCCACAGCAATCCACCTCCTCCTCCACACAACTGCAGACTACATCCTTCCACTCTTCCACTCCTCCATATCCTAACAATAATTTCTCCCTCAGTTAGCTGGATCTCATTCTCCGTTCTTAAACCAAACTAATCCTTTACTTATCTTCATCTGATTCCCCTCCTACCCTAAACTCTAATAATACTCAGCGTAAAATACTAGCCAATCAAATATTATAAACTGCAATAACTTGTAACGTCCGCAGCTCTATCGTTTCTCTCGCTTTTAAATTGATAGTCAATTTATACAACCATTCATGTCAATTATTTATTCTGCGAATAAATATGCATATAACATGTCAGATAAACTCTAATATCTTCGGGTAAAAGTTTGCAATAAAAAAACCATTAGCACTTTTTATCGTAAATAGTTTCGTTTCCATGTATAACTCTATTCGCTACATACACAAGCAGTAGTAAATAGTGTAATTGGGGAAACATTAAAGTCTTCGGATGTACCTCGATAACTTTCTTTTAGGAATTTATAAACGAACGCGTAGTTTTGGCAATTCTTGTGGGTTCACGAAATGTGGTTTGGCTTCATACCGCGGCCGTCGACGGATGTTGTTTCATCGGTGTAAGAGGATAATACCACGAATCCCCACAAAGAAACAGGACACCAAACCGTAGGGATTGATGGCTGTGGTTCGAGACATACGAGTTTAAATTTAGCAGTTTGGAGGGATTGCTCACCAGTCATCACAAACAAGTGTTGAGATTGTATTCGGCGAACCTTCGTTGCAGAGATGTTGCACACAACTCTGACGTTAGATGATGTCATCAGGAAGAGTATGGCTACGTATACGCATATGCAATTAATATATTACTTTACTCAACCACAGTAATAATTCTTTTACTAAACGTCGCAGGGGAACTTGGCGTCGTCATCGAGCATTACGTGAAGACTTGCTCATAAACACAAGAATGAATGTGGATCAGTTTTATTTACGACAAACTTCCGACATTATTTTTTCGTTTTTGGTTGCTATACTTTTTAGCGTGATGCTATGTACAGGTAACTGATAGATCGAGCAAATGATTATTGGGTGCTATAAGTATTCCTCAAAAGTTTTTGTGGGACCTGTGGCAAAGTGATATGTAGTGTAACTGAGCTATAAGCTCTCGTTCAATAACTCGTGTAACTTTAAAGCAGAAAGTGTTGCTAAGCGGAGGTCAGCCGCTCCAGGATACGCACGCTATAAAACCTAGGGTGATGTCACTGCCGGCCATGGCAGGCCCATAGTTTTAAAACACTTCCTTAGGACACAGTTTCAATTTATAATGATAAAAACACACTTGGAGGTCATCATGACAATAAAACAAGTCTTCTTTTCTGGATATCTAAAGCCGTTGAAAGGCTTGAGGTTGTTGATACGTTGGCCCGTGTGTGTCGAATATTTCCTTGGAGCTGCGTGACTTGTGTGACCCACTTCAGGTCGCCATCACATATTCGCTCCTGTGCATTCACTCGTTCTCTCGTTTGTGAGGTAACAAGGTTTAACAACTTGCAGGTTTGAATGGTGACGAGGGTTAAGTGCACTGGTGATGCTGCTATATCACATTTTACTAGAAGACAACATTATTCTACACCTAAAAACTAGTTTTATATTGTCACATTACCTACAAGGAAGCAGAGAATGGAAACAAATTTTGAACACCAGAAATTTTCGTGAATCTTTATAAATGCATCTTAAGACAATCTTATGTATCTTAACTTTTTAATGAAGTTTATATTTATATTTCCAGTTACAGTTTTATGTAAATTAAGGCTTATTAGTTGTAGTTGCGAACTAGAGTATCCGTCGCTGTTAACACAAATGCTTTTGAAGTCGGTTTGTTGAGAGAATTTTTCGTTCCTTCAAGACATGGGATGAACAGTGAATGAACTTTTTACATGTTCACAGAACATTTACTTCGCCCCAATCAATTTTTGTTTGCCAATGACTTATTTTCTTCGGTATAAAGTGTTTGTATCATTTGGAAGATTCAGTAAAAATAAATTTTAAAATATTTGAAGGTACAAAATATGCAACATACTCGGTTCAATCTTTGTTTGCCAATGACTTATTTTCTTCGGTATAAAGTGTTTGTATCATTTGGAAGATTCAGTAAAAATAAATTTTAAAATATTTGAAGGTACAAAATATGCAACATACTCGGTGAAAGGACAACTGACGTCAAGCACAAAACACTTCACTAACACAAAATTATATAAAAAGTGCTATAAAAGTTCTCTGGAGTTCTATGGATGCAATGATATAGCTCTTGTTTTTAGACTAGGCTTAGACTAGAACTGACGGCCAACTATGGAATGGAAGAAAACACTGATTGAATTTCACCTTTAGGGGTTCGTTGTAAATATTTTATTTCTCAAGAAACATAAAAATTTGATCAGTTGTTCTCAATATTCCTGTTTATAAGGAACGTTAGTTTACTGGAGTGTTTTGACTGTGATCCCTTCATTGAATAGTACATCCCTAAACTTCGTTTATAGTATTAGTAAACTAACTTAACCTTCCGTCTTCAAATAGGACCCCTCGTACGTAGTTTGTTGGAAGTTTTCTGAGGCATTATTATGAGCTAATCTCGTGTCTAGAAAGGCATTTACATTCTACATTTTCTTCAGTCTTCCCTCAAAAATGAAGTCAGTCGATATATGAAACAAAAACTCAACAAATGCCAGAAAATGAATGTAAATCACAGTACAGGTACATCGTTCTGTCGCGGACTACCTTGCTTGGGGGGAAAAATATACTTGTAATTTAGAACATAAATAGATGGATATTACTGGTATTGTACGACTACATTTATTCAGGTCGGTGAAGAGTTCATTATGAGTCAAACACAGTTCTATTTATGCATGTGAATGAACATTAATTGGTATACCATTCGTCGATATAATTTTCTATTCCAAACTGAAGTGTGCATGCAATACACTACACAGAATGAGAATTCCGACTACACTTTACAAGCACTAGCGCTACATTGAAGTGAGCGTTTGCGGGATTCGTACGCGAAGCTCATCTATGCTGTGGCTACGTACTACCAGATTGTTTTATCAATGCTACTATAGTCCAGTATATTATCTGCAGAGAAATTTCTCCATAGTAAATGTCTATACAATACGAATTTTTTGTGAATATTTTGCTTTATTTGATGTACGTTTTGATGTACTGCCCTTAATTAAAAATTAAACTTGTCAAAATAAAGTATACCTCTCCTATTACATGTAGTGATAATGGGAACGGTAGGTTGCTAAGTTATTGAGTAGTTCGAAGCGTAACCGAAATAAAATTGAGAAAAGTTTCCAATTTTATGTCTCTGAGACTCGTTTATAAGAATCCAAATAATAGATTAAGGACTCCTCAGATTGCCAATTGCATTCATTAAAAATATATGAATGTAAATATAGATAGAATAGCTTGATATGTTTATGATTGGTTTTCTAGGGTTTGCCCTGCATCTCTTTCAGGTAATACGGGGTAGGATCCATAAACATAACCTGAACTCCTAGTTCATTTTTGGTTGCCTTCCTCTTTCTTCCTATACTTAATAGTGCCAGTTACTGGATCGCCTTAATGTAGCCTGTCACCCAAAATAATTACTTTCGCATAAATAGCTTAGAATAGTGATTTTAGTTTATATATTTGAGTTTCATAGATTCAAGGATCATTTCAATCTCTGTCTGTCACGGTGACATTCATGAGCAAACGGTCAGACTGACTTTGTTGAAACTTTATATCATTATACCTGAAACAAAAATTCAAGCCTCAATAAACTGTCATACGTCATATGGATAGTAAATTACAAATCCTGATTTTGATAGGTTGTTGGCCTTGTATAAAATGTGTTCTGTCTGAAGTGGTAAATAACTGAGTATATTTTAAATTGTTAACCACTATTTGTGAAAGATCATACTTAAAATTAAGTCTTCCCACTTACCCATTAATTTTATAGGACATGTTTTGTAAGTTGGAAAAATAGGTGTTGGGAGGCGAGAAGATAAGTACGTAATAATCTTGCAGAAGATAGCAACAAAAATTATTAACAACCTTTGTATATCATAGTTATGTAAGGCTTTAAGGTATAAAGATAGGTCCTATCGATAGTATACATCGTAGACTTTTTTTTATCCTAATGTTAGGAATCATTATAGTTTTCATTCACGTATGAACATCGGGCACGTAGTTAGTGTATTCATACAACAGTTGTATTCAAACGCTTCTGTTACTTACATTTTTTCCGTATTTGTATACTGAAGAATATAGTGCTTTGACATTCGTGTTTTGATTCGTGCACGTACTGTTGAAAGCAACCCCGTCGTCTGAGAGATCCTTGACGAAAGTGAGAGCGAGTCCTGTGCGTGGGCGTCGCGTGTGGCTGCGCGAGGCGAGGACAGTTTTAGCGCAGTCCCCCGCCCAGAGCTTTCCTCAGGTCATCTGCAGCACGAACACTCACTTCACACTTCATTACGCAGGACACGACAGTGTGCAAATAATTCTTCATCTACTTAGACAAGCACCAACGTTATACTTGATTTAATGTTGCCGACACGTTTGTTTCGACCCGCAGTGATCTTTTCATTCAACTTTTCACTCTTTTGCATGAGTTACAATGATGAATAGATTTTCTGTACGATTAAACTTCAGTAAACGATTCCTCAATTCGGTTCGTAGGAGCTACAGTCTTTCTGTTAATTGTCCAGATTTAAAAGAACTGAATAACAAAAATCGATCAATTTTGATTAATGATATTGAAATTCTTAGAGATTGCAAATACGTGCCTCCTGTTTACTGCATCAAGGTATTCTTTCGTGGAGTGATGGTTGGTTCTCAAATATGAAGTTTAGTATGTGCTAATTTTAGTAGCTTCTTCAAAAACAATATAGTTTTGGCTTCAGTTTATTGGTCACTCTTGCTTTTATTTGCTAAAGCAAAAAAATAAAAATGTAATACGAAGCTTAGATTTCGTAATAATTATAATAGTCTTCACGGTTTTTCACATTTTACACTAAACAAATATTGTGCTTTCGTAATATATAGTTTCCACCTGGCAAATGCCCAATAGCACCTATGTAATAATAATACTTTAGGATTTATTGTGTAATTCGTAAATACTCAGGCTTATGCTTCATCCAACTAAAATTTTCTCCTCCTGTTCCATCATTGAATGCTTTAGTAGTTACACTTTGTTCGTATTAGTATATTTAGGGACGCCTGTGGAATGTTTTGTCTCGCAGATATTTCTCACCAGATTGACTGCGGGGGCTCACCTTTGCTAATGCCTCGTCTACTGTGGTCGTCCAACCCCACAGCAAACTCCTCCCCCGTTGTTCGGAAGGGGCGTGAGAATAGTACCCAATACCTGATGCAGGTTTTCTAAGGTTTTCCCTGCATCTCTTTTAGGTGAAACACCGGGTAGGATTCTTAAACTATAGCCTGGGGCCTTTAGTCACCTAGTAAACCCTTCGCTACGTAGCTCTACCTTTTCAATTCCCTTTGTATGGTATTAAAGGGGAGTTGCATGTTTCAGGATCACACGCATTAGCTTGTTCATAAAAGAACGGTAAAATTAAAAAAAAAACACACATTCATAAAATGTTTTGGCATCACACTTTGTTTTCCTAGGGCAGTTTATATTTTAAGCTGATTTCGGATATATAGTTTGCTACCCATGAAAATAAATAAAGAATTTTTAACCCATCTTGGATGGAGATTTTAAGAATTCCTCCAGTCGGGTCTAGGTCGCTAAGGAAAATCCTGTATTTATCATGACTATATATTTGTACATAAATTTAGTTTTTCTTATAAGTATACAATATTTGTATTTTCGTTCAACGGGTTTAACTTAAAAACGTTAGTTTCCTGTACAAATTTCTATATCCTGTAAATTTTAGTGATAAAAACACACATTAGATTGAACACTACTGCTATTTCTCCTTACCTCAAATCATCCATTCCAATTTTTTATTGTTCTCCCTTGTTACAAAATTTTAAGGAACATGAAATACCCACCATTTACTGGTTTTGTAATACCGTTTCATTATTAATACAAAACTCCATAATAATTCACTTGTTCAGATTGCTATTCTTATTACATTCTGCCAACGAAAGGTCACTCAATGCCCGTATCAAAGAACTCGTCTCCCATATCAAACTTCCCAATTAGAAACGTGCATTTGATTGGCAAAATTTTAAGATTTAAGTGTGGGCACTAGGTACTATTCCAGAATTATATCTGAAATGCTTCACATTAAATCTAACATTCCTGAAATTGAGGGAAATACATACTGTGAAGCTCTACAACGGCTGTGATTTTTTAACTTCTGGTTTTTACCATATTTACGTTTAAAATTAGCTATTGGGTTAATCGCTCGGTTTGTGCTGTGTTGTGCATGCGGATCTCACGTTTCTTCATATTCTGACGAAAGTTACAAGACTAGCAGAAACATTGTGTGTTATTAATTTGTCAGCATTGTGGGTACTTCTCTTTGTAATGTGAACACTAAAGACAGACGTTTATATTAAGTTAGCTTCTTGTAATTAATAGTGCGCCACGACGGGTATGCACGGCCCTTTATGGTTATCTATTTTTCTTAATTAGACAGCAGGACTTACTAATATAAAAAGGAAAACTTGTTAATCTGTGGAACATTATATGACCTGAAAATTATTAGATTCATACGAATGGAGACTACACCCGAGTATAATAGTTGTAAACAACAAATTCCGTAATTACTCTTTTTATTTATTAGTTCTTATAACTATATTGAAAATATCTCTATTATAATATTTTCTAAAATTCTATCTGAAAACTGAAGAAATTACGGTTTTCGTCAGCTTCCTGGAAGTGTGAAATGAAGATATATTTTATTGAAAAGTTAATGGTGTCATGTTATTACAATAATAAAGTTGAAAAGTAATTAATAATTTGGTTGTTGTTCAGGCGAGCGGCCTCAGGGACAATCTCGACGGCCCGACCCTGTACGGGAGTCCGAGGAGCGGACTGGGGACAGGCATCTTCCTCCCGAGGACGACGAGCTGCATCATGACGTGTAAGTACAAAAACATTTATAACCTTTCACTATAATTATTCCAACTTTTCATTATTTACTATACTGTTAAAAGTTTGTGAAATATTCTACTTCTACCGTCACACTTCAGTGGCTATGATCTAAATTCATCCTATGTTGAGCCGACAGTTTTGCCCGCATTATGAAAGTGCTCTTCCGTCGACGAGAAAATTCATGTGGTTCTCTATTATATCGGGTAAAAGGTAAAGGAACCACCGGATAATATTACGCAACCTCATTGCCCTTATGACCAATCGTCCACATTTGGCCAAAATATGGCGTTTTCAGCAAGACCATCGCGCGTCTTCAGGCAATTTCTAAGTCCATTATTGTCCTTCTAATTCTTTCCACGTGCACCTTATTCACCAGATTTAGATCCAAGGTCTCAATTTATATTGCTAAACTTGAATATCTGTTGTGTTGGGTGACGATTTGCTTCGAATAAAGTCATCTGAGGCAAACACCTATTTTGCGGAGTAGAGAAATAGATTTATGCTGGAGGACAAAATAAATTGGAAAGTCAATGGTTGAAGTATATTGTTTTTTAAGAGTCTGGGTTGGAAAGTTAGAAATGGGTACAATTATTTTTTCCCCTCTCAGAGACATCACTTTTCTTTCATCCAGTCCTCGTATTAAATATCACGAGCTTTTAGTTCTATTCATGCACAAACAATTTCTGTATTTAGCCTTGCCGGTCTCCCCATGTATAAAATAAAGGATACAAACAGTGTGGACGTGAGATGAAATGTTGCAATCTATGTAATGTTAATGGCTCATGACCCTTTTCATTGTTTGCCGCTTCACGATATTCCTGTGTAAGGTTGTAGAATCATTATTGGCTAGTCTGATCGCGTTGTAAGCCAGCCTCGCAGATTTTTGCAGGAAGCGGACACGTCGAATCCGTTCTCGTAATTTCCGTGCTACGTAAGGGACTTCCAGAATATCGTTTCACGAAACTCCTCTCCATTCGTACCGGTGTTTGCTGCTTTGTCGTGGCAAAGGTGTGTGATGTATATAAATAAAATTTTCGTGCACGTACGATTCGGAGATGATATTAAGACATTCTGTCTTGGAGCCGAGAAATTAATTCAGAAATCTATACAGCAAGTTGCCAAAAACAAGTAGTTAATGGTTAAATTCGCAGAGGAGTTATAAATATTAGTATCTATAACTGGATTGTTAATAGCCAAATAGCAAAATTGCTTGTGCTTACAATGCTATTATATTCAAATAATATATACTATTTGATCTGAAAAGGTAAGGAATTGAACAGCGTGAAACTTAAATTGTACAATAGTATAAAAGTTTCAAGCTTTGAGTAGTTTGACCAAAGGCGTAGTAAAACGTATTAAATACTTAATGTTAGTTTGTAGAGTTGATCGGTGACAAAGAAAAGTCTAAACTATAATGTACGACACCATAAGAGATCAAGAGGATGACCGTTTCACTAGTGAGGACAAGAGAAACGGCAGGGACGTAAGTAGCCTATGTCGAAAAAAAATCGTAGATCAGTACAGTATAGAATAAATGAAAGTGTAAGGGAGACTGCTACCTCATATATAGATTGAAAAACCTCCCTACATATAGAACGCTAATAAACAATCAAAGATTTCGATATGCTCAAGTTATTGTTTATTATTTTCCTGCAAACTATTTTAATAAGGGGACTCAATGATGAATCATATTCTTCTACTTCCATTTCTTGTCTTTCAAAGACCTTGTGTGTCTTGATCAGACTCGCATGACTAGGTGTAGTCTATTAGTAAAGATTAAGTAATCTACAGATTTAAACGCAGATGGCTTTTTTTTAAAAAAAAACGCTTCCGTTGATGAAATGTTAATAGCCCTTAACGTAATTCTTAATTTGAGTTACTTTTGTTTTAATCAAACTTCCTTCAGAGCTTTCCACTTTTCAGAGATTGTTACGAGAGTTTTGAAAAAAAATTGTATTTCAGTGTTAGAAATACAAACTAGTTTTGCTATTTTAGTTTCGTTAATGTTTTATCTGTATTATGCATACAAGTTTTTATGTTTTGTCTTAAATGAGCTATAATACTTATTATAAGAAGAAATGTAAAAAATGCTAAGGATTGTAAAGGAAAGATAACTATACTTCAGAAATAAAGGTAAAAGAAATGCGAAGTAGCTATTGAAGAATAACTGAAATCAAAAATCAGAATACGCGGTGACAGTGTATTTGACTTCACTTAAAAGAGAAAAACGTAACTTGAAAGTTATAGAACTAAGAAACGTATCTTAAGGTAATAGAATTCATTTTAAACCTGCAATTATTAATGATTGGTCCTTTTTTTGTAGGTTCAGAGCTAAATTTTTGAACAAAGGCGGCGACTTTCCATACTTGACCCGGAAATCTGTCTTTTAGTTTTTAAATTTTTTCATTAAAATTTTTACTTCGTAAAAGGGTTTTAAAAATTCAGATTTCATTTTTCCAATAACCATTCACATTGACATCTAGGCATGATGGTAAATAAATATATAGGGATTGTTGAATAAAGCATTACCACTATTATGACATGAAAGCGTAAGTGTGTGGTTTCATGCAACACGTTTCTTCAGTGTGTGTGTTTAAATGAAGTATGTTTCTCCATAGTGTTCCGCGTCTTTTGGCGTTTGCCCGGAATTTTGTTGAGCCCCTAACGTCTTGTTGATGCAACCTGCGAAGCTATGTAACAGTTTACGCTTACGTGGACATCGGAACACTCTTGATTCTCGGTTCACTTTGACAGACTCCAGATTATTTATTTTCTTTATTTTTTGGTATGGATGGTGTTTTTTAATCTCCCCGATTTATTTCGTAATTACTGTTCGGGAGATGTAGCTAGTCATGTGTTGACACGTTGCATAGTTGACAATTCCGCTCATATTGAAAACATTCGTGTTAAGAAATATCAGAATATACTGTACGTCATGAAACTCATCCGTAAAATGTTGTATTTAATATGTGTAGGGTATCTCAGTCACCATATCCCGTCATATAAAAACAATATTTTTAACAATGATAGTAGCGTTCCGACAGCCCGTTAAAGGGAAAGATCCTCCTGAAACGACAATACTCCCCTTCTCCTTTCCATACAGCGCAACTAATTCCCAAATTTGACATCAGGTAAATAATCTAACGTAGGCTTTCTCGGTGTATGTAGTTAACTAAGTTTTATCAGACTTCCAACCGGGTGTGAGAATGCAGTAATTTCACGTCCATTCAATAACCGACATTTGAATCATTTTCACCAGTAAATGATAGTGATGCCCCCTATCGGAACGTCTTATAATTACTGCATACAACAAAAGTCTTGCTCATTTGTATCATTCGAGCTTCGCTTATGGAAACTCAAGTGCGTATTTCATTCTGTTGCCTAAAAGTAAGATGTATTTTATTTGAAAACTTGTAAATCAAGTTTTGGTTTATTTGCTGTTTGATATCACAAACGAAAGTAAACGTTACAGTATACTTTCCGTTGTACGTAAACGTTATTTTTATTCGACGTAAAAGTTCTGGTAACCGAATGTGAATAAAGTTAAAGTTCGGAGACAAATAGGGGCAGGCCAAAGCAGGAAAGCAACTTTGTTTAATTTTTTTGGTGCATTTTATCTTCAACCACAAATGTAACATCAGCTAGTTCGTTACAAAATGCTGTTTAAGCGTGGCGTATCATGACTTGTTGACTAAGGATTTTGTAGTGTACGCGATACTGTTTACAACAGAGGTGTGATTGTAGGGTGTATATGTTGTAACAGTCATTACACAGGAAGTCTGAGCCTCTGTCGTCGCTGTTGAAGACGAGCCGATGTGTCATCTGACTTTTAATGGAGGTATTACGTGATGGATAAGTTCCGCAGAAGACTGTCCCCCTCCCCCCTCTGATGTCCCACTTCCGCCACCACGACGTAAGAGTTGCTAGATTAAAACGCTAGGGCGCATCGGCAGTTGCTAAGGGCGAGTGAAGTGACGTAGGGGCCCTTAATTGGGTTAGCAAGGGTTGTGGCACTCTCCATGGCCTCTCTCATGTGCTATGTATGCCAAATAGCATTTGCAGTGTCACGACACTTCGTAACACGCTTTCAAGAAACTTCAGTTCCCGAGTATCAAATCTCACCGAAAAGAAATGAGTACTGCTACGGAGCGACTTATTTTTTTCAATGTTTTCCGAGAAAGTGATCCTCGCAGAATTTCATTGCTGAGGGAGCAATGTATATAAAGAAGGCAATGTTTGAGCGTTGCTATCCGTGATTAATACTCCCGGATGTCGGACGGACAGCAGACCAAGTGTTGCCGTTCGTCGGCTTCGCGATAATTTTATCTCGAGCTTTACCGCTTCCTTGATGAACGTGCCCCTCAACTTTATAATTCATCACTTTCAAAATATTTTCCTCGTGGATGCTTCCCATCTCGGTATTTATTAGCTTATGACGGGATCGTCAGATATTGGTAGTAAGGGAGGGCCAGAGCAAAATGATCACCCTGATTTTTTCCGAGATTGGAGATATCTCGCGGATAAATCGTGCATTAAGTTTCCATTTGATGCTTAACCCCTACGTTTACGTCTTTTCTTCCTGCGCCTTTTAGGTAAAAATTGTTGAAAGAAACTATGTCAAGTAATGTCGATGTATGATTAGTTGAAGAGTGTTATTATTATATGTCGTAAATCGTAATGATGCATTTATTTAAGAGCATTCTGATGTATAATATGTTAACAAAAGTTTCTTGTCCATGCTTCCTTCCGATGAAACTAGATGACGTTGTGTCGCTGTAACTCAATTTTCGCTTTATGGATAAAAATTAAGCATAATGAATCCGAAGAAAATGGAGAAATCGGCGAAACCAAAGGAGATGTTCTTGGTCAGGATTACAAAGGTTCTGAACCTCGAACGAATTAAATGTGAAATTATGCATCCATTTGCAGTAGAGGAGTAAGGTATGATTATCAGTGCGTTATAAATGCAAAGACTCCAGGACTAGACGAAGCAGTCGCTTGAGAAGGAAGATACCAGTAGTGATGACAATCCAGAATGTATTTATTGTACTTGTCGAGAGGTTGATGATGTGCTAGATTTGAAAACAGTGTGCACGAGCGGATGGTGGTGATTGTGAAGTTTGCAACAGAAACATCCGTGGCTCCTATAAATTTAAATTTATAATGTTTCGAAACGTAGAATTCATAATTAAAAATCGGTTAACTATTTACATTTTGTATTTTTTCTTACCTATTTTGTGTTCAAAAATAATATTTGTGATGGGAAGAGTGTTTATACTTCTAAAATGTTGTAATGTATCTAAAGTAATGTAACAATAAGTTAGGGATCAGGTTGCCCCACCCTCGAGAGTAAAACTATTCTTTTCTATGGAATTTATTGATACACATGTTCAGCATTAAATGTGTTATTAAAAATTCTGCAAAAAGACAAGTAATAATAACTTTTTAAAATATGAGTAACGTTTCTTCAAACTGTTTTGAACGTCTTAGGGTGATCGTTTTGCCCTGACGTCCTGTATCTTAACTAGGAATACCTTCTCAGATTTCTTTGTAGGTGTAGGGGCAATTTGTAGTTAGAATAAAGTTCAAGTCATTGGTATTGTATTAGTCATCATTTCAACTGTTTGAAATAAACTTATAACGGTTAATTAAGGTGCGGGACACTTGAATAGGGAGTACAAGTATTAGTACTGTCCTGCGATATGAGAGGTGCCATGCAGTTTATCCTTCACGGAAAGGAAAATTTTGAGCAATTGTGTAAAGAGATGAATCGAGCCAAATGTCATCTAGTCTGAGGTGGAAGAGCAGTGCGGGGACTGGCGCCGCCGTGTGGCGTCGCGGCGCCGACGCGCAGTGAGTGCGTGGAGTCCGCGGCGGAGGGTCGCGCTGTTTATCGCGCGACGCCGGAAGAGACTGTTCCGCAGCTTCCGCTCGCGTCGCTCCGTCCGCAGACGCAGCGAGGCAGCCACAGGTAGGGGCTCGTGAGTCGTGGGCACGTGCTCTCGTGCTCTCGTCATCCCGTCCTCCCTCGGCTGCGTAGTTATGCCATGTTCCACCGGAAGAGGAGTCTGCCAGCGGGGCTGCCCAGCGCCGGCGGAGACACGTAAGGACTTTTCTTCTGCCTTCACTTTGACTCGGCCGTGTGGGACGTATAACTACTTCGTGACAGCGGAACGACATCGTTCAAATAGTATGTGGTGGATGAAGACATGACGTCTTGTCTAGTTCATCCAGAAGGGTTACTAGTCTTTGAAATGAGCTCTTTTTTGAAAATCGGCAATTTCGTGGGATAGCTTGAGGAGTGAAACTTCCGCGATGACGTATTTGCACGCGCCACCGACACGCGGAGCAACATTAGATGCTCTACATCGCAACTACCACGCAGCATAATTTGTGTACCGAAACTATATTTCCAAAATTTTCTTTTTTAAAATTACCAACTTAAACTGAATTTCAAGCACTGTCGATCGAGGCTTACCTTTTCGGTAAATTTTAAAATATCGTCGTGGCGATGCGCCGTTCCAGCTTGAAATTCAGTAATTGAGCCAAACGTCGATACTGCGCTGGCCTTCTGCCTACTTCGCGAGGACGACGAAGCCGAGTCTGCCGCTGGAAATCGACGACGCAATTGGGTCACCCACACGGGGGTTGAGAGAGGTCGGCTTGTGGTCTGGGTATTCTCGCTTCCACCGAACGCCAAGTTCACGGACTCTTCCCGTCCGATTTCGCAAACTTCCTCGCCTTTTCCGCAAACGTCCGCCATAACTACCTCAAAGTATTTGCACGCGCCGTCGAAATAATTACTTTTTAATTCAACTTCTAAATCGTCAAGTAGCTTAGAATGACACACACAAAGTATTTGTAGAATCCATGTACACGTTGCCTCTATAGTTTGTGTTGGTATTGTATAACATACGCTCTTATCGATTGTGTAGAATAGCGCGCATTCAATATTTTGTTAACTCAAAAGTATATTGTAAACTGTTTCGAAAACGTTGAAAAAATGTGAAAAATCTGTTGATAACAAACTCTTAACGTAATCCGAATCTCTTAAGTATTCATGTGTAAATCTTCAAAAGTTTATAATTAAACTGTAAGTAACTTATCTCTTTTGTTACCTTCCCCTGTCAGCGATCACTCGTCAATATGCTTCACTATTCGTGCGAAATCTTTTAACATTGCTAACATTTCCCTCGAGAAATTGTTTGATAGACATTGCAAAAGGTTGGATTTTGCAAGGTTTATCCTCTGTGTATTCGTCGCACACTAATATTGACAGTTTTGTCCGTAGGTTCGCTCTGTAATCGCATATACACATATTGAGCAGTTAACTTCCAATGACGTGATGTTATGGTATTATGGAATATTTTCAAATTTCAACTTATTTTTCCAATGTTTCTAAGAACTTTTCGCGATTTTCGTCCCAAAATACGACGTACTAGATTTCCCATTATACTTTACGAACACGCTGAACCGCACACTCAAGCTTTTTACTAGCCTTCTCTAAAATGAATTGTAATAGTTTGAATAAACTTGATCTGCAGTTTCGCTACAAAAGTCTATTTTCAGATCAACGCGGTTGACATTTAATTTACTACTTTCTGCTTTACTGTCGCTCTTTACTGCAGAATTTTAGCATTAATTTCACTATAATGCCAAGCTTCCGGCGGATGGATTATTCTCATTTAGTTATAATTCCAATTATTGGTATACAGTACATATGTAATTACTAGATTTCTCACAATTCTAACATTATTGTGTTGTTATCTTGTACAACTAAGATTGTAAATTTATATTTTTGTCCGCTTCATTGAGATTTTAGTTGAGTGTATAAACACTAATATTATTACAGAATGGGCAACCATTATCTTTCAGCTTCGGCTTAAACTTTCAGTCTACTTTTAATTATTCCTAGATGTTATATAGATCACCCTATAGATGGATGTATGAATTTCCAATGACCATAGACTGCTTGTTTACGTAGTTCGTATTACGTGATTATTGAATTTAATGGACCGTTAACGATTGATTCTCCACAAAAGTACTGCAATTATGAAATAGTGTTAGGAAGTAGTTGTGAAATAAGTGCAATGTGAACTTACTGTCGTGTGCTAGTTTGTTGCTATTATTAAGCTACATTTACGTGTAATACTTATTTCCGTGTATTATAATACGAGGTGTGTTCAAAAAGTGACTGGAATTTCCGTCTTTTGGAAAAAAAATTTATGTATTTGTCTACATAATTATCAGCTTCAAAATAGTTCATAGTCTTCGAATTCCCGAAACATTTCTTTTGGGATAGCGTTAAGCTATTTCTGCAATGCACTCTTAACTTCATCTATGCTTGTAAAATGATGGCCCCTTAAGGTTCTCTTCATTTTTCGGCACAGAAAAAAAATCAATCGGAGTGATACTTACCTAAAATGGTGACTGAGGCATCACCAGTGTTTTTTTGGCAAAAAAGTTGAGAAGAAATGAGGTGTGAGCAGGAGTTCAAGCCATGAATTGCTTCGCCGGAAATCCGGCCTTTTTTCATTTCTTGAGGCAAACGGCATTGATCTTGTAGGTAGTACTCCTTATTGATAGTTTGTTCTTGTGGCAATAACGTGTTGTGCTCTATTCCATTAAAGTCGAAGAACACAGCCTAACCTTCACATTCGACGATAGTAGTAGAGTTTTTCGGTCTTGCCGATGCAGAATGTCTCCACTAAAACGATTGAGCCTTAGTTTCAACGTCGCACCCGTAAAGCCACGTTTTATCGCATCGTTGTTGACTTCGTTTAGCGTGTAACTTTCATTTGTCATTTGGAACATTATGTTGTTATACACATACATACGCAAAACAATGGCAATATCATCGGCGACCGTTCATAATCATTTCTTACATTTTCTTGATTTCATCGATTGTTGATGTCCAACGTCATCACTTCTTGGAAACTCTTATACCGCTTGCAAACCCTTGCTTTATGAAAAACAGTATTTCTAAACATTGTTGCTCTCTACTCTGATCTTATAGCAAAATGTTTAAACTATGGCCAAAGCAGCCTTTTTAAATACCCGATATGACTCATTATGATGATCTTTGAGGTGGCTAACAATGTTTAGACACTTTTCAGACATGTTTACCAACACACCAACGAAAAAATCGCACGAATTGACTAATGCATCCCAATAAATAAAATTCTTGTTAGGTTTTGGAACATACCTCGTATGTTAACCTTAATATATAAAAATTTCTCTTTTTTCGGCTATGATAATATTTCAAGTATATTTTCTTTGTAATGTACAAATTATATTTTTTATATATTTATTATTGTAATTTGTGTTTATTGAAACATTGAATATTAATATTTGGTTGCAGTCCGCATCATGCCCCCAGGAAGCCATCTGCCACCTCCATCAACCGCTCAGAAAGCTACAAAGAGCGGGTGCAAAAGGTAAGTTTAATCAGCTGCCAATGACGTACACATTAAGTCAATTCTATCCAGACCTTGTTGCATTCTCCCTATTATCATGACTTTGATGAACATTTTACTACAGTGATCGGGAGGAGGAGATGATAATATTCATTCTACGCCTTAGTGGAAAACGGACGGTTTGCCTGCCATTTACTGATGGCTGAAAACCAGTTTCCCTTTATTTGCATTGTCCTTGACGCAAAGTGTGTGTTCATCTGGACATTACTTCCTCGATATTTCACTTTTATTTTTCTCCTTTTTATTGCTCCAAGATCTTTAATCGATAGCTGTTCCATTGATTTCCCTCTAATTAAAACAAAATGTAGCTATAACATAGAACAGAAGTGTACAATTCATACACAAAACATCACTCCAGTTGGTAATTTAATATTCCTTACCGTATATTAACATAAAATGTAAAGTTCGTCCATTTTTCACTTCTTTTGCCACACTTACTTAATATCCAAAGGTTAAAGTTCCATTTTAAAATTATTTTATTGTCTGCGTTTTATTATTGCATGTATTTATTAGTGGAGGTAACTTCTTTTCTGGAATTTACATATTCTGGTGTGCGTTTCATACTATCTTTCTTTAACTTGAAATCGGTGCAAACATTTTCAGAGAGCAGAAGTAATGCTAACTTTCAAAATTCCCAAATCCGTTTGGTTATTAAACGTCGCAGTTACCACAAATTTGCTTATTTCTTGAGTTAAGTACCGAGGAATCCTTTAAGTATACATTTATAGATTCCATTATAATGTTACATATTCTAGGATGTGTTTAACTAGGTATTATTTTCCCGTATTGACATTAAGTAGATCCGCAGGAGTCGTGTATCTCGGTTACTGAAATTCTCACTTTCGTCCAAACAGCCACGTCTACCTATTTCATTTGACACGAGCAGATTTTTTTAATGACATATATAAGTATCAGAGTTAGTGGTAATTTATACGCTTTATATACTCTAACGAAAGTGTCGTATGAACTCCTTTATTGTACTAATTTAATGGTATTTTTATTTGCCAGTGAATTGTTCCCCAGTTGTATTAACTGAATCTAGAACAATATTTTGTCTGTGTAAGACTGCGTGGGTGTAGATCAAGCTTCTGTCGTTGTTCCTTATCTCGGCCATCTAGAATCGGGCTGATTTATTGTTGATTATTGGGGTTGAGGTCAGCAGCGTACGGTTCGCACCTGCCAAGAGAAAGTGTATGACAACCTCCAACTTCTTTGGGTCCTGGCTCGGTCCCAGTTGACGTCCAGGGGAAATATAAGCGTGTTTTAGGGTGGGTCCTAAAAATTATAAATAATAGTACGTTTAGGAGTCCACGCGTATTTTAAAACTGCTGGTTATCATTGTTCTCATCTTGTTTGATAGGTTGTAAACTATTTGTTACATTTATGGAAGGTTTGAATATATTGTTCAGCCGGAATACTATAAATGTATTAACTCAATGTGTCAGTTTGCCTAGTCAGTCAATTGTTTTGGTGTCATTATGTGGTATTTGTTAGTCATTTGAAGATTTTCTCTAGTTCAAAGACTTACCAGTCCTAACAACACAATCGTCTGAACTTGATGTTTTATACCAAGAAGCAGCACCATAATAGTACAATTAGGTTACATTAAACATATTAGGTATTTCATCCTCATTCCTATGCAAACACATTTTCAAAGTTTTGGGTCTGCGTAAGAGCACGTCAGTAATCAAAAGAAAATATTTAAGATTTTAAAAAAGAAATTTAAAGTTTTTAAGATGAATTTTTTGCGTGTCTCATATTGAACTATAGTCATTAATTGGACGAGTGGCATTCCATAATAGAAACTATTTCAATAGCTTTTAAATTAAACCATGTGCAACTAGAATTCTTACATTAGCTAAGAGAAGAGTACGCGAAATCTTTCGCATTTCTTTGACTTCTCATGGCGATGTAAAACAAGAAAACTGATAGGAAAAACTTTTATCACTTTATAAGTATTGCCAATTGTTTAAATTTTCTGCATTCCACCTTTTGACTTCGAAGAGCTCGTCTTTTATTTTTATGGATTAGTGTGAACATGTCAACTGAAGATAAAGCAAAGGCTAAAATATTCCCTCATTTGTGCAAATATATGTATAGTGGTACAAGCATACCTGATACTAAAGTATTACATCGTATTTAATGGCAAAGTTTCACACTCGCATTTTCTGCTGTACATTTATTCTTTTTAATTGATAAACTGCTCTAGAATTCAACTTCAGCATGCATATTACATGGGGGCAGAAGTGATGTCTCCTGAACTAGGCAGATAACCCTTCCGAAAATTCGAAATCTATATTCTGTGTGACGTTTTTCACGCTAAGGTGTGCCATGATATGTAGAAGTAATTTACTAGTTTGGTATGGTATATTCAACTTTTTTACAACATATTTTTCTTCGGACGTTTACTTCTTATCCAATTTTCATCATCCAGGAATTATATCCTCAATTGAAATCGGTAAATTTTTAGACGAAAATCATTTTAACTTATTCTATTAGATCCATTTTAATAACAAAGATAAATTATAGAAATTGCAAATACACGAGTAAGAAAATTGTACGGTTTCGTTATTGTGATACGTAAATGAGGAAAATATTAAATATAAACTGAATTAGCAACACACACACAGTTTAAAATTATTTATAAATAAGTAGATATTAATTGTTGGCACACGAATAAATACGTATGTATTTTAGCAGGAAAAAATATACAGGTTTTCGCACTGTCCAAATAAACGTCCTGGAAACCTGTGCAAAATTGAATTGTCGGTATAAACTCCTCCAAATCTGCAATAGGCCCATTTATCCTCAAAACCGAACATCCTCTCACTCAATCATTCTACCTTTTTCGCTCTCGCATCCCAATAAATAACTCCATCACTTACCTCGGACTAAATCTAGACTCCAAACTCTCCTGGAAACACTACCTTAGCCACTCTACAACAATTATAACCATGTAAAATAATATAATCTACATCACTACTTACATAAGTCTTTTCTTGCTTTTAAATTGAATGTCACTGTATAAATAATAAACATGAATATATGGAAAGATTGTAATGTCCAATAATATATTGCTTGTCATACCAACTGTAATATCTTGGGATAAAAGTTCATTTAAATAATTTTTTTTAAATAACATTTTATGGAAAGCGCTTCTAGTACTTCAGGCCACACATATAGATAGTACTGTCAAAAACTGTAGCTATATAATTTAAAAACTGACGTGGGGAAAACCTTGGTGCAGAAATATTAGATGAAACATTGTTTTGCTGTTCGTCCCTCAATTTTTAATTCCCTACCACGCCACTGCGTTATAATTATACAAACTTTGCTTGATTTTGGTTGTTTGGACAAAAGTTAATATGGACCAACCTGTTCAGCATGTTATAGCAACAAGGAAATGTTCCTCAGACAAAAATATTGAGGGCAAAAATCGAACTTGGTATCGAGAGGGTTGGATATAAAACATCTGGTTAAGCTTGTTGGTTTTGAAGTTGTGTGAAACTGTGAATGTATTTAGGGAAGCGTGTGTCCAATTAGCCGTGAAATGTGTGCATTGTATGCTAGTTTGTGATGTTGCCGAGATCTCCTCCGGCGCTGCGTATCTGGACAGTGGCGACACTCGCGGGTCTCTGAAAACTACCTTAACACCACATGCTATACTAAAATTTGTAGTTTGTTGTATTGCTTCAAGTTTTCTCCTTCTTCAGTGTATTTGCTCAATCCCGACAACGTATAAAAATCGAACTTACCGTATCAGAATTTGTTATAGATTTATGAATAGGAATGTATATAAAATGTCCGAAACTTGAAATATTTGATTTTATGTTTCCACTTTTAAATCGTAAAACATAGTTTTTAGATACCTTTCAACTCCGCGGGAATAGGAAACGTTAGCCCCATGAAAAGTACTTAAATTTTATTCCAGCTTTCAATGATGTGGTAATTTATTTAATGTTGTTGTTGTGGTATTCAATCATAAGTAGCAGAATTCCTTAACTTCAGTCAAAATATCCCTTCTCAATCTAACACCCTTTTTTATTCCACCGTTTCCCATACTACACCCAATTTCCATAGTTTTCCCCCTATTAATCGTAATGTTCAACTCTTTCTCCATGACCACGTGCATGCCATTTATTATGGTCCCCCTACTTTGAGGCTGAACTTTGAATATTTAGTAGTAAACTCGGGTTCACGTAGTTAATAATTAGGAATGTGATTAAAGATACATTGGTTACAGAACTTTTTGGTTCACTACAATCTATTTCTGTTGTCTATCCAATCTATTCTCAATGCTAGGTTGTTAAATTTCAAAAATCGTCAATGGTAGTTTTTGACGGAGGTGTCATTTTGACTCATTTCCGGTGGTCTGATAAGAATCTTTCATATGACCAAAATTGTAAAGCGTCGAATTTCCAGTTGACTACGTTTCCTCAAAATTGTTATTAAATACCCAGTTTTAGAGCTAGAGGGGCCTAAATGTGGAGGTTTTTAGGAGGGATGAGTTCGAGGTCGAGAGGACCTCTAAAAGGGCATAAGGAAAAGAGTCAGACGCGAGAGATCAGAGAGGAGCTAGCGAAACGGAAAGTCGGACTGGCTGGCTGCAAGTGTCGCGAGGAACAAAATTGGAGGCACGTTTCCTGAACCACATCAGAGGCCCGCGTTTCACATGCCGCCCTGAAGCTGCCTATGCGTTTAATCCAGGGCTGTCGCTCAACCAGGAAACTAGGGGAGGATAAATGCAAAGTAAGAAACAAAAGGCAATCTCTCTGCGCTATGCGTATAAACGTTATACAGCCTGTGTAAAATAGATTAAATTTATGTCTCTTGCTATGTTATTTCTTTGGCTAAGGCTCAGCTGGGCAAATAAAATTCAGTAATTTCTAAATATTATAATTTTATTAATATTTTAAGTTTGCTAATAATAAAACTTTTAAATGTCAATGTTGAGATTTATTGGCGCCCACCCATTTAAAATATACTCTGTTCTTTAATATATTTATAAATTAAAAAATAAAAACCACGTACCAACAGCAGCTATCACTGTTCTATGTCATCTTGCAGTCCAAAGACTCTTGATTAAATTATATCCCCTGATAGTTTTCAAGATCCGCTCAATATGAGTGACAAACGCTTGATTGTAAAATAAATTTTATTTCATTGATCTGATGCAGACAACACGCCGAAAACACTCGCTGCCGAGAGCGTGGCACGGACAATTCTGTGCTCATGTTTTTATTGGTTGTCTCCGAAACTTATGATTGCGGGCCCCTCTGAAAAGAATAATGCACGTGATGCGACCTCATTCAACGAGTGAGAATCGATATTTCACTCAACTCCTTTTTTTCCCATATATACGTGCGATTTACTGATCAAGTACCTCGTTGGTTTTTTTAAAAATAAAGTACGACTTCACTAGTAAAAAATATTAGGTCCACAAAATTTTGCCAGTCTCGGCGAGTCGACTTTTTAGCCTTAGCAAGTGAAATCATATCTTTACGAGAAACTTTCTTTCTGGGAGGAGGAAGGGGAAATAAATGTAAAATCGACCAATAAATTAGCTACTAATGTCCAAAGAAAAATTTACTTTAGTCTGTCTACTTATAATAATTGGGGGAACTATCATTGCCTGTTTCTAGTTTTCCCTTTATTAAAATGATAACACGAAGTCTTTTTTTACGTTTAAAACTAATTATACAGTGACGTAGATATTAAAATTTTATATTTGCCTATACATGTTCTAATGGTAATTAAAAACGAAATTGTAAAGATTTGTTAGTGTACAGTGGCACCTGGATTATTCTTGCTCAGCTATCCGTCCGTTTTAAAAGTTCTGAATATTGTGTGGAAGTCTGATTACGATAAAATGAACAGGTTTTATTTGTGAATTCATATAAATCAATTTGTTATAACATAAAAAAATTGTAGCTATTCAAATTTAAGTAGAAAAACTCTTGCAAAGTATATAATGTTGGTTTTCTGTATAAATGACAGTTTAACAGCAAAACACACACAAATTGAAATATCTTAGAATAAAATGTTTTTTCTGTTCAGAAATCGAAATAACTATTCAATGAGAGTTATCGTAATAGTATAGTACGTGTAGGAGTTCAGCACTAAGATGTGATCAAAAACCAAGCCGTGTTTGAAGTAACAGAAAAATTATATAGAATATTGAACACTAATTTAATTTCGAAGCAAATTTTACTTTACAGCCATGTTTGTATGTTTGCGTGTAGATTTCTTCGACGTATCCCGCTTTATCGTCCTAGAGAAATGTTACCCGCGCCTTCTAAACCATGTACTGAGAAAAATAGATTTTAGAACGCTTGGTTAAATTTGTAATACCAAAAGAAATGTACGAGATCTTGGACAGAATTCACACACATCCGTCTATAATGAAATCAAATGTCGCTCTCCCGTACGTCCGAAACGATCTCCACAGGACGCCAGTTAATCGACCAAAATAAAGTCTCTTTAAGCGGTAATAGAATCCAGCAATTATATTTGACTTCGATGTACACGGACGCGAATCCCCGTAGCAAATTCCGAGCTCATGGATATTGACGCAACATGCAGCCGTATTGGTCTGAGCCATAATTGAGATAAATCAGCTCTGCAATAATGTTTCCAATAGCTATGCAATTAAATTAACGATTACAGTTCGTCACGTTTTAGCTCAGTTAAAATGTCAATAATTATAAAAATTTTAAGTTTGACAGTCTTCTGTACACATCATTGCGTATTACAATTGTTTAGTATATGTAAAATGTTGGTAATTGAAATGATGCCACATCTATATTATTACATATTTATTGATGGAAAATCGCGTGACTACTATCTCGATATATCACGTGGTTGCTACTTTACCCTCAAATGATAAACAATACCGTTAAAACTGAAATATATGCATCGTGAAAATGTTATCCGTTCTTGCTTCACAGTCTTCACGATTATCCGTCAGCGGTCTGCTCCCGTGACTTAATTGAGGTTCTACCTTTATGTGTAATTAGAACCAAATATTAAAACAAGAAAAGTAAAAAGTATAAATCTTTGTGTAGAACAATGAGAAACAAATGCGCTTCTCTTGAAGACCAAGTATTTCCAATATTATTCAAAAATACTTTTAATCATTGCATCTGCCCTTATTTTATTACATATCACTGTGACATTCTTCTAATTCTGTTCTCTACTTGATTTTCTTATTTTCCATTTTCACATTTCATATGTAAGTAGTCCGTGGAATTGACAACACCGAATAAACTTATTCCTAGTTTTGGATTCGCTTGACTTGCGAACATTCCTGCGTATACTATTCGTTCGGCTGCAAAATGTAACGACAAAGAGGAGTTTGTCGTCTTTAGGACTGGTTACAACTGTCACTACGTCAACGGACCTATTCTTAAGATTCCGTGCAATATATAGATCCGCCTGTCTGTTTTTGCCGGAGTCGGGCCTAGCTTGCTATATATTTAGCTCTGCTATTGGCATTGGCATTGAGTAAAAGCTGATGCCTCGCGAATTGACGCCTTCCGTTCTATACTGTCGCTATTGACACGTCCAAGTTAATCTGACGTTAAATAGGTCGTATAAAAACTATAGTAAAATATTGCTTCCGTCGTGAAAGACTTCATTAGCTTCTCAGTGGCGCGTCTCCGGCGTTCGGAGTAAAAGCTTTTTTCACTCTTTCTCAGGCGAGAGATATTGACTGCATTGCAACATCTTCATCCGGCGTTGCCTTCCATCGCCTTCATTTCCGTTCGTCGAGTCCATTCAAGTATTTTTCAATAAGCACTGCTCCAGAACCGTATCGTTATATTACCACTATTTCGCTTTCCGCAATTGCTAATTTTCTTGCATCTCGTTTTATTGGCAATCTACTTTTAATTATCTTGATATTTTCTTCCATTTTTGGCAGTAGTTTATACTTTGATGGGAAATGCTCTTTATTCAATCATTAAATTCTTGTGTCCAAGTCACCGAAATACCGCCAGTTCTGACTTATCAAAATAGGATTTCTAATTTATTTGTCTGATTGTGTTACATTTTACTCGCCATAATGTAGCATACAATTTATACTGAGGTCTTGCGTAGCGGCTCGACTGTTATGGAATATTCCTGTAGACATACTTCAAAATCTAAAATCATTGTAAGAAATACATTTCATTGAAATCCTCAAAGAATGAAATTATCAGGAGCCTAGACGTATGACACAATTGCTGATTTCTGGCATAACTAGTTTCCGTACGGGGTTTTCAACACATCCTGATATTGTATTAAGTATTCCTAATTTCTATGATGTTACATATTTCTATTCTTCGTTTATGGTAGCATTTTAATTTAGCATTGTCTCACATTTCGCGATCTTGGAGAACACGATTTTGAGTTTCACTTCTACGAAATTATGTAAAGTATTTGTTTCTATCTCTGTAAAGAATTCATATTGACTTCATCCCGTGAGTAATTAATGATAGTGTACGTTTTCGAGAGCTCAGTACCATGGTAATAAAGAGAGATGTACCATTCCTCAAGGATATGCAACCAAAACTTAATTTTTAATCGAATAGTTTGATATTAGATTCACTGATTACCACAGCTTTTCAAAGTAAACCTCATTGTAGCTCATTTTTATAACGATTGAAGTATTGTGTAAAACGAAACGAAAGAGGGAGAAGCTGTCGAGAGATTGGGTCGTATAATCCTGAGAGTGGTAATTCGCTTTAAGTGCATCCGTACTGTTTAGTATACGCCAAACATGCAATGAAATACGGAACGTCAGCAATCTTTTGCTGAATAACGCACACTCAGGGAACAATTTTCGTAAAGATACGTAGCTATCCATTCACACCCATAACAAATGGGCAAAAGGGAATGAAGGTTATGTCAGACTGGCGTGTTATTCAGTATTTACAACGGATTTTAAGTAATTAGTTAACAAATTCACGCCTGAAATCCATCTCTTTCGATCTCTTGACAGTTCTCCTGTCTTTCGTTACGTTTTATACTATACTTCAATCTCTGATTTATATTGAGGTTTACCTTGCAAAGCTGCGGCAATCGGAAAGTCTAATGCACTACTCAATATGTCCTTGAGCAATATAAATAAGAGGCTGAATAACACGCTCTTCTGAAAGATTCATCCCATACGATAGATCGTTGTAAATTTTTACTTATGATCATGACGAACACAAACATTCAACGCCGTGCCCCAATCAGAACTGGGGCCCTGACCGCTACCCCACATCGGGTTCGTAATTTATAAATTAATTTTAGCATTTTAAAAATATAGTGCCAGTATTTCTCTAAGTCCGTAATCCAACATCATATGCTGGAATCAATTTTTGCGGTGTAATTCCGTTCAACTTTTGGTTGACGTTACCTCATTCTTAAAGTATTCGTATATTTTAACCATAAATTTTCCTTTTTTTATTATGAATAACTTGCCCCTCTCCCTTTCCTGCTCCGTTTCCTTCATTTACGTCTGTATTCTGCACTCGCCAAATTTCTCGAAACACTACATAAACGTAAATTAAAACTGTTGTTCCTGACCGCATTCACTAATGTTTTAATCATGATAGAACCCACTGGAGGGCATCCCGCCAAGTAAACTACATCAGACTATTACAAATTTTAATTTCGTACAACCGTTTCGGTCAGTGGTATTTTGTGCTTTCTGGTTGATGAACGTAACTGGAATGTTACTTCAATCTGAATAGTTTCATTGATGATGCTGTAAAAATACCTGACCTCTGTACCCCCAGGTACATGCTATTATGAATGTTTTAAAAATTATCTACCAAACCAGTCTTTTCCATATATATATATATATATATATATATATATATATATATATATATATAAGCAAAATTAATACCAAGTAAAATTTACGTCATATAATATTAATAGTTTTTAAAACGTAACCTTACTAAAATTAGCATGCGAAGTACTGTTACTGTTCCCATTGCGAAGAAATTTAGTGAGGAGCCTGGTTGCTGCTGTCGTATTCTGCCAGAGTGAGTCTCATTGACTTCGGAGGAGCACGCCCAGAATTTAAATGGCGCCTCCGTGGGCACCCACCTAAAGACGCTCGTGCATATCGCATAGGAAACCGTCTGTCTCTTCTAGAAGCAAATGCTAGAACTTTGAACGTTACGTCGTCAGTAAAATTCCAGTCTTCTAGGGATTAGCGGTTCGAAATCTGAGGAGACTGGTAAACGCGAGCTTGTGAAAATGTTTTGTACTCATTAATAAAAAGTTAACTACGCGATGATACTGTATTGACCATCCAGGACGGAGGGTTTGCGTCCTCGTTTTAATTAAATTCTAGTAGCAATAAAGATTCGCGTTATACTAAATAGACCATGTTAATGACTCGCAGCTGTACTGTAGATATATTAAACGATAGAACTTTGCTTTTAGTTCCTGGGTTTCAAGACTTTGCGTAAAATGTAAGGAGTCGTCTCGTTTCAGTCCTTTTGCACTCAACAAAATTCAGCCGGCCACTTCACGCCTACTGTTGCGACATGCAAAGCACGCTACAAAAATATTTTTCCAATTATATACTAAATAAATTGGTCAATGTCATTTCGGCTACAACAAGCAGTGGAGGGGGCTATAAAATTTTACTGAATTTATGTATCACGTATTGGCATATATGAATTGAATAATTTGGGACCGCATACAAATTATAATTATTTAGAATAATAATTACGTCAGGGGATACCTGATAGTCCTAAATTAAAAATAATTATATTTTTATCAGTTTCTTTGTCAAATATTAAATTTTCGGTGAATTATGGTTAGTTTATTGTAATATAAAAATGTCTGATAATTATAATTATTTTTCCGGTTATTTTGAAACCGACGATTTGCCCCGTTTTGTGTTCGTTTTTCTGGTAATAGTGAGTTGACCTTGTACGAAATTAAAGTGGTATACACATACAACTGGCCGAGGTGAAACTCTCACAGTATATAAATTAAAATATTTCCTTATTTATCGTCGATCTTTAGCGTAAACGCAACACGTTGACGAATATTCTAACGTATTCTAATGTACCCATCGCAAATAAAAATCTTGAAAGTTTTTCAGGGATTATTCATACCTGTAGATACCAGCTTTATACGTCAGTAACGAAAATCGTTCTGGTATCGGTCCCTGAATATAACCATGCATATTGATATCTATTGGCTCCCTATAGCATTAAAAATCCTGTTATTTCCAAAGCACAAAACTCAAATTTAATTAGCCTGATTCCATGACTTGTGTTGAATAATAATGGGAGAAAGGATTGCGAATTACTGTCTGATTCCATATACTCAGGTTTATTTATCTTAAATTCAGTATTTGTATATATATGTCATTTTTAAATGATATTTTGATATCAGTCACAATAATATTTATAATTCAATTATAAATATTGTCCTGCAAATGTAGTTAACTTTCAAAAAAGCAGCTTTGGGGAGGGGAGGCAATTTGGCCATAATCATGTGTAAAAACAAAATTATTAAACCTATTCAAATTACAAAATTTTGTTTTAATTTCGACATTTATGCCATTAAAAGATGGTAAAGCTTGTCACAGTCTACAAACAACTGTGCGTATATAGTCTGTTTGGGAACTAAATGTATATACAATTCTTGGGCTTCCACCCGAATAATAATAGGATTAAAACACGACGTTTGGGTGGAAATCTGACCCATCTTTGTCAAGTGAATGCTGAACCGATGTTCAAGCCGCTTATATACTCTGTCCTCTGGGTTATTCTCAGAAGGGGTGTATACAAAGAGGCTTGAACATCGGTTCAGCATTCATTTGATTAAGATGAGCGAGATTTCCAACGAACTTCGAGTTTTAATTCTATTATGACTGGGATGGAAGCCCAAGAATTGTTTATACAACATATTTATTCCCCGCGAAAACATTCGATCTTCAGGAGCTAAATGTATAATAGGAGTTACATAATAGGGATTTCTCTCGTGCCTGATTCCATGAAAGTATAACAATGTTAATTGGTCAGTTCGCGTAACGGCAATTTAATTCACTTAAAATATTGTTTTATATATAGAGTCCTGGATTTTAATATCGTAGATCTTGCGAAACTCGAAGATGCACTCCACTGATCTTACATTTTCGCCTTTTTATATTAATAATTCGCTAAAATTATTTGATTATAATCTTTTTTAATTACTTTCAATTTTATAAACATTGAACTTAAAGCTTGATGAATGTTTAAAACTCGTACCCCGTTACGTTAATAAATGGAATAACACAGCTTGTTAGTTTGAAGCTTTTTGCGTGAATATGGGCGGTGTGCGGAAACGCGACACCGAACACTGGATAATTAGCACTGTTTAAATACCCACATTATGACGTCACGATCCTGCAGTCTTTCACTCGGAATGAAAGTCGATCCTTTGGTGGAATTAGTATTTTCTCAACAACGCGGATAATTTACTTTGTCGTCAAAGATGAGCGTTGCTCCAGATATTTTACCCCAATTCTTTTATTGCACACCATTGTAAATTCAGCTTTAAACCCTGAAAATATTCTTAATTCCCATAGTGCAATGAAGAATTTATTTTTTGCACCTAATATTCTACGTAACTATTGCATGCTTTCGCACAGTGGAAGTAGCCAATGTGGTCGCTGTGAATAATCACCTGTCACATCCGAAGAAAAGGAGCTTCTAAATTGGAACAGCGGCTCCGAACTCCCACGGCCGGTCTCCGATATTCCTCTCCAAGCCTAGCAAGTGTAAATCAGTACATTTTTACAAAATCATCGTGTCCATCTAATGAATCCTTTGCAAATTCTCGTCTTTCTATTATGTAATACGAGCCTTCGGATCCGAATGGAATTATGCCAGTGCTTATGTTAGCTCAGACGACTTGTAGAAAAACTGGTAAAACTGCTAAATAAGTTTCCTAGGTCACTGAACCTTGTTCCTCTGACACGAAGGCTACGTTTCGTCTCCCAACCCGTTGCCTCGGCCTTGACCGGTCTCCTCCATGCACCAGGATTAAAGAAAGACCAAAATCGTACTCGATAAACATTATCCATCCGTATATCCGTTTTTAAAAACTGGTGTTCAACGTAGGCGTACGTAGAAGCTATTTTATGCCTAGTGACATATTTCAAGCAGGGTATTTTTAATACCCAAAAATTACATTTAATATCATGTAAATTAAATTTAAAAGAGAAGTACTTAATGTGCTATACGTAATTATATTTTTTGTGTGTATTGCAGAAGCAGTTGCGGGAGCGGCGGAAAACGAGTGATCCGAACCTCTCCAAGACCAAGTAAGTAGAAAAGAGAGAACCCATATTCTTAAATATCTTGACGCCTGCATGTTCGAAAATATTTGCAGTTATAATTTTTCTTCCCGGAAATTCTGTTCGCTGTAAATGGAGACAGCTTCCTTATACGATGTTAATTTATGTTTAGTTCCAGTTCTGGTTATTTACCACGAACTAACGCTGAAACTGTTTCGTCAGAGTACATGGAGTTTTTTTGGGTCAAGTAGAAACGATACGCACAAATTGAACCAGTTTTTTAGTCCTCCAATTTGCAATATTCTCTAATTACAATACCAGAAGCTTTCGTGGATTCCCTAGAAGTCACCAGTAAGAAACTAAAATAAAGTCAAAAATAAAACGACGAACACATTCTAATATACAATAACATCAAGCAAGTTGACTTGCTTTTGCAAATAAAGAAATTTGAGGACTGAGGAAACTAATATAAGTTATGTGAAATTTGATATAATTCATTATTCTTGATCTCACCAAATCTTCATACTATGTGAAAATGATAGTTAACACAATAATTTAGTAGAATATAATTGTGACTGAACAAAGGTGCTTTAAGTGTGTAAAACCAGGTTCAGGCGTTAATAAATAAACTGACTACGTTAAGGGGCCATTCTTGCTTTTCTCTGATATGGAAGTAGAATTAGAACTTTTGAAAATAACGCTACGCAATTTGTCCTTACTAATTTTAGTTCTACGCCTGAGGAAAACAACGATTGGGACGTGTAATTTTTATTGATTCCACCCTAATTATGTCCTCGTTCTATCGAAGTATTATATAAAAACTTTTACTTCAAAAAGGTGGAGACGTATATATTGAAATAATCTTCTGAGATTAATTCAAAGAAAATATCTTGAACCTTTACCCTGATTTTCATTAGAATGGTTTCATTATTCGAATGATTTAATGTCATTTAGAGGACTAGAAAAATATGGAGTTAGCAATTTATTTCACCCAGTGTGGCCTTCGCGACTCGAACACTTCTTTAATAAATTCTCAGCACGCTTTGTATGACCTGTCGTGGCCACTGGTTTAGCTATTACGGTTCGTAATTAAAATTAACACGCAGGATTGATCCCGATTCTGTTTCAAAGTTGCGGTGTCTGGGGAATTAATTAATGGGGAATTGTTTTAATATAACACTCGGGATTTGTTTCACATATCCTACAATTTTTTCCGTATTTGATGCAACGTAAAATACAAGTCATAAAATATGGCATAATAAATGTATTGATTCAGTCTAAGGAAACTCATTATTTACTCAAATCTTAAATGTATTGCACCCAAACATCGTTAATACTTGAACCAGAAACGCCAGTTCAATTGATTGTGTAATTAGCCATATAAGCAGCTATATTTTCTGAGATTACGTTTGTGGCAGCTGTCAAAGCCGACACTGAAATGCGAAATATCGGTTCCTCTTTCAGCAATTATGTGGAGTGTTGTCAGCTCTGGGGAACACGGCAGCAGATCAGTGTTTGTTTTGAAACGAATACATATTTCCTGTGTCCATATTACGTGTCCAACAGGCACAGGCGACATGTCACCCGTGCGCAATTTAATGCCGGGAACTCAACTATGTAAACATACTTTCCATATAATATATAAAAGTTTATAATCTGTATTATTGCAACGCAGTAGATTAGTGACACGTGTGTTGCATAAAAACATTACGTGATTCTTTGGTTGGTATGCTGTAAATCATTTGGCGGTCTTATGAAGAGAGAGCGTGTGTGTTGTAATGGATCGCATTTGCTCTCTGTATTAATACAACAGTGTCTATGACCCGTGGCAGTTCCGAACACAGCATTATAATACTGTATAGCTAGAGTCGCAATAGCAAAGCTTGCAGCGCTCCGTAAGCGGCAATGTATAATCAATGTTATTTGAATCCCGTAAATTCTGTCTTAAACCAATAGAACAAATAAGTGTATTATTTATGTACAGAATGTACATATGATTGAAGTGCAAATTTAAATTTATACTTCTTCCAATGGCTCAACAGCCCTCTTGAGGGCCTAGGCCTACCGAGGCGGCTGATGACTTTCATCTGGCGTGACACGTTCCGAATTTGGGGTGATACGTGGTCAGTATATCAATTCCCCATTAGCCTTAATCCCGGTCCTCGTGTCCATGACGACACAAACATCCAAGCCTATGCCAGGATTCGAGTCCGGGACCCCTGAGTTGAGAGGCATAAATTAAGTGGTTACGTTTTAAAAATAATATTGGCAGTTGGTCACGAAGTTATATCACTGTTGTTATTGTTGTGGTATTCAGTCCTAAGGCTGGTCTGATGCAACCCTCCATGCTAATTTATCTTGTGCAAGCCTTTTCATTTCTGTATATCTACCATATCCCACATCCTCCCTAATCTGCTTGGCATATTCCATTATTGGCATTCCCTCTTCTGTTCTTACCCCACACACACTTCCCTCTAACTTATTTTACCATCGTGTCTTAAAATATGGTCCATTAATCTATCCCTTCTCTTGGTCAACGTCCTCCATATTGTTCGCTCTTCCCCTATTCTGCTTATAATTCCTCTTTAGTGTTTCTCTCCACCATTCTGATTTCCAGCATTCGCCTATAGCACCTTTCAAAGGCTTCTATTCTTGTTATATCACTATAGTTTTGAAACAGACGTTAAAAATAAATATTAATCATAAAAATAATTAAGCAACCACTATAGTCCTAAAAGTTTGTTTAAATAAAATTAGGCTAGCTTGTGACCATTACGGTCATAATAAGGCTATGAAACGACAAAAACAGGCACATTAATACTCAATCTACAACTATGTCTATAAAATCAAGAATGTATCACGACGAGTGAATCTCAGAGAGAAGGAATTACCTATTTTATACCGTGGTGTTGCAACCTTACTACACACGTTACATCTGTCAGGCTTAACGCCCCGCGTCAAACTGTAACAGGCAACTATTTACCAAGGCTTTCACAGCCTGATGATGACCATAATGGTCGCAAGCTAGCCTAATTTTATTAAACAAACTTTCAGTACTACAGAGGGGTTGCTTAATTATTTTTAATATATAACAAAGTCCATTTTTAATCTACATAATTATTAATTTTATTCTCAGATGTTTTTCCTTGGATCTGAATTAAGAAAATAAAATATTTCCCTAGCCCTTGGACGGAGTGCAATTTAAAAATTAAACACTATCTCATTATTTAAATGTCTTGATATTCGATTCATAATACCTATTAAGTAGTTATTTAAGCTTTCGTTACGAACATAATGCTGTTCCAATGAACTTGTTGAAATAATTATTCAGCATTTTCTACAAAATAAATAGTCTCAACGTTCTCAAAACGTCAAAAGAAGATATTCTATTTTTTCCCCCTTCAGGAACTTTGAGTGGAAATCTTAAATTTTGTAGTTTGATAATTTGACTGTTTATAATTACTTTCACAATGTTTAAATAACTAATTAAAATGTTTTGACATGCATTGATATTGACATTGAAATAATAAAAGTAAACTAATGAGATAGTGTCTCGTTTTAAATTCCATTCGGTGCAAGGTCATGGGAAATAAGTTTTCAGAAATTAGATCCAAGGACAAATGATGTATATTTTTCTCCAAAATTATGGATTACAACAAGATTTGTACTATTGTTATAAAGTAACTCAAATTAATCTATGTTCATAAAATTCGAGCGGTATAATTTAATTAAATCTACCCCAACTTTAAGCCCTGACGCCTGTGCATAAAGCGATTTTCCATACATTCGCCCTTTGTTTTTCGACGCCTTTAAAATGCAGACCGTGCAAGGACATCAATTGTCTTAACTTTCGCGTCTTAATATGAAGAATATGTTCCCGTTTAGTCATAATGTGCCTTTAACATTTGAGATCTGCTAATCATTTGTCGGCGAAGACGTGGTTCCAATAATTCTAGAGAGATCGTGAGTCTATCCCAGGTATTGTCTTTGTTAAATATTTTTTAATTCAGAAAGCCGTTCTGGAAATAAAAATCGAACAGCTTATTAAAAAATTAAAAGAATGTAAAGTTTGAATACAACATAAAAATTTGCTACGATATAGTAACAAAATATTTTAATAATTTTAAGTGAGAAAGGAATTTTAGCGTTCTTTGTTTAAAAGGTTTTTTAATTGTTCCGTCCCAAGTAGTTCACTTAGGCCTAGTCTCTGTGGGAAAACTGTAAGCACCATGAAAGCTTTTCCCTTTTTCTGAGATGTGGAGTGTCTCCCGGATGCCCTAGGTCCCGTGGGAGGAGGGGTGCTGAGGTTCGATTCCAGGTACGGCCTAAAGGAATGCGCATGTCCCGGGTGGAGGGTCCGCGAGGCAGGCAGGCGGACAGTGCGCGCGCAGCAGCCGAGCAGAGAGCATGGGCTCGGGCTAGCCTGGCCCAGGCATGGACGTGGACCTGGAGAGGTAACTCACCGCACCGCACTGCACTGCACCGCACCGCACTATGCGATCGATCCTAGCCTGCCGCGAGCACGTGGCGAAGCCGCGCCGTCACAATCAATACCACCTGCAACTGCGTAAGTACGTCCACGGCCAAGGTCCCGTCCCGTGCCCTGCCGTGCCGTGGGTGCCCAAGGTGAACTTCGTAGGACCCTTTCGTTCTCGGTCAGTATCAACCTTGCACCACTTGCCTGCAGCCGCAGTACGACGCCTACGCCGCGTCACGCCGAACATTTCTAGTCGCACGTCTGTAGCCAGTGCTTGTTATATCCCTTCGAATCTCCCGCCATCCACTTCTGCATATTTCGATCGTGCTCTAAACTCTAACGTTGCAGTTGTTTTATTTCTATAGTTGTTTCCTTACACTTTCCACTGCACCTGTTGAGAGACGTACAGAGAAGTTGCAGCTTGTGGGGAACCCGCGAACTCAGATGTAACTAATAAACTATTTTTGTAGCATTTCTTTTTTTACGTGTTCCTTCCACACTGCTGCACCCAAACGTAAGACGAAAATGAATGTTTATAAAATTTAAATTAGTGGTACCAAAGCCAAGTATTACCAAGCCGAAACGATGAACGTCAAGGACGTGCTGTAGCAATTGCATGGTGCATGTCTGGTGAGGGAAAGTGAGTTTGTGACGGCGCAAGTCATTTTACAAGTTAACTTATAAACGTAATTCATACGAGGACAACAACTTACTGGCTAGGATTCTTTCAAACCAGTCTCGCGTTCGTCGTCACAGGTTTGTTTCCAATTTGTCTTTGTCGTCGTTGATGAAAAACTGCATGAAAGAAACGTAGTTTGATTGTTTTTCATGATATTTTAGTTTTTTCATGTTTATTTACGTTAACGACGTAATGGAAATGCAGTTGTATACCTTAGCTGGCGTATATATTGTAGCCGGGCTCTGAATGGGGAGATCAGTTGATCGATCCAGTGTGCGTCCATCCCGACTTATGCTGTCCCGGGATTTCAAAATCTGTTCCTGGACTGGGACGAGAAAAGCTGAAGAAAGTGAAAACTTTATACTCATAATGACAAAGACCAATGTGTTTTATTTCCCTGCTCTTTAAAAATCCGACAGAATGAAAATGACACGTAATAATATATCTTTATCGAATTTTAAAAAGAAATGTTTGACATGTGTTTAGAAAATCACGTAATTCAAATTATAATTGCAAGCAATTCAGCCAATTTGGCTGAATGTACTACATTATTTGTGCATTGGTTTAAGTCGTCATTATAGTTTCATTGAAATTCTTCAATATTTTTCTTGTCCGTGTTCCGTTATGGAAGCCGAATTTAATGCTTGTGTACTTTCTACTTTTAGCCTGTGGGTAGACTTGACTTTCATCAAGTTTTAACACTACGCAAAATTTCTTCACATTCCCGAAACACACACCACATTTTAATCAAACCTTTCACTGTTAGAATAGTTACACGAAAACTAATTATTTTCCTACTGCTGACCGAATTTTCAAATAAAAAAATGGGAGTACATAATTGGACATATTTCGTTGCAATTTTTCCATTAATGGGTGTTTGAGAATTTCTCTTCTGGAATTCAATTGAATGCGGTATACTGTGTTTAAATTATGAAGCACATAGGCAGTTTTTCATTTTTTACGTCTTTTAAATTATCTGCTTTACCTTTTGGAACTATCTTCCTACTTAGTCTTCCATTATTTAGTTGCTTTCAAAGTAACCGCGGACAGTACGTACCAGTTGTCTGTAGTATCTGTGAGGAATGGAAGACTTCGGCGCTGAATTCTTCTCTTTGCTAAATAACTTGGTGGAATCTGCATCATTGTGCCTACAATGTATTTTAAGGGCACTTTTAGACGTCTTAGAAGTTCCTACGTATTTTAGTTGTAAATCTTCAAACTTTCAATGACTTCTGTGCTAAATTCTGTCGTGCCTTTAAACTTTAATCAATCTCTATTGCTCTTCCACTTGTGAAGAAGAACGCTTGGGGGCTTGTTCACTAATACAAGGATGAGTCACTAATTAGCATCGCGTAGCTGTGGAGTAGTTAGGGTTGATAAGATGTAACGAGCCGGTGAGCGTCTCCAATATATCGGCGCAGCTGCTGTTGGGACACGTGACTGGCGCCGCAATTTTGCCCTTGTTTTACGAGCAAGGGTGACCTCGTGGGATCCGCTAAATTAACCACCGTGAGAGGCGGTCTCAGGTACTAGCAGACTTTCAATCACCAGATAGGACCACGCCCGACTTGCCTCTGACGTCACCAATAGTCGTTATTGGCACGCGACCACTAACCCCTGGAAATCACCACCACAAACTAATATTCTTACGTCCGAATGAAGAGTTTTAAACAATTGTCAATTCCAGGGGTATACTTATATTCTATGAAAGTAACGAGTTCCATAGCAACCGAAGGACGATGCCTCTTCTACGGGAGTCTTGGAAAGAAGAGGTTGGAGGCATCAAAGAATTTAATTGAAAAGATAATCTGTTAAACATGTTACATTATTTCAAAAATACTCGTTGATTAGAACCTTGATTGTCCTCAAAAAATAATATAGAAAGATGGGTTCCCCTTAAGTTTGATTCTGAATTTTCCTCTAGAAGAGGACTATTCTCAAATGATCCTACACAATCAATTGACCTGTTCAACAATGAATACTCACAAATGTACGTTTCCTGTATTTCCGTTTTGATTCCTTAACTAGTCCAGGTATTTCCATATTCTATCACCGCCTTCTAAATTTCCGTTGTCGATTCTCAATTTACATTCCCCCCTTCTGTACGTATTCCTACAAATTGAGGGGGGAGGGGCAGGATATCTTAGTTACTCAATGGTCTCACGGTGGTTCTTTAAGTTGTATAATATTTTTATATATTATTGTAATGAAGTTAAATGCGTTCCATAATTTTCCTATTGTCTGTTATCTCGTAAATACTCCGTGCAAAGTAACTGCTTAAGTAATTCGTACGTATTTCTAACTAATTACTTGAAGCGGAAGTCGTTTTTTCAAAGTTATTTCTCTATCGGCATTTAATTTGCTATATTAAGTAGTAATGACTTTCGACTTGAGTAACACGGAGTTAATTCATATATCATAATCTAGAATAATAACATCCATTCTTCGAGAATCGTTAATTTCTTCGGATCAAACCTATAATAAGAAGAGAGTTTGGCAAATAAACAGTGTTATTTGGACAACAAAAATTTTTTCTAAATTATTTTCGAATATTTTACAGTTCATAGAAGAAAGGCCGGCAATTCTATTTCATTGGCAATAAAACTATATGTGCATATTACATGCATGAAGTACCAATAACATTTCTAAAGAATGTGTTTTAATACCATATTGGAAATCCGTTTCGTTGTTTTTCAGTTTATAACTATATATAATTATATGGATAATTGTAATTTCTGTACAATTCTAACTTTATGCTTCACTCGGACAAGAGTTGGATCTTAATTGTAGTTACTGTGATATATAAAGTTTTGAAGAAACGTTGTCATCGAAGAGTTTATTTTTTTGAAAAATCTTTCTTCTTCTTCAAATAAAACAGACTTTTGTTGTACAGAACACACAGAAAGCACTTTCACTCGAACATATCCTTATTTATTTTCACTAATCGTTTGCATACATAAATATTTTCTACTGAAGTAATTTGATAAATGTCTTAAAGGGATGGATATATTTCCTAGATTAAGCTACATTTATAACTCTTCCGACCTGAAATCGCGATCTTTTTCCACCTGCGTGACCATGGACCGTCCTCAATAAAGCGACCTAATAAACTTGTCAATTCCTGATTTTCAAAACTTGGATCCAACAAAATGCATTTTACTTGGTGGCTGCTATTCAGATCAGATCACGCATCTTCCGTGGCGTAAGAAATATTTGCTGGTACTTTATGGCAGTCTACTGGCGCGCCTTTCAAACTATCAATGCGATGGTTTCTTAAATGTTTACTTTTCCTGATTGCAAAAATTTGCAAAATAATTTCTGTAGTTCTGCCGGAGGACCAAATTTTAATTTCTAACAAATCGTTCCCAATTGTTTTTCTTGGTGCAGTAACTTCCTAATAGCTTATGAAATGTGAACCTGCACAGCTTAACTTACGCGATTCTCAGAAAAGTTTAGCTTTTAAGAACAAATAATACAGTAGCTTGCAGTCTACGTTGCTACAGGAAGTGCGTTTGTGATCATATGTTTGTTAAAAGTCGCTCGACTTAAACGAGTAATTTTAATATTACGTATGTATTTCCCCCGTGTTAACAGAACTCGTCAGTGGATTAACGTTTGTCAATATTCGGAACTTCAAAGAAAAATTTTCCACAGAACTTGTTTATTTTTTTACCAGTTATCAGAAAACCAGTTTACGGATGTCTCTTTAATTTAAAATATGGTAGTCAATTTTCCTCAATTTGTTTTTAATTATAACTTTGATATTCATTAGTTTATTTAGAAGAACTTGTCGCGTGATGCAGTTTAAAAAATCCGTAATAAACGATTAAGGTGCCCATAAATGAATTTCCCTTCCGTGGCGCAACATTTCTAAGACTATGATCGGAAGCTAATTGTCGCCTGAGGTGAAACTACGCAGAATGAGAGGTGAAGCTCCGCAGAGCGGAGCTGTTTGCTCTGGGCACTCTCCAGAAACAAGCATTGCCGACATTCATCTCTCAAAACATTGGAATCCGGCGTTGAAAGGGCATGTTCTCACGTTGTCCCAGTTGTGAAGTGAAACTTGTCATGAATTATATTGTAAACACCCCTGACGTATTTTATGAATATCCCTTCGTCAGGTGCAACTACCACATCTAATTTGAGAACATTATATAACTTTCAGACGGAAACTAATTTATTCATTCCACTGCTCTCTCCCGTCCAAGAAAATACATTTTATGATTGTTTCGGTTTGATTGTAAAATCTCGTCATGAAAACCTTCAAATGGCTTAATTTTTTTTATATAAAATTGGGTGACAATACAATTGGAATGCCGTAGTTACGTTCTGTTATGTCGTCTACTACTTACCCCTCCCTTTTCCGGGGGTTGTTTTATGGCAGAGGGTGCCCTTTAGAGTTTGAAATGCCACTAGGTCGGAATCGCGGCCTTTCGTTTAGCACGTGCATCTCAAAATATTTTACCTGATGGGCGATGTTACTGTATTAATAATTTCTTTTTTTTTCAGCGATGTGGACTTGGAAAACCAAGGTCTGTCTTACAACACTAATTCAGGGAGTTCATCCAATTCCAGCTTATCAACAAGGTTTGTGATTATTTCATTTATTTTGTTGAATACTGTTTTTGACGATCTTCAGTATTTCACTGTCAAATGCTTTTTTGCTGCAAAACTGTTTCATACTAATATTACACCACATGTCAATTTTAACGTTTAAAAATTAAAATTGCTTCCTTCGTTAGCAAATATTATACATTATATGTGGTGAAACAATTGCATCAGATGTGTGTGATTCACGTAGTTTTCCATTGTTTAAGATACATTTATACCTAAAGTGCAGATCTCTTATTTTTCATACATTAATGAACAATAGTATTTTCTCTTACAGTTTACAGAATTAAATAAAACAAGAAATCACTCGAAAGTGAATGGTACCTTTTTCTTTTCTGACCTGACTTACAACAATAGAAATTGATTTTATATTGAAATCATTACTATAGGCTACATTCTCTATTCAACATTTAATTTCATACCATTTATATTTTTCTAACGTTTTCTCTCTTTAGATTGAAGTAGCTTGACCTGAATATTAAATCATTTTTGCAAATGCTACTTTTTTGCATTCAAGGTAATCTTAAAACATTATTAAATATCAATTTACAAATAATCCCATCCAAACAAACTAACACATTTTATTTTATGACATCTTGGACAACTCTGTTTGCTAAGCTTAAATCCATTCTGCAACACTGCTATTTTTGTAATAAAAAAAATTAGTTACCTCACAGAAGTCAGGAGAGTACTTCATATTACCTAAAATACTAATTGTTATTAATTTGTCAGTGTAGACCCTTGACAATCATTTCTATTATGGAAAATGACATATTTGAAAAGTTGAATTTCCTGGATTGTTTCATGTATTAATAATGCTTCTTAATTGCTGCGCAACTGTTGATGATTAATAACATTTCAATATTAGTGCATTTCAACACAACTGTGTCTGTACAGTCTGTTGGAACGAGTGGATGGCTCCCCTGTGTGCAGGAGTCTGGACAGCCCCAGCAACTCATTGGAGACGGTGACTGGTTCTAGAACCCATGAGGCACTCTCCGTCACCCCTCTTTGTGGTCCTCTGGACAGTGATCTTGAAGCTGAACCAGATCCGCCAGATTGGACACAAGCAGTGGAGGATGAGGTGCTGAGGAGCTTATCTGCACGTGAAAAAAAGCGGCAAGAGGTTATAAATGGTAAGACAATCTGAATGCACATTTTATACACACACACAGATTAAAATTTATTAAATGCTATAATTATTGTATGATTACAATATTTGAAGAATACACAGTTGTTTGAGTCATTTACATTATTTAAGAATTATTTTTACATCAATTTAAATCTTAACAGATGTATGTTAATATCATAATTGTTAGTATTTATCAAAAATATATATATGGGATAAGTGACGAAGTCACGCATTTGATAATTGGATAGAAAGAAAGATAGAAATATTTGGGAGAAAGGCAGGAAATTCGCTCTTTAAATCATATGTACGGCATGCCGTACATATGATTTAAAGACATTGCCAAATTTTCCATGCTTCTTTTCTATCTCATAATATTATCATATATATCTATTCATATATAATATATAATATGACGCACACACCTGTCAAAAATGTTCATAGTTTTATAACTAATGTTTGCTACTTTAAGATCTCTCTTATTTTTTATAAGTCGATTGAAACAAATTTTTAAAATCTTAAAGTCTGTACTAAGAGAAGAGCCATATATGCAATTATATATACAAGGTATTTATGAAGTACATGAAACATTTAAAAAATCTATATAGCTAAATATAGCGGGACAAATTATACACTGTGTGAAAGACAAACTCTCAAAGCCTTTTTTTTTTGGGGGGGGGGGGGAATTGTTTGGAAAATTGCTGACAGAGGCACTCTTGGCGTAGTTTCTGAAATTTCTGCAATTGTTGCTTTTGCAACAACTTTAAACTGATAGTAGGGACATAATCTAGCAACAAGATGGCAACCCTCTACTTTTTCACAATTGTGTACAAGATTACCTGAATTTGATGTGTGTCACACACAGGCTGTGTTTTGGCCATTAACCTGTCACTACTTTAGTTGTTATCACAATCACCGCAATTGAAGCCTATTGATTTTTTCTTGTGAATTACATGAAGGATAGCATTGGGGATCCATCTCTACCCCAGAACATTGAAGCTTTGGGTACTTTATCACAGTAGTTATTCTTATAACTCCTGATATGCTGGGTCAGGTATGGGCAGAATTGGACTGCTAAATAGATTTGTGTGCCATGTGATGAAAGGTGGTCACATGCAACATTTATAAGCCTTGTAAAAACACTGAGACTTTGTCTTTCACATACTGCACCATTTTTTTATGTTGTGTTTAGGTGTTTTTACATGCAAAGATTTTTAATGTTTCATGGACTTTATAATTACCCTTACAAGCAGGTTGTGTTAAATTTTATTTGTACCCTGTACCATTAAAAACTTGCCAAAATAATTAACCTTGTTGGGTTTGCCACACTCGAATAAAGATAATCAAATTTAAATGAAGCCTTCTTTATTCCTGTTGTATTATTAGTGCCAATATTATAATTTTTAATTGTTAAACTGTTAAAGATATTAATAGACTTCAACTTCATTTGCAATTTATTTTACAGAGCTCTTCCACACTGAACGATCTCATGTTCGAAACTTAAAGGTGCTAAATCAAGTATTTTATCGACCTATGGTTGAAAACCAAATTCTTCCACATGACCAAATTCAACTCCTGTTTTCAAATCTGGAAGAGATGCTGGACATCCATAGCCAGTTCAGTAACGGGTTGAAGAAAAGAAGGCAAGAAAGTCCATTAGTAAAGGAAGTTGCTGACTTGCTTTTGATGATGGTGAGTGAAACTGTAATTATTTCTTAATTACATATTATATATTTTTCTCACTAATCTTGTGAATTGATGATTAATTTGACATTCCCATTTACTAATAACCTACCCTTTTATTCATATATTTTACATTGTAATCCATAACCTTAACAAAGAGAAATAAATTATGAACCTTGTGATGATGTGACATTCCAAACAGGAAACTAAAATTTAATTGCTTCCAATTAAAGCTATGTGAAGCCTCATTTATAAGATCAGGATGGTAAAATCTGAAGCAGACTAGGACTTAAACCTGTGTCCTCCCACTTGCTGGGCAGGGGCTCTACAACCTGAACTAATCAGTTTTTTTCCAAACTGATGCAAGATCATGTAATCCCTTGTATACCTGAAGCTCTGGCTCCCCTACAGTTTACTTCATCATATTCTTCACAGCCTTACTTTTAGGTAAATTAATCAATGGTGTTATGGAAAAGTTACTTCCAGGTTAGAGTTCCAGTCCAGAGATTTTTCTATTTTTCAATTGGAAATGATTATTATGCATTTGAATTAAAGGGAACTAGAACGTTTCAGAGATTTCTTAGGAAATAATAGATCTAGTTCAACCACACCATGTTTAATTCAAACTCTAGCAAAAATTACACTCACCCTGTAATTGTGCATAGTTTGTTGCTATCTATTGGCTGGTCCTGTTTAGCTTGAATAGAATTCTCTGCAGTCATCTCTGAGAAAGGATGCTAATGGGCCACAAATGTGAGAAAATCATTAATTTGCTATAAATTTTACACACATTATTACATATGGCATAAGCTCTGCATTCTGTTGGCACTGTGTTTTAAGTCTTTAGTTTCTTAAAGAGAATACATTTTAACTGCAAGTAATTGATTTTATTAAAAATGATGTTTTCATGTTAACAAAGGGATGTAAGGGTTTTGTAAATGGAAATGTTTAAAATATATATATATATTATGTACAAAAACAAATGTGCCATAATTTTGGCCAATTGCTACTATCTATAAAAAATTCACAAAATTAATTAATATTGATTAATGAGGTATTTAAATTGAGACTGATTTGAAAACCTTTGGGGATCTAATACTAAAGTGTCAAAAATAAAAATCACTCATTAAATTTATATTCCCTGAAGAATAGTTGTCACTATATATTATCACTGTGGCAAATACAAAAATGAATATGATATAAAAGTCATGATAACTTACCTGTTTCATACTTCAATTCAATAAAGTTAATGCGATCTTGATAAAAAATGCATTTTGTGATCATATAGTGTTTTATCTTATTACCATTTTCTTTGGGAATTCAGTTTAATTTTAATAATTTCATTTCCAGCATTTTTAATGTGCACATGTTACTTTATCTATAGTTTGATGGACCATCTGGAGAAAATTTCCAACGGGCAGCTGCAACATTCTGTGCTCGGCAGCAGATAGCATTGGAGTCACTGAAAGAGCGACGCAGAAAAGACAATAAACTAAATAGTTTTTTGACTGATGCTGAAGGGAATCCAATGTGCAGAAGACTACAGTTGAAGGACATTATACCAACAGCAATGCAAAGGTATGAAACAATTAATTTAGTCAAAACATTATTGAAATTTAATAAAATTTTACAAAACTAAAATATTTTTAAATTTTTATTTCACTCCACACTGAAAATATTGTGCGAGGTTAATTATATATCAGTTCTTTCACATTTTCCTTGGAATATTTCCACTTGTAAACTTGTTATTAGGTTTAAAACAGAAAAGATGGCCAAAAAGTCAGCATTAAATATATCACTATTTATTCACAAAAGTGACACTTCATCTCCATTTTGAGACTTCTTAAAGCTTACTACAAATATAATATTACAATAAATATGAGTTCTATGTTACAATTTTTTAATTCATAAATAAAAGACAAGATTAAAAACTTACAAATTTAGTAATGCATCATATTTACTCCTAGACTCCCTTAGCCGAAAAGATTGTTGGATTTACATGTGAATAATTTGGTGTCGCTCATGGATCATTTCCACCAACAGTTACAGATGAAATGTTGTAGTTACAAGATGGTCCATATTTAATTTATTGTAGTATTATGTTTGTAGTAAGGCTGAGGAAGTCTCAAAATGGAGATGGAATGTTGCTTTTCTGAATAAATAGTGATATATTTAATATTGACTTTTTAGCCATCTTTTTATTTATTGTAAATTTGAAGTCGGAAAGCTATGTTCTTTTTGCGAACAATCACCATTTGAAGAAGAAACTATTATCTTCTAGTTTTCCTAATAATTTCTAATTAAATGTATCTGCACCTACCTATGTCTCAAAGTTGGTCCATATACTTTTCTTATAAATTACTGGAACCAAAAGATATGAGATATAGTTCAATATATAAATATCTGTCAGGAAAGGACATTGTCAGGTTAATTAAAACAATTAACAAGGACAGGAAAGAGAGATAGACAGTTGGTGACTTATCCAAGATTCTTAGATGGCAGGCACCATGTAGGGTTTGAAGTTCTTAAATTTTCAGAGGCACCGCCCCGTTCATCAGAATGTTAGGAAGAAATTTCCAGTGATCAGTTAGCAGACTACTTGGTCTTTCCTTTTTTTATTAATTTTAGTGCAATATATAGACATTAACAGATTAGGATAGAAAAATCTCATCAGGATTGGACCAACTTTTAGTTAACTTTTGTTGGTTTTTGAATTAGATTGATTGGAAGCATGTTACATGTTCTTGAATTAGTTAAATAGACATTGATATACCCTATGTATTGAAATTATGGTATATACATTCTAGACTAGGCCATTCAATATTCTGTAATATTCCAGCAGTAGGAAGTATGTTTTGAAGAAAACTTGTAATGGCTTCCTTTATCTAAATTAATTTTATGGGACACATTCAGATTTATTGTGTTAAATAAATGCAGATTATTGGATTACTCTCTTCTGTAGTTTATGAGCTTTAGTGCAGATGACACAGAATTATAATATTTTCAGAGATTTCAAAATCTTTGTATTTATAGTGTGTTCAGCAGAGATAGTTACCTAGAAAATAAAATGCCATGATGAATATTCCTAATTTCTTATGTATGGCCTAAAATTTATTCTTTATAGAATATGTATTTAAATTATGGGAAGGACTTAAAAATGAGAAATAAAATATTCTAACAGAAGTTTGAATTCACATAGAGGAGTACTAAATAATTTTTTAAGGTAGACTTCCTTCGGGAAAGGTCTGTTTCAAATTATTATACATGTAGGAGTGGCAGTTGTTGAAATCTAATACACTCCAATAGTTATCACAGAGAATATTTTAAGTATTACATTATTAACAGATCGGAAGCCTGAGAGCTCCTAATGCATATTACATTATTCACTGCAATGTGTGAATTAGTAGAAATTTCTGCCATCTTTTATTATTTATTGATGTTACAAAACTAAATTATTCTGATCAACTCTCATATTTGTGAACCTGAATATGTCCAAAACATAGAAATGTAATACTACCTTTGTTATATGTTTGATAATATTGGCTGGTTTATTCATTTATGAAGAAGTCAGATAAATACAACTATTAAAGTGTGACAGATCTTACATTCATGCACATGATCATTTGAAACTTAAATTTGTGTATAACATAATGTGAAGTATATATTCTACAATAAGTTGGATGGAGAATTCCCAGAGGTAAAATTCAGAATTGTGGTCAGAGCTTTATTGAGTTTGATTTCTATAAATAGTCAAGTATTGCAACCATGATTGAAGGCACACTCTGTTTATTTAAACTGTTTACAACTCAAGTTTTCAGAGCTCTTGTGCCAAAATGTTTCAAATTCAGTTTTTTGTACTGACCTATGGAGCTTCTGTTGTAGTACTAAAAGTCTTAAATAGTATTCTTATAATGGGTTGCATGATTATGGGAATTTTGAAGGATATAACATGTATTTTTGGGGGAGGAGTCTATTATGGAGCTGGTGCAGTATATTGTGTACGTTATAAAGATTAGATGGACATTTAAAGTCTTCCTTGAGAAGGTAAGAGTATCTGGAAGTACATTTTATATTTTCGAGATTGGACAGTAGGTCCAGTCTAGAATCCATTGAGAATGAAGTTGATTTTTTTAATGTCAGGATCAGTAACAAATGATCAGATGTTCAGAATTTATTTGGTCTGATATGTTGAAGTGAATATACTCTAAACAATTAGCCAAATAATGGGACTTGCCCACCATTCCTTTTTACACATCATCAACTGTCCTTTCAAGTTTGTCACAGCTGTTCATTATGGTCTTACCAAAAAAAAATATATATTCACAAAGTTTATATTAATGAAGTAATACCAATATTTGTACTTAAATTTTGTGACTTTATATTTTGTTTCAGGTTAACAAAGTACCCTTTACTCTTTGAAAGTTTAGCGAGGTATACTACAGAAAGCCCCGAGGAAGCAACTGGTGTACATAGGGCAGTGGAGAGAAGTAAAGAAATACTTAACCATGTTAATCATGCCGTTCGAGAAGCAGAGGACAATCAAAGGTTAATAGAAATCCAGAAGAAATTAGACAAATCTGGCTTTGAGAAAGGACTGAATCTTACTGTTCCAAATGCAGGAGAATTTGGGGTATGTATTTACTTGTTAAATATTCATATTATAATTGCATTGAAGCTATGAGATTATAAAAAGAGGAAAAAATTACTTCAAGATATCTTCCAAACAATAAACGTTTTGCCATTACTTGCACTTTGTCATAGAAAATAATTTAGACTTATACATCAATTAAATTTAGTTTACTTGGCCTCTGTTAAATGTTTTAACATGTACATAAAAACTAGAAATTATCATATCTTGGTCATTTTATTGGTAAATTTATTTGTTGATCAGAATATTTGTATGTTGTGAAGCTTGATTGCAAATGAACAATCTCTCTGAAAAGTCTGTGTACTCTCACTTTACAGAACTTGGATCTCACTAAACATCGATTAATTTATGAGGGTCCATTAAATTGGAGAATCAGTAACAAACAGAAAGCTATAGATCTGCATGTGCTGCTGTTAGATGACATGATAATCCTCCTCCAGAAACAGGATGATAAGTATTATCTTAAGTTTTACAACACAACAACAGGAGGCGGAGACAGCTCGCTAAAACTTAGTCCTATAATCAAAGTATCTACTGTGCTAGTACGACATAATGCAGTAGGTGAGGATATTATTTTTTTATTTTTCTATACATTCATATTGTTTTAAATTAGTTTTATTATTACAATGGGGCAATTTTTTAGTTTTAAAATTCAGTTGCATGTATTATTAAATATGAAATAAATGGAGATATTATTTACGTATGTATTACTGAAAGATATAAAATCTAATGTTATTCCTGAAATTACAATTTTGTCGCACATTCATAAAGTTTTCATGATCGATTTTGCTACAGTAATAATATTCTTTGTTCAGATAACAATGCTCTGTACCTGGTAAACACTGCTCACAATGGAGCACAGATTTATGACCTAGTGGCTGCCACTCCTAATGAAAGAAAAATGTAAGTTCTTCAAATATTTATTCATAATTGATTACTTACAAATTTATTTTATTTACTCAATTTGTATGCATGGTATGCAATTCTTGTGTAATTTATAATACACACACACACACAATTGATATAGAAAGGTATGAAAGATCGATGGTGGTCACTTATGTACAGTTTAAAATTGAGGTCATTTAGAATGCGTTTCATCCATGAAGGCCTCCAAAAATTTGAACACACTCCACTTGACAATGTGACACCATGTTTCAAAAAAGAAATATATACTTTAATTGGATAGGAAAGAGAGACCGATGACTTAACCTTAACCATGAACAACGTGACAGCCAACCACTCATTGATAATTTCAAAGTATATTGTGCCAGTCATTTCGAAAACAATACCCAACAAAGTAATAACTCTCTCAGGATAGGTCATAACAATGGATATATGTGCGAGTTTGGATGAAAATTAATATAAACTGGTTAGTGAGGAGAGAATAGTTTGCTTATCTGAACCTGCCCATTTTGTAAAGAAAGCCTTTCAAATTTTTAAGGTGTTAGACTCCTGTAGGAAATACTCTGTGCAGTTGGCCTGCAAAAATGTAATAAATAATGCAAATTAAAGGTTATAATCCTTTTGCTTGAATTAAAAGAAAAAATCAATTTGAAACCTATGCAGAAATTGTGTGTGTATTCCTAAGGGTTACCTTTTACTGGGAGACTGGAAATAAATTATAGTTTTTAAAATGATTTCTATTGACTGCCACAAAATAGCACCACTGGTATTACTGATAATTATGTGGAGTGGACTGATCACTTGACATTTGTAGTACCATCAGCATGTTTTGACAAGAACAATGAGTGTTCATCGTGGAACATTATTTTCCCAGTCATTCCAGTTTTTTGTTTAATATCTAGATGTAACAATGTCTAACTTTTTAATTACTCTGATTTCTAGTGCTCTTCTATTTTAAAAAATGGGAAGTATTGGTTCTATTCTCCTTGATTTTGTTTTACACAGACGTTTTTTGAGTGTTAAAGCTTCAACAAAGTGAACTTTCTTGCAACAATATAATTTAGTATGTTTTGTAAAAAGAAATAGTCTTTTTGCAGTTAAAATGTTGTTCAATTTCTTATTATTTGTATATTTTGGTGCCAATGGAACTCTAATTTAAATCATAAAAACCATTGAATATAACTGGAGCCAGGAATATCGGCAAACAGACCAGCAAACATATTTATTTTACTTTCCACGTATTGCCCTATACATACTTAATGTACACAATAATTCTGTATCCATCTTCTGAAAATATTTCTTTGGTTAACAGTTGGAGAACTCACAATGTTAATATATATCCTTAATGATTAAACCATTCATATCTTGAAAGTTTTTTGTTGAATTGAGGTGTGTTATTTAGAAGTTTTTCATGCACACCTAATTGTAGTTATAAATAATGGCATGCTTATTTTTCATTACCACATTGCAAATCATTTCTATGCATTATGTACAAAACTTTTAAGGGCATGCATGCAATTGCTATTTGATTAATTTCTTGTTTGTTCTCTATATGTGAAAGGGTGTCCATTTTATGTAGCTTTATTCATATTTATATATCAGAGGCCGTTATTATTATAATTTAAAATTATAATTTCAGTTTCTAATAATGAATATTATATGATTTAGATACTTTCTAATTATAGCCATCAAATGAAAATTCGGGGTATATGCTGCTTTAGTGGAAGTAATGTAGAATGGGTTGCATAGTACGTAGGCGTATTCAGGCTTCATAGGTTTGAACGAATTGTTGGCATATAACTATCCAATCTTGATTTGCTGTTAGCAATGAGGTGGTTACTTACGTTTGAAGCCGTTTTGGTTCTGTCGTTAAACTTTTATATGCATAACAAACAGGAGCCCGCTTACTGTTCCAGTTCACTGAAGTTCCAAGAGCGGGAGATGAGGTCAACAAAAGACCGAGATGGTAGTTTCGCTTGTAAGGAAGGCTTTTCTTTGATGTGCACACTCTTCCTCGTTCAGCCGTAACCATCAAGCTGTAATAGAGTACAAAAGCGGTGTTTGATTTTACGTGCGGGTGTTACTCGTACAATAAACGTTGGGAAGTTGTGTAAGGAGTTTGATTTGTAATTACTCTATGACTTATTCATCGTTTATGATACCGATTTTGGGAAGTAAAAATAGAAAATTACTTAAGTCCTCCTGTAACATTCTCGTAGATGAGCAATTATTGTTATATTGAGCTGGATTTAGGCAATTTTTGTGCGCAAATCAACCGTTTGTACACCTAGTTCTAACGTTTAAGTTTTTTTCTTCAATTTTTTCATTGAGTTAAATTTGTTCTGCTAATAAAATTATGGTAAAGGTAATTGCAGTCGCCTTTCATCAAATTTCTTCAAGAGGGATATTAGGTAGGAGGTCAAAGCTGTTTGTTTTATCTAGTACTCAGTCAACATTTGCAACTGAAACTGCTGTTAGTATCGGATTGAATAATACACAGTATTATTTCCTGCAAGAGCCCCAGTCGGCAAACGTCGTCGCCATAGCAACGTGCTGCATCACGTCAGAGCTGTCCGCAAAGCTACCGGTCTCCGTAAACCATCAACAAGCTCTCGAGATAAGGTCAGCAGAAATAGATCGCGGCCTTTGCGATGCCAGGTGTTGCTCTCGGCTTTATTCAAATTCGTCAGATCATTGTTTGGAAACATCTCTATGCTGAAGTTCATAATTTGATACCCACACGACATAAAATTATGCCTCTCGAGTAGAGATATTTGATTACAAAATATTATATTAAAGTTATTAATGGAATTCTCATTTGAGTTCTCTTAATTTCTAGTTGATCTAAAAGACGAGTGCGTTTTCATGGGGGAATTTCTTCTACATAACTTGCTTAGTTTAAATATGCTATCCATTACTTTACTAAATTTCGTATAGGTAGTGGTCGTTAGTGATATTTCATTTATTTGAATATGTTTTATTAGACTTGATGCCGTTGTGTGGGGTAACAACGGTCCATATACTGTATATTGATTGTTACTATTAGCACGTTTAGGTGATTATTACGGCGTTTCTTCTTCTGTTGCCGAATCTCTATATGTCTGTCTGTATGTTCTTACCTTAATAACTACTGCAAACTCCGCGGTCCGTTCTTCGGCTTCAATCCGCTTTCATCGTAGAGCCTCTTGTGACAATTACCTTTCAGGGTCTCGTTCTTTTGTTGGACATGAAATTCTGAGTAGCCAAAGGGTTCATTCCGTTTCTGTCTTTAAGCTTTGATACGTCCCTTAGAAATATGAACAGAATAATATATTTTAGACTAATCAGTTTTAAACCATAGAAAATATAGCTGTTGATGCAGTCTATTACCGTAGGACTGCTATTGATCCAAAATTATTGTTGTTGAATTGTCTCCTTTAGTAACTAATTTTATTGCTAAGTGACGAAATAATAGCACAAGACTTGTAATAGAGGGGAAGGGTTTCAGGTTTGAATCGGCATCCTTTCATAATTTTTGAAAGTTTGCCAAAATCATTCAGGAAAATTCAAATCCATTTTAACCCTTCTTTGCAATAATGACGAAGAAAAACTGGAGCCAGGAATATCGGCAAACAGACCAGCAAACCTTCAAATTCAAAATCTGTCCTCGAAGAAGACAGACTGGAAATCGTCTGTTTAGTGGATTGTAGACCTACACGGAGAAGAAGAAATAAATTTCAGCTTAGATGTTGATGAAATGCAGTGTAAATATAAAATGGTCGGAAGGCGTATTATACGGGTTATTCCAAATTGGCAAAAGTATCGACGTTAGTGAACTTGAATGTTTTATTAGAGCTTAATGCATAAATTGTGACGCTTTCCTACGATTCTTTCACATATTTCATTTATATATAAAGTGATGGTGAGACTCAATATTCTCCTGCGTTTTAGGCTAATCTTATAACGGTTACCCACATATTGTATTTTTTTTTAATTTCAAAATATTCAAATTATACTCGTGTTTGGTACGAGTAACATGGTTTTTGAAAGCAAGTTATGGTAAGAACAACGGATGAAAAGTTAAGACGTTCTTAGTCTCTTGATCTGCTATTTTGATAAGCCCCAGTTCCCGTGTGCGTGCGAATGTGGGTCGCAGTACAAGACGTTGTTGTTTTCCATGGCGCCCGTCGTGTTAGCCGCGTGCCTGGGAACTCTTGAAGATGATTCCCTTGAAACCCTAGTGGTTCGTCACTCTAATTCCTCCTTCGCTTTGTGCACAACCTGGGAAATCTCCGATGGATGCTATAACGTGAGCCCTTGGCACTGACAGCCAGGTGAGCCTCCTCCAACTTTAACTCGAGTTCGCTAAAAGCCTCCACAGATGCCTGGCGTCAGCACGGCGAAAGTTTCCAACCTTTCTGCTGGAGTCCTTCCCTGCTTTCGGAAAAGAAAAGAGACCTGTAATTTCGTGCGACTTTCAAGCGCTGAGATTTTTGTCCAATATTTAAATCTACAACTCGACCAGACTTGTTGGCCTTATAGGACCGGTCTATCTCTGTTGTTGTGTAATATAGCTGTTTTTACGAGCTTAAATTTTCTCCACAAATGTATTTTCTGTTTATTCGGTTGTAATGTTAACTTCTTACTTTTACGTAACAATACTTGAAAGGAAGCCGTGTCATGCATATACTAAAACCTGCATGACGCGAAGGATGTTATTCTCCTGATTTAAACGTCTTTTGTCAATATTAAAATATACCAAACAGGATAATAGGTTAATTGTAGCAAACTCTTGTGAATTCTGACGAATTCGTGTCCTTAAAATTGGCTGAGGATTGTCTACGAATATACATGACCAGATCTACAAGCAATACTCTATGCTGAACTTTCTGTTGGCAGACGGGCTTATCGTAGTTAGTAGACAACAGTATTACAGTTCTTTCAAATTGGAGCCGTTCTGGCGTTCGGCTAATGAGAGCAGAGAAATAGACTAATGTTGTCACATCGTCCCACAAACTTTTACTTCAGCTGCGTGGACAATAAATAATAGGTGACAATGCCTCATGATTTTCATTGGATGGCACAAGGAACCGCTTAAAGGCCAATTCGACTCCAATTTAAAAATTATTATAATTAAAATCAGGCCATTTTTGGAGATTCGAATGGAATTTCTTATGGAGTACATTATCCTCGGTCCATTGTTCTCTTTCCACTCTGAACTTAGCACATCAAAGAAATCAAACTGTTTTCGTAACAGTTCAATAATTGGGGAATCGGGGTTAGCAGTTCCTCGATTCAGCTCGCGTCAGAATTTTGCTTTTGTGGGATTTAACCGAAATACTTTTTAACACAGATAGGCACGTTACATTCGTATTGTGGTTTTTTGTGCTTCATAAGAGAACACGCCATCCATACAAGTCGCCGAGTAAGATCGGAATTGCAGAGACTCATTCTGCTTAACGAAGACTTTACCATGTTTGGAATTTATTATTAATTCCAGGATGCCACTACTTCCACACCTCCGAAATCTAGTCAGCCACAGGATTCGTGCCCCTTTTCAGAAACCATAACTTTTATTCCAACAAAATCATGGATAAAGGGTACCACTTCAATACCCATGTTCGAATTCATGTTGTATTGCAAGACTGAATCATCTGTGTGACTGTTCTCCGCAATAGCACCACTGTCCTACCGTAACACAGACTTATCCTTGAGTCTCTGTGAAGAAATACACTGACTACATGAATACATAGGAGAGACATAGGAAGAAACCGAAATGAGGCTTTTCAGATAAAAGGTGCGTCACAGACGCGAAACAGCAAAGATACCAACATTGCTAAGACCAAGACACTCCTAAATTGTACTCAGAACTTCAATGTTGTTGAGGTATTCAGTCCTAAGACTGGTCTTATGCAACCCTCCATGCTAACCTATCCTGCGCAAGCCTTTTCATTTTCTCGTAACTTGCACAACCAACATCCTCCTTAATCTGCTTAGCGTATTTTATCCTTGGCCTCCCTCTTCTGTTGTTACCCCACACACTTCCATCTAATGCTAATTTTACAAGAACCTCGTGCCTTCAAACGTGGCCTATTAATCTATCCTTTCTCTTGGCCAACGTCCTTTTCCCCTATTCTGTTTGGAACTTCCTCGTCTGTGATTCTATCCACCCATCTGATTTTCAGCATTCGCCTATAGCACCACATCTCAAAAGCTTCTATTCTTTCCTTTCCACAACTCCTATCGTCCACGTTTCGCACCCCTTGAACCAGTCAGTCGTAATCTCTCTCTCGTCACCCATGCTTTTTTATTTGCCCGCCTATTAATAGCAGAGGTTCAAAATCGCCTTTTATGTTTGTGCTCAACATAATTGTCAACCTTTCTTTCGAGGTTTTCCCTCTGTAGCGTGTTTTGCGTTTTAATGCCATCGTTTTGTTTCCCAGAGATCTAAAAAATGTGCAGTCTCGCCGTAATTAAAATGCTAGTTTTCGAGTAGCCTTCACAAAGATCCGCCAATTTCGTTGCCCATTATGTCCACAGCCGCCACTTAACGCCTTACACGTAAAGCCGTGTATGAATTTAAATTTAAAATTATCCAACCAACTGACACTTGCCTTGAAGTGCACATTACCTTATTCTTTGATACTTTCCAAAGCCTTTTCCCTTATTAAAGGGCCGGAAATAGGTATTCAAATCAACTCGTGTTGACCCATTGTTTTAAAAGTTTTTATTTTTAAAGTATCAGCGGCTTGGGTTTTCCCCATTTTGAATCTTTAGGTAAGAGCTCTGACACTGTTTTTCTCTTTTTCATACACTTTAATCTTTAATAGAATGATTTTTTTCGCACAATCTCCGTAAATCATTTCAACCCGAAATACACGTAACTCTCAACGATTCAAAATACGACTGTCTGAGAACTGAGAGGTCGTGAAAGTGATTCGGGATTGGGAAATTCCAAGTTTATCTACCTCAAAGGGAACAAGTAGGGGTACAGCCATCTGGAATCTTGAATTGTTTTCTACTTTCTGTCCAGTTATTAGGGACTTTATTATCGAAAATCTTGTAAAAATAGTGTCCTTGTCCGTTTATTAGTGTGTTTGGTTATTAGAAGTACTGTACTTAGTAAAGTATATGGAGTAATGCCGGGGAGAATAAAATTGTCCGGGTATGAGAGGTGTCCGATTCATTGAAGTGTGTGTTTTGGGAACTTCGACTGTATTTATTTAGCTCGTTTCATCCTCTTTTGCTGCCGTGATATATGTGGAAACGATTTTGTCACTACTTATTGCACACTTAAAAGACGGAAGGAATGTTTTCTTTGTATTCCTTGGTATATCATCATAAATTATACGAACTATCTTGTATTATGTTCCAAACTAGGCCATGAAACACGACAAAAGGAAAATAAAATCTAATGTTTTTTGTAATATTAGTTTTCAAACATTTAATCTTGCCGCAGTTTTAATGACAAGTTTTTGGCGTTTTAGGCGTTTTTTAACAAGTAATTATTGGAACAAGTGTATCGGTTACAAATATTACAAGACCGTTTACTTTGCCACACAATTTTTACAAGTGAACTAGTGTTTCATCGGATCACATCGCCTGAAATAAACTTCGTCATGCGTGAAAGAATGACAGAAATTAGCTAAAAGACGTTGTAACTGCCTATAAATAACACTATCTCAATAAGTTAAACGTAACGTTTAATTGGCAAGCAATCAATAGATAATAAGAGGATGTACCCTTGCAAAAAAGCAGCAACCAGTTCTTCATGCATGCTAAGCGTCGAACTCATTGTACTGTGTGCGAAACGTTTCACCGACGATTGTGATGGTGTGGAACAGGAAGTATCGACGTGTCTTTCATCACAGTCGGAATCTTTCTTTGGCGAAGCCACGAGAAAAACTAGTTTCCTGTTGTGACACGTGCCTGCCTTTGCAGAAGTTGTGGAGATGATTGATAAAATTACTGGAAAATAATGGTCTAGGCATATCAGTACTTACACACGGCTCGAATACTGATAGTTCTGAAACAGTTTTTCGCAACTGCTCCGAAACATTTGTTTACAGTCTGGACTAAACTTAATGAAGATACTCATTGGGGCTCGGACGCCTGTGAAACCGTTCGACGGTTCGTGCTCAGAACAGTGGATATATTTGTTAGAAAAAAGCGGAAGCAATTTTGAACGTTTGACATTTGCAACCCTTGCTATGAATCTGATATTGTGACTTGTACTTCAATTAATTAGAAAAAGGCTTGTCAGAACTTTATTACCTTGTTATGGTGTGAAGCATTTACCCCCATGTTTTAACCGTATTTTCGAACGATCTGTAGGAGGATGAGTTTTATTTATATTTTATATTATTGTCGACTACCATGAATACGGCTGAAGCGTAAAAGCTGAATTGGTATAATGATTTGGAGTTTGAGACTTTGGAGGTGAGAAGTTAACGTATGATAATCGGAAACGTGAGTTTTAACATCGTACCAATCGATTTTCGGAAATTTTTCCGCGTGCTCTCGGCCCGTTCGGTTCTGCGACCTGGAATTTTGGAAGCCGACGCGCCGAACCCGCGAATGCAGGTTCACTTAATTTGCTAAACGGGACAGCTGGAGACATTTTGTTTTGGAAGCGTTTAGTCGTCTCTGGCCATTACCTAGCACTCGAAAGGTCATAGTGGAAGGTGATGCGCGCGCAGCTCCCGGGGCCGGGGCCCGGGACCGGGACAGGGACAGTCGCAGCATGGCGGCCGCCCCGGCATGAGCGGCCGCTCCAAGACAGGCACAGCCACGGGCGCGGGCACCGGCACCGGCGTCGCCGCCGCGGCGAGGCGTCGCTCCTCGCTCACGCTGCAGGACAAGTCCCCGCTGGAGCGCCTGCGCAACACCGAGCGACGCGGGAGCTTCGGCGCTGCGACGCTGCCTCAGCCGCCCCCGACGGAACGCCGCGGTTCCATCGTGCAAAGGTCTCAAACTCCGCGATCACTATGTCGGCAGTGACTCTATGAACTACTAGACAGATTACTCATTGAAAATCATATCGTTAAATTACAAACGGGCGGGCCAAATGTATTCTTCTTGACGGTTTGTGAATATTTATTTCATGAGATAACGTTCGTAGCTATTCACTGTTTCTAATTTGGAAAGTTATTTATTTAACACAATCGAAGAAACGTCGCAAGTAGGAATCCACGTCATTCGGTTAATTCAGTTCTAATGAACTCGCCTTTAAAATTAACTGTAATATGATGCACATCTGCAACGTTGAAAGGGTCATTTTCATATTAAATATGAGCGTTCTAGTTATTATTTTTTTCGAACTGTTTGGACAGTGAATTGATCGGTCATTAAAATTGTACTAAAGATACATTGAGAATTTATTAAAGGAATTTATAATTGTACCATGTCACAATAATCAAAAGTATGCATTCAATTTGCTAGTTTTATGCATGTTGTTTATAATTTAAAAACTGCAGAATGAAATAAATATAAAACAATGTGTTAAATTCACTCCGCCTTTCATAATCAGGATTCGTTTCGATTTCAAACTAGTAAACGAGGAAATTCCTTCAAAAATTCGTGCCGACCAGGAACTGTGAATTCTGTAACTGCCGGGTTTCTGGGAGTCTGTATTTAGCTATTCTGCTGAACGGAACTCCTTTCAAAAGATTACTATATTTTAATTTTATACATAGATATGTATTTTCCACGTCATTTATCGTAAAAAAATAACTTTGTTTCGGTCCCGGTCCAATCGAAATTATTTCATTCTGAACTTCGAAATCTGTGTATAAATGCTGAAAACATTGCTGTTCCGTGTAAATTCCCCTCTACGTATTTGTAATCGTGGTTACGAATAATTTGATTTTAACTCTATTGACAAAATAAGACTTTCAAAGTTTTCATGATAAATCATCTAGCTTTACAGATTTGACGGAAGAAACTACTATTTCTAAGATGGATTTAGGACTAACAAAAATAAAAGGAATTTAAAACTTCGCGAGATTGCTCCAAAATTAGCTGAATGATTACGTCTAGTATTGGAAGAACTGGATGAAAGTCTGGATCGCGCTGCAAACCGAACCATGGCTCGATTCCTGGGGCGGTCGAGATTTTTCCATCTTCTTCTAAATTCAGTTTCATGGCCTTCATGACTGAGCTTCAATTAGAACAGATTATTAGTCTAAGTTCAGTATTAATTATGTATCCTTAGTTAAAAAAGCCGACTTTTTTTAAAAAATGTTGTGATTTATGAATTAAATATAGTATTAGAAGTAAGACAGTCATTTACGTAAGAATTCTTGTAGTATGATCGGAATTATATCCTGATTGTACTCGGGATAAATTATCGCAAAGTAGTATGGAGTTGTATGGGAAAAGAACAGAAGGGTGAGTATACAGATGAATGCCTATGGTCATTACAATTCGGAATTGGAGAATTAGCAATTAAAAGGACGACTATAAGTAGTAAAAGGAAATATTCAAAAGATTCAGCGAACAACTAATTTTTTTCACTATATTGAAGCTTTATTACACAATTACATTGGGATTTAAGAATGCTATACAGACAACTAAAACTTGCAACAGTATCCGCTCAAAGACAAATCAAACAAAGTAAGTTATATTTTGACACAATAAAAACGAATATTTCTCTACTGTTTAAAGAAAAAGCTGTCGTTGACGTTTGATTTAAAAATGTCATTCAAACGTTGTTTTCTTAGTCAAGTCCGTAATATCCGATGGCAATTCTTGCACGCAAATTGCGTGGTAAATTGGCTGTGGTATGCTGTTGCGTTGAAGGACGGATCGTCGGTGGCTTATTCTCGTAAATTTTCAATTACGCAGAATCCCATGAAAAGAAAGAGTAGAGATTCTGATCGTACGATCTCGGCGGTTACTTCTCATCAACATTGCTCCAAGGAGCTGGGATAGACCATTGTACTGTGTGACTGGTGGCACCGTCATGTAGCCAATTCAGGCCATATCGCAAGAAGCGTCCGTTCACACCGAACACACATTATCGAAATACTGTTTTGATTTCCACCCATTATTAAAATTGTGACACTAATGAGCGTGACTATTGCTGCAGGGCGCCGACATTACAAGTAATGTAGTCAACATGACTTTTTACAGCTGTGACACAGGTAGTTAATTTTCGGGTCGGCTAATTAAAAAAATAAATTGAAGGTCGTCTCCGCATTGACGATAGAGCTTAATATTTGTGAATTCTTTAGTTATTATTAAAACATTATTGGCGTGAACATCGTATCGGCGCAAGCATCGACAAACAAGTACGTAGCGAATTAGTAGGACGAGGAACAGGCTTGCGGGGGTGCAGAGTGGCTGTTGCACGGGCACACCCTTTCGCTAATGAGAACTACGTTAAAAATAACGACGTGGAGGTCTTAAAGAACAGCGCTAGCGAAGAGAGGACCAACTGTGACACGGCGTGATTGCGTCCCTCATTTAGTTTTGAGTCTCGTATGTAATTGTTGCCTTTACGAGCACCTGCAAGGCCATCAGCCTGTATTTAGGTTCGATGAGGTGACCTACTTAAACTTCGGTGCATTAAACGTTTTCTCGTCATCTCCATACAATTGCGAAATTCGGAGACCTTTTCTGTAGGCTCTCTCAGACAATGTTTGCAGTCTCTTGGCTTCCATACGTGATCTGTTTATTAAATGATCAGAAGAACTTTTCTAGGTTAACTAATTCTTGAAACACCAGGACAAGATAATGTGTATGTGACATTATTGGCAATTATTAATGAATATTGATTGGATTAATCAATTAAAGTTTTTTTAATTGACATTCACTGTATTATTGTATAAAACGTATTGTTGCCCAAAGCTTCTGTGTTTGAAGTAAACCTGAATAAAGGCAGAAAGCTATGAGAACTTGTCCTAGTGTTTCAATAATTAGTTAAGTTTTATAATATCGCGCGTCTGCTGCATTTACAGTATTATAACAACGTCCATTTGATTGCATTCATGAAATTGATTTAATTGGGTGTAGCAGACTATAAAAATAACGCTCAATCGAAAGGAAATTATTCCTGAGGAGCTGCTGACTTCGCTTAGCTCGGGATATTCAGATTTCATTATACAACGACACACTGAAGCTAAATGAAGCTCTTGGCTATCTCATAAACCATTGGAACCGATATTTACGGCTCGCTAACTCCGCCCGTATTTATTTTTGATCGTTAATGGGCAGTGTTTCTGGACGCAGCTGGGAGGAATTCTGGCTGCATCTACTTCGCGACAGTTTGAGTTTCGAAGTGGGAGAAAAATCGTCCTCTAATGGATGAAGAGTAACACTATTAGAAGTATTAGTGGGTTCCATACAAATCGGTGGTCTACGTAATTTTCACTACCGGACACTAATGAATTTTAAATATTACGATGTCTATAAATGACTGTCATTTAGTTTAAATTTCAAGGAAGCCTGTTTTACTCAAAGTGCAAGGTTTCGGATTGTTTTTATTCGTGTACCGTTACAGGAATAGTCCATTTGATTGCTGGAACGAAAGGGCGGCGTGTCTACTTTCTGAAACTCAAACATACTCGGGGAGGATCTCTTTGTGTCATTATCTGGATCCTATACCACATAAACTTCGCCAGAAAACGAAGAAATATTTTCCGCTCAATAAGCCCTTTGCAAACTATAGAAAACGTTTCATATAATAATTTTAAAAAATCGTAATTAATTACCCTCTACATTTCTCAAAAAATTAAAATGTGAATGTTAACTCCCGCCAGTGCCCTTCGCATACAATATTTCGTTTTTAGTTTAGGCAAAATGAATGAGAGTGGTAGTTGTAGGCAATTGCCCGAAACTTGGTGTAAATGACGCACGTCCCTAGACACTATAGACAGGCACCAGCCACTATAACAGAACTTTGTCAATAGCTTGATGACGCAAGTATTTCCGTAACATTTCTATCGCGTACGAAGCTGCCCTAACGGAGTATGCATCTAAAAACTTGTAAATCATTTATGAATTTACCAAGCAATTCTTGGTTTATGATTTTACAATCCTGTAGTTTTGTAATTGTTCTCGGCGAGTAACTGTTTTGAAAGCGACCATTCTTTAGTGTTACTGAGTGGACGAAACATATTCCCTGCTTAGTCTCGCGGATTATGGAACGTTTGCTTGAAGTCTCCGCTTAATTAATACGGCATTACGATCCCATCCTCCACGCCAAGCTAATTGCTTACCCCTAAGGTTTACGTTGCAACGGGCTTTTATAAGGAAAGTTGTCGGTGCTTGTGACCCCGTTGCCATTCCCAGCTGTTGGGGAGCGTCCGGATACCTGTTGCATTCCTTGCAGCGAAACGGCGAACCTAATTTGGCTCATGTACTCTACATCAAGTTAAACCTTAGATAATTCCAGAACCCAAGGTCATACTCGTTAATTTATCATCCAACAATACTTTTTTACAATTTTTCACGGTCAGTTTAATAATTTAGTTCTCCTCCTACACCACTGACCTCAAAATAGATTCTCTGTCATTGAAAGCGGGAACCTCCATTTAATTAAATTTTTACGTTATCTTGGGGATCGGGATTATTGTACAATATACCGTGAACAACGTATTTCATTGTTAATACATTCCTTCACGTCTCTCTCCCTCTCTCCAAAAAAAATTAAATTAACTAGTGTTTGAACGCAGTCCATGAAGCAATTTTCTCCTTCTGGACCCATAACATTTATTCAGTTGTATTAGCAGCCATTCAGAATTTAGCTTCAGTAACAATTTGATTACGTTTCTCTGTACTTGAAGTAGGCCCAAAACTGTGAACTCAACGTCGAATAGTGAAATAATAAAAACTTGAATTTTCTGTTAATTGGTCGTCAGTTTAATTCCATGAGTTTCATTATAATTTCAGTACTACGTAACCTTTAAGACGTAGATTCTGCCGGGGTGAGCACCCTTTATTCTAACAGAAGTAAAAAGTGCAAAAGATAATGGGCAAAATCTTAAAATTACGGAAGAAAACTAAAAGATCTGTTGCGTCTTTCTGTCCCGACATAAGCACGTCTCTGTCGTTGTCCTTGTCACGACTGAAGAAATGAAGTAGGGAATGGAATGTTCACAGTGAAGTTAATAGATAAGTGACACCTGAATGAATTAAAATTTAATCTGTATATAACTTCTGTAATTTACAAATAACACCACAACGAAGCTATTTGAATGCCTTATAACCAAAATATTATCAAGAGATCGTTTTATTGTAATAGAAAGGAGGGAGGAAATGGTGTAATAATATATTAAATTTAAAATATTTCGTAAATTTTTCGATGATAATCTGTGATGCGAAAAGTTGACGCAAAATCGATTTCGTTATTCGAGTCTGCTCGCATATCCGCCCATGACAACAAGGGAGCTAGTTGTGAGTTCCACTCGTGTTCTTTCTAGCCGGTTACCGTTTACGAATTTCCGCTTGGATTTTCCTCAAGCACAAAAAGACACGAACACCAACTTCTTAGTCTTTCATCAGAATTAAAAACTGCTATTCTACAAGGCATTCTATAAGTTATTGAGAGCTTTGTATCTGCTAAAAGTTTCCGAATTCTGAAAAATTATCACAAAATGGCAGCGCGTACATCACCATTCCTATTAAATGAAATTAATCATTCGATTCTTAAACTGCTGGTATCATGATATACGTTTTTATTTCAATAATTTTTTGATTTGTCATACGTACTCTATTCCCGGGTTTTGATATCCTATGATAGGATTTTTATTCTTCTTCATAGAAGAAAATTCAAATTTGTTCACATCAAGAAAAGATGGTTATTGGGACTAGTTTATTTAAGGAGGACATATGTATATTGAATGTGTTCTCCGGAATATCATTTTCCTTTTAAAATGTTTTTTTAATCAACCTTATAAAATTCGTTTATAAATATTGCAACAATGCGGTAATTCTTACTTCAGATACTTTTAATTTAGAATTGCTTCATCAGCTTAAATAGAACATAACTAGAACATAACTAGCTTCCGCATCTGTTTCAACAGGACAAATTTTTATTTTATCTGGAAACTGCTATGAAATAGTTTTCTCGGATTGTACTCGTTAAACTTTCAATATACGTGTAGGTGGGCAATTTATTTCTAAATTTCATTTAGCAGGGCCTATTATTATCCAGGAATTGTTTCTAGCTGAGCAAAGGTTTCCTCCAAGTCGCTCAGCCAGAACGGGAAACCTTTATAGTGTAATTGGATATAACAGGCGCTCTTGTTGCAAGGGAGGCAGTTAAGTTTTCTGTCGAATTATTGCCAAATTATAAGTTCGACTGTGCTCCTGATTTAATTAACTACTTCGTGTAGTACATAATCATTAGTCAATGTTCCTTCTCTTACTTAAGGTTACGCTGTTTTATTCAGGTTTCCAATCCATCCCCACTCCCACACGTGGTCTTCCGTTAGATTTTCAAGCACTTAGTTGGATTAACTCAGACCTCCATTCTAAAGGAACTGTGTCACAAGAAACTGCCGTTCCCCGGCTCACAGATGCGACCGACCTTGACTGACGTCATTGATGCAGTCATCATCGCCTTAGGTTTGGTATCGACTCACATCCATACCTTCTTCAGTGAATCAAACTAATAATCAGCCGCGATTGGTGATCGTCCAAACCTCTGCTCGGTGAACGAAAGCAAGATTAATTCTTGGTCAGCAACACCGTTCCAATTTTCTGATCAGGTGCCTCAAACAGTCTTTTCATTTTTGAGGAAGGCGTGCTAGACACGAGCAACGGCCAAAGGCATATTAATTTGAACTAATAGTTGCTCACAGTGAAAATAGAAAAGTGACACCTGAATTAATTATATATTTAATCTTCATATAACTTCTGTAATTTACAACTAACACCAGAACAAAACTATATGAATGCTTCAGAACTAAATTAAAGTTAGAAAGGTACGGAACCAGAACAAACTGAAATCCTCTTCAAATGCTTATTGTTCGCCATGCCGATCGTCTTTTTCAAAATGACTAAGCAGAGAAATGGGTCTCATAGAGGGAAAGTATCAAACTCAGTTTTAAGTGTAAAAGTCAACGTTGAAAGAGAACATAAAAACAGTACGTAGAAAATTATAGGAGCATTTGAGATGTTTAAACTTATAAATTTTGTCTGGTATTGTGTACGTAAAGTTTGTTGCTTTATACTAGCACGTTGACTATAAGGAATCGATTGTCATTAGCAGTTAATTTGTAATGAGTGCATGTTTTAAGAGGAGCTGATTGGCAGAGAGCACGTGGCCCGGAGCCTGCACAGGCTGTGCGTGTCATCGGGCTCCTTGTAGGGCGATGTTTGCAGCTCCGGCACGCCCCGGGGTAAACACAGTCAGAGACACGAAGCATTCGCACTCGCTGACAAAACACCGCCCTCAATGGGCATTTTGCGCCTGACAACGCAATTATGGTGAGACAATGGAAGCCTGCCGTGCTCCGCCATTATCGCTTCGACGCCCGCCGTCTCCGCTAAGCTGCAGCGCATTTCATCGGCCAGTCTGTCAAAAGCATTTCCTTCAATATTGTTCGAAGCCATCTTACTTTTTTCAATCTGTTTGCCCTAATATTACTTCAACTGGCTCTAATAATCTCTGAGACGTTATTTAATCACGGTGCTCATCACAGTGCAGATAAACATTTGCGTACATTAAATTAATTGTCGAGACGGCCTGTTCAAAGACTTCCTTTAAACATCTGTTTTGAAAACAGAGGGGCCTGTGCTAGAGTATTCCAGAGCGAAGGGAAAGTAAATATCTCCCGAGAATTTTGGAATAGATAACAATTGTATAACTATTTATAGTTTATTGAGCACCAAATTTTCAAATAAACATGTCATATCTGAATCCAATTCAGAGAAAATTGATCGGGTGTTTCAGTTTGACTTTTTTAAATCGTACTTGTCCATCTATAATCGTGCATTACTCATCGTACATTTGCGAACATACATTTTTAAGAGTAAAATTAGAACTAGAATAGTAGATGAACTGGTTCAACACTGTAATCAGATATTCTTAAATTTTCTTCTCAATTCAATGTCGAATTTCACATTAATTTAGTGCGTACTAGATATTTTTTTGTTGTTGTTATGGTAATCAGTCGTAAGACTGGTCTGATGCAACCCTCCACGCTAACCTATCCTTCGGAAGCCATTTAACTTCTACATAGCTACCACATCCTCCCTAATCTATTAGCGTATTCAATCATTGGTCTCCCTCTTCTGTCCTTACCCCACACACTTCCCCCCTAATGCTAATTTTATAAGGCCTTCTTGTCTCAAAACGTGGTCTATTAATCTATCCCTTATCTTAGTCAAGGTCCTCCAAATTGTTCTCTCTTCCCTAATTCTGCTTGGAACCTCCTGATTAGTTACCCTATCCCCTCGTCTGATTTTCAGCTTTCTCCTATAGCACCACATTTCAAAAGCCTCTATTATTTTCTATCTGCAACTCCTATTGTCCTCGTTTCGCACACAACCCAACAATCCATACAAATATTTTTAGTAAAGATATCCTAATATCCATACTTAAATTAACAGTAAGTATATTCCTATTTTTTACGAAAGCCTTAACTTCCTTCAAATATCCCTTCCTAATCTAACACCCTTTATTATTCCACTGTTTCTCATACTACACTCAATCACCTCGGCTTTCCCTCTATTAATCCTCATATTGTACTCTTCCTCCAGGATTACGTTCATGTCATTTGTTTTTTCCAAGTCTTCTTCTCTGACTCCCCGAATACCACAATGTCATCAACAAACCTTAGGTTTTTTGTTTTTTCTCCTTCCAGTTTGATTCCCTTTCCATATTCTTAACTTTCTTTATCGCCTGATATATATAAGTTAAAGAGCATTGGCGACAGACTGCATACTTTACTTACTCGTTTCTTTTTTTGGCCTTCAATTCTAATTATTGCTGACTGCCATCTGTAGAGGTTATGGATAACTCTTCTCGTTATTTTAAACCTGTCATCTTCAAAATCATTATAATTTGTTCCAGTTAACGTTATCAAAAGGTTTCTAAATCTACAAATGCATGTATTCTTATGTTGTTATAAAGAAATTATGCTATTTAATAAATGTTCGTATGTAGCGTGGCATTATGTGACGATAGGAGTTGCGGAAATGAAAAGAATAGAAACCTTCGAAATGTGGTGCTAGAGGAGAATGCTGAAAATCAGATTGGTTGATAGAATCATTAACGAGGAAGTTCTAAACAGAATAGGGGAAAAGTGAGCAATATGGAGGACATTGAAGAAGAGAAGGGATAGATTAATAGGCCACGTTTTAAGACATGAGGGTCTTGTAAAATTAGCATTAGAGGGAAGTGTGTGGGGTAAGAACAAAAGAGGGAAGCAAAGGATGAAATACGCTAAGCAGATTAGGTAGGATGTCGGATGTGGTATGTATACGGAAATGAAAATGCTTTCACAAGGAAAGTTAGCACGGAGGGTTGCAACAGACCATTCATATGACTGAATACCACAACAACAATCAAATTTAAAAAACTGTAATATGTTAACTTTATTTTTCTTTATTTTGCTGCTTTTCAGCTACGGTTGGTTTTGGTTAGTCTTATATTCTATGAGGCCCAAAACACTTCTTCAAATGTGGGTCAGGAAAGTTGCAGGGTTGTTATAACTATGCCCGGGCACTTTTACTACATTCTAATTTAATAATATTTGTTTTTGAACATTTTGGCGACAATTAAGAATTTCTGTGTCGTTTTAAGAATGAAATACTATATACCTAGACTGGGAAAGGCTAGTAATTTTTTTCTTCATATTAGCCCATTCTGTCTTTCAGCCAGAGGTTAACTGTGGCCCCCTGGATATGGCTTGATTTGCCTTTTTTAGAGTGTGTCTTCATCATCGTGAAGGCGACTCCCCTTTAATAACATAGGAATGGACCTCCAAGGCAGAATGCGGAGAGGAAACTGACATGTACTGAAATGGAAAGATGGGGGCAATTTAGCTAAGTTTCTATTCAAATAAATGTTTTAATATAACCTATAAATTGAATTTGCTTCAAAACAAGTGGGGAGAAGTGCTTTAATTAAATGATAAAAAGCTAAGTAACTTGAATTTAACCTGCAAACTGGTGATTATTCTACAAACATTTGAACTGTATTAAAGTGAAACAGAAAGAGCAGGCGAAAAGTTATTGGACATGAAAAGAATATGACTATTGACAAAAACAGTCCTTCGAAAATCTGATCATATGAATTCATATCAACATGTCTTGAAGACATTGGAAGTCGTAAAAGCAAGCTGTCAGGAGTCATTCTTATTTTCATTATTATTATAATTTATTTCGAAATATTTCTAAACTGACTAATTTTTAATTCATGAGTCGTCGATTATGAACTGTGTGCCGAAGCTACCATTGAGAACAAGCAGGATGTCTTTAAGTTCAGCTTAATCGGAGGGCTGCGATTATTAACATCAAGTAGGGTACCAGCTTTTTATTTTGTCTCGGCTGTACGAATTATTGATGCATATAACTGAGATCTCTGGTCTGTTTAGTTGCATTGACCGTCAAGTTTGATTTTCTTCCCTCGGCTTTGGTTTGAGTTCGCAGTTCTCGCGAGTTCTGTTAAGTAAACGCGGAGGACAAAGAAAGCTTCTATTGCGCTGCCAACGCTCAAGAATTCGAAGACCGACGCCTTTCTCTCCGAAACGTCTAATTATTGTTTTTGTTCAATCTGATAGTTTCTATTCAATATTATATCCTATTTGTAATCATTTAAGTTCTTTATATTTCAGAAGACTACAGTCAGATGGTATCAATTTTCAGTTTTTCAACCCCTATGACTACGGGTGGTAGTGCAGAGGCTCGTCTGCCTTACATTCTCCTAAAATCCTCAACTTTGCCATCACGATTGTCGAATATGGTTTATAAAGTTAATTTTGAAGGGCGGTGGCTTGTTTCTCGTGTGGAAAACTAAAATTTTCAAACCAATTTCTTACTGCACAAGTTGTTTTTTTCTTCGCGGTTCTGAAATTAAGTAAATTTCTTAGATAAGATATTGTTTTTAAAATGCTGGTATATGCTCGGTTTCGCAATAAATTATCCGATAACGTAAAGGAAGTTGCCAGCTCTTTTTCTACGAATAGTCGTTGGTATGGGTTCTACTGGACGTGATGTCGAGGTAATTAACCCAAACTCTATAAATGATACTCCACATACCAGAAAAATGTTTACATCGGAGTTAGTATGGGACTTGAGTGTTCGTAACAATTAAGAAACCTTATGGTACAGTTTTAATACGTTTAATACGTCTTGCTGCTATCGTGGGCACTGTAAGAACGTGGAGCTCCCAACTCACGTTTGAATTTTTGGGATTTTGGAAGCTCTAAACTTAATATAAACTTGTTGAATTTACACCGAAATTTTTCATATTGTTACCACATTATATTGAATGCCTCATCTCATTTTTGTAGCAATATTACCTGCATGTATATAGTCAGTCATTTACTTGAACTGTGCTGGCTGATGTGACATTGTTTGAAGAGTACGTGGCACTTAAAATTTACGGTGTTTGTGATGTAGCCCTTTAGAGAGATTTTTTTCATTATTTTGAATTACCGGCGGTGCGATTAAAAATTAGCCTCCACTCTGTTTTCAGGTAACGCCAATGCGTAGGCCTACCTGAGTCGAGTTAGACTATTTATTTCCGCTGTTCATATTTGGTGATTGGTATTGCGAAAAAGCAATTCCAGCAGAGTGTGGTTGGGAAAATGTAATTCGATTTTTAATGCGCCTCTGCTAGGAAATGACGTACTTGTGGGGGAGTTGATATGACGTGTGAGAGATTGGTCGCCATCGCGCTCGCGGTTCGCCGAAGGGCCACGAGAGTCCGCTGCCTGCTTGAAACCATTCCCGAGCCAATGGGAAGAAACTTCCGGCAAGTTTTACCAACCATTCTTGAATATTCTTCTTGAACCTTAATTTGGATTAAAGACTGATAATTTTTGTTACAATAATAAATATGACGTATTGCTATTTTGACGGAGACAACGGAAATTAGGAGTAAGGCCAAATATGACGTATTGCTGTTTTGACGAAGACAACGGAAATTAGGAGTAAGGCCTGGGACGTTTCCAAACCGAATCAATTTGATTGCAATTACGAAATCAGGTAAAAATTAGTGACTCTGCGCTTGCCAGTCTTCATAAACTAAAAGTGTTTTATAATGTTTTCGCACAGAAAATGACTGAACAATAGAACATACCGCACGCCCACATACACACAAACAGGAATTGACGGTCTTCAGGCGACGGATGGAAAGTCATATTATCTATTCTCCAAAGTAGTGAAAAAAACTTCAAAACAGAAGGCAACTCTAATGAAAACAGAGGGACGTTTATTATTTCAAGTCATACTATTTATCATCTATTCAATAAATTTGTGGTAACGACATATTAAAATTTGGTAACTGTTCAAAAGTTAATTTATGAAGAAAAAAAGTTGCATAATTTCAACACGCTTCATCTGTCGATGTTATTTAGATTAAAAATAACTATTAATTTTTCTGGCATGGCGCGGAATGGAGGCGGCCCCTCCGCCATGATTGAGTGTTGTTGGTCAATCCTCAGCACACTTGACTCGACTGATTAAAAGCACGAATGAAGATAGAACCGGACTGACCAAAATGATGAACTGGCGAGGACATGGAAAAACGATCCTAGGAACATGGAATGTAAAAGGGATAAATGGGAAGGAGTATGAAATGGCTCAAGAAAAAACAGACAAAAGTGAAATACCTATACTTGACTGAAACAAAAAAAGAAAGGAAACGGAGTGGAAGTAATGAATGACCATTATTTTATGCTATTTAGCGGGGTCGCTAAAAACGAAAGAGCTGCGCAAAGAAAATGAGAAACTTAAAAGGATGGAAATTCATCAATGAGAGAGTGGCGACTGTGGAGATAAATGAGGGGGAAGAAAGGTCACTGATGGTAACGTATGCCCCAAAAGACAATGATACCGTGGAAAATAAAACACAGTTCTATGAACAACTGCAAAGAACGATAGAGGTGGTAGACACGGACATAATTCTTTAAGGAGATTTGAACGCAGGAGTGGGAAACAATAGACGAATGGATTGGCGTGATCGGGAAAGAAGCGGAAGAAACGTTAATAACAACGGAGTAAGAATATTGGAATTCTATGTAATGAATGATCTTGTCATACGAAACACTATGCTTGTCCACAAAGACATACATAAATTCACTAAAGAAGAATGAGTAGAAATGAGAAGTCAATAATAGACTATTGAATCGTAAATAAGGAAATGAGGAAATACATAAGAGAAACAAGAGTAAAAGGCCCAGAATTAAACAGCGATCATAAACTAGAAATAATAAAAAGTAATGATAAAGAAAGAAAAGCTACGAATAGCAAGGAATAAATAGGTGGAAAGGCAATGTGAGCAAAGGATTAAAGCACATAAACTATAAGAGAAGGAAAATCAAAGGAGTAAGACTTAGAAATGATATGGACAAAATGGAAAAATACTCTATTGACGGCGGCAACAATATCTCGATTTAGGAGCATTAGAAGTTTTTGAGGAATATATTTTTCAATAAGTGTGGAAAAAGTTTATAGGAGTAAACAGTACCCAAAAAGTGGTACTTCTTTTGGTTCATAAACTTGCTGTGAATTTAAATCGTGTCAGATATTCACGAAGACATTGATGACTATATTAATTATTTCCTCAAAAATTCAAATGTAGGCGTTCCGTTTCGAGGAACACCAATTTATAGTCTTGAAATCTGCAAGTTACTTGATATCGTGTTTGCGGATATTCTGATTACTTCTATTGTTTTTAATTGAGAACCACTCGAAACTAAGATGAGATTTCATTCATGAATGATATTTTTTTACAAATATAATACGGTTTACAAGCAATTCCGTATATTGAATCACGTCGCACGGCAACAAAAGTCCGCTGTTTTTTGCAATTAGATTTTCTCATATAGTTTACATTAAAATTCTGTAATGAAAATTCTATGTTTCGAATAAAATAGAATAGTTCCATTGTTTTCCCCGTTCACGCCGTGCTGATTTTGCAAGGAGAAGAAATTAATTTTTATTCTGAAGTAAAGTATGTCTGTATTCAATTTTACATTTCCCTTTCGTCAACTTCTATCGCGTTTTTCGTTGAACTGAGAAATTTGGAAATCGATTTTTTGAAATGAAAGAAAGTGTTAGTGAATTATCGTCGCGTCGAAAATTTAATCTGAAAACAAATGTTCAATATGTGACGCTTGTTCTCCAGAGACGAAAATATTAGTGTCAGGCTGCTTCCTGGCTACGAGCCCAGGAATGCGAAAATATGTGCGTGAAGACTGGTAAAATTTGTGGCATTGTAGTCTGATTTGGTATGGGGATAAACTAATGCAAGGTGAGACAAACTAGTTACTTCTAATCAGGTAACTAAGTGACTCGAAACATTTGAGCAAGCAACCCTTCATTAACGCGAGTGGGGAGAAAATTCATGCGTAAATATTGAGATCAGTCAAAAAAATGCCCTGGGAAGCTTTTCAGTAAGTAGTTTGTATGTCGTGAAACTAGATAATTTGGAAGAAAGTTCTATGACATGTCGGCAACATCAATTTTCACTTGCTGAAGTAGAGGGAGAATACCTTCTAAAATTTCCCTTTCGTAGATTTAAACTTTCATAGTCTATTCATAAGTGATATCTTGTAAGAATATTTTAATTTTGAATTGAATAAATTGCAACTCGAGACACATTCAAGGATTGTTAAAGCCCTTGTTATCCTTGAACGTTCATTAAATATGTTATCAATAAACTACTGTTTTACGCAATAAATCGAGTAGCTTCGGCTTGAATTAAGTCCTTTTTGCGCTATCAATTTTCAACGTGTTTTGGAGAAGAGAGGGAGAATTCTCTACAAAATTACCTAGAGACTGGAAGCCGTAGGTAGGAGTCTGACGAGAAAATCCAAATAATTCCAGTCCCAGTCCGCGTTAAAGAGACCGCCAGTAGCACTTAATTCGGATGATTAAATGCAAATCTGAATCGTAAAAGTCAAAAGTTGTATTTCTGATGGTGGTAAATCGTGGGTATCTCTTGTTTACAACTGTTACATTGATAACGAATTTTATTTAAAATTTATGTCGATTAAAAATTATACCCAAATGTTTTCATCGGATTTTTCTTGTGTAGTTTGTAGAATTTCTTATTAGCGACAGCAGCATGTGTTCAGCTTTGTTTTGGCAGCTTTTGAACTTCGAGTGACACGAAATGTGAAAATCTGTCTACGATACTAATAGAAGAGCTTTGGAATTGAAATGTAGGGTTTGTCATAGTAATTGTTTTTAAAAACGTGAGGGAGGGGTTGGAGAAGGTTTGAAAAGAAAACGTCCTAAATAACAATATTACGAAATGTGTGATAATTTTTCCCGGTGAATATGTATTAGAATTCTTGTATATTATGGTAAGTATTCTTGATGACGGATCCAAAAAATAAAAAATACACTTAACGTTAGTAACGGAAATCCATTCGTCGTAAAGAGTGAATGCTTCAACTAAGTAATTTTGCTTTTCTCACGAAATCCGTTTCGAGATAGCAATCGGAGAAATTCTTTCAAGCATGTGATTTGTGCTGTCTGCGCTCAGTAGATCTCTGTTCTGGACAATGCATAGCAGCGTCTTAAGCAAGCAAACAAACGAAGCGAGGCAATATTGTCTGTTCCCAGCACGTGTGGGTATTTCCGTCTCGCGGCCTAGCCGATCCTGCCCAATCCTATCCCATCTTATCCCAATTCCCGCACCCTTCCCGACTGCCTCGTGTTTACGAGAATTCCTCGAAGGGGTGGGCACTTCACGCGACCGTAAAAATAGCGTTGATGCGTCGGTAAGGAGTACCTACGACGCCCCTCTCCTCGCTGACCACGCGAATGTTGAATGGGTCCCGAGGTGTGGGTGGCGCCGTATAAATAGAGCGCAGGTTCGCGACGCCCAGTTGCTGTCGGGCAGCATGGCGTCGCCGTCGCCGTCTCCGACGTCGCCCATCAAGACGGTCCTGAACGGCGTCCAGTCTCAGGCGTCTAAGTTAGTTTTGTGGCATGTATTTGATCGGAGTAGAGGATAAGACACAGCTGACCGTGCGCCTCGCTGCACAAGATTTGCATTTCAGGTTCTATGAATAAAGCCTGGCTTCTCTCCAGATCTGCTGAGCACATAATGTTGCAGGTGGTTCCGACACATCTCCGAGGCTGCCGAGGCGTACAAGGCTCGTGACGGCAAGAACCGACGCCCCGACGCCGCATCCGCCACCCCCACGCCGGAAACAGACCCTGCGGAAGACAAGACCAAAGAGTGAGTCCACTAAATATCTACAAGCTCATTGTTGGGTAGTCTCAGAACTATTCTTCTCACTTGATTTCATTTCTTCAGTCACATTACTTGTACTATCTCTCCTTATCCTTACGTCTTTCTCTATGCTTCAAACTTCCATTGTAGAATGAGAAGCCGTAGTGCTTAATATATTTTGTTAGGGAACTTTATTATGAAAGTCTCGTGATTTTCTCCCCCCCCCCCTTTCCCCCTCCCTCCAGTTTGTTTGCAACATATGTTTCAGCATCCAATATAAAATGGTTTTAAAGTGTAAGAAAGGCAAATAAATTGAAGTTTATAACCGCATGACTATTGTCCGAACACCCAAACGTTTATTTACTATTTGAAACTTGCAACATTATTCCTTCTATAGTCAAAATATATAAATTCTCTCTATTTCTCGGAATCTGTTTACGAAAAATCTCGAAAGAATCCCGTGTTTCAAACATATTTATTAATTCTTCCACCATTCAAATGTGTGCTTACACATATTTCATAACAGAAGTTCACAGAATTCGTTTACGCGATATTATACTACCAACATTGTCTCCGTTATTTATTTTTTTGCTTTAACGCTATAACAATTTGTTTTATAAAAAAACTAGTTTCGTTGCCACATGTGAAATAATTTCGAAACTGGCAGAGTGCATATCAAATCGCGTATTCTTAACACATCCAGGAAACGCGGTTACGAAGGCGATACTGAAATACGTCACACCCAATTACCGAAAACAGTTGAACTTCCACAACTTTGATTGCGTTACTTCCAAAAAGTAACGTACTCCACTTCAAGTGGTAGGTTCTACAATTGATGTTCATGATGATATGTATCTGATTGTTTTTATACCTGATTTAGGTTTACATTTCCGCTTCACTGGCCTACCGTTTACAGCACTTGGAGTACCATGTACAGCAGAATGTTCAGTCGTCGGATTTACTACAAGCTCCATCCTTTGACAACTTCAGTTTTGCATTTTGTAGCGGATATGCATTTTTATCGAGGTGATAGCAGGTGCGCCAAGAACTGTGCTGTTGGAAGCAAACTGGCTGCCAAGCGCTTAATGGCTAGTACTGGTTGACATTTGGTAGCAAAAGCTGTCTCTCTCTTTATTTATTTTTATGTAGCGGCGCTTGCATTTGAATTTGGATACAAAGGTGGATATTATTTATAAATACTACTAAACCCTCTATCCGTGTAACGGAAAAACAAATAGCCATAAGCACTACCAAGACTTGAACATCCAACAAAAAAATATATATATTATTCGATTCGGGCAATACGGCTCTGAACTTTCAATTTTATTAACTGCATAATGTTTTTGCCATTTATCTGTTGTTTACGTTGGGTACAATACGACAAAGGGACGCCTGCTGTGTTAATTGCGCGCGGCTTATTAGGCAGCGGCGAATAATTTCTCTACAAAACATTACAATTAATAGTTGGTGTTTAATTGAGGCAAAAAAATATGTAAAAACCAAATTAATTTGTTTGTCATGATATGCGCCCTCTTCGTACAGACGTTAATAACTATTATAGTACATTAATAGCCCTGGATCCGCGGTTTCCTGCATCACGTAGTGGCAATCCATGTATTCAGCAGCTCATCAGCACACTGTAACAGAGATCATTTTTTCCACTTTGAAACGTTTTGTCGTACCATCAAACCTCATTTAACCCTTTGTGTGTTAGTTTTTGTTGTTGTTTTTTTTTTAATTCTAAGCAGTTACATAAAATATTTCTTGCTTGTAGTTTGAGAAGTTTTGCATTTATATATATTGACTTTTCATTTGTTTTTTCTTTGAATTTGAATCTTTACTTCATATAAATAACGTTAAAGTTTCACGAGAGATTTGATGTGACAGACTTAAAGAATTGCCACCCATTTTCTTTGGTTTTCCAAGTTCAGTGAAAGTTTTTATAAATAAATTGTGTACCTTTACTTGAGACTTTATAACTGGCTTTTAGTTTACCTATTTGTCATAAACATTTCTTAATAACTCTGATCTTGTTATGCTAGATTTCTACAATATTGGTACCCCTCGTCATCTGCTTTTATCCTAGGTCAAAATTTATTTTTATTACATAATTGTTTTATGTAGGAATGAAGGAGCTTTTGCAGAAACAAGTAAGGAAGTGGACCTCTTGGCCCCTCCCACAACCAACAGTCCTCATGATGATACCAGTCCTCAAACCTCCAGCCCGGGACTTCCTTCAGCGGAGCCAACTCCTCAGGTGTCACCTGCATCTGAACCTGCTGACCATTTGTCAAGGAAACTAGGTAATTATAAAATACAATTATTTCTGTGATACAATATAATTATTTTAAAAAAGACTTGATAAGCTTCCTACAGTCTATTTCATTGTATGAAAGGGTTATTTTTTAAATTTAATAAATTATGATACACTAACTTCAATTACACTGTAAAATATTTATAATTTCCTTTAATGACTATGAAGTGAATCAGCTTGCCTAATAATGAAGTTGATTGTTGAAAAGTATGTTGTGATGGTTATCTTTCTTCCTACTTAATTTTCAAATTTTTTTGGGTCTGATACCCATGTCCATTTAATTAGAAGTGTTTTTTTATTTCGTTTATGAGCTGTGTCTTTGATATATTTGGTAAGATTTGTCTAATCTTCTTGTTTACTTCTGTGTAACTTAGCAGTCTACATTTCCTTTATAATTTAATAGTTTCAAGGGCCACTGTCAGTTATTAAAAATTGAAAAATTTCTCTTCCACTTGCAAATTGCCTTGCCAACAAGCTACTGCCAGATTGTCAAGTTACATGAACCATTCTGGATTTATGAAAGCAGGTCATAGCTTGGATGTTTTTTCCTTGCAATATTACGCTTGCTTCTTTATATACTTTAGGGGAAAATGTACAAGGACTGAATCCAATTATTACCTTGAACAAAATCCAAAATAACTCTTTTAAATCACCCATCTTGTCAAAATACCATTTTGTGTTATTACTACTATTAAGATATTTAATATATATTCAAACATATTGGCTTTACTCTTGTGCCAAAAATGTTGGAGACACTTTAAAATTTTCAGTGTCTCAAAACTAAATTTTAATTATTTAGTAACACACTACTTCAAACCATTTTATTTGAATAAATTATAAACGTTTCTGTAAATAGATCCTTCATTATTACTAACACATTATTAAATGGTTCTTATTACACTGTTGTCTAGTGTACAATTCCAGTTTGTGGTTTTAATATTGTGTGTGGCTAATATTTTAATGTAAAAAAAACTTAACAAATTTTCCACACATTCTGCTAGCCTACAATTTAATTTTTTAAAGTAATGAATAAATGTACCCTAAATTTGATATATATATATAACTACTAATATTTGTAACAAAAACTAAACATTTAAGTATAAATTTGAAATTGTATGAATTGTCCAGTTTTAAAAACTAAAATAGAAACAATTTTTTAATTACAATCATTACTAAAGCTTTGCTGTCATTACTAAATAGTTACATTTATATAAAAATATTAATTTGTTGAAGCTGTTACAGTTAATTTAAAATAAATTATTTGAAATCAAACTCAAAACAGAAAATTGCACTGTGGAAAGCTTGAATATTGTAAGGGTTATGGTTGTGGGCATTTCTGTGGCGTTGCTTGTTGCATGCATGTACGGTCCTCTCCAGGTGAGGGGCTGCTGTTCCCGTCTCCTGGCTCGCAACGCCGTCGTCAGGATCCAGTTCGATTAACAACAGAGGAGAGTCCACTGATCCAGCCAAGTGAAGTGGTAGTCTCACAGCGGCCAGTTCTCACTGCCGAGCCAGTCGTCATGCCCATAGGTAATGCTCTGCATGTTTGGGCTGTGGAAACAGCATTGTCTGCACTGTGTTTTCAGCTTTTACTGTAGTTATGTATTTGATGTTGACTTAATTTAATATGTACTCTTTTTTCTTATATAATTATTTCAAATTGTGTATTTGAGAATATTATGTACACTAAAAACAGTTGCTACAAATATGTATTCCATATCATTTGACTTATACTGTTGCTTTCATTTAGTGTTGTGTGTATAAAAATAATTAAACTGCTGAGAGTATTTTGATTCCCTCTTCAAATAATGTTTAATACTGTTACATGTGTCATACATTGTGTGATTCAATGAACTAGAAATTATTTTTCAGCAATATATTACTAAACACTACTCATTCAGATATGTTCTATTTGAAGTACTGAATAAAAGTATGCAACTTAAAAACGGTTTTCTTCCTGCATAAAATGTAAGTTACGTTTTAGATTTAACTTTTACAATTGTCATATTCTTACAGAGAAATTGCGTCGTAAAGATGAAGAAATTCGACAAGCTCTAGATGAAAAGAGACAACTCGTTGCAGACATCCTCCATGTTCCTAGAGAGGAATATGAGAACATTGCAGACATAGCAGCACAACCTTCAGGATACAAAGAAGGGACAGAGCTGATTCTTGCTGCAATTAGTCAAGGTGAAAAGGGATATATAATTTCGTATAATAAATAATATAAATTTTCCTTTAGAAATATTTTGATTCAGTAACATGAAAACAGTAATTGTTCTCTGGTGTTTTGCTATTCTGTTCCTTATATATAAGAAGTTTCTAATTTCAATCAGTGAAAAACACAAGAAGTATAACAATAGTGGAGTTTCATGCAACTTAAATGTCTCTAGAATTGGTACTTCTTTGACATACATCAAGATGACAAATTCCTGTCATAAGTGCATAATTATATTACTCTATTTATTACTAGTAGCTCATACTTAATTTTAATATTTTATGAACTATGAAGTTATTTGATTACCTTATTTATCATAAAAATTCATTACTTAATTGCACCCAATTGATTCTTGATTAATCAACTGGGACAAGTCAGTGTTTGAACCCAATGTTTTGAAGAAATTAATATCTGCTATCATCAGGTGCATAGTACATGCTGTTGAGATGATTTTCCTCCTTATATAATATTTCGGCAATTTCATTGGACGCCACCCACAGTACACTACCGGGGACCTATATAAAGAGGAAAATCGTTTTGACAGTATTCACTATGCATTTGATGATTAATTAATCATTTTATTTAGTCATTACACTGGGAAAGTATAAGATATTTGACACTCAATTAAATTATTTAGTGCAAGCATATTAAGCTTTTAATATGTGGTTTTAATTCAATTTAATAAATATCACAGTTAAAAAATAACATTTAAACTTTCTGATGCATAATCATGTATGTAATGGATCCAATTGTATTTGCAGTAAACCATATGGTTTGTTTGGTTAATGACTCTCTGCGAGTCACAGAAGAGGAAGCTGTAAGAAGAGTTGGCCGTGTACCTAGCATCCCTGCCCACCAAATACAGGAACATATCAGTGTTCTTAATATTCAGCTTACACAGATGCTTGTAAGTTACTTGTCACATTTGATACCTGTGTAATGTAAAATCTTTTTTAAATGAACTGTACACTCTTATATAAAGCACAACTATTAACTTATTTCCTTAGAAGCAAGTTAAAGAGCACGATGAAGAAAAAGAAAGGATGAGGCGGGAACTTCAGAGGTTACGTGAACAGGTTCATGGAATGCATGACAACCAGAGGAGGGCTCCACAGAAGCCTAGTCCTGCTACAAGTTCACGACCAAACAGCTGCATTTCAGTGGGTAGTGGCTGTGATCAAAGTGAAGATGATACAGGTATGAATTAGTTTGGTGGATAATTGGTTGCATGCTAAGAATGAGCAAATATTGCATGCTTTTGCAAGCATATCATTTTTAAGCTAAAGTATGAGGCATATTATGTTATTGTAGGCTGACTGTTGTTCTACTTTTTTGTTTACTCTCCATCCCTTTCCAACCAATTGCTAAAACTAATTGTAATTGATCCCTATATAAGTGAATTAAATACATACAGTAGACTACAAAATGTGATAAGATGGACATATCTGTGACAGGTAACATAGCAATGTTCAGGTATAGAAATGCTGGACCATTATTAAAAATACACATTTATTTCTTGTAATTAACTTTTCTTATAAGTTTTCCGCATGTGAAAAATTATGTAGCTGTTGTATTCAAAAGTGTGAGCAAACAAAAATCATTAGATTAAATAGTTCTTATTTCACAATTATTTAGTAAAATGTTTAGTAACCTTGGCTGAGAGCAAGAATAATATATATTTATAATTCAGCCTTTTTAATATACATATATATCTATAAATTAAAGTAGAAGGAAGTATATGTACACACTTCAAATGAAATTCTTACTTCAGCAAAACTAATTATTAAGGTTAAGTAAGGATCAGTAACGCTGCCTAATATGTTGGTCATTTTTGTATTGTGTATGTGTATAAATTTTGCTTAAAGCATTTCATTTATTCCTGTTACTCTAATATTGCTCACAGTTGAGCAAACATTTCATCCATAGGAATTCTGCTTTATCTTTGAATTCATCTTATAAATATAAATAATTAACAATGAAAGAAATAGGATAATTATGATAATGTTTTGTAAATCGACAACAGCTATTAATGCAATCATTATTTCTTAAAACCTGGAATTAAGGATTTTTCTATGCTGTTCCCAGATGAATATTAAGTAGTATTAACAATTGATAAATAAACTGATTGTGTTCCATGTATGTTGTGGTATTCAGTCCTTAGACTGGTCCAATGCAACCCTCATTCCGCATAACTACAACATCCCATGTATAATAAATCCAATTTTAAATTTGATGCTCACTTTTAGAACAACAAAAAATTAAGTATTCTTATTCACTTTTGTGGTTTTGCATGATGTATTTGTGCATAACTTTTTTCTTGTTGTCTTTGGCTACCTAATTTTAGAACCTTATTTGTTTGCTAAAGAAATGCACTGTATTTGATTGATAGAAATGTTTTCAATTATTCAGAGGCTTTTAAAATGGACCTTGTAAAATTTTCCATTCAGTTTCCTTCGAATACTTAGCTTGCTCACAGCCAAGATACAATTGTGCTTTTGTGTATCATGTAGTACATTAGAGAGAGTTTGGTTGGCAGGTTTGCAAAGATTGGAACTTGAAAATGATGCAGACACTCAAGACACACCTATAGATGCAAATGATGATGCAACAACTGATGTAAGTTCTCAGGTAATTTATACACGTATCTTGCAAATTTTGAAAACTCTAGGGAATCTGGTTTTTTGGATAAGCATGTCTTCAGGACATCCACTCTGCTTGCTGCATGTGATGTATTGTGCATAGTTATGTTTTAGTTATTAGCATTGCATTAAATTGGAATTCAGTTCATACTATTTGATTTTAAAATGTCACAAGAAATTTGAGATGCAAAATTTTTTAGCTACATCATATAAACCTACAAAAATTTAATTCTCTTTAACTATTCAATTTTGCAAGTATATTTTCTTGTCATAATTTTTTGATTTATGAATATTTTGTTACTTTTTCTTCTGAAGATGACTCCATTTTAAAAAATTCTGGTTAATATAGAGTATTATGCTATGCTGCATATTGTCAAGGAATCAATTTTTTTTCTGGCCTACTTTGGAGACAAACCTGATAAATATTATCACTTTATTTAAGTTGTTTATATATATATATATATATATATATTGTAAGCCATGTTGTACATTGAATATATATAAGCAAATAAGGATGATATGACTGTTGAAATAATTAACATGGGCAGGAAAGAGAATTATGTGCTTACCTTAAATACAGGACCAGTGTCACTATTTTTGACAATGAGGAGTGCTACCAATTTTGGGAGACATTAACTAGATCCCTTCCCAATGAGAGAGACCTACTAAATGACAACTGACCCTCTGAATTAGTAACTTGATATTTGTATGTATTGGGCCAGCGCATACTTCCATACCATTTTATTAGTATAAAATACACTATACTACATTACATAATATTGATAACAAATGATAATTGACTCACACATTCACTTATTGAAGAAATCAAATTCCATATGTCAGCGTTCAGGACTAGAACTGTTGTGGTTTCGTGTTGAATAAACTTGTAAGCCAGTTGATACAAGATACTTCGTTGTGAAACACTTGTCCCTGAATGCTGTTTAGCACACACAGCAGCTGTTGTGGTTTCATTTCTTGATGAAGAATGCCAGTTAGGTTCTACCAAACACAGACTTGAGGTGTACACCTATTTCATACAGGGTGTTTGTTTTTTCAATGGGCTGAAACATTCTTTCCCTTCTTTATCACCTGTAACAATGTTCCCAAGAAATGGTTTCTGCCTACAATAAGCCAAATGGTAATGTGCAAGCTAAGATGAGCACGATGATTCTCTAGTTTCTGTTTGTATATCCAATTTGTGCACCTTACCCAATTAATGCAAATGGCACACATTTGTTGTGTGATCACACTCCATAGTTTGTGCCAATTCCCACATTGTTTGGCAAGGATCTTTCAAAACTTTATCACTTAAGTTTAATTCTTCTTCTCCAAAACACAAAACACAGTTTTGTGCTGTCCTCTCAGTAATGGTCTCCCTTCCCTACATGCCACAAATTATTCTCATGGCTTCTGCGTGTCTAGATAATTAAACTCAGAGTAAAATGTTGGAAGTGGTTATTTTTCTCTACATTGACACTGCATTCAGATAAGCCTTGAAAATGACCAAAACTAGCTGTAACAACATAAAAGCTCCTGTTTGCTTCAAAGTGTGAATAAATTACATTAAATATATGGCAGTTTCATCAGGACTGGAAACCAGGGTTTTACTGCACTTTGAGCCAGTCTTTCCCATCAATATAAACTATTTTGACAATTTCACATTATCCTTAGCTGCTTAACATGTGACAGGGAATACTTTGTAAACAAATGGTTAAATATTTAGATAAATGATTCAAATAATTGGAGTATTTATTAGGCCTGTTCATTAATTGTTAATTTTAGTTATGAATGTAAAAGTACATGAAGATGAATTATTTCTACAGGTGTTTGTTGATGCCTTGTCCGGCGAAGCGGACCTTCATCTCGAAGCCGAAGCAGAGGCTGAAGACAGGGAGATATAGGTCATGAACTAGTCCAGCTAATGTGACTTTCAAAGTGCCCTGTGGAAATGTACGGGTAGAATGTGCACCAGGCACTTCTCTCTAGACAGGCACACACACTGTGTGAGGTGAAATGGAAGCTGTTGATGAACTTAAGGCTGACGTAGAAAAGGATGTGAAACAATGCACTGTTAAAAGAAAGCATATAGTTCATTTGACTTTTAATGTGACTTTTTTTGTTACCAAATCAGGCTAATTCCATTTTCTACTGATTGCAAAGGTATCTATGATGAACTTAAGGCACAAGAAACTATAATTTAATTTAATTAAATTCGAAACAAACTAGCATCCTCCATCATTGCCTTCATTTAGTGCCTAGTGGAACTGAAGACTTGTTTGATGTTTTGTGGCTGCAAAAAGTACTTTTTTAATAGAAAATGAATACCTCTGAGGGAAGAATGGATAATATCGAGCCAGAATCTTTTTTTTTTCTGAAAATGTGCCAAAGAGCACAGGTTAGACCTTCATTTGTTCCCCTAAATTATAAAGGAGATGAAATAGGTCACTTTGTTTTTTTATAGAGTCAATTAATAGTCAGCTATATAAATATTTTGTATGGTAGATACATCATAAAACCAGAATTTATTGGAGGCTACTCTCAAACTCTTGTGTATAACTTGAGGTAAATGAAATGAGCCCTATATTAATGTCTTAGCCAGTAAAATTTTGGCATAACCTACAGTACCTATAGTTACCACCATCATGAGTTGGCTCTTGAACACCACTGATGGAGCTTTTCACCTTACAAACCTAGCAAGTCTGTCACGATTTGACTTTAAAAGTGACTTGTTTGTCTTTGCAATCGGCCTAGTAAATTGTGATTAAGTTGCTGTATGAGAACTGTGTACAATGTTGTTTTTTATATCACAATTAACATACTTTGGCTTCCCATTCCATAAAAAAACTTGCTGGGCATGTAATTTATTGTTGTGCGTTAAAATTATGAATTAAGTGTTAAATTCTTATAATTTATGTGAGATATATGTATTTAGTTGGTGGAGAATAATGAACTCAATATTTTGGAAACTTATAATTTGTGGTGCAATAATATTGTCTACTAGTGGTCAGTGTGATAAAATAAATTAATTTAAGCCTTTTATTTGCAGAAAGAAAACTATACTGTAAGTTTTTCTTTTCAATAGCCTATTTTCTGCAAAAACAACTGAAATTACAAAATTTGTTCTAGTTTATTTAGACATCAATTATTTTTAACTCTAATCACAATAATTGCAGACATGTTGGGAATTACAGTTCTATTTCATTTGATGTTCTAGGAAGCGTATAATGTTGTCAAGGCAAGCACTGTTAAAATTTTATATATTTCACAATTACCATGATTACCATCAGTATTTCATAGTTATATAGATTTCAAGGAAGTTAGTACAAATATGTAACCACATTGGAAAATGGACACTGTTCAATAGATTTCTTTACATTATATGCTTTCCTGGCTATGTAATAATAGTACAAATGCCACATCAAATATTTTGTTACTTTGGCGAGGATCTTCTCTCCAGAGATTATCTACTGTCTTATGTCAATGCTAGTCTTCAATTATATATGTAAAAAATGTTATTCATTTTACTCAAGTCATTTGGAGTGAATATTGTTATAAACCAAACACTTTCAGACTAAAGATTTATGATGGTAAGAAAAGTCTACAAAACATGAATTGTAGGCCTTGTCAAAAAAATGTTCTATATGGATTTGCCCAATTGTCATTTTTATGTATTTATGTATCAAAGATCTGCTATTATAGCAATTTATTTTCTGTACACAGGCATTTTGTGATATTATTTGTACTGCCTAGAGCTTTTGGTTTTGCTATATTTTTCTTTATATTATTCTGCAGTTCAATAATACATAACTTATAATTAAATGACATTTTTTAAAAAAAGGAAATGTTAAGTGTTACATTTTGTGTAAAAACAATTGTTGTATAATGTGAAACATTATAGTCAAATGTATATTTCAGTTTAGACAGACATACGAAACATTGTTACCACGACAAATTATTGTAGACAACTTAAAAATTATTTTAGAAACACTTGTGTAGCTTTCTCGTGAACCAGAACAAAGGTATCGAAGAAAATAATTGTCTATCAACTAAATAAAAATGACTTCAGTTTTAAATTGGTAAGGTGTTACAAATCAAATACATTCATTAAAATTGCATTCTAGTAAAATATGTATATAAAAATAAATTAAATAAAATATATTGATACACCTATTTAAATTGTTTGGAATGCCTTTGGTTGCCAACTTCCTTTTCCCTAGTGTAACATCAAATCTTGTGTGCTAATGCTATAAATATGTAACAACATGTCTTCAAGTGGTTCTTAAACACACCAAAATATTGTCTTACGAATTACTCAATGTTCTAACAAGAACATATCGTAATGGTACTTAAAAAATTTTTTCAGCAACTTATAAACTGCCTACTTTGCAAAAAGTATAACAAACACTTTAATCCATATATTATACATAAATCCTTTCCAGTTTAAAGTTGTGATTATTAGTGCAAAGCACATTGAGGTAAGTGAACTCAAAATATTGACACAAATTATCGTTGACAAGCAATCCTTTGCCCCAGCAGCTAGTGTTAAGGCCAGTTTCTCAACTACCGAGTGTTTCTGGTTTGCAGTATTTAAAATAGCCACACAAGGGTATAGAGACGGAAAACTTAATTCTGTGCTACTACCAACCCTCTACAGCATGATCACTCAAGTCGTACTGAACTCCATTGTTTCTTGTTCACACTCACATACTTTCGTGTAAATCTTTAAGTTCTTCTGAAAATTCTATAATTTGAATGGTTTGCTGGATCATGTAACCAACTAATGCAAGCTACTCACCTTGTGCTTACTGCACCAAGTTCATATAAGCAAGGTCTTAAAGTAACCACTCTGGTTTTAATAGTGTAATTGAAACACAAATTGGTGTTTGTCACAAAATGCAAAGGTAAAAATTCTGTGCTTTTGTTCATATAGCCTTGAGATTTTTCTGAAGTTCACAAATATGTAACACTGTACATAATGATGACCATAGCAGACTCCAAATAAAATTTTCTTATATTTGAAGACACATTTTGAGGCTTTAAACAGTTACCATGAAAATTCAACAATACTTCAGTTTTCTGTAGATGATACTGATATAGGGACAGTAGCTGAAGACCAAGCACAAAGCCATCACGTGAATTTTTTCTTCGATAGGCACAAGACCAAAAACACAGGATCCACCAAATTGGGTAAATATTTTATCAACAGTAAACATTGCTTTGTATATTAAGCAATTAATCATTTATTGTATACATGAGATTCAAGTGAAATAATTAACTTTTACAAATGATAATCACAAACACACAACTAACCTGCATAAACAGGAATTCAACGTGTTTTTCAGAAAAACTATAGCAGCTGTTATATGTCAAAAATATTTACAATATTATACATAGAACTAAATGTTCTTTGACATTAGTGCACTATATACATAATCTCTACAGTATATTCAGTGTGGCTTTGGTTTGTGGCCATCAACATAGAAGTTTCTAGTTGCTTGAGGTAGAGTCACAGTTATGCCATCCAGTTCCTTCTGCAGAATTATTTGACAACCTTCAACATAAAAGATCAGAGTTACACAACAGTAAATGATAATATAGGGTAGAGCAAAGGAAACTTGTTTTTTGATCTACTGAATAACATGTTTTTTTTATAGAAAAAAGTTTTACAACAAATACTTTTATTGCACACATTTGGATTCTGACAATATTGTCAAAATGTCATTCTTTACAAACAGCTTTGGAACTCCCCCCCCTCGTAACTCTGCATGGCTTTCATTCCATACAGCTTCAATTTCTTGTTAAACGGAAATTTTCAGGTTATCAATTGTTTAAGCATAGTCTGTGCATGCACATGTCTTTGATGATCAAAAAATTTTGTGCACATGTGAAACAAATTTGTAGTATTGGAAATGTACCTTTACTCATACAATGGAATACCCAATTTACACATCAATAATTTTACTACACAACTGTTAACAAATTTAAAAACTATATTAGATGATAAATATATCAGAAATACAGAAGACCACTATGATAACCACTTCAATTGGGATTCTATTGTAAAATTTGTCACACACATTGAGAGTAATATTAGAAAAGGTATTCCAATATATAACATGTCATTACTAACATACTAGAATAAGATAATGATATCCTTTAAATATATTTGCACCATAATTAATATAACTGCATATAGACTATAAGTTAATTTTAATAGTTCACTGTAAAATAATTTATGCCTCCTAGATGGAAAAGAAGAAAAGCTTTGGAACACATGTCAATCATGTTATAGTTTCAAGTTTGACACAAGAGTGAAAAACAAATTACCAAGTCTAGAATTCTCTCTCAAGAATGGAGCAAGATCCAGAAGATCCTCTTCTGCTTCATCTGCTTCAGGTAACAAGGTACAAAATGTATCACTTACATACACATGGCATGTAGTGCATGCAAGAGACCCTTCACATGCTCCTGAAACAATAAAAGAAATTAAGATAGAGGATGAGCCAACTATAAACATGTATAAGCATTCCCTAAATCAAACTATAAAAGGTTAACCAAGCAAAACTAAGACCAGGTGTCACGTGTGCACTATCTTCTACACAAATACCAATGTAAACCTCACACACACACATTATTTTCTTTAAAAATATTCATAAACAAAAGTTATGCACAGAGCACAATGAATTATTAGGAAAAAAACTAATTGGATTTTCAAGGGAGCAAAAAATTAAATTGGTGTGACAGACTTTAATATTATATATCTTAAACTTCTAATTATTGAGTGCAATATGAAACAACTTCAAAATTTTAAACATGTACAAGAATTTCATAAGTTAATCCGATGGAAACTACTAAAATCAAATAAATGGATTAACAATTAGTTTTATTTGTTACACCTAATGCATGCTACACAGATTGCAAATTTTAGAATATTCATTACATTAAATTTAATACAACAAAATATATTCACTTACAAAATAAGAACTGAACTTGAATCATGCAAAAAATTTAATTCAGAAAATGAAACGACAACCTTACTTGAGACAAATTGAGCTATATCAATTTTCTTTACCTAAATAAATTTACCAAGGCCTTGGATAAATATAAACCACAAATGACATCATAATTTTATCAATTCAAATATTCTTAAAATTTTGTAATTCACATTTTCAAATAATTAAAAATAAATCTTAAAGATAATCTCTTCCAAAACATAGCATATGAGCTACTGAATTGAGCAAATATTTATTTAAATGAATTGTAACAGCCTTTGTCGAATGACAACAAAGGCTCCAATCAGTTTCCATACAAACTTTATTTAATATTCATATTTATTTACTCACAGAAACCAAATCACAGCTACCAAATTAAAGAGAATTAAAAAATAAAGTAAAACCTTCCATATCAATGCCATGCCGATGAGCTAGAAACATGACATTATCCCCAACTTTGCCTTTAATTTTAGTTTCCTTTCCATCCTTGTCAACATAAGTTATATTTACTCTGGAATAAGAAGAAGAAAACACATTATTTTAATACATATTATAGAATTTTAAAGCAATTCTATTAAGTACTTACATCTCATCTTCAGAAACAGGATCTTTCCACTCAAACTCACCAACATAACAGTCTGGAATTTAAAGAAATTACATTACTTAGTAATACTTTATATACTAAGATGTTGAACATGGTATTTGAAAGCTCCTAAGCAATAATAATTTATTGATCAAAATGTAAACTTCGGGAAAAATTAAATATTTGCTTGTAAGACATATTGTCTTAAGCATAATTCTCCTATATTTCAAATTACTTCTTAAAAAATTGAAAACTTGGTAATAGGAGTATTAGACCACATTAAAGTAATTCAGCGTTTAAATAAAATAGATTATCGTCATTGTTTTCAAAGTCATTATTTATCTTAAACTTTATTACTAAGTAAGAAACGCGTAGGCAGTAAGGTGATAGGCTATCTTGATTAATGTGCTTAGTAGCTGAATATTGCTTGATTGTTGATTTGTGCTCAATATGTTTCAAAATGTAAACGGATAACAAATATATAAAGCATTTCGATATCAAACTAAGGTACAACAAGAATTGGAATATACAGAGGAAGTGAAACACTTACTTGCAGAAATATGAACTTCTCTTCTAATGTTCGTTAAGTTCGGCGTTATTAATTTTATATTTCCTGCTCGTTGACGTAATGTGCGTAGTACGGTCTTAGCTACATTAATAATCATTGTTATGATTACTAAAATTTGACATGACCAAAGAGTACAATTTACGTGTGAACTACCCGCCAAATATTTAGGCGAATTAAATTACTCTAAGTAGTCATATTTCTTTTTCCCCGTCCCGTTTTTAACAACATCTACCTCTGCGCGAGAATTTCGAATATGACAATGCTAGTAAATCAAATTTATCTCACAGGATTGGAAAGATTAGTTTGGTAGTGAAAACAAGATTCAGATTCACATGTAGCTGATATCGGAACAAATTAGGAATCGTCTGCTTCCTTTTGCAGACGAGTTTTTACCACACTAAAATCTGTGTCTGTCATCTGTGACTCATATTCTTAAAATATTTGTCGTATATCTTTGGAACGTTACTATCTTTGACTTCTGCTATGACAATACGTATAGAGCTGCCGTTATCTCAACTAATGGAAATGACAGTTTGTCATAGCCTAGTCGTTGTCCATACTTTTGATGATTTCAAATAATACAAACATAGATATTTTTTAATCATCAAAATAGATTTTAAATAAACAACAGCAAAATGGCAGCCATGCTTTCCCAATACAGCACAACAGGATTCTGTAAGTTGATTTCATAATTTTCCAGGAATTATTATGAATTATGAAGATTGTCACAAATGTGAATACTTTTCTGTATTTCATACTTACAATTTCCTTCTAAGTTAGAGGGTTATTTCCAGAATATTTATAAAAGTAAACATAGGGTAACAATTATGCTCAGAACAAAATAATTTTTCAATCTATTTCCTATATGTAATGGGTACAGTCGTAATAATAATCATTCATGAAATTATTCTTCAATGCAAAGTCCTCTTGTGTACAATTTGAGAATCATTGTAACATATATTGTTGTAACTAGTATTGCTATATAATTGACATCTAAATATAATTTTAAACGATTTTAAAGCATATTTATTAAATGTTTTTTTTTCTTTCCACGTAAAATTGAATTAAGATTATAATGTTTAGTTTCCATTGTCTAGAAAGTAGAAGTCACTTCTGTCTCTCATTTAACTTAACATTAAAGTCAAACTATTTACTATCAGAAAGTGAGTGACCAGTTTCAGTTTATATATGTATGTAATTATTTAAATATCTTAATTCATATTGTTTCTGCAGACAAAGCACCAGTCTGTAAGGGGCTTATGGGTAGCATGTTCTTGACTTGTGCTGCCTTGAATACACCTATTTTGGCTCACTTACGAAAATATCTTAATTGCCAGTTACCATACATTTTTGAGAACCAAGAGGTAAGATATTCTGTCATATCTGTTAAATGAAAAACAGTTTGTGTGTTACAAATTTCTGTATTAGAAGTGATTTTCTGTTATTCACTAAGTGTGCCCAATTCTTATTTTTGAAAGTATTAAGGATCATCATTTTGAATGTAATTAAACAACTAAGAGTTAATTCATATAAAAGTTTGTTTTAGCACACAATTTTACCCATAACTGGTAACTATGATTTGAATATCTTTGCAAGAAATGAGCTCTACTTGATTCTTGTTAATTTTAGTTTCCCTATTATTTCGGTTAGTGTATATATTATATATTTTTTCAGGTATGGAGAATACTTACTTCACGCATTTCATTTCTAGAAACTAAAGATTTAGTTTGTGGAGCACTTTTAATTTACTATTTCAGGTTAGTGTTTAAATGGAATTTTTTATACCTTCTTCATATTTGTTGAAAATAATAAATTTATTATTTCATTTTTAGAATCTTTGAAAGAAGATATGGTTCACATAAATTTGCTTCTTATTTGTTGGCAACGTGTACAATAGCCACTATTTTAGAAACTTCAATTATTCTTATGCTGCAAAACCTGAAAATTGACCTACATAATGGAGGGATCATGCCACCTGGCCCGTAAGTATATCATTATTAAAAACAAAGTAGTTAACAGAACTTTTAAAAATATTTTTTTTGGTGTTGCTAGTCGTAATAAATTGGTTTCTTTACATTCAACTCAAAATTTATGATATGTCAACACTACTTATTAGTTAACTTGGAGTTATTATATAAAACTTAAATATATTTTGTGAGCTGGTACAGTTTGGTTTTACTAGTCCTACTGTCACATTAACAACTAGGTCTTACTGACTGTGAATTAGGGAACTTATATGATTTTTGTCAGGTTTACTCAGTATGGGAACACAGACAAATACAAACCTAGCATTTTTCTTCATCTTATTTTTTTGTTACAAATTATTTTTCTGTTTATTCTTATTTTATAGGTATGGATTGATATTCCCTTTATTTGTGAGTTTTTTCTTCGATGTTCCTCGTGTGACACAGACCCAAATCCTTGGTATTCCAGTAACTGGGAAGACCTTGACCTATTTACTAGGTCTCCAAGTCTGTACTTCATCAATATCAACGGTTATCTCAGCTTTATGTGGCATTGTAAGTATATACGGTATATTTTATTAAGATGTGTAAAAGTTCAGGAACTATATGATAAATGCTTCATTTGGAATTTGTTTAACTTTTTATTTCACTATACCATGTGAATGTCGGAATAGAATCTCACTAGACAAGATGCTTTTCCATCAGACAAAAGTCTTGCATAAATGTGGTAACTACTGGGATAGCGTACTAATGGAGGTGGTAGCAATAAAACCACCAATTGCAACCTTAGGAACTGGGACCAAGGCTTTCAACTCAGTAAAGCCTGGGATCCGGCACTGAAGAAATTTGGAAGAGAGGACAAACAAAGTCCAAGTACCATAATTACACCATCAACAAGCAATTGCTTGAAATCGACCAAGAGTCCCTGAGCCAGTAGAGAAGGCAGAGCGTTACCTACTGAGACCAAGAACCAATCAGGAAAGGACATGCGCCATGCCACCTAGGCATAGACAATAAAGTCGACGCGCAAACTACAGAATGGCACTTTCACTTGAGAACGATGGCAGAGTACACCATCAAAACGTCTTGGCTTAAACTCCATTTAACCCGGGTGGAAAACCAAGAATTGTTTATTCAGAATGTACACCGGGAAAACCTTCGATCTTTAATAACATTTAAGCTTAATAAATGAACAGCTGTTCACATTTACAGCATTATCTGGTGTTTGTGTTTTTATTTTGTAATGTTCCTTTTTTTGTGATTTCAAAATCATCTTGGAGTTAGCCATTCTGTAGGTAAATAATCCTTATCAGTTTATTCTTTTAAATATAAACATGAACAGAAATAATTAAAATATTGTGTAACACATTTTTTATTATTAACTAACTGAGCAGTATTTGTTTCTAGTTATCAATTGTTTTCATTTAAATATTCAAACAAATTTGTAATGGGCCTATTTTCCACAGGCTGCTGGATTAATGTACCGACATAATATTGGTTATGTGAAGCGGTGGTTGTTCATTCCTAAGTGGTTAGCTGAAACATTTAACTTCTCTGTGGGCTGGCTTTTGCGTTCAAGTGCTCCTCAGCAAGGCCAGCTAGGAGCAACTCTGGAAATTCAACGAGCCCAACAAATGGAAATTTTGGAACAACATGTTCTTCTAAACAGATACCGTGATGCCAGGAGACAGGTACTCACATGAAAACACACTGCTTGTATTTGCAAAACTGTTCATTTCTATCCCATGTTGCATGGCCTCTTTTATCTTTCTTGCTTTGTGCTATACATGGTTGCAGTTAGCGAGAATGCAGTTTCCCTCTTAAAAATGTAAATATGATTGGATGATGGGAGTTTGATCATTTTTGCACAGATTTTTAAAGTTTGTCTACAGGTTTAACAGTGTTTTTTCAAATGTTGCACAACCCAGCTTCTGTTTTAAATGTTTTAACTAATAATCGTGAACTAAGTAGTGAAGTAGATGAGATGTTTGCTGCTTGAGGATTCTTGGCCTACTGTGTAAGAATTTATAGCTAACAGCTTTGATACCCTCGTAACCCCACTTCAACCAAGCCCCGCTGTATTGTCTCTCTCTTTCTATTGTTCCATGAATTCACAGTGGTTTTGTAATGTCACTGCCTTCATTCAAAAAGAAAAATAGCCAAATAAGTTTCTTGTAACCGAACTCCAGTGTGCAAGTTAATAATGTGATATTGTAAAGATAATTGATATGGACAGTAAAGTGAAAAACATTTATTGCCTCAACTAAACTATAGGGAGGGTTCAGAATTGGGAAAATTTTCAGTCTTGCAATGAATTAAGTTGGAAAAGCTAACTCCACCCATAATCCCCCCCCTGAATTAATGTTGAAAGCTGGCAACTCTGTGAACATTTCCTAAATTTGGACACTGGCCCTATATTTCAGGTTAGGTAATAAATATTTCTCTCTTTACTGTCCATATCATTTATCTTTACACATTATTAACTTGGTCTGAAGGTTAACTGTCGCCAACTGTACTCCGGGTTCTGGTCCCGGTGTTGCCGACTATTGTCAGTCTTTCTTTCCTCTATTCCTCTCTTCGCTTAACTTATGGTAAGCATATGTCTTCAAGCAAAGTTCCTACCTTTCTCCCTCATTTTTATCCTTACTTATCCAAATATACAATTGTGTGACCACATGATTTTCAAACATTAATTTATATGTATATTATTTTTCAAATAATTTTACTGTCAAACTCGTCAAATATTTTTCTATAACTTCATGTTGAACTTGAAACTGTCCCATTATTTTACGTAAATAGTTTTGCGAGTGTTGAAACTGTTGATAGTAGTAGGCATAACAAGTACAAACTGTTAGTAAAATGGAAAATATGCATAATTTAAGTTCCTATTTATCTCATTTGACCTTTGTCAGTTAGAAATCGTGGCATTGTTTCACAATTTCTGCCAGTGCAATTAATTTGATTGTAAATTTATTACAAATTATATTACCAATTTAATGGTTGGCAAAGCACTTTGTCAGTGATAGCTATGTTGTGCCCAGACCAGTTTGAGAACTTTGTCTCAAAATTACACTACAATTTTGTTATGATATTGCATTTAAAGTATGATCTCACAGCATTGCATTTATTGTGATATTTCATTCTGGGGATGTGACATTTGTTGTTCAGACATTGCACAACCTGTAAATTATCGAGCAAATAGAGCAGCATGTAGACCTTATGGGCTTAGTATATTTATCAACACTTTGCTCTAGATTTACATGTTTTATAAATATGATTTTATTTGTCAATTTATGTAAAAAATATTTGTAATTACTAAATATGAATATATATTGTTTAGCAAGGGCAAGGATTTGCTGAAACTCTGGTTGGACCTGACAATTACTGGCCAAATGAGAATGGAATGCTATTTGGAGGCTTCTTAAGAAATCGCCACCCCAATGTAGTTACTCCAGAAGGTAAATTATGTAGTAAGGATGTCAGTGTGTGAAGATGCCCAGGTTTTTAGCTGTTAAATTGCAACAATTGTAATTGTTTTATAAAAGTTATACTTCAAATGTACTTTTAATTTCTATGTAATAATATATTTTTTAAGCTGCATTGAAGAGCTTAGCAATTGTTTATTTTCTGTTTCTTAATTTACATTGATCAAATCCATATTTAACCATAGCCATATCTTCATGTACTGAGATGTATATTTTATGTCTAATTTTACCAAGTGCTTGGTTCATTATCCACAGATTTTTTAAATAAACTATTTTGTTCTATGGATTTTACATTATTTGTTTATGGTTTGTTTCATGAACACTTGTCGAGAATAAAAGAGCAATTTATTTATGTAAATATTCTCTTGAATTCCTTGTTATTTGAAAATTAAGATTTTCTCATTTGAAATTTGTGACACATTATATTGTTAACATTTTTCTTATTATTTCATGGGACACTAGTACAGTATATAAAAGTTCTTGTTTACAAACAAACTTCACCTGAACTAATAACAAGAGTGATAAATGAACCTTTATTATAATATTTAATCATTGTTACAGATAACAGTGTTCAACCATCTGAGGAACAAGTCCAAACACTAGTTGAAATGGGATTTGAACGTTCACGTGTGCTCAGTGCCTTGAGAAGTGCTAATAATGACATTCATAGTGCAACGAATATTCTTCTGCATGAATCATAATGAAAAGGTTTATGATAAATTAGACTTTGTTTTGTGAATATGTGTGTGTTTCTGCCTGACGGCTGGGCCATATCTGAACTTAGGGAAAATGTTGATTTTGACTAATAAGTTTACTGTTTTATACGATGTGAACCGATATCGTCTGTTTCATCCAGTAACAGTGTGAAGCACAAGGGTCATCATTTACAGGGAAATAAACTAATAGGAGTTGCATTGCTCAATGACTTCTAATAACAGATGAAATGATTCTTCCACTAAAAGTGTTGGTATCTTATGTATCTATTAAGACAGTCTGTGGTTATTACTTTTTTTACAGAAATAGTGTTGAAGTTACAATCGGAAAAAAACTTGGATTGCAGTAATATTTTAGGTTCAAGTGTTTTAAAAATATTTCAGTAAGAGATTGTGTTTGTAGTTTTCTTAAAACAAGAAAATAACTGCAGCTATGGAAGTGTATGAAGTAGACAATTGTGTTTTTGGTTTTGAATTGTTGACCATTTCTTTATTGTGCTCTGTAAATTTGAGTTGTATTAATTACAACTTTAAAAACATTATTCATAAGATGAAAAATTTTAAATTTACAAATGTACATATATTTAGAGTTGTTTTGCTTTACAAAACAATATATGTTTGTTGAAATAAACTTTTATTAAAATATTTCCTACAGACTTCAGTATTGACAACATTAATTCTGTTATTGTTAATCGACAAAGTTGTCTTTATTGTATTGCGATCCCATTTTTAATCCAAAAACAATTCAGGTCATTGGTGCAAAGCGTTTTAATTTGGGAACGAAATATAAAAAACTGGAACCCACAGTGTTAAGTTTTGTTTTTTTATCTCTTCTGTTTGCACTGTATGTACATATAGTTAACTCTCTAGACTGCAGGTTGAGTAGAGCATCCCAATTTAAATCTACGTCTTTATCAGAAATTCTGAAGTGTTTTCATATAATGGAATGACTCATTGTGTTGTTGGTGTAATGATTAATTACCTGCAGTAATTTTTGTGGTTTCTGTATTAATATTTAATTATTTAAAAACTTGTAATTAGTACATTTGGGCAAATGTTGGAGGAAACAACATCGAGTATTACTTTAATTTGTCAAATTTATTATACTTTATTTATTGGTTGTTAATTCAAATACCTTCTATTCATTTCAGAGTAACTATTTAATAATCTATCCATACCATAAAAATTTCTGGTTTTGTTGTATGCAGTGGTTCTGACTGTTTAATGGCCACACTAGTTTCTTCAAAGTAAACTATTTAGTCTTCAATTTAATGGAATAGTACTAGATAATGAATAAGGTCAAAGTCCTAAATCTTTTAATTTGTCCTGAAACTGATTTGTAGGAAGATGTACATTCTAATTTGGAAAATATTTCCTTTTCCTGAAAAATTATTACAGCTGTCTTATGCTAGTTTGGTGAGTTTGGTGATGCAGAAAGTGAGAAAAGTTTTAACACCCACTATACCACTGAATTCTCTCAAGTTAATAGAATACAGCTTAAACACACAGGTGTGCCTTAATTTAGTCTCCACCAAGTCTTCTTGCCTATATTGTTTATTGATGTGATTAGAAATGAAATTAGGAAGAGGTGGAGTAGGAAAATTAATGAGGACAGCAAGATACAGTGAAACAAGGAACCAGTGATTTTTAGCTGTACAAAATAACTGATCATCTTCATTGTTGAAATTGGCTGATTATAAACTATTATTCCTTACTTATAAACATTTTCTCCAACAAGTAAAGACATGAAATTTTTAGATTTGCAGACCACCAGTGATCTAAATTACCTATATAAAATTTGTATTTGACACCTTTCAAATATTTTATACTAAACTGGATTCAGGAATGTCATTTTAATTGATCCAAAATACAATTCATTGGAGATGAATATTTTAACAACATCCTAGCCACTAGTCAACCCTTCGACTACCTTAGCTTTAGCTTCCATGTTCCCCCTTTCCCATCTCTGCCTATGCTATTACAGAGGCACCAGAGCGGATAATTCTCACATAGTTTGTATTTATAAAACAAAACGCACATAACACCTTTAGTCAATCTCCCTATGCCATGAGGAGCTTAACTTGTACTCAACCGGCATAGTGAATGTAAGTTCCAAAACCAAGAAATCTACCCCTATTTAGGTCATTACCACATTGTTGTTGAGTCACCCGTTCCACCTCCTACCACCAAGGAACAATTTCCACTTAACTGGCATGACTAAGGTTGTTGGTCCCTTCCGTGCACCACACCTAGAGTTGTTTCCCCTACCGTTGGAGGTTGAAATAAGACGCAAGATTATAATCTTGACAATATAGAAAGCTTTATTCGTTGCTTATATTGGTCGTTTTTCATTTTTTTGAAAATTGTCAGCATCACCCCTAGGGTAGTATTATCCCCATAATGTTTGTTTCTGGTAATGATACTTTTCATTGTTTTTCGAGGATGTTGTTGTCAACGCCGTACGGCGGCGTCGACGACGTTAGTACACGCTTCTTTGTTGTTGTGGTATTCAGTCCTAAGACTGGTCTGACCCAAACCTCCACGTTAACCTATCTGCTAAAGCCTTTTCATTTCCGCGCAACTAACACATCCTCCGTAATCTGCTTAGCGTATTCCAAACTTACCCATCGCATACTAAAATTAGTATTTTAATTTTGTTTGTTTGGTTCAGGTTCTGTCGCGTCTTCACAAAGTATTTACTCAATCCCGACGACGTATAAATATCGAATTTACCGTATCAGACTTTTGTTATATATTTATAAATAGTAATGTATATAAAACGTCCGAAACTTGGAAGATTTGATTATATTCTGTTAATGTATCCACTTTTAAATCGTAAAACATAATTTTGAGATACCTTTCAACTCCGAGGAACTGCAAATACGAAAAGTACTTAGATTTTATTCCATTTTTCAATGATGTGGAAATTTATTTAATGTTGTTGTGGTATTCAGTCCTAAAACTGGTCTGATGCAACCCTCCATGATAACCTGTCTTGCACAAGCCTTTTTATTTCCTTATAACTAGCACAGCCCACATCCTCCCTAATCCACTTAGCGTTTCCATCCTTGGCCTCGCTCTTCTGTCCTTACCCCGCAGACTAATTTGCTAATTTTACAAGACCTTCATGTCTCAAAACGTGGCCTAATCTATCCCTTCTCTTCGTCAATGTCCTCTATATTGTTTGCTGTTCCCCTATTCTGTTTAGAACTTCCTTGTTAGTGATTCTCCTCACCCATAGATTTTCAGCGTTCGCCTATAGCACCGTATTTCAAAGGCTTATTCTTAGATTTTTTTTAAAAATATTTTTGTATTTTGGTTCTTTATTTACTGTATTTTTTGTCTTTACTGTAATATCTCTGAAATGTTATAATTTCGTGCATTGTAATTCAATTCAACCTGTAGAGGGTCCATATCAGTACCGAAACATAGTTGCTTTTAAATTATATTTTATGTTTGACTGATTTTTGTCTGTTTTTTGCCTTATTTGAACTTCTTTTGTAGGAATTGATTGTACTATATGGAAATGGCTTTTACTTTGTGACTCGCCTCGATACAGATCTAAAGCACTGTTTTAGAAGTTTGAAAATAGCTGTTCTTTTATGGTCCGCGTAGGTCGATATCTATTTTGGGTGTGGTCATGCGACTTGTTGCTGCGGCTATAGATTTTCTCACTCGCATGGAGGAGTGCCGTGAGTGCGGGACGGGTCTGGGCCTGGACGCGGGTTCCGACGTGGTCGCGTGCTGCGGCCAGGGCTGCGACGCCCTCTTCCACGGCCGCTGCTGCCGCGGCCTGCCAGACGCCGCCCTCCTGCACACCTACCTGGCGCGGAGGGCCCTCTGGAAGTGCGACGCCTGCAGCGGCGGGGGCGGGGGCGGCGCCGTCGGACAAATCTGCAGGTCGCTCCTCGACGTCGAACGCAGTCTGACGCTCTTCGCGGAGAAGTTGGATGTCTTTCAGAGCAGCCTCGTGGCTGCCAACGGCGCCATCAAGACGGCGGCGGTGGGCGTGGCGCAAGCGCCGCGGGGACACAACTACCAGGAGCGTGAAGACGCACTTGGCCAAGGGAAGGGAGAGGCGCGTCGGGAAGCTGCCGTCGTCTCGCTCACGTCCAAGGCTTTGCAAACGGAGACAGACGGGGATGACGCGGATCGTTTCTGCGACCAGAAAGCCGCCCGGCTGTACGTGGCAGCCAAACAGTTCGCTCGTCAGAACGATTACAGGTTCGTCTGGCTGCGATACTCCACGGTCTTCCTTCGACGGGACGAAGACTCCGGCACGAGCGTGATACGACACCACTGCGATATCCCTGGGCGTCGGAAGGAAGCTGCAGCTCTCAGCCCGCTTGGTTCCAAAGAGTGGCCGTGATGATGACACGATAGCCTAGTGTGTTCCGCGGGGCCTCAATACCTGCTCCGTATCAATTTGGAGTGATTCTATCTACACTGACGATTATAACATTCAGTTTGCATCGAACTGGAGAAAATCGAATCACAACGTTGCGAAACAAACAAACAAACCCTATTCCTTGATACCCCGCTACAACAGGAAACATGAGTAACGATGAACAAGTGTGGACGTGGTCAGTCACCCACAATCCTGTACGAGTGACATATAAATTGCCATAGCCCACAATTATACAGTTAATATTTTATTTAACTTGACAACACCGTTTGGGAAGTAATTCAACAGCATCATGACCATTGTATGCAGCGGCTCTCAACCGGAGGTCTGCAGGAAAATTTTAGTGATCACTTCAATCCAGGTTGTTTAAAATTTTGTGCCATAACATAGCTGGTGAACACGTCCTGAAGTAAGATGGCTATCCAGAGGAAAAGCACTATTAAGACTTTTTGAACCTCGAAATGAGTTGTTGGTCCTCTTGAGGGCACTAAACACTTTGTTGAAGTTTTACGAAATCCCTCTTGGTTGATTGAAATGCAATTTAAGGACCCAAAATCATCAAACTCACTACTTTTTACGACTAGGAATCACCCATCCTAAAAAATAAGCCAAGTGTTCAGTTTGGGAAACCCTGGTCTAGTGTCCAACAGCGCACAAGCGTATTTGTAATCGAGAAACCATCACTTGCAGCTTTCATAAAGACACTTACTTCCTTTCGCCGGCAAGGATAAGGGTTTCTCAACCTTGAAATCGACCAGTTCTGTCATCATTTATTGTATTTGATTTCATTCCACATGAAAATGTTGGTTGCTGGATCATCCGTTTTTCATCGTGAAGTAAGACTTAATGATAATTACTGATTAAAAAGAAAAGTGAGTAACATATGTGTAAATGTGCCAATTTAAATGACGCTCTAACGTTGGCTACTGTTGTGGTGGAATGGACGGAGAATAAATGCTTGCAAAGTTAGTCACTCTAATTGATTAGGTGACGTAAGCGTACACTGGAATAGATTCTTAAATCGATTGAAATACAATGCAATGAAAACCGTCGCTTTGTTTCGAAGACAGTAAGCGTTTTAAAATGCATTATTAAGTATGAATACATTTGTAATTATTCAAATTTATTTTAAGAAGTAAATCCAAAAATGAAATTATATATGTATAATGTTAAACCACTTGACTTTCGTCAGTTGAATGACCAAAATATTTTAATAGTTTTCAAGTAATACTAGAATGACGGTATAAGGATACTCATAGAATTGTGTAGAATAAGACAAAATTAACTATAAGACTGAAAATGGCATACTAGTAGAAAGATTTCAATAAATGCCGTTTCTCTGAAGAGTTTTAAATCATCCTTATACAATTAAAACAGTTTTACTTCACTAAAATGAAATTACTGTGCTCTTTTTCAATTATTTTCATCAGCCCCTTACCTCCCCCCCCCCCCACTTTAATATCACTGTAAACGTTAAGAATATGTGCCAGGTCTTAGTTGCCATCCACCATTCCTCTTTCTGTTAGGTTTTGTTTTGACTACTTGTCGTGTCTGCTGGTTATTCTCACGAATCCAACACATTTTTTTTTTCAAAACCTTAGAATAAATCTTTTTCATAAAAACTGGGGGGGACAGCAATAAATGTTCGCAGAGTAAGAATTCTTGGCAGAGCGAACGAGATAATGGAACCGTTGCGTGCTGAATATTGCCCACGAGGGCGTCCAGGATCAATACTTCTACAACTTAGGAAGTTACCATACATGCCGTGACAGAGAAAAATTCCAAACTTTCGAAGTTTATTTCCACCGTGCGCCGCGCCGCGTCAAGCAGTTTCAAAAGTTTTTTTCCGTAAAGATCGTAAACAAAATTGTTTTCAAATCACGCCACAATCCTGAGGTCGTCTGACATTGTTTTGCAAATATCTAAATGTAAATGAGCAACGTAACTCTGTTAATGGTTATGTTACAGTGACTTGAGTACTCTTTAACTTGAAACCATTCAATGTTATAAAATAAAATTTTAGTTTTAATATAAATGATGGGAAGCGACTGAAATCCACATAAAGCACCAGGACATGATCTAAAAAATTGGAAAACACTCAAAGAATTGCCAAGAAAAGCAGTGGTACTAATAATCATATGATAAATAGTATAGGCTGTCATACCATCCCACCAGCTGGAATCGTGCCCGAATCATCAATCATCATCATACCCAAACCAGTCAACGAAACAAGTTCATATAGACCAATCTTCGTAAGACTTCTGGTAATAAGAATCAAAATAGACCTGGAATCAGAAGCGGCTAGTGCATTTGTGCTTATGTGCTACAGCACATGAATTAATTTAGGAGGAATTAAATTTCAAGAAACTAAAATAATATTTTGGATGGCCACACCCAAAATAGATATCGACCTACACCGACAGTAAAAGAACAGCTATTTTCAAACTTCTAAAACTGTGCTTTAGATCTGTATCGAGGCGAGATACAAGAGTGAATTTCTGCTTCGGTTTCGAAGTCTTTAAACTGTCCGCCTTCCAGCGCGCTCCTTCCCATATATATCTTGGTTACATTCTTAATAGCACGAGAATCTTGTCTGGAATGAGATTGCGCATGCGCACTATTTCCCGTTTCATTCCCCTGCTCGCCTTAGATCCAGCAATAATATGAGCTACGAAACGCACAGCACCATGCGTGCTGACGTAACTGTAGGCAGCCTCATCAGGATACAATTTAAAATGTTTTTGACGAATTAATAAAAATATTACTGTTTATGCATTTGCTGTGGTATATTTGGTTTAATCAGACGGCATTTCGAAGACTTTCATAATTCTAAGAAAATTACCGTACGATCCGAATACAACATTCGCATAACATGCGACTTTTTCCTAAAATTAACTTTCTTTCTCTAAAGTATGTAATAAAAAAAATTCTGTCCTGTTAGGATTTTTCGCCAATATTCCTTTATATTTTTACAATTCTAAAATTCCGTTTCTATTACACGGGATGGAGACGAAATTACAAATGCAGCATATTACGGGTCGTGGAGTATTAACAACCCTGTAGATGATGTAATATCTTTATCCTCCTAAAACTTGTCTTGGGGTGATGTAGCACATAACTTTAAATACTCGCGAGCCGCCACTGCCTGGAACTATCATCAATTATACCGGACTGCCTCTTCGGCTTCCGTGAAAAAACATAAATAGAGTCAACAAAAGCCTTGAAGAAAAGAAACTGTGTAACGCCGTTTTCCGAGATGTCACCCAGGCTTTTGATATGGTCTAAATAGGATTTTAAAAGCCTTCCGTAATTCATACTACCACCTGCAGAACGATTCTTCCAAGTAGAATTCAACTCTAGCTACTCTAATTATCAACGTGTACAAACAGGGGTGCCTCAGGGTAGTGTGTTGGGCCCTCTGCTCTACCTGCTCTATATTTAGGATCTACCAACAACGGACAATAATTTTATTGCAACATTTGCGGATGATTCAGTCTTATTATCTGTAAATGCTGGCCAGGTGATTGCAACACAAAACCTGAACAACCACCCTAACTGGACCAAGAAATGGAAAATCAAGAGAAACGAGAGTTACACTCACCTCAAGACGAATCCAGTAACATTCAAATTCCAATCAAGAACGACGCATAGTACTTAGGTTGACATCTAGACACCTGTGTTCCGCGGGCCCTGAATAGGTGTGATTCTGTCTACAATATGGATTATATATACTGTTACAATATCACCTAATCAGTTCGTAAGACGAGAACTCCGTTTACACCTAACGGGAGAAAGTGGAATCATTTCTCACGCCTTTGTTTCGGAACCTTGTGAAACTGTTCCTTTTTTCCCGCTACAATACGAAACGTGTGAACAAGTGTACTAGTGAGACAGAGATTGCCATAGCCCAGAGTTATACAGCCAGAAAATTATAATTGAATATTTTATCTAACTTAACAATGAGCCTACAAATAAACCAACCGTATAAATTATATTAATTAAATTTCGCTGTGTTCATTAATTATGTCTTGTTAGGTAAGCTCACAAAGCAGCAAAACAAAGAAACTGGAGCGAATTAGAATCTGAAATTGGTTTTAGAAAAATACTGGTGACAAAAATTTCCACAAATTTAAAATATGAAGCGGCGAAAGGGTTAAACTACGTAAAATCAAAACCACTTCAATACAGATTAAATAAAATTTTGTGCGATGAAATAGGTAGTGAACACAAAGCACTATTAAGACTTTTTGAACTTCGTAATGAGTTGTTGGTCTTCTTGAAGTAACAAAATAATTCAGGTCAATATTTTCTTGAAGTTTTAACAAATCCTTCATTGTTGATAAAACTTGAATATTTTTACAAAGTGCAATTAACTTATCATTACAAGGAACAAGCAAGTATTACAATTTTCAATAGAAGAGATAAAATAACATCTTTAGTTAAAAAATACAATTTCGGATTTCATCAGTTGAATCTAATAATTTTAATTTTTTTCCAACCTTAAATGAATGTTTTAATGAATTTAATTTTCAAGTAGATGATGAACTTACCAAAAAAAATTAGAACAGCTACATAACTTGAAATCAACTTTTTTGCAATATTTTCCGAAAAATAGTAAGGACGAATGTTGGATTCAGAATCCATTTTCCGCGACACTAAACCAGAAACTTTAGTGCAAGTGACTGTGAAAATCGAATTGATTTGATCAGTGACTCTCATTTGAAACAAAAATACAAATAGATCTGGGTGAGTTTGTCATATGGCTACCCCAATATTTCAAAACAAACTATTATTTTTTTAGTTCAGTTTTCTAGTACCTATTTATGTGAAGTGGGATTTTCTTATCATGCTGCAATGAAGTCAAAGTGCAGAAATAGGCTTGATGCCACACCAGATATCAGAATTCATAGAAATATTTTGCCTGATATCAACAAGATATGTAATTCGAGATGAAAATCATCAAAGTCATTAAGTGATTTATTTATTAATATTTTTATATTATAATACAGTTTTATATTTAAAAATAATTACTAAATAATAATTAATTTTGCAAGTAGGAATTACCTAACCACAAAAATAAGTCCAGGGTTCCGTTAAAATGTCTGATTTTTCGAAGGGTTACAATTCAGAAAAAGTTCGGGAAACCCTGATCTAGACCAAAACACTACCTGGAAAAAACATGTCCAAAAAACGACAGCAAATAAATCTAAAATTTAGGGAAATGTCTTTGTTAATGGGAAAAAATGTTAACTATCTTTAGACAATAAAACTTTATTATACAAATGCAACATTAAGCCCACATTGGCTTACGGCATAGAATTGTGGAGATGCACGAAGCCATCGAATCAAAAAATAATTCAAAGAATACAGTCAAAAATACTCCGCACAACGCTCCATGGTTTGTTTCCAATTCCACGTTACACAACGATCTCAACATCTCATTCATCACTTAGGAAATCAAAAGACTAACGACACGTTACTTTGTGCGAGTGGAAGGACACCAAAATAGGCTAATAGTAGAAATAATCTACCCTCCTGAAACACAGAGCCTGTAAACGAGCAACAAAAATTCACACTGTCGGAAATATTTCTGGAAACTATGGCCCTCAATCACCGGCAGTACCAGGTTCATCTCACTTTCCGCCGGCGGAGGGAAAATCTGCAATTAAACACGAAGCAAGAAGGAAGTTCCTGGTAACCTGCATCAAGACTCGAATGAAGATAAAACAGGTTCGTCAAGTGAACGAAATCTTTGCTGCACGTGGTTACCCAATGAGTAATTAACCCTGATCTTTAAAAACCGTCCCCTTTAATTAATTTTTAAGTGATTGGTTTTTATATAAATAAATAAAATTATTATAACACAGCCTTAAAATGATTTCATTAAATATTTAATATAAAAAACTATAACCATTTACAAAAGAAGAACTCTTTTGAAAATTTGTTTGTGTTTTGGTTTTTTAACTTTAAATGCTTTTTGTTTAGCCCTTTTTATGGTATCGTTTGGATAATTATTGAGTTGTAAGGAGACGAAACGATTTTGATCTCTTCGTTCAGTAAATGTTTTTTAGAACATATATTATTGACTCTAATAAGAGGTTGGTGGGAATGACAAGTTTGTTGCTATATGGATGGTTGGAAAGAAAATTTAACTATCTGCCTGAGTGCTGTGGTTTTCTATATATAGTCGTGGCTAACCTATTACGGTGTTTTCGAATGAGGATATCCAGAAAGCTTGTAGAATTATTCTTTTCAATTTCAAGAAACTTCAAAAGCAGGTGTAATAGAGGGTTGGTGTTGTAATGGACAAATACATATTCTCGGACTTTTGGCGGTACGGAGTCGAAGAAAGAAGACAGCATTTGAGCCAGGGGCAATGAAACTCAGACTTCACGTCGCGCCTTGGGTGTTCCCCAATTTTGCAGCGGGTGGCGTGTTTTCCCAAGTGTAACCATAAATGTTATTGGTCAATATCCGTCCCTGCCACCTGGGTGATATGAACCAAAGAAGTGGGGAATAGATTTTAAAAGGGCGTGCAGAGAGTGATTTTACGACACAAATTGGAGATTTGGGCAGATTTTCGAGAACAGATTCGGAAAGAGAGTTCGAGAGATGTAAAGACAGAGCTGGTAGTCCAAGAAAAGAAGGATAACAAGGAAATAGTATTGAGCGGCGGCGACTCTGAAGAGGATATTGCTACGAGGAAGGTGCTGGAATATTCACTGAGACGAAATGGTAATTACCCCTGTGACTATTTGCTGATTTTCTGTACTGCCAGGTCCGAGTAGATTTGTGTAAAATATTTTGTTCTATGCGAAGGCCCAAAATATTCGACCCTGAGGTTAGGAATTTATTTGCATCATTTTTTGTAAATCTATATGTAGTTTTAATTTAAGAAATAATATCCGGCATAAATATCGAAAATAGCAACATTGTAAGATAAATTTAAATTTTGTTGAAGTAAATTGTTTTCTAGCTTTTATTACAAAATGTTATTATTAATCCACCCCCATATTGATGTAAGTGATGAGCCGACGGGCAGGAGTGTTCTGGACCGGGACCGGGTATTGACTGTGACTGTGGCGGGGCCTGGCGGCGCTCATCCCTGCATCGCGTGCGTGCAACAGGCTCCTGGTACGGACCCGCGCCTGGTACGCACAGCCTCCAAGTACACATCAATAAGTACACTAATCTCATATCATATCATGTGCAACCAAATTTTGGAATCTGCCCCTACAAATGCAATATAGAATGGGAAAAATGATTGGTACTCGATAAAGCCAATTATTTTCTTCTAAAATTATAATTGCAATAGTCTCAAAACGTACCATGTCCATACAACCCATATTATCAACATTTCTACAACATTATGTATTATCCTCCACAATTAGTAATAAGGGACCTCTATTCCAAAATGAACTTTTCGTTCCATCAACATCAAAACTACAGGCCGCACTTGTGCTCAGTCTCGTATGTCCTCGACCAACTCGTGATGATACACAAAGGATCCTTAATTAAGATCTTTTTTGGGGATTCGGAAGTCAGCGTGTGTGCTCGTTTCACTGTTACCTTGTATGTACCTCTCACCCCGACCCTGGGAAAGAATTGCAGTGTGCTGAGAGGTATAAATTGTGGTGGGGGAACATGTAACTGTTGGTTAGCAATTCAACCTTTAAAGAATTCACCACATTTAAATTTTGGTTTAGGGTTCACTTTTTGTTAATATTAAAATCTGGTTCATTTCTTTTTATAAAATATATGTTCCAAGTTGATACAAAAAAACCTAGTTACAATATATTAAAATCATTTATGATCATTTTCTTGCTTAATAAAATAATAATAATATGACCTATTTGCATAATTGACTAGCATTTTGAAAACTTTCTCCGACCAGCCGCATGACCTACTGGTTGGCCGTGGTGGTTAGGAAAATTACACCTATTACGTGTGGAAAATAGAGAAAACAAACCGCGCAGCTAAATTAAAACCCAATTCCGGTATTAGCATATTGTTGTTTAGAAGAAATATTAATTAATAGAAATAAGACACTAAAGTTTCTAATTCAGTTATAATTTATTAAACAGCTATTTTTTCTTATTGTTTAGTCACTGACGCCGATATCATCGTGATTAAAATGTACTGTTTTTATTACAAAGTGTCGTCCAAATGATCAAATTATGCCGTTTCTAAAAGTGTTCGTATGGAGCGTGACGTTATATGGGTGCGAAACGTGGACGATAGGAGTCGTAGAAAGGAAAGGAATAGAAGCCTTCGAAATGTGGTGCTATAGGAGAATGCTGAAAATCAGATGGGTGGATAGAATCACTAACGAGGAAGTTCTGAACAGAATAGGGGAAGAGGGAACAACATGCAGGACGTTGACCAAGAGAAGGGATAGATTAATTGGCCACGTAGTCTCTTATGCGTACAGTATGATTATTTCTTTGGGCTAATAGCTCATATTTGATTTCGAATACGAATATATGATTTTGGAATTATATTAATTTTAAAACAGGTTATGTGATATCAGTTCAAGCTTGCTCTCTTCTATAACCCTATTCCATATCAGGTTTGAAGGATTCATCATGCCATGAATGTATGACATCTAATTATAGGCAAAAATTAATCAACTATCTTCTTCTGAGTAGAAGTGTGCCGAGATAATCATACAAACAATTGACAGTTAAAGATCACAAAAACAATTACAAAATGATGTTTTATTTTGAAAATGGGCAGCAAGACTGTATTTATAAAAGTCTTAAATTCTTACTTTGAACGACGGAATACTGGAAGTTTCACACTGAGCCCGTGCGATGATGATTTGAATACAACAGCAAATGATATGGGGGAAGTCGACAGGAGGAGAAGGTGGTGAGTGAGCATTCCATCGCGTGTTCTCACTCCCTCACGCAATTTACGCTCACCTCTAATTTCTCTTGTCATCCCGTTAAATTACTCTAATCCTCGATTGGTTAAATTGTCTTCAAATTTAATATCAATGTAATTCCTGTTTTGTCATCAAATATCATCCATTCTAGTTTTGATTTATGTGGCCGCTAATTGAAATATGTCCAGGAGGAATACAACACAACTATTATACAAGTGAAATATTATAAAGAATAATAGCAGATTAAATATTCAATGCTAAAAATTTCGAAAGCAAAGGCACAAAATGAATTAGTTTTTCTTTTCTTTGTGTAACAGGCTTCATGAGAGTATTAAATGGTTTAAGCGGGAGGTATAACACAACGAAAATTAAATGCTCTAATAAATTAATTATGAAGACATACGAGAATAGTCTATTCCGTAGTGTACTGCATGTTTCTTTTTTGTGGTATTTAGTCCTAAGACTGGTCTGACGTAACGCTACATGCTAACCTATCACGAGCAAGCCTTTTCATTTCCAAATTGCTTCCAGATCCCACACCCTCCCTAATCTTCTTAGCATATTCCATCATTTTTCTCCCTTTTCTGTTCTTACCCCACACACTTCCCTGTCATGCTAATTTTACAAGACCATCGTGTCTCAAAACGTGGCCAATTAATCTATCCCTTCTCTTGGTCAACGTCCTACACATTGTTCCGTCTTCCCCTATTCTGTTCAGATCTTCCTCGTTAGTGATTTTCAGTATTCTCCTATAGCACCACATTTCGAAGGCTTCTATTCTTTTTCTTCCCGCAACTCCTATCGTCCACGTTTCGCACCCATATAACGCCACGAACATTTTTAGCAACGATTTCCTAATATTCACACTTATATTATCCTTAAGTAAATTCCTATTTTTTGCGAAATCCTTCCTTGCCTGTGCTATCCTACTCTTTATGTCTACTATACTTCGACCACGCCTATTTATTACGCTTCCCAAGTAGCAGAATTCCATAACTTCCTTCAAAATAATACCCTTTGTCATTCCACTGTTTCCCATACTACACTCCATTACCTTGGTTTTCTCTCTATTAATCCTCATATTGTACTCCAGGACCACGTCCATGCCATTTATTATGGTTTGCAAGTATTCTTCTGTCTTTCCTAATATTACAATATTATCGACAAAGCGTAGGGTTTTAATTTTTTATCATTGCATTATGAGTCCTTTTCCGTATTCTGTTTTAACTTTCTTCAGCGCCTGTTCTATATATAAGTTAAAGAGCCTGCATCATTGTCTAACTCCTTTTCTAACTCTCTTTCTTTCCTTTATGTTCAATTCTAATTATTGCTGGCTGCCTTGTGCAGAGGTTACGGATCAGCCTTCTTTCTCGGCCTGGGTGGCAAAAACTAAGTTGGAGCTGAGTGTCAAAAATATGAAAGGCTACGGTTAAAATTCGATATCTTTATCGAGAAATATTTAAGGCTGCAAATGCGGCATTTGGTCCAAAAAGATTTGTTCTGACAAAATTGGACTGGGATTTATATAGGCCTTGGAAATTCAGGAAGGAAGTTTTCAAAGCTGTTACATAGAGTGCGATTTTTAAATAATAAATTCATCATAGATGTAGTTGGAAGGCGATTAACCTTCCAAAGGAAGTTGATGAACTTTAATTTGTGACAAGAAATGAGAGAGTGAGGTAGATGGAAATCTGAATAAGCTTCAACTCACGCGGAGGAAAACACTGAAGTCAAACTTCTGAAAATGGTTAGAAGAAGACATTCGAATAGCGACAAACAAGAGAAGTTAACGTTGACTACAGAAAAAACTGTTTTTAGAAAGAAGTGAGTGCTTATTAAGTTAGGTAGGTTATTAGAGAGAATGATAAAATGCGAGAAAGAGTAAAGTTAAAACGATAGTAGGGCAGTGAGGCATCAGATCTATCTTGAGTGGGAAACCTAGTCGTATCCTGGACGTTTACCAGTCAGAAATTCTGGGAAATTGCCTGCAAAGTGACGTCGAACGAATAAAGTGTACACGTTCCAACGTGTTATTCTGCGATCTGATCTTTCATACCAAATTACTTTTATTCAAAGACGGAAGCATTCTTTCCAACTGAGTCTCAGTAAGGATATTAAATTGAAATTAGAATCTCAGAATAGAAAAGTCTCGACCGGACCGTGTCCAAACCCGGGAAGAAATGTTAGATTAGTAAATTATATGTAAGAGATTCAGGTGTAAGGACTCCGCAGCGGTCCTGGCATCAACTCCGTCTAGCTCAGTGGTTAGGACACTCGCCCGGGTAGTGGGAGTTCCCGGGTTGGGTCGCCAGTCCGGCCCAGATTTTTTCTATTCTGAGATTCCACACATTATTATTCTTTACCTTATCTGGGAGGCGTCCGTGGGGGCACCGTCACCCAAATACCTTCAACTTTAATAATATTTTCAGTTCTATTTCGAAAAGAAATTTAATGGAATAACCTCTGAAACGCACATCTGGGATGTACAACATAATTCACATTATACTATATTTTTTATTTATTTATATTAAGGATAAAATATCACATTCAAATAGGTCGCATGATATTCGTTAAATCATTCTAAATACATTTCAAGTGATATGGAAAAATTTTAATAATAGATTGTAGATTTATTTATTTGTATTGAGCTATTTATAGTTTTGCCTACAGCGTAGGCAACACATTCAACTTCGGGATATTTAGGTGTTCGAACCTTTACCGGTATTGTTTATGCCGCTTTTACATTAATTTATATGATTTACACATTGAATCAGACTTTTTTTATACGTGTGTGTTTATGTGGGTATTAACTGTAGCATTATTTGTGTATTTTAATTGTTATATTGTGTTCCCAAACTTACATTTTAAATATTTTTGTTTAGTTTATTCTATTGATTCTAAAGAGGACCTAAAATTAAACGTCCATTCTACGTATTTGTCCAGCATTTCATATTAAGAAGGACTAACATTTATGTATTTTCAGGTTAATATTAAAATATATTTTCAATATCCGTAAGAGAAAATATATTTCTTTGCGTTTCGTGGAAAATAAGTTCATAGACATTATTATCGCTCTGTTTACGTCAAGGTTCACAAAAGCCAGTGTTTTCTTCAGAAAGAAAAATCATTCCACGTGTTTTTTTTTCATGAAACCGTATTTTCCGGCGGGAAATGTTTTTAATGATAAATAATCTATTTCCCCGGAAAAGTCGTTTATTTTTTCAAAAACTGTGTATGTTTGTATTATTTTAAAATTTATGCTTAATAAGTTCTATTATATTTTGAATAGTATGTACAATTTATTTTGTATACTATACACCAATATATATATTGATCCACGTACAATATAATTGTATTTATAAATGGTATGAATTAAATTTTAGGGTTTCTTACAAATAAATTTACTTTGAAAATTAAATAATGAATAGAATGTTCAAATACATAGGTAATAAGATAGTAAAAAATATATATCTACTGTACTGCATTACTATGTAATATGGAGTCGCAGTAGTCCTTTTAAAGGACAAATTCATTCTGATTATTTTTTTGGAAATGCAAAAAAGGAATCCTACATACTCAGTTTTTGTATCTAAAATCTAATGAACGATTATCTAAATAGTGGCAAGTATGAGAAAGAAAGAAGGAAAGGGACTGAATTTTCACCAGATTTTTGTGATATTTGTTTCATTCAGCGTCCAATGAAATATATTTCTTAATATATGGAATAAATAGCGAAATACGCTATGCGTAAAAAAAGCAGGACATCATTAAAAGTTTACGATGCAAGTTTACATGAAAAGTTTTAAATTTGTAAATTCTGTTTTTTATTTTGCCGAATGCAATTAAAAAAAGTAAAATTTTGGTGGAGTTTGAAGTTTTATTTTCATGAGTACAGTTTGAAATGAATATGTAGGTGGTATTTACTATTTTAAATAAATAATTATTATATAAACATGAATAATCCATTTACTTAACATTTGTTAATTTATAATACAATAATAATTGAATCCATTATAACTTCCAAAGCCGGCCTTTTATTAACACTAAATAAATTAAATGATTTACATGATCTTACAAACTAGAGACACGAGATCTATACAGAGGTCATCTTTGCGACTCTTCTCATAGAAACAGAAATCCATAAGTAAACCCTGCGCGGAATTGCCAGAACGAGGAAATCGAAAATAAGTTACAAACAAAGTAATTACCAGCTTTTAGCTTAACCTGAAAATCGCCGCTGGAACCACTGCTCGGCCATAGATGTTGTACCGGTTCCAAATAAATCCTTTAACAATGGGTACCTTGCTCATTTATCTTTATTTGCCACCACGGACAAGAACAAGCATTCCGCCCAATATCCAAATGTTCACAGACGATTGCAAACTCCAATCTCTTATTTCAAACTTATTACTCTTTAATGTCCACTGCTTAGTCCGGAATTCTTAATGCTCGGAAACAATTTTTCCCCGGTTTTGAACAATATTTCTCCACCCCATCATTTGATTTTCTTCGATGGCGGGGACCTGATCCTCTCCAATCGAAAGTATTTATCTTTCACCTTTTGAAGGAGCCATTCACCCAACTCCACCGATGTTTTGGGGAAAACACTATGTCTCGCTACAGTCCAGGTTTCCCGGAAGCCAGGCGCCAAATTGGCTAGGTTTTTATTACATTGTCTGTGATCTTCAATTACTCTCAAGCCGCTTGACTTTGATTTTAAACTGCTAATTTTTATATGTAGCTATGTTTTACCACTACAGCTTCAATTGAATTTTTTATTTTAAAAAATCGTATCACATGCTTTTAGAAATAACTGTGTACTATGTATGTGCTAATATGTTCTTATTGGTAAAATACTTTAATATTTTGTAATACATTTTATTTGATACGGATGTTTATGTAATTTCCTTTTATATATTTCTTTTTTCTAAATGAAATAACTTAAATTCTATGAATGTATGTGTTGCTTAAGATTTTAAATGTTGCTGAAAATTATAAAACCCCTCATAATTGGATTTTTGGTGGGCTTTTTAAAGTGTTTCTTTAGTCTTGGCCCACCCTGTCGAACCCTGGTTTACACAGTAGGATTCGGGCCCTGCGAGAAACCGTATCCGCTGGGCGACGAACGCGTTAAAAGTTTACACCCTATATGAGTTTAACGGCTTTTGTCCAAGCGATTCTCAATTGGTATATGCCAAATAATATATGTTTTTAATGCAGATACATGAGTTAATTTTCAGGTGAACTGGGCTCGAATTACTATTAAATGTATTATTATCCCCACTGAATTTGTTAGAATTTGTTAGAGTCCCAATTGGGTAACTTTATGAGATATCGAAACTTTGGTATGATTTATATATTTAGATTTGTCATTGGCTAATAATTATATATTGGAAGGTGAAGGAGGCGGTTGCGCCTGCGCACGACGCTTATCTTCGCGGATGGGACAGACGTCGCGGCGCGTCGAGCCACTAGACGGCGCGCGATGCTGGGAGGAGGATCTCTACGACGCTCAGGGCCACGACTCTTCCCTTCCAGAGGATCCACTCTGCGTCCAGACATGGTGCGATCACGCAGGACACCTAAACCCAGGTACGCGTGTTCACTTCCTCTGCGCGGCGGTTACATTCATTAACCAAATGACATCCGGTCTTCTCGTTATAGTTCTCATTCAGTCCTTAAAAAGCCGAAACGTCAAATTCAACGTTTGCTAAATACTTCCACATCAACATATTTTTCCCTGAATCGCGCCAAAGTGTGTCTGGAGTCCGTACCTTTTTTTATATTAGAAGTCCACGCAGTAATTAATCTTAGAATATTCTGTGATAATAATGAAAAAATTCCTATGACAATGTAGTGATAAAATATTCGTTTTAATTTTGTTCGTCTGACATGTTAAATTTATTCCATTGTATGCCCTTTCAAATAAACAAAGAATTTCGTTAATACCTCAAACAGCTTGTTTTATTTCATTTCAACATAGACCCCCCTCTCCTTTTAAAAAAAATTATATTTGTCATGCTTGTAAAATCGGGTTAACTTTGTATGTTTAATTACCAAGTAAAGTCAAATATGAATTACGGCTTTACGTATAGAACAATTCTGTGCGGACGTAAAATCTGTTATTAAAAATGTATATTCAACTATAACCACCAATTTTTTCAAACAAAAATTATAAACTGAGCGTGTGAGAGTTACGTGCAGAAAAAAGTAGTTGAAAAACAAGTTACTTTCCTGTGGTGAAAGTGGGAAAATTCCGGATAATCGTAAATCAGTCTTACTAAATAGATTTATAATTTTTCAATAATATTCTATTTTAAATATTATAACACCACACGTTTACAATCAGCCACAAAATAATTAATAATTTTTTAAATTACGAAACCAAACTTCTTTCGGCCGATAAAAAAAGTTATCTCCAAATTACATAAGCCTATAGTTTTTGGTAAATTGAAGGTATATAAATATATTTTCAAAAATAAGTTGTCATTAAAAAATGTATTACTATTTTAAAACAAGACTCATAATTTAGTCCCATTCGTTTTTTTAATTTTAAAAATAAAAATTATAGGTTGAAATGTTTTTTAAATATTAATTATTTAAAACGGATGCGGTTATATTATCAGCCAAAAGCTTTTTCTTTACAAAATTTAAAGGGAATCTAGTGGATTTTTAATTATTTTGAGACGTGGCTATAATACTTAAATTACCAATTTAAAAATAAAACATACTAAATTTATGAATGATAATATACTGTTGTTTATGCAGGATACTTATAGACACATTTTCTTGATTACGCTTAAGTTTCTATGAACTAGTCTGTATATACAGTATGAAGTAATTAATCAATATGTTTGTTTCTGAGATAAAAAAAATGGGTATGTGATAACTACACTGCTAAGTAAGTTATGTACGTTATTGTTATTGACGTGGCGAGTTCTGATTGGAGCTCAGTCGTTGACTGGTACGCTGTCACGCCTCATAAGAAGTACTACGTTAAATGAACTGGCCTGAAGTAAGAAACGTTTTTAATAATTGACAAACAAATTTACACATCAATCGTTAAAAAAAGAAATATAAAATACCTTAATTGTTAATTTGAGAACAAAACTTTCAGATGCCATTGAAATTTACTGAAATTTTATTTATAAATTAACTTTATGAAATATATAAATTAAAGATGATGTACAGAAATTGTAAAATAAATCAGTTTTATATTATTTTATAAAAAAAATTGTTTACAGCCGTTTAAAATATTTTCTTTTAAGTTTACATTCTAACCACTCCTTTTTACCCAGGCGTTCTTTTTCTTAAATTAATAAGTAAGGTCTTATACATTTCCTTTTAACGATTAATGTAGACTTGATGAAGTACTAATTAGGTATGGAACGTCGACGTAATTCATTTATACTGTATTAATTACTATGCTAATCATTAAAATTTTTAACGATTACTTATTAGTTACAAAAAAATTAACACGACAATTAGAATAAAACATTTCATCACAAAATCGACTGAGAATATAATACCTGTACACCGGTAATGACTATCGTCATCCTGATGGATGCCCGAGAACATTTCCAACATAATTTAAACGATCAGTATCAAGGTACATTACAATTCATTTCCGAAACAAATTGTTTAGTGATTTCTATGTACTTCAACTGAAATCGAAATGTATAGGTGCAGTTGATCTTTTTAAGTTCAAAATATTTTGGCCGTTCATTTTCAATACAGGTTGTCTTAAATTTGGAATGGTTTATAGAGAAAGTTGTAAGAAAATTGGACTTGGGATTCAAAATAAAACTGAAGGTAGAGAATAAAAGATGCGTGGAGTTTAAAGATTCGGAACTCATTTTTAATTTGTTTTGATTAGACATGCATCACGTTATCGTTCGTTAGCCTTCAAAAATCGTTTTGGAAATAGGGTGGCAGGTTAAAATTTTACTATGATATAGGATCAAAACAAAACTTTCGCCATCAGGTTTCTATTAATATTTTCAGATAAAAATTGAAACAATTCTATTGATAAATAACTCAGACATTAATTCAATTTTCATTCTGGTAAAGAAGGGTAATTAGAAACAGTGTGGATATGATTGCGCAGAGGGGGCGGAAACAATCGATTTTCAATTGAATATTATGATAAAACCTGCCTTTCAACCATCATCATTCTAATAGTTATAACAGTCGGACTTCATTGAAAACAAATTAGCTCGACAGGCTAATTAGTCAGAAATGAAACTTTTAAAAAATTAAAAATTTAGCGCAAATTAATAATAGCAGAACAAGATTTGGTTCATTGGAGCCACTTCAGGTACAATGAAAAACTATTATAAATCTAAAAATACAAATAAAACCAGACATATATAATGCAATTAAATAAACATTTACTGAACATTACTTAGAATTTAATTCGCAAGATATAAACGGATAAATCACAAACATTGCGGCCGAAACGGCTCTTATAAATGTATGCCTGTTAAGCGTATCGCTGACATTAAAATATTAACAATGGAACAATTTGTTACATTTAATGAGAATAAGAATAAGGTATCAAAATTTATTTAAATTACTTGTATCATTCTTCACATTAATGGCTCAATTATTGGATCTGACGTGTAAAATTTCACTCATCAGTCTAAAGAATAACTACATTTAAAATTTAAACATTTTACGAATAAAATTTACCATTATTTACATAAATAATTAATCATTTTAAACACCGAATTCCAAGTTACTTTTGTGTTCATTGATACGAGCTTTAAAGAGCGTTTGGTTTGGCTGAAGTAAAAACCATTACAATTTAAAAGGTTGATCATGTTTAATTTTTTAAATTTTGTTCGTCTGATGTGTTCATTTTATTCCCTCGTATGCCCTTTCAAATAAACAAAGAATTTCATGAATGTCTCAAACACAACTTGTTTTATTTCATTTCAACATCGACCCGCCTTTTGCAAAAATTCTGTCATGCTTGTAAAATCGAGTTAATGTTGTATTTTTAAACTTATATTCTAATGAAAGGAACAATACGTCTTGCTGTTGTCATTAATTTGCACTAAATTTTTCTCATTAAATTTTATTTTATTATTAAATAATTAGTTTCAATCCCAATTTGCTAGTAAAATCCAAAGCATTAGTCATAATTAAAGAAATAATTTATTCATGACGATGCGGTTCCCAAACGGTCTAACAAATCCTCCCATAACTTATTGATTCATCAGATGTGAAAGTAAAACCCAAAATGTTGTGGAAGTAACAAGTTTTCTGTGCATTATGACACGGTAACTAGTGAACTTCTGTCAAAAAAGGTACAATTCAATATTAGGATATTGTTGCGTTTTTTAGTTCTACAGACCCGCTCTTGAGGAATAATTAGATCTTCAGAAAGAATAACCACTTCTTTCAGAATGTGTTATTAAAACAAAGTTTTCCTTAGACAATGTATTTTTATGATGGCTTGAAATTTGGAAAACTATGTATCCTATGTAGTAACGAGCGAAAATAAGCATTTTAAAATTCAGTGAAATTTTTTCAGCTGTTTTTGGTTCATCCCGTCCAAATTAGCACGTTATCTTTTTACTTATATACTCGTACGTACAGTAATTACTATGAGATGAAATATATGTTAGTGTAAGTTGGGGTTGTTTGATGTGACTTTTCCTCAGGAGAAGCAGTCTTTTAGAATGGGAATATTCTTTAGTTTACCTTTGAAGCTTTCCTTGCCAGCGTCGACTTTTAGAAAACCTGTCCTTATTGTTAAAATGATGACACTTAATTTCACCTCTGAAAGAATTGATTAAATTTCAAAATTTTATAGATGTCACTTTTCTATTCGTAATATTGACCCGTTTTCAGTTTTTCGTTTATAACATTATCTTTGCGCATCTGTACCTTTCAGACAGAAAGGTTTAATCACATAAAATGAAGGAATACAATATTAATAATTGCCGTCGTATCCACGTCCGCTAATTGTTGTTCACCTAGCCTCATTCGTCCTCGTTATTTGTCTTAAAGGAAAAACATAAGAACTCTAAACGTTCCGTACTCCTTGGATGATATTTGATGGATTGTGTAATTTTTTCCAGGATCGGGTGCTTTTTTTAACTTCCTGCCAGGCTTCATTAATCCAATGTGTGATATCTTCAGGTTTGTCTTCTTCATGACTTGCAACACTCTCTCCATATCCATTTGTTGAATTATAGACCTTAAGATATTACGACTATATGTTCTCTTATATACTTTACGACACCTTGATCCATTGTTTGACACAAATGTGACGTTTGGAGGCAGGAACATTGCTTTTATTTTGTCACTACTCAGTCCCACTTGAATAACATTAACATTTTCCGTTAACAAAAGGGTTTTGAGAGCCATTTTCTTTTCTTTTTGACCGGGCATTGCGTTGGTTTTTTGTATGACATAGGGAGAAGTTTAACATTTTTAAATGCTCTTACTTTTTCGATTTGCCTCACAAATTTTAATTTATGATTTCCAGAGGCATTTGCACATGTTTGAAGAACTACGCGTTCTTTGCTTCTTGTATAGCCAGAAGTAGATTTTTCCTCACGAGAAGTAAATGTTGATGCGTCCGTTACTCCGGAAAGTCGGATGAACGACGACAATCGGACAAGCGGGATTCTACTGTATAAAATATGAAACCGAGATTTATATCAATTGGCATTGTCAGACGAACATTGTACCAGTGGTTTAACACAGAAATTTAAACGTTTACTTCAACAGTTTATTGATTTACTTTGCAGAAGGAAAACTAATTTGAGGCTTAGTTGATCAGGACTAGAACTACCTAAACCATAAAAAGAAAGGAAATAGGATTTATATCTTCCTAAATATCAAAGTTGATGGTTGAGAATCGCATAGCATGACTGGCGGTAGTAAAGTCAACGCAGTTCCAGTCAGTTCAAGCCACCAGAGGATTTTCTGCCCCTTTACCTTCCATCCGAAGAGATCATTCAACCCTGGAACTATCCCGCTTACCTTTATCTCAACATAAAATATCTTCGTGCCCATATAATTTAGTTTGGGAATTGCATGCGGGTCGGCAGTACCTATCTACCTTACACACAAACAGTTTCGTAAAGTTGTATTAATATTTGAATATTATTGACTTAGGAAATACTTTTATTTTGAGGAGATCCATATAAAATTTGGTACAATTAAAATATTGAATACATATAGCAAAGAAAAAGCATTTCATTGCTGATCCAGATTTTCAGTTATTCCACACTCATGAGGCTTGGCTTCTATACAAGATATACGGATATATGAAGTTTTATTAGTATTATTATTAAACTATATGGAGATGCAATCATACTAGATTCACATCTAAAATATAGTTTTCTCTGTGTTCTTTCCAGAACTCAATGTGTCTTCGTGGATGAGGTATTTTTCCACAGGCGAGTCTCTAAACCTAAAATCCGATGTTCTATAATGTTGATACTGATAGAAATTATACTTCGGATCCTGTGTAAACAATTAAACCACCATTTTGACTTACCTTCTTCAGAATAAGTTGTCAATGTCTCTACTACTTCGAAATGTTTGGCAGCAATATAAATTATTCATCTGTTGGATCATCGGTTGCTAGCCAACATATCTTCGATACTGTGTAATTCATATCTTTGATTGTTGCGTAGGTGCATATTTTGGCAGACAATTCAAACTCAATATGTAGGACAACTAGATGATTAGAAGAAGATGGAGAGAACTGTTTTATAACTATTTATGACAATGAAAATCACGTGGCAATAACTTGTAAGCAGTTAAAGTTTTCTTTTCAGTAGCAGTGTTCTGAATAGCTCAATATAAGACGTGGAATATATACTATTTAATATTTTGAAAGGATAAACGTATTGTAGGCAAAATTTACATTTCATTTACGTTATTACATTTAATTATTATTTAAAATCCTTGCATGCTATAGTAAATTTAAGCTTGTGAACAACTTTACATTTTTTACATAAGCGTTTCTCTGATTCTTTTAATCTTCACTCTGACTATTCTCTTTTCAGAAAGTTCAATGGTTTCCACAAGATGGATAACCTTAAAAAAAGAGTCCCAGATTATACTGATATCGCGTACAGAGAGGCAGTATCAAGACTGAGATATCTGCTTGCAGAATCATATTCACCACAACCCACACCAACAAAAATTCGACATGTATGTTGTACTGCTTTAACACATTGACAGATATCAGCATTAATTTTTTGCACAAAAAATTAACTTTTGCCTGTTTCATTGTTTATAATGATGCAATGTTATAATTTTTCCCTGATTTGGATTATGTTTATAAAATATTAACTTTAAACTTATTAATTTTAAATGATGAATTGTGATATATTTATTAGCCCAAAATGTGTCTTAAAGTTTAGCACACATTTTCTTATATTTTCATGCCAACAGTTTTGCATTTATATTCATAATGACTATAATGTTTGCTTTAGATAACATTAAATGTGGTAATTGAATGAAGTTGTCAAAGATTTTAATGCACTGACTATGCTTGTAAAAAATATATATATTCCTAGATGTTGAATAATAAATTATTTTCACCATATATGTTCAAAAAGCTTAACTTGTCTGCTTTGAGTGTGTTAGCAAAACTCTTACCAAGTCATCCTGATTTCAGCATTCTCTGGTTTCACCATCAAATTCTCTGATGAAACCTTAATGTAAGGCAAAGAATGTTTCCTTTCTAATTATCCTAAAATTTCCCAAGGAAATCTAAGTACAAGGCAAATAATGTTTCCTTTCTAATTATCCTAAAATTTCCCAAGGAAAACCAAGTATAAGGGAAGATATCTGATAACCATCCTTCGCAGGGTACATAATACTTTTATGATTTCATCAAAAAGATGTGTGTCTATAGGTCATTAGCTTTTTATTTATTTCAGATTCATCCTTTAAAAGTAGAAGACAGTGGGGATGAAACTGATGGATCTGCAGTAATTAGTGACCGTTCTAGACATGTGTCCTATAGAACACCATTTGCTACTTCTAAACATAATATTTATACTGACAGTCTCCCAAAATCATGTGCAACTTTACATATACCTCCTAAACCTAGTTCTGTAGTTAGAGGACCTCCTTCAGTAGTTGCTGGGGATGAAGGTATTGCTAAAGGTTCACAGCTTCCCCCTGAGTTAATGACTTACATTGAAAGACAGGAAGAATACATTGATCAACTCGAGAAAGAGTCACAGTATTGCAGAGTAAGTAATGGTCAAATTATTCCTTTATCATTAATTTATTTGATAATAACATTCAGTTTGTAAATTCATTATTATAGTTGGTCAAATGCTGTAAACTATTACAAGCAAATATTTTGCACTATGTAATTAATTAATACTTAATTAAAATATGTGTAAAGCATTATTTTGTAATTTGAGACTATCATTTATTAATGATAAATATTAGCTTGCTTTTTGCATTTATTGTTCAGGAAGAACTTTCAAATCTCATCGGTCGAGTAAAGGATGTAATTTCTGAGAATGAAGGTCTTCATGAAAAAGAGAAGTCTGGACTCCTTAAGTCTGTATTTGATTGCTTTGAAAGTGGAGAAGAGGATGATGAGGGCCAAGTAATGGACACATCAAAGGTTTGTTTGAAAATAATGTTAGGTTGTAAATATGTGAAAATTTATATATATAACCATAACCATAAGACTGACAATATTCTGCAAGCTGGCACTGTGGCCGAAAGGTTAAAGGCATCTCACAGCTATAACAAGAGTTCTGTGACGATCCAGGTTCGAGTCCTAGCGGTGCCAAATATTTTCAGTCTTACTTTCTTCTTCTATTCTTCTCTAGGCTTAACATATGTTCTTCTCTGAGCATAATTCTGTACCGAGCATATGATTTAAAGTAAATTTCCCATCTTTCTCCCAAATTTTCTATCCTTACTACTATCCAATTATCCAAAATGTGTCTGACTGTGTCACGTTTCATTAATTTATATATAATATAATTTATATATATTTTATATTGATGGAACCGTATTTACATACTGATACATATGATTAAAATCTGAAAAATTCCACCTTTATGCTGTTTAAATGCGAAACTGCCTGTGTGTGATCTTATGTTTCCCTGTTTGTTTCATAATAGTGTGATATTTAGATATGCATTCCCCAAATTATTCAAATTAGTCTTATCCAATAATTATGTGTGTGTATATATATATTGTGATTCTTCCAATTAGGATGAAGAAAGGAAAAAACAAAGAAATAAGAAGAAACGATTGGAAGGGCCATCAATTATTTTTGAATCTCGTATAAGTGAACTAGAGGCTCAACTTACTCAGACTAAAATTGATTTGAGGAAAGCTCTTGAAGAAACAGAAACTTACAAGAAGAAGTTATCAGATGGCCACCATCCATTCATTGAGGGATCAACTACTCTTAATATAGAAACATACCAACGTGAAATTGAAATGTTGCAAAGGTAAGGTGACTAGATTAGAGAGTTACAACCATTAGTGTAGAAGAAATACAAAAATAGAAATATGACAACTGGACCAGGGACTTGATCTCCAGACCTCGTGCTTTCCGGGCAGTTCCTCAACCACTGAGTTAATCCAATTCGAATACCCTGTCTGGTTGACATTTTTCCATTCTTGTCCATTTTGTTTCTAAATTAACTGTAAACTATTAATGAGATTCAATTGAAGAATTCCACTTCCTTTCACAATAAATAATGTCTGAATTATAAAACACAATTTACTTTTTCTTTTAAAAATACCAGAGACCATCAAAACCTACCAAAGTTTTTTTTAAAATTTACAAAACTTGCATACTAATTGTTAAATGTTAATGAAAACTACTCATAAAACACACAACATTTTTAAATTGTACAATACCACACCTACTAAAACGAATCAAAATATAAAAATTAGATAAACATTTTTGTTCTTAAACCTCTGCCCATTATGTACATAAGGAAATGAAATTGTTCCCTCCAGGATTCTGTGGAAATTCAACATGAAATTGCTTTAATGAGGTTCAACATTCAATGTGTTCAGTAAAACATTCAGCTGATTTTTTAACATTACTAGCACTAGGTAACCATTTAGTATTTCTGAACATGTTACACCTTTTCTGGCTTAACTTTAGCCTACATGCATTCATATTGAACACACCAAGTGTCTTTTAATACACCTGTAAATCTTACTTTTCTAAATTTCTTGTCACTCATAACCTGGGACTATATAGAGTTAAATAAATTCATACCACTTAAATTTTTCTTTATCTATGTGAATATTGATCATAAGTTATTTTCCTTTTACAACTTTGACCTTCTGATTTTTTTTTGTCATAATGCAAGTTGCTTTCATTTTCCTCGTGTAACTACTTTCAAAGATATTCTTTTTATTCAAATATCTTGACACATTCTTAAATTCTTATAAACAATTTTTATTTACTTTTATATCATTTATACATATTTTAAACATTTCCTTTGTATTTTTATAGTCAAAACACCAAATGAGGTCCCAAACCAAGGGATGGAACTGATGTCAATAACTTTAATAATTCTTCTAACTTATAGGCCTTTTACCATTTATTATTTCGAAACAGTCAGATAATATACTAATTGTTCTCATTATCCAGCTTTTTAAACTAAGTTTTTCATGTTATTAATTTATTTCATTGGGACATTTATATTATTCCAGAGAAAAGGAAGAACTAAAAGACAGTATATCAAAGTTAAATGCTGCTGTGTCACAGATCAGGGAAAAAGAAGCTGATGCATCTCACAAAGTAAAAAGAAGTTTAGATGTTGTTGACCAAGCACAATTTGAAAGAACACAAGTATGCATCTCTGTTTCATTAATTATTCATTAAAATGGTAGTGAGATATTGTTGAATACACATTTAATATAATTTACCCTGGCAGAACATAGCACAATCTTGTTTCCAGTCATATTAAAAATTTTGAATTTGGATAAATCATCTTATAAATACAAATAAGTAGATTATGTATTATCACAAAATAATGACATACTTTCCGTTGAGCCATTGTTTCATTAAATTGATATTGACAAATTTTAATGTGTAAAATCTTGATAAAAACATACCAGTAAATGATACACAACCAAATTTGAAAGAACATTAAATGTATCTTCTTGTTTGTTGTTCTATTGAAATATTCATATGAGTATTCTAATTACGGGAACCATATTTCACTGATTCTAGGCAGAGCTGGAGGTACGTAGGTTGAAAGAAGAGCTTGATCGTCAGCATGAAAAACTTCGTGATTTACTACAAGAACAGGGTAGAAAGATACAGGAAGAACGAGTTCAAGCAGAACGCCGCTATGCTCAACAGATAGAACAACTTAGTTGTGACCTTACTACTCAGTGGGATGTAACTAGTAAACTTCAATTGGAGCTTGAACGGCAGCGTCGAGTTGAAGCTGATTTGCGCCGGGAACTTCAACAGAAGAATTCTGTAATAGAGGAACTTAAGAAGGAACTTAACACAAAAATTGGTGAGTTTTTTACATTCTTCAAAATAATCTATTTTGATGTAAAATCATTGTTCATTCAAATTTTCTACTAGTTTGTTGTTATATTATTGAAACTGTCATGTATTACATTTTCATAATTATTGGTGTAAAATTTTGTTTCACTAGTTCAGCTTGCTCAGTAATATTGTTATGTATGTCAATGCTTCAAATTAAAATTTTCTGAGATCACTAAGAGTCAATCCTTATTTATCCAGTTTATTAAGTTTCTATTTTAATAATAATATTATGTATGTTCATAAAATTTAGAAAGACATTTAGTCGATAAATATTTACAATCAGTAAATTACCCCCAAATTTTATTTTAATGTGACACAATAAACTATTCACGATTTGGCACATTAATAAGTTCTTGCAATTTTCATAACTGTATATGAAAAATATCATACAGAATTGTAATTGCATTCTAAATTTATTTTACCAAGGGACCTAATTAAGCAGATTATTGATACCAGCAACCCAAACTTCAGGATTCGCATTGGATATACAGTATTTGTTTCATTTATGTCTTTAAGTTCCTTTAAACTAAAGTTTTATTATAATTGGTTTGCTATCAGATCCTTGAGTGCATAAGTGTTTTATGATTATCGTAATATGTTATTCTGTTTTCTTTTTTCTTATACTAGTAACTTTGCATTGGCTTAGTATTGAATTGTTTGCATGCAAGGTTGTGTTGTATACTTGTGCAGCAGGTCTACAAAGTGAGGCTTCTCAGTCAGCTGCAGAACGAGGATCCTTGGAACAGGAACTTTCTGCCAGCAGACTAATGGTAGAAAGGGCAGAAAGAGAAGCTCGCCAGGAAGCTTCTCGTTTGCAGGCAGAAGTAGCTGCTCTTCGCCAACGCCTTGACCGAGCAGATGCTGACTTAATGCATAGTCGTCGTGAGAATCTTCGCTTATCAGAGCAGGTGTCATCACTTGAAAGAGAGGTAATAATTACTTATTCTTTATTATTTGGATTATATTTTTGCTTTATTATTGAAATTTATCAGCAGGCATTAATTTTTACTGTCGTGTACTTATGAACCAAGGTTTAATATTTTGAATCCTATTTTTGTCTTGAACTATAAATTTTAGTTTTATATATCCATGTTTGAACATATATCAATAAATAGCATATAACTTTCATTTCTTAATCTTAAAGTAAATATTAATGTCAGTTCAAAAATATTTTTGACTACCAAAACAACATAAACAACAATTAATTTTTCTTTGTGAAGAAATAATTTTACACAAAATACATCTACAAATACATTCTTAACTTCTTCCTTAAATTTAATATAATTGAATTTGTGTGTTTCTGTTTTAAAATTTATTTACAATAATATGATGCAGTTTCTATTTGATTTGTATTTATTTATATAGATATATACATAGAATAAAAGTGTATACATTTAAACCATAATTGTAGGTCAATCTTGCAAAATTGATGAAAGATGGAACTGAAAAACCAGACGGATCACCATCAAAACTTTCCGGTGGAAGAGAAAAGGAACTTACATCAATGATTATGGATATGGAAGCTAAACATGGTACATTATATTTATTTTTTTTAATTTGGATTTTAAAGTTTTATAAATTCACGTTTAATTGAATTTTCAAAGGATTTTATAACGTTAAGGATATTCAAGTTTTAGAAATAATACAATATCAGATTAACATTGCAGTAATTTTGATCATGTGCCAAATGTAAGTACAAATGATATGGAGAGGAAAGAGAAATTGAGGTCAGACATCACCACCTCAGACATGAAGCCATTTTGGAGGTGACAGGTTCCTTCTTCAGGGAAGAGTTGTGTAACCTCTTGGAGCCAGCTGTAGGCTCCAAAATTTGAATGGTTTCCTACTCTTAATTTATATACAAATAAAAATAATATGTTTGCCTGAATGTTAGAGATAGATTTTCCCATGATATAAATGGAAAAATGTTGGGTGGTTTATTCTACTTTTACAGTAATTCAGGTATACAAATTTATTATTAAACATATTTTAACACAACTTTGTTTTGAATGGAAACAAAAAATTAGCTTTTATTCATAAATATTGAATAGATGAAATATTTGTATTTTATTTTTTGTAAATTTTTATTATTCCAAATTGCGTTTCTAGAAACTTTGTTGAAATTTTGATGACTGCTTTTATTAAGTTTTAATTTATATAAAACTTTATCTGAATAATATATATATATTACTTTTGACACTAATGATTTGAATCGCTGTGCTTTTACAAAGTTAATTAATTGAAACACTTAAACATTCATTCATAACTAATAAGAATTATTTTCTGGCCAATTAATCCATATGTGCTTAATATTTTAGATATTTGCACCTTTTCTGTTATTACTTTTTTAAATTTGGTTGTAGAATCTTTTCTTGTAACCATTTCCAGCATAATAATATACACGGTGTGTAAATGATCCTTGCTTAGCATTGAACTCTAATAGTCAAGCATAAATAATATTTATATGTTAGTGATTGTACTAAAAGAAAGTTGTAAATTTAGTGTTAATTACCTCATTTCTGTGTCAAATACACTTAGCATCACCTTTCTCTTAATTGTAACTTCATTTATTTTTGGTTAATTTTTCTGTTATAGTTTTCCTGCATATTAATTGTACATCCAAAAAGCATTTTCCTACACATATCACAATCCACTTTAACCCAGTCAAGTTCCAAATAACATCCTTCAGACATTGTTTGGGGCATTGCCCTGTGCTACATTATCTTGTATTGAACTTTTTCCCCTCTTCATCGATTGGGGGTTGAGGAAAAAAATTCAAAAACATATTAACTAGGAGTCTGTCAAATAATAGTTTCCACTAGCCATTCTTTTAAAATAAAATAGATTACTTTGAAGTCTTTAGTGTCCTTATAATATAATTCTGGAATTAGCTGTTCTGAGTTTCATAAATATAAAAAGCTTATGTAAACTTTAATTTATATAAAGTCACTTCAATTTGTAATTATGGCTTTTACTGCTGTTGTTAATTGATAAATACACATTTTAAGATGCACCCTTACCAAGTTCTTGCCCCAATTTTTTTTTTACAATCTTGTCTTCACAACCTATCTTTAATTTACTGACAAATAACTACCACCATATTTTTTACTATCACTATTCTATTCTACTGTTTTGATGTACTTGATTTGGCTTCATATTTAAAGTATTTGCAAGATGCAAAACTATCAATATCTTTCAGCTGTTTTTAATAGGGAAAGTTGATAATAATTGTCTATTAACTTATGATCTTAAAATCAAAGCTTTGGCTTTCACTTCAAAGGACGATAAGAATGTGCAAATGAATTCTGGTTATTCTAAGACAGTACATTTGTTTACAAACAAAAATATCTATAATCTTTCAATATATTTAAGAAAAATGGGATTTTTTGAATCTCATTTCAGTCAAAACTGTTGCTGAACTAGAAGGTATGATTCAATCCCAGAATCAAGTTATGGAAAAACTGAAAGATGAGTGTCATTCCCTTACAAAGAAGCTGGAAGATTCCTCTGCACGTCACAAGTAAGATATGCACATTAATGCCATGTAGGGTACACATGCCATCTCCATTCCAGTAGCATGCTCCAATTGCTTTTGTATTGTTTGCACTACATTCAAATAGCATGAATAATAGCTAGAACACAATTATGCATGGCAGTTATGTAACTAACTTCTTTCATATATAAATGTACAAAACACAGGCAAAAAAATTTATTGTTCCATTTTACCAATTATATACAGTTATAAAATCATTTTCAAATTGGCTGTATTATTTATTTATTGTATATACAGCTATATATTCATGTTGCTGGATATTTTCAAGGTATGTTTCAATAAAAAAAATGGCTTAATAATGAAGTGTTAGGTAGCAGGCATTTTAATATGAGAAACAATTACACAGAAATATAATTAAATGCTGGGCATTTCAACTTCATTTATCATTTTTATCTTTCAGCATATAAACATAGACACAAATTGTTTAGTTCTTCAAAACTAAATTTCCAGCTAACACAGAATATTTATTTACATTCATATTCTTGCAACAAGTTTACATTATTGCTTATATAATCTCGAGAACATTTTGTTTTGTTATTTTTACTAAATACAGAAACTGTTTGTGAATAGCTTTATTTTTTACATTTTGAATTAATAGTGTGGTTCTGTAAAAGTTGTTTCACATGACAAGACAAAATGATTACTCTGAGAATAAGACAATGATTTAATTTAAACAATAAAAATAGGCAAATAAAATATTTTTCTATTAGAATTTTATTTTATGTGACATTAACAACTAGGTCTTTAATGACCATATATTTACAATACACTGAATTACATGTGTAATAAAATTACAAATAATATTGGTTCTTAAAAAACATTACATTATTTCATGGGAATCTAAGTATTATTTGTTGCTTGATTCTTTGTTTAATACTCTTACATTTACATATTATGCATCATTGACACTCCCTTGATGCCTGCATGTGTGCCAAATTTACCAAATATTGAATAATTTAATTAATGTAATTTGGTTAATCTATTTGCAATATTTTTAAAGAAATTATGGCACCACTTAAGCATACTTCAGGAAAATGTACACGTACAAGTATCAAGATGAAGAAAATAATAAAAAAATTTATTCACTTACACAAAACATTGTATTTTAAAATGTAGTACTGTATGACTTAATGCATTTCATTGCCACTATTAATGGATATGGAATGAGTTGCTTGTAACATATATAAAAGTTGTTCTTATTTATTATCTGAATTCATAGTTGTAACTGATGAATTATTATTTGTGTTACTGATGCAAAATGAGGTCATATTTGAATATATAGTCTTTCAAATTTTACAATGTGATAGTTATTTCATTTTATTAAAGTGTAAGATTTGACAATCTCATCATATATATTTTTCAGGTTTCAACTTTTTTTGAATCAAACAGTTTTGAATTTGTTATGTGATTCCCACATTGTCTTATCAAAAGTACATCACTTAAGTAAATACATACCACTATATAATATTAATTATGTATCTAGAATAGTATATTTAAATAATTATTTTGAAGCTTGAAGAATGCAGCAATAACATTTGGAAAAAAAGGTGTGTTTGTTAATTGGCACAAAATTGGTGTTGAGCTGTCATCTTACTCATTCATTTTGCACATTTTTGATGACATTGGAATCTCCCTACTCTCCGTTTTAAAAGTTTAAGGTAGATTATACAGAATGTTTGCAACTTATAGGTTTTCGTGTGAATTCTCCACTTAGTTAATTTTTTTTAATTATTTAGCAATTTTTAGGTTCTTGGTGTGAATTTAGGCCTATTTTCCATCAAAATTTTTCTGATGAAATAGAATTTACCAGAAGTATATACAATACAGTTATAATTTATGCTAATTTAAAAATACACTGCAAAAAAAACTTGAGCACTACTCAAGACAAATTGTTTCTCAATTACTATAAACATTGGCACAAACATGTTTTCACACTCACATACTACTTACTCTTCATTACCATTCTGCATGTGTGTTTGTACTACTAACAAATGTATTGTTCAACATTTTTTTAATGGCACATATTTCATAAAGTGCCCATTTATAGGTCTCTTTCTTTCAGGAGGCCAATGTCCTACATGGACTGTAGTGCCAAGCAGAAAGGACAGGAATGAGTGAAAGAAAGATGATGGCTTACCTGAAGTATAAAGCTGGCAAACATCTATATGGTACAGGATATTCTTCAAAGTTTTGGAGGCATTGGCCCCTTTCGTCAGAGAAAGGACTTGCACTCCAAGTCATAAGGAAGACTATTCCAAGTGAAGACTAGCCATTGACCAATCTTCTGACGAGGTGGGGCGGTTGCCTCCGAAAATTCATAACCCCACACTCGGTGATTGCCAGCTTTACACTTCAGGTAAGCCATCACCTTTCTATCTCTCTTTCTTGTCCTTGTTAATTGTTTTAAGTTTACATACATATAGACAAAATATAATTTTTGAGTTTCAACTGGGGCATTGCTTGCGATAACAATATTTCAACAGCAAGATCCCATTTGACTGAATCTTAGTTAACCTGATGACTATAGTAGGGGTTGCTTTCAAAACATTGTCATTACAAACATTGTCCCTAGTTGAAATCCAATAATTCTCCTGGAAATTTTTTTCAAGTTTTAAACAGAACTCATTTATTTTGAAATTGACCTGATGTTAAGTGTCCTAAGAAGATAGTATGCATTGAATGAAATTCATTCAGACACTTGTCATAATTTTCCTTTCATTTTAAGAAAGTTTACAAGAACTAAGTTCCACTGTTCATGTTAGGAGCTGAACAACAACCACAAGCTGTTCAACAAATTACTACCTCTCGTGGTCAAGATCAAGTTAAGGTAGACATTTCAGTAAAAGTGTGTCCTAAAAGCCGTAAGGTTAGTGAGTACTGAAATTTTCTATGGAGTTTGTAATGTAAACTTGTAATTCTTACAGTGTTATACATTTATAGTTCTTGTTTAATTAAAATAAATTAATTTCTTCCCTGATTTCTAAAACACACTCATGTTATCATTATATCTATACATTAGAAGGAATTTTATTGTCATTCATTAATATGATTGTATATGTATTGTATTACTAGGCTGGAGAATCACACTAACAGACATGGTCATATCAATATCCTCGATTACCTATGACTCATAATTGGATTTTTTTTATTGGGAAGTTTTTTTCATTCCTTACACATTTTTTCATAAGCCAACTTATAATATAAAATTGCATCATTAAGTTGTGCTATTATTTAAGTTGTTATTCTATTTACTGAACTAACCTATTTTTACTTAATCTCAGCCATAAATATAGCATAAAAATGATTTTAAAACTTGTGTATTAGTAGAGAGGGTTACACTTGTTAATTTTTTGTCATATTATTCTCTTTTGTTCATCAGATCTATTTTTCTGGAGACTGGAAAATCATCTTCATTCTTTTCTTATCTGTCTGAGTTATGAAAATATCAAATATTATTATGTATTTGAAGTATCAAATGTCTTGTACTTTAAATTGTCATTATTCTTACTTTTAGTTTATAATTTTATTTTGGATAAGGGATCCATGATACTGTTGGACTTATTTAAAATTATTCAGTCAGATCACTGTTATTTGTGTTGCTGCATGTCTAGCATGTTTTGCACTACTTCCTGATAAAAATTGCCTAACACAAATAATTAAGATTTTTTAATTTTGCAATTATGAATGAAATTTTATTATTAATAAAGTTTCTAACTACAATGTACTATGAAATAGAAGTTTCCAAATTAACCAGCTTAAGATATTAATTTTTCTGCTGAAGAAGAATATCATTTTTGAAGATTCTGATAATCAATTTAGTCTTAAAATGTGACTTATCCATGGAAAAGTGGACCTTAATTTAAATGAGAAAAATTTTCAGGAGAGTGATTTAAAAGGTCACAAATATCCATTTTCGGTTTTAATCGATTCTGTTGTTGCAACTCATACTACATAATACATAGCAATAATCAGAATCAGATTGTCATATTTCTTAATTTAAAATATCATAAACTCATTCGAACAGAACCAGTCCTGATTCAAGAAAAGGGACTCAATAGTAATAATAAATGTGGGGGAGTAGCAAGTCCTTTTTCAAAAGTGGAGTTAAACTTATCTTTACAGGATTGATTTGATACAAAACAATTTTTTATTTTCCTTTAATTTTGTGTGATTTAAAGCCTGCTGTGATAATTGTTCTAAATAAATGTGTTTGTCAGAAACTGCTGCCACTCAGCCGCCTATGAGGCTGATTTGTTAAAGACTTGCATTGTTCCAAACCCCCCAACGTAAGCCCCACTTCAGAATGGAAATACAATGTAATGAGGATATTGAATGTTGAATTAAATTTGCCTTCTTCCATAACCCTGGAAAATACATAAATCTCGGTTCATTTAGTGTTTATTAACTTTTACCCTCCTCCACCCACAACCCCCTTGGAAGTGCAACTTATCTTACAATTTTAATGTCAGAATTAAACTTGGGGGACTTTATTAACCAAGCTTAAGTCCCCCATCACTCATTTCAGCCAGTCTTGAACATTATTACCATCATCATTAGACTAAGAAATCTAATAGTGCAATCAGAAAACTCAGAGTCTATGAAAGTGATTATTACCATCTAGAAAAATAGCAGCTTTCCAATACTTTTACACCCGTGTTGAGGTTAATGATAAAATCTGAACTGAAACTGTTGAAAATGAAAAAAAGAGTATTCCAAATATCTTTAGCAGAAAGGTTAAAATCACACTTGAACTTTAAATGTGTTTTATTCAACACTAGGTTTTCTGACACTTAAATTTTAAAAATACATCTCTCATCAATTTAAAAAGATAGAAAAATTCTATAAATACACTCATTTTCAGCAGTGTCGTCTTTCAGAAGATTTTGACCCCATGTAACTTTTTCCATCGATGATCACATATTCATTGATTTTACTGTAGAGAAACGGTGTAAAATTAATACTCAATAATCCAATGTAATAATTTATTTTTATAGATCCGTCACCATTAATTCACTGAATAACTTTATTTGAATTAGTTCTAGAAAAGAACCATTGTAAAAGTGGAAGATTGCTGTTATGTTTCAAGTTTGTGCTCTTAAATGTGTTCTCTATTATATAATATTCTTCATAAATAAAAATAATTTATTGTCCAACATATAGATTATTTGAAAAAGTAGAAAAATTAATTGCCGACCTCCTATGGTGTAGTGGCTAGCATTGCTGCCTCACAACCCAAAGGTCCCGGGTTTGAATCCTTGCATGGGCTTGGATGTTTGTGTTGTCATGGTCGAGAAGACTGGGAATAAAACTGTTGGAGGATCAATACGCTGACCAAGTGTCACTCCAAATTCGGATGTGTCATGTAAGATGACAGTCCGCAGTCGACTCGGTAGGCCCAGGCCCTCAATGGGCTGTAGAGCCATGGAGAAAGAAAAACAGAAGAAAAATTAATTGGCAGTTTGTACGCCTAATATGAATTCTGAAAATATTAAATAAATTATACGAGTTTTGATGCAAAATGTGAACCAATAAGAGATGCTTTGTTTGCTAACATTTAATGGTGGTATGAACTACACCAAAGTTTTATTATTTTTCAAAGTTTAACATGTTAGACAAGAAAACTCACATGCAAGAGCAAATGTATTGTTAAATGATATAGTGTTAGTAATGATATATTACATTCATTAGAATAAATATTTAAAATTCTCTTATTAAAATTATGTATATATATTATTGACTATTTTGATACCTTTTAATATAATCTTGTTTCATTTTACTTTTTAAATTTTTCGCAAAAGCAATTTTTTTGGCTTTACAGAGAAGGAAAAGCAGCTCTGAGGGAGGAGAATTTGGTGTTATTAGGAAAGCTTGAGCGAGTATGGAAAACCTATAAAGAACTGCATGAACATTGTTCGCAGTTAAATGCCTCATATTATGAAGTTAATCCTGAAAGGGATGAACAGGTTAGATTTGTGTTGTGTGTGGTTACTTTAAAGGTTGTAAATGAAGAGACAGGGAGTTTGTAAATTATTACTGTAATGGATAGAATTGATTTACAACCCTTAGTAATCACACAATCATATATTTCTATTTGTTAAGTAATTTTAGTTTTATTTTGCAGGGAAGAAATGGCTGGGCTACAAAATAGCGTAGATTATTTAAATAGCAAACTTGCAGTCTCATTTGGGACTGAAGAGTGGAGAGGTAATTTTATTGGTATTGAAAAGCATAAGCCTTCAAAACAAATGCATGTTCTTATAAGGCAAAATGTTAAAAACAAAATTAAAGCTTTCATTCCATATAAATTAAAACAGAGATTAATTCTGAATTATAAAAGCTTTACTGTGATGCATCACATTTCACAATAAATTATTGGCATGTGAACATTTTCACCGATCAATTGAGGCTATTACATGTCTGTCAGAAAAAAAAGAAAACTACTCCATTAGTTTAATGGAATGGACAAAGACCAACTTATTATGAAAAATAATAATATGACATGTCCATTGTTTACCTGAATGAGATGACCCATTACCATGTAAGACAGAATTCACAATTCAAATTTTCTGATGCACACACAGTTTGATAGCGTAAGAAGTGTGCAATGTTTTATATGGGAGGAGTACAATACCTCCAAGCAATAGAGTATGTATTTTGTTGGACATGGCAACTGATCTTGTCTTTCAATCTCACCTATTCTGTTTCCTATTTGTCTTCTTATAACTATGCAGTCAGCCATGAAAGAAGGCTAGTGCCTCAAAAAATTTGAAAGACAATCTCATGACTGTCTGAATGGCTTTTACGAGATGCAGTCATGTTCTGCTGTGTGGTAGGGAGCTTAGGGTTTTGAAAATTTAACACAATCCTTATATGCAAGTTTTCCTTTACAATGAATGTAATGACTGTATAATACCATATTTTATTCATTTAAAAAGTACTTCAGGCAACCAAATTAATTATAAAATGGTTTGCTAATATAGACACTTGAGATACAAATACCAATTTAAGGGAAAGTGTTAATATATTACAATTTTATGCATGAGAAGGAAGCTTCCTGGCCACTGTTTAAATGAATAATTTACATTGTTGTAACTGAAATTGAAATTTCTCAACATACAACAGCCAAGAAGTCAACAACTATCATCAGATCAATTGTTCTTTATTTCCTTTTTTGTTGACATTCTTATACAAGATTTAGAAATCATTTGCCTGTCACAACTCAATTCTAAATCTCTTTGGATCTGTTTGGATATATTGGCGACGTCTGTGGTATTACTTATGTAACTTTATTGATCATGTTTAATTTTTATAACCCCAAAGCTCCAATTCACCCATAAAATTGAAAGTAATGAACATAATATAGTGTGTGTATGTATATATAAATATGTGTCAGGAAATGACATTGCCATGTTAATTAAAACAATTAATAAGGAAAGGAAAGAGAGATAGAAAGTAGGTGACTTACCTGAGGTTCATAGATGGTAGACACCTTGTGTGGTTTGGAGTTCTTCAATTTTCGGAGGCACCGCCCCATTCATCAGAAAGTTTAAAAGACATTTCGTGATCGGATAGCCAACGACAGAGTAGCCAAAATTTGCTGCGCTGCTAGCTTAGGTCATGAACAATTGACCCCACCCGGTCACCAACTTTCTCTCTCAATGAGGGTCTGGGAATAGGGAAGGACTTGCTGGGGGTTGGGGAGATGCATACTTACACCCTAATTGACATACTCATTCAAATACATCCATCCACAAAGTTGTCAATATTTAAAAATTAACACACACACACTCATACATACATACAACCATCCCTCACTGCATAAACCGTATACACACATCAGGTTTTATCACATACAAATTCCAATGAGCTTGTGCTGTTATAGGTGCTTTGGGAGGGGGGGCAAGGTGAATGTAACTATCTATAGGATATTGAATCCAGGGCTTTGTCTTGACTGTAGGACATGCTGAAATGAAAGTTCCCATAGATGGAGTTCAGCTTCTGAAGAATCGGGAGGTAGGGCTTTGAAGGGGTTAGTGTGAAGCACTGGTTGAAGTTGGTGTTGTGGCTATGGGGAATTGTGTTTTGTGGAGTTTTACTGTACTGCGGTGGTTGAAATCCATTCTGGGAGGGGTTTCTTTGTCTGGCTAATGTAGAAGGCTGGGAAGAGAGCCGTTATTAATGAGGACAGGAAATAGAGAGAGAATGTAGGTGACTTACCTGAGGTTCACAGATGACAGGCACCTTGTATGGCTTGCGATTACTGAAAATGATGAAGGGGGCCTCTGAAAATTTAAATAACTCCAAACCTTACAAGGTGCCTGCCATATCTGAACCTGTAATATACATGTATGTGTACTAATAATGTTCGTATGGAGTGTGGCGTCATATGGGTGTGAAATGTGTTGTGATAGGAGAATTCTGAAAATGAATGGGTAGATAGGGTAACTAACCTGGAAGTTCTAAGCCTAATAGGGGAAGGGAGAACAATTTGGAAGACCTTGACCGAGAGAAGGGATAAATTTGAGACATGAGGGTGTTGTAAAATTAGCATTAGAGGGAAGTGTGTGGGATAAGAACAGAAGAGGGAGGAAAGAATAGAATATGCTAAGCAGATTGGGGAGGATGTGGGATGTAGAGGCCATGTAGAAATGATAAGGCTTGCATAGTACAGGGTTGCATCTGACCAGTCTTTTTTGTATAGACTGCAATGTTTTTTCAGAGGACAAAGAGAGCACCAAAAACTCGCATTAAAACAGCCTAGTGACAGTTTTTAAGGAATAATTTAACAATGTTAGATTCCAAAAATAAATGTTATGCAAGAAAAATGTCTGAAGTGTTAATGTGTAATTAAATCCAATTGTTTGCCAATTAATGATAAAACTGGTACATATAACCCCAGCTACATTTATGACTGTATTCGGAAATAAGCACTTTGGTCTCCTCTTATGTTATATAGTTGTTTCATTTGATTTGTAGTGCATACCTGATGATATCCACAGATTCTGAATGAAATGTAGCACATTAGAATTTATTTTGTCAACTAAATGTTCAAGTAATTTTTAATTTTGATTAAAAAATTCATCACTGACTTCTTGGCTATTATATGTTATAATAAATTTAAAATATTGATTGAATAAATTTAATAAGGGCTGTTTTGTATACACAACATGACCTTTGTAATATAATGTAATAAAAAATTAATTAGAAAGCCCACTTGATTGAAGCTGAAAGCTGCTTTGTGAAGAAGGTGAATAAATCAAGAGGGTTTTTTAAATTAATTTTGTATTAATATTACAAAGGTCATATTAATAACTATCTGAGTAAATTATATGTGAGTATATCTTTGCATTTTAACACAGTTTTGATAAATTCAATTTAGAATGGCTTTTCTATATGTTTTGCTTTTGTACAGCTATTTTGTTTTACTACTAAACCCTTACTAATGCCTTGATTGTATAAAGTTAATTACTATGTATTACTTTAAATTTTATTTATTTTCCTGGATTCATTGGTAATATTTTTCTTATACAAATAATTGAAGTAAAATAATATAATTCTTAATAACTTATTTATTTAGTTATTTAGTTGTTTTCCAAAAGTCTTAAATATTAGGAATGTATTAATTTAAAAGCCATTCTTTTTTATGCAAATAAGGTGATGATATAGTGCTGTAAACATGTGAATTAGCTGTTGTATACAGTATAGTTCATTTGTTGTCCTAAAATGTTGTTTTGATAATCAGTCCTAAGACTGGTCTAATGCAACCCTATCTGGCGCAAACCTTTACATTTCCACATAACTACCACATCCTCCTTAATCTGCTAGCATATTCCATCATTGGCCTCCCTCTTCTGTTCTTACCCCACAGACTTCCCTCTAATGCTAATTTTACAAGACCCTTGTGTCTTAAAACATGGCCTATTAATCTATCCCTTCTCTCGATCAATGTCCTCCATATTGTTCGCTCTTCCTTATCATGCTGAGAACTTCCTGGTTAGGTACCCTATCCACCCATCTGATTTTCAGCAGTTTCCTGTAACAACACATTTTGAAGGTTTCTATTCTTTTCTGTTCTGCAACTCCTACCATTCATGTTTTGCACCAAAATGGTATAGTGTATAATTATGAATACTAGTTAATTTTACAGAAAAAATTATACCAATTATTTTACCAAAATCAAAATTAGTTGCATTTAGGATTATATTGTCAAAGATTTTAAAAAATAATAAAAATGAAAGTGTATTGTAGTGTACTTTTTCCTTATAAAATTAAGAAATATTTTGCCTTGCTCAGATCTAAGATCAGAACACACTCCTTTCCTTCACATATTCAGTATTGAATCTTAGGTTGGTTTTTCCTGGTTTTACATATTTGAAATACTCGGTTTAAAATTGTAGTACATTACTACTTTTAAATACCTTACTTTCTGGCATTGTGCTGTATTTTATGCAATGGTGTTGAATGTTATTTCTTGTAAAAAGAAAACTCGATGGTGTGGCAGGAGAGCTTGATGTTTAATTCATTTATTAAAACTGACAAATTTCACATTTGTTGCAGGTAACACCTATGTTGAGGAGCGCGAACCAGGACCAGATGGAGAACAGTATATTGCCCAACAGCAGTATGAGCCACAGAACGAGTACAATATTCAGCAACAGTACGTCCCACAGCAAACGGAGTTTGGATATGAGCAACAGCAGGGACAACCTGTTTATGAGCAGGCCCAGCAACAAGTGTATGAACCCGAACCGGACACGCTCCCCACCGGCCCACCTCCCCCTCAGTCCACGGAGGCGTGAGGTGGATCCACCTCCACTCACTTTGGAAGATTTAGCTAGTGACAGCGATTCTTGTGACTCGTAGTCTGCAGAGCTTTAAATCTTCAGATAATAGCAGGCAAGCTATTGTAAACAAAATTTGCTAATATTATGGTAAAATAATGTTTACCTGCCAAACTATAATAGTTTCAAATTTTCATACAATGATTGTAAAATATTGTTTAAGAATGTCATAAGTATGGAAAAATTAAATTTTCATTTATTACTTATTTTGCTCATTAATTTTTCTCTTTGTAGTAGCTTGATATTAAAGAAACACAAGTACGGAAATTACTCAGTACTTTGAAGCACTTCAGTTCTGTCTCTCTCTGTCAGACTAAATATTTTATCACCTCACCCATTTTTAAGTTGTTTTTTTTTTTCAATTCTATGGTTCTGTTTACATTTATTATGAATGTAAAGCAAGCAAAGATACTCGATATTTTCAACATGTTGTAATGGACTTCAATAATTTCTATTCCATTGTTTAGGCTTAGTTGTATAGACAAATTCCCTAAACTCTAGGGTAATAGCATGTGTGTGTAAATATTGAGTCAAAAGATCTTTAATGTATAACGATGAGAGTGTACATATTATGTATCCAACCCTATTTATAGTGGATTGTATATCACCACATTTGAATTTTCAATGAATTGAAAAGTTTCATCTTTTCACTCACCAGTAATCTGTAGTAAATTAATACATTTTAGAAATATGGATCACACCTTACAAGTTTTCATTCTCGAAGCTATTACAGTACTAATGTTTTTCATTAATTCAACAAGGGAAATTATATTCTGTTTTATTTATTTTTATGTTAACTTTTAAATATTAATTTTAATTAACTAATATATTTGTGTTATGTAATTACTATGTGAAAGTTACCAAAACACACACAAAAATCTGTTATTTAATTAATTCTTAAGCGTGTGTATTTAAAATACATCATTTTCTTAAATTTTTATAAGATTGGATGAAAAGTATGTACATATTTTAAGTTTTGTTGCTACCAGTAGTACAGAAAAATGAGGTTGTCATAAAGTCTGAATTTATTATGCAAATTATTTGTATTCAATGAATTATTTGTCAAAGTGTCCTCATTCAGTGCATTGAAATATATTGTAATTATGCAAATATTTATATAGAAATAAATGGGCCTTAGCATATATGAATTTATTCATTTACAGTATAAGAAAAATGTATGATTGTTTTTTAGTTTAAATTTGGCAACATAGATACAAACGTGAACATCTTTAAAGTGCATTTTAATTTGAGGATTGGAGGAAAATACACATACACTCCAAAACTAAATGGAAAACATGTTTTTCATCTGTTAACATTAAGCATTGTTGATTCATTGGGCGTTTTGTAATGTAACATCAATTCTGCTCTTTAAGATGACAGTTTTGAAGTGAAGATTGAATTATGTAAGTTATAACACCTATTAGAAAACTTCTGTCAAATATGCATCTTGCCGAGAACGTTTCGAAAATCCTGACCGTGGCGGTTGACAGAAAACCAAAGAGGTAAAGTAAACATTCATTGCTTGAGGTATGTTATCTATATTCTAACATTTCCTTCTTGTGCATGGTTGTTCAACCTAGTAAGTGCATAACTGCATATGTATGTTTTATAAGAAAAAGTCGTATCCCATTAACATTAAAATAAAGATCACACTTGTTAATCCATGTGACTTACGTGTTCTTTTTTTATATAGGTAATTCAAATGTCATGAGAAACCTCAATTACAATATATGAACAAGTATAGAACTTCACAAATTCATGAGCATGTTGCAAGTACAGTACATTCAAGGTATGTATATGCTATAGTTAAGGCATTTGCAGTTATAGATCCATCATTGTTATAAATAAAAATGAATGTATATTTGTTTGTCCTCCTTTCCTATACCATTCATCAGATTGTGGAGATTTTTTGTGCTCTTCAAAAGGAAGGTTTCAGTCAGCCTCTAAAAGAGTTATACCTTATGGTAAGGGGGAAGAAAGGGCCTATGTTTTACTCCAGAAAGGTATGGGTATATTTTGGACTCCCCTTAGGGACCTACAGAATTTTTAACTCTATTGAAGTACTGGAAATTGTTTTCATTTACTTAATGTATGAAGAAGTATTTTGTTTCTTAAGGTAGCATGATATTTTAATGTAATAGAATTCTTGACTCCTGGCTAATTTGAAGCTAACTGCCAAATCAACATAGATCAGGGCGTGTGCATCAAGGGGTTAATAAAAATGAAGGAATGGTCTCAATGCCAGTTACATCACTTGTTGACCAAGAAAATTGAGAATGATTAATACCTGGGTAATTCCGGTCACTTGGGTAGTTGTGAATTATACAATTATAGGGTGTTCCCTTTAAAGTATATGTAACTATCAGTTTTTCTTGCTGAAGAATATGGTTTAGTATTTTGATCATACAAGAATTAAACTCTTGTTATCATCTTTGTCATTTTGTAGCATTTTTCAGAGACTAAATTGGAGGGAACGGAAGTTGGTTGAGAACGGTCATTAGGAAACATTGTAATTTTTTTCCAAATGAAATTACAACTTAGAACTTCTATACAATCATTTAATAGCATCTTACAATTATAATTTTAGAAAAATTCTTTTACAGCACATGCTTAGCAAAACAGAAAAGCATTTAACATTGCAACAGACTTTATTACTTTGAACATTTAACATTTCATTTAAAATAGTTCAGGAGTATTTTTTTTTAACGTCTCTTTACAAAGCACAACACATGTTGTTCGAGCACCAGAATATCTATCTCTCTTACAAACATAGAAAACAATTTCAAAAAAGGTATACAAACAATTAATTGATTAGAGCCACATTTTTCTTTTCATACTTCAAGATACATTGACAAAAGTTGTACTACCTTTATCACACTTTGTTATAGTTACAAATTTTATATAAAGTTTATGCAACATATACCTACTATTAAACAGTCTCAATTCAATTTCAAATCATCATGATTGACAAAAATATGACTTGCACAAATAAATTAAAGACAATATACAAAATTTCAAACATTTTAATTAATATTAAACACAAATAATATGATAACAGTAGAAAAACATAATACAATTAGTATGCAACATAATCTTTACTTTGCAGGGAATGGTTATCATTTTAAAATTACTTGCAAGTAGCGGCAAGAATGAATTCTGCACATCTGCAGGTTAATAATGGTTGAAAGACATAAGTACTTCTCACAGATATATTGCCCAGTAATGTTGAAATAATATTTCACTTAAGAGTTCTAGTAAAACAAAACTGAAATTAAATGAACCCAAGTATTTTTCTTTCAATTGTGCATTCATGACAAAATTTATATTACTAAAAACCCAGTAATATTATTTCCTCTAAATCAGCATTTCTAATCCATTAGTTGTTACCTATATCTTGAGATTTGTTGCTTGTATACATGACAAATGGAAATCCCAAATTATGTCAATTATTTGTATTTGGTCTGTCAAAGTTGACTAGATTAAGAAATACAGTATAAAACTGGTGAGGTAGAGACAGTGGTAGATGTATTCTCTCTCAATTCCTTAATATAAATCCATAGAAAAAAATATATTCACAATTTAGATTCATATTCAACTTCTGAAATTATCAATAAACTCACCATGGGATATATTTCAAACAATTAAGCACCTTATTAACTGTGGATTACACCTCAGATTGAATTAGAGTGGTGTTTGTTTACAATATTTACAAACTAATATGTAAATATTTTAAAGCTTTCACATACCAAACCAAATGTAGAAAAATAAAATAAGTTCCTTGTCTTTTATATCGATTACAAATACTGAAATTACAGCCGAAGATATTTAAATAAAACTTTTAAAAATATTGCAACAATTTAATTTTTATACTGCTAATAAAATAATGATTACGGTGTTTTGGACACCTTCCATCATTGAGCAAATTTAGTTTGACATTCATAAATAATATTGCACATAAGATGTAAAAAGCAATACAATTCTTGAAACTTTTACCAAATAGAAGAATAGAGTTGCTAATTGTCTTTTAATGATGTCACTCAGAATCAAAGTCTTCTTCATCAAATAAAACATCATCCAATACTGAAAAAAATTTACTTCAGATAAGAATCAATAAGGAATACCATAAAATTATTGTAATTGAAATTAATTCAAAACAGCTAATTAAATATCAAAAACAAGTTAATGAATTTATTTATACTTGAGTGGGGATGTGTCAAGGGTAATAGTTAACATTTTAACTACAGTTACATTTTAACAGAGCAATGACTAAACATAGTAAATTTTTATCTCTACTTATTAATTTTCTAACTAAATAATTGGTACTAGCTGATATATAACTATAAAATTATATATATAAATATGAGTCAGGAAATGACATTATCATGTTAATTAAAACAATTAATGGGGAAAGGACAGAGATAGAAAGAAGGTGAATTAAAAAGCAAATTTCCCAACTTTCTCCCACATGTTCTATCCTTACACCCTATCCAAATATACTACATATATTTAGGGAGAGGACAGAGAGATAGAAAGAAGGTGACTTACCTGAGGCTCATAGATGGTAGACACCTTGTGTGGTTTAGAGTAAATGTCTTCCTAACTTTCTGATGAAGGGGGCGGTGCCTCCAAAAATTCAAGTACTCTAAACCTCACAAGGTGTCTACCATCTATGAACCTCAGGTAAGTCACCTTCTTTCTATCTCTCTGTCCTTTCCCTATTAATTATAATATATATATATATATAATAATATATATATATAAAGGGATAAGTGACGAAGTCACGCATTTGATAATTGGATAGAAAGAAAGATAGAAATATTTGGGAGAAAGGCAGGAAATTCGCTCTTTAAATCATATGTACGGCATGGAATCATGCACAAGGAAATACATATGTCAAGCGTAGAAGGGAATGGAAGAAGGAAGAAAGACTGAAAAAATTCGATGTGGCCAGGACTCGAACCTGGGTGCACGAAACAACATATGTATTTCCTTGTGCATGATTCCATGCCGTACATATGATTTAAAGAGCGAATTTCCTGCCTTTCTCCCAAATATTTCTATCTTTCTTTCTATCCAATTATATATGTATGTGTGTGTGTGTGTGCATATATATATAATTTATAAATAAGAACCTACACTTCTACTAGGACAATTCATAATAAATTACCTTCAAAAACATTTTCTATACACTTTAAGCTTCTTATTGTTGTTGCCGATAATTCTCTTGTTGGGCTTCGATTTAATGTTGAATCTGATGAAGTAGTTTTTGTCAAAGATTCCATAACTTCAGCTAATTTAATAGATTTCTCTTCGTCTTCAGCATACAGGTACCTAGAAAATAATAGTATGACCAATATGTATTTTTTAACTATGCTAATGCACTGAATATCAGCATTCATTAAACCAATTAAGGCTTTTAGCCATTTCATCGTTGAAGTGATAAATTCACAAGGAATGTTTGGATATTTAAAGTGACATACCTGAGTTTTTCCAACAGTTTTGTAGAACTTCCCTTAATTTTTTCAGAAATTCCGTGAACAGATGCCATTGTTAAACACTCTAAAGCCTGTAATTCCAAATTACATATCATTATTAAACTAAGGAAACTATGTATTTATGCATTATATTTGGCATAATGTCTGGGAGGAAAATAAGAGCCTTGAAAATCATGAAGATGGAATGAGAAACATTCCACTAGGAAACATAGCCAAAAACTGATACCTAATTCACATCATTTATCAGCCATAACCATATTAAACTTCCAAGAAACAAATCCTTCCAAAAAAGCTCAATGTTTTTAATGAAATTGATATGAAGAATCAGGATGGAAAAATCTTGACTAGACCTGGAATCACACCCAGGACCGCCTCTCAGTATGTGGACACTAGCAACTAAGCTGGCCTGTGTATGGGCTAAAGGATGGAGATATCTCAAGCTGGGCTGGAGTCAACTTGGACAGCACAGTTGGTAGAGCTGCTGTGTTCAAAGAAATGATACCAGATTCAACTCCTGATCCAGTCAAGATTTTTACATTTCAATTTCAACTTGTTTCAGGATTATGCTAAGTGATGAAATGTAACATAGAATATAGTTTGCAATTTTCACACAAACACAAAATAAATAATGATCAAAAGTTATGTCCTCTATGATGAGGGAAATATTTACCTTACTCGGTGAACCTGTGGTTGAGATTACCGGACAAGCTGATAATGGAGAATCCTCTTCATCGGCTGATAAAGTAACTTCCTCTTCTGAAGATACATAATTTGGTGTTATGTCTCCAGTTCCATGGAAAGAAGCAGATCTTAATACAGGGTTTTGATGGCTGAAAAAGATTTGAAAATACAATAAAACACTTTTTGTTATAATAAATTAAAATGCATGACAAATTTCAACATTTCTCAAACTTTATCAGTTCACAGTACGAAGGCAAAAATTTAGTTTCTGTTGAACGAAATAGTTACTGATCAACAACGCCAGAAAAGTTTAAAGTAACCACTCACGTGTATAAGTTTGATAAAATACATGCATATTTTTGTACCTTGGTGAGTTATCTGAATCTACAATAGATGATTGAGTCATGCTAGTGCTAAGGGGTGAAACTTTTTTAGCAGCTTCTTTCTTCTTGCCTTCTGCTGCAGCTTTCATCGGATCGTAACTTTTTCTTCGTTTCCAATTTTGGAATTCAACTTCTCTTGATGACAATGTTGAATTACTGCGTGCACTTTGATTCTTTTTTACATCTTTCTTGGGAGCAATTTGTTTCGTTGCATGAATTGACTAAAACATGAAAACATTTCACATAGGATTTCAAGAAAATGGAAAGTCAATTGTATAGGGACAATTTTATCCTTCCAAAAAATATTCATGGTAATTAATTGATAGGATTTTTATTGAAAGACCTACCTCCGGTTGCTAAATTAGGACTTTAGTATTTTATATTTGTAAAAATGGACAAAATAATTGATCCCTGAATATTAACTCAACATACCAAGCCAATACCAACCTGTAAACCTGGTTTTGTTGTCCTGGAACTGAATTTGCCAGAATCTGTTCTTGCTATAGAAGTATTTTCTGGCTTTGGGCTCTTGGCTTTCAATAATCGTGGTTGATTTACTTTAACAGGTTCACTAATTTTCTTTGCTTTGTTAACTGATGCACTGGCAACATCAGGTTTGGCAGTAGGTTTATTCTTTCTCTTGTCGAATGGTGTGGGCTCACAATCTAATCTAGCTCGGCGTAAGCTGAAAATGAATATATATAGCAGTATCAATATTTGAGTAAACTCTTGTAATCTGAAAGATTTAAAATTGTGCAAGGATATTTTTTCCAAAACATGTCTAAAAAAGTGTTATGTATATATGACAGAAAATTTCACAATACTCTAAATTACTTACAATATTAATATATATATATATATATATATATATGAGATAGGAAATGACATTGTCATGTTTATTAAAACAATTAATTAATATTATATATATATTATATATTTGATAATTGGATAGAAAGAAAGATAGAAATATTTGGGAGAAAGGCAGGAAATTCGCTCTTTAAATCATATGTACGGCATGGAATCATGCACAAGGAAATACATATGTCAAGCGTAGAAGGGAATGGAAGAAGGAAGAAAGACTGAAAAAATTTGATGTGGCCAGGACTCGAACCTGGGAGCACGAAACAACAGTGCATCACCCCTAGAGCCGGGGCGTGCGTCTATCCACTCCGCCACCACATCGAGTACGACCAACCGAACATTTTCAGTCTATATATAGTTGGTTTTCAAGTTAGGATGGATAGAGAAGAGGGATGGAAGAATTAGGAGCATCCGTTAAGGATAAATTAAATATATATATATGGGATAAGTGACAAAGTCACGCATTTGATAATTGGATAGAAAGAAAGATAGAAATATTTGGGAGAAAGGCACATCGAATTTTTTCAGTTTGCAGACAGTCCTGAGAATTTGAACCCCATTTACCATGGGAATGAGGGAGAGGTGGAGGGGCATTACACAAAAGAAATGTGAAAATTATTGAGTATTGTGTTAAATCTGAAGTTTTGGGGGTCAATGAATACATCATCTGTAGTAGTTTAGCTCCAGGATAGGGGAGTAAGGGGTGATGGTTTGTTACATATAAAGTATGTGAAAACAACTAAAATTGGTGCGAGTATTCATTAATCTATTAGAGTACTTGGAATATTTTTGATTTTCTTAAAATGAAAGGAGTATTTTTATAGCTTTCGGCATTCATATTTGACTCTCTTAGTGTCCTTGGAAAACTTTTACCTGTCTCCACATATCATAATTTGAAATTTTTCTAGGTTACTGTGCTTATTTAAGGTAACAGTAGATTTATTTATTCTATTATGATACTGTAAGTCACCATGCTGGTTATGATCAAATTAACATTCAGTCAGGTGGTTGTTGTTGTGTTATTCAGTCCTAAGACTAGACTAATGCAACCCTCCATGCTAACCTATCTTGCACGAGCCTCCCTAATCTGCTTTGCTTATTCCATCTTTACCCTTCCTCTTCTGTTCTTCCCTAACTTTACAATAACCTCAGGTCTTAAATTTTGGCCTATCCCTTCTCTTCGTCAACTTCCTCCATATTGTTCACTCTTCCCCTACTCCAGTGATGGGCAAACTGTAAAGAGGGGGCCAAAGGAAAGGAAAAAACTTTAGGCAGGCTAACATATTTTTTATATAAAAATAACAATGATACATTTTACAAAGTACTTGTATTTTTTGATACTTAACCCTATTAATGACTGAAAGATTATGAAAGAGAATGCTATGAATTTCTAAAAGTTTTTCATAATTTGGTTCAAACTGGGATGCACTTATTCTTAGAAGAGAAGTTAAATTATCAACTGTCAGTCTGTCTCTAAGGCAACTCTATCAAAGTTTTCATATACATGATGAGGCAAACCTGGCAGAAACTTTCTGGACATGAGATATAAGATTTTGGAAAGTGGGTTTTCATAATGACTTGTGGCACTCTAATTTTGAAACATTAAGAAACAGCTGTTTGAGTTGAGTGTTACATTGTAATTCAATCATTTTAAGTTGCAAATCCAGTTTCACAGTTCACATTAAAATCCATACTGAAAATTTCATGTCTCATGTTTTAGCAATTCAGGACTAATTTTATGTCCAGTTCAGAAATGGTCACCGCTTTTGCTGTAGTGCAAACGCTGTTTTTCGCATTTGTAGGCATCTATGAATTTCTAACTTATCCACAACAGTGTTTACGTATCCTTTTCAAATAAACATTGTGTTCAGTACATTCAGACCTACAAGTTAAACCCATGCTTACTAACCAAACATTATTTTTTCAGTTATTCTGTGCACCACAAAGTTGTGGATTCCAAATGAAGAAAATTCATTTTCATAGGCTTATTTTCCCAAGAAGAAACAGTTTGCGAATTTAAATAATTTACATGCTTTTACACATAATGGTGTAGTTGCTCTATGTAAATTATCAATGGTAACTGACATTCCGTTTACAAGTGGGTATATCAATATAATACATCAAATATAAAGACATTTTAAACTAAGAAAACTATTTCGAGAACAAAATAATATACAACAATTTGTGACATACATTCTTCCACTATTATGTCATATAAATTTCCAAATACGTGATGAAATATAAAAATATCAAAATGTAAAATTACTATCAATTTCTTTAAACTAAATTAGTAGTGAAATGTCTATATATTTGATGTATTCCTAGAATAAGGACGTGCGGATTGTGATTAGTGAATTGGTAGGTGAGCCCAGCTTAGGTTTACGGAATGGAGAAGTGTTAAGTTGGTCCTGGGACGTCAACCCTGATTAGCTCAATTGGTAGAGTATACGGCTGGATATCACAAGGTCCTGGATTCGATTCCCTGGTCAGGTTGAAATTATTTCCGTTCTGTCTTTCTTCTAAAAAATTAACTATATGCTTTACTGGGCTTAGTTGAGAATCCTTGGCTTTGTGAAAGAAGGAACAATACCAGGAAACAGAAACATTCCTGTTCACACAAGCTTTGTGTAAGACCCAGACGATTATACATGTTGTGATAATTCTACATTTAATCAGTGAAATAATATACCTGAATGCTCTGTTGTAGCGTGTCTGAGGACCGGGAAATTTAGACCTCCCTTCTGCTTCACTACTGCTGTCAGACTGGCGTCCATCTCGTCGGGCGCTACTGTCTGAAGCATTGCTTGACCTACGCAACACACTGCTATGTTCATGTTCAGCTGGTCCCTGGCAGCTGTGACTTGTATCTACATCAGATTCACCACCTGAATCCAAGGATAACGTCATTCGTGCCTGCATAGCTGTCACAACTGATTCAGTGGCTTTTAGGTATGACTCTGTTTCTAAACTGCTGTCACTGTAGCGTTCTGGATTTTTATTATCATTCCTCACAGGAGGATCCTAAAACAACCATAATAAATTAAATGATAGAAAAAATAATACTACTTATAATATAATAGATCATTATTCTTCAGAGACTCCATGTGGTAACCTTTGCAATAATGCTTATTTTGAACAGTAAATAGGGACATAATTAGATATCATTTCATGAGAAATAGCAAGAAGTCAAAAATTTATTAACAAACTGTAAATTAATCTATATTTTGAATATTTTTCCAGATATGAAAAATAATTGGATTTTGCTAACACTCTTTAAATTTGTTTAAGGAAAATAGTTGCATTTCCGAGATACTTACATGAGAAATTGAAATATTTGTTTGTGGTTGGTATAAATGAGTTCTAGTTCTTTGAGGAGAAGGAGTTAATTTACGTCCTGATGGTGGTAATACTGGAACATTCATGGCAGGTAACATGCCTGTAGGCAAAGGTGACAATTTTGGTTTCACTGAAAACAAAAAGAAATGTTATATAAAACAGATTAACAATTGACTAGTAACTAATTTCTTCTAGTAAGTCATTGCAATCCTAATAATTATATGTGAAAAATAGTATTGAGGAATTACCTTTACTTTTAGTAAACTGAAGGACTGATGAATTTGCTTGATGAGGTTGCCCCTCTATTTCAGTTTCATGGTTGTGTTTGGCAACTTGTGAAGCCCACTCATTGATCCAGTTGGGATTATCACGATACAAACTACTCTGTACATTTGAAATATAATTAGATAAGAAATTATTAACACAAAAAACAATTATATGAGTTACATATAACTTATCACAATTATTGTATTACCTTGTACACATTATCTTCATCCTCTTCTTGTGTTGTTCCTTTTTCCTGACTTGTTTTCATAAAACCTATTATATTTTCTAGTTTTTTTCGTGCTTCTTCTTCTTCAGGACAAGGGTGATCTCTCTCAATAGTATATGTTCCAGCCTCACTTACTGTATCATTTGATGAATCATTAATTATATCTTCAACTTCATCGGTTACCTCATCAGGATTTTGGGTTTGAACCCTGATCTCAATATCATTATCAGAATTTGTGCTAGCTACTAACCATTCCTCTTTACAATTATAATCATAAAATGAACTATTTATGTTTGTTAGTGATGTATTGTGCCTTTTGGAATCTACTTTATCCCTCATGTCCATGAACTCGTTAAAATTTGGTTTATCTATTGGAAGATGAAGATTAGGCTTTGCTTGTCCACTTCCTCTAACAGCTTCCTTTTCTTGTACTTTGTTCATTTGACCACCTAAAATTTTGAGAAAATACTATGGTTAGACACTTAAGTGGTGATTTATGACATAAGACTATTTAGTTAACAGGTGAGAGTAGCAAACCTCAACTGTTAGATATAGGCAATACTTCCCCGTAACACTCCATATCTCTCTATTCAATGCACAAGCAAGCCACAATATCTTTGTTTTAAGGTTATTTCCAAATATTTCTATATAATTATTGCGAAGTAAATTTAATAAATGGCCCAGTTTAAGTATCACAAGTACTGCTTCATGTATCTGGTTATTATTCATTTAAAAATACATGTTATTTGTGAATTAGACAGTAAGCTCAGTCTAAACTTTATTTATAAAATACTATATTATTTGTTCTCTCCAAAATCTCACCTAATTCTCCATTTCTGAGTTTACGGGCTAGAAAATCACTCCTACTTCTAATATCATCTTCTTGGTCACTTGAAAAGTATCCTTCAGAATGATAACCTGCTCTTCGTGGAAGAACATATTTTCGTGAAGGCAGAGGAGATAAGCCTATTGCTTGCAATGAAGATATTGTGGACGGTTTCTGAAAATATTATTCAAACGCACATCTATGATAAAGATTGTTTGGAACATTACTATAAAAACTGTATTCAGCTTTTTTGTTAGTAGATATATGATTAGCTTAAATGCAAAGTATAGATACTGTTTAACTTACCTGTATTTTAAACTTTACAACAAATAAACAGCAAAAAATTTTCATTAATATCTACCAGACTAGTAAAAATGTATTCCTGGGTTTAAACTGCAGAAGTCCATTTGCATGATCACGAAGTTACAATGAACAGGAACAAGTAACAGATAAATGAAATGTTAGGAGAAAGTTCATCAGACTGTACTTCCTCATTTTGGAAACAAAGGACTGAGGTAGCTATCAGAGCATAACTATTACATAAGAAGGGAATCATGCTATCAAGAGCATTGAAATTGAAACAAATAAGGAATTTTATACAATTTAATTACTCTCGCAGAAATAAATCACAGATCTGAAAGAATTTCAATGACAGTTTTAAATCAAGAATATTTCCCTTCAGTTTTACATATTTAATAATTCATATATTCATTATCTAGCAAAAGATTTTACTTCATTTAAAAATAAAGAAAAACAAACTATTTGAATATTATGCTTCTCACATTATCATGTCAGTAGTGACATCAACATAGGGACCGAATTTAAGGATTCTGGAGTCCTAATATTTGTTGCAAGAATTAAATTATAATATTTAAATTTTAAGTCTTACAAAGTGCTGAAGGGCAATTTATAACTACATGATAAAAAGGGGACCATGCAGTTAAATTATATTAAAACTTTGAATATTAGCTCTATTCACAAATTCAGCGCCAATAATTAGTGTTGTGATTAAGTAATTTAACAAATTTATCATAATGAAGTGTTGTCATGTATATTTATTACATAACCTTACCTTTCTAACTTCTCCAAAATTTGAGAGGGACAGGTTTCTTGTATGCCTTGATGCAAACTTATTAAGATTATGACTTCCACTAAATTCCTTGTTGTCAGAAAATTGTATAGTAAAAGCTAAAGACTTCTGAGATTCTGATGGAGACTCTTTCGGGGAATTCTCATTTAGAGCATTCCCCGTGTTGATCGAGTCCATTACGTTCTTTTCGTGATGTAATGTTGTCATCTCAGATCAGTTGTCCCCTGGAAACACAGCAAGTTTGTTTAAGTTATAAATCATACACATCTCTACGCCACACAATCCAGAAACAAGTATAGCAATCATATACTAATATGTAGCTATAAAAGAAGGAATAGGACTGATCCAATCACAGAGTGGTGTTTTAATTGATAACTTTGAGTCATTGTAATAATGAAGATAATATATAAATTACACTTTATACTGTTATGATCAGCCCTGTATATAGCAACTGAGAACAAAAAAATGTATCAGACCTAATCAAGATCGAGCTCAAAACTGTGGAATAAAAGGCATGTTGCTTAAATTTCACAGACAACAACAAAGAATTGATTTAAGAAGATAGCAGTGTTCATAATTTAGTACATTATACAATACATTGTTTCAACAATTTTGGAAATAAAAATAAAGACAACATTCTCACTGCAGAACCATATTATGGATCTATAGGTATTGGAGATTTTGTTTTGTAGTCATACAATTAGATTGATATGGATCTCCTTGCTATCCACTGTACAATTTATTACAATGTTTTCTGGTCTCATGCTCTAGATCAGGGTTTTCCAACACTATTATTAGGCCCCTACCAAGTCTTCTAAACACAGATAATTTTTATAGTAAAAAATTGAATTACTACCTAAATCAAGCCTAATTACAACTTGTTCACAACAAATACTTCGCTTTTCAGAAGAAAGATTATTTAGAAAAATCACAGAAGTATTTTTTTCAAAACACAGAATTGACAAGTAAAGTCAACTACAAAATAACTTATGACAGATTTTTCTGCATTATTTTCATTTCTAGTAATTATAATTTTTGTTTAATTATTTTAACATTCAATGTGAGGTGACTTCTGGATTCATATACTAAATTTTGTGAGACTAGTGTGCTTGATGCAGAGATTGATTACAATATTCACCTTCAGTATCAGGACTTCCCTATTCGTCTACTCCAAACTTTCAAGTGTGACTGTATAGAATGTAAAACACTAATTTAAAATTGATATACAACAATTTTCCCTTTTGTGCTAGTATGATCAGAGTAGGCAGTTTGTATTTAAATTCTAAACAAGCTCATTTTATAACTCCCCTCCTGAACAGTCCATATTACACCAGAAAAATCTCTAATAATTTTTGTGCTTAACTTAGTTGAGTGTGTTGCTTCTTTTCTTTAATTTATTTTTAACCATTCAAAAACTACCAAACTTATCTTTCTTTGGGTATCTTGTATTAGCTTCAATTCAAAAGTGACGAATAAACTGTGAGAAACAGAGCAATTAAATACAGGTACTGTAGAGTATTGCAATAACTAAGAGTTTTATGTAAAAATAAGAACATATGGTCTTTAAAGTTTAAAAATGTATAAAATGATGTTGTTGTTGTGGTATTCAGTCCTAAGACTGGTCTAATGCAACCCTCCATGCTAACCTCTTGCGCAAGCCTTTCCATTACCTTATAACTAGCACAACCCACATCTTCCCTAATCTACTGAGCATATTCCATCATCGCCTCCCTCTTCTGTTCTTACCCCACACACTTCCCTCTAATGCTAATTTTACAAGACCCTTATGTCTTAAAACGTGGCATATTACTATAGGCCGTAAAGTGATATTCCTAATATTTCACTTAAAAATTACTAAAATTTACTTTCACAGATATTTATTTTACATTATTGAAACCGAAAAGTGTTGGGTAAGTTATTTAATCACATCACACAGATAATGTCAATATTGTACAAGTATATAAACATATCTCACTTCAAATCCGTGTGATGAGGCAATTTTAAATTTGTTGGATCAGTTTCAATACCTTAACAAAATTCGCTGAATTTTGATACGCGGATAGAAGACAACAAAAACATATGTCGCAATGGAATTATGCATCGGCGTCGGTTTCATTTATTAGTCATACATTTTGAGCACTGATATTGTTTACAACTTAAGGATAGACGCACTAATGTCCAATGACAAGTGACCTCATATGTATTTACACGCTTTCACTTATGATTAAAACTTAATTTTCCGCTCTGTAGTCACGGAAGTAAAAAAATTACTACCTGGATAATCGTTGCAAGTTGTCCACGATAAAAACCAGGGTAATGTATGAATCTGATGTTCCGATGACATATCGTCTCTTCACGTCATGTATCTATAAATATTACCTTCACTTGCTTCAAGAACAGGACACTCAAGCTTTGAAATCTGCAAGATACCAACGTACCGTGATAAATTAGTTAACATTCAAGCTAAAACAAATCTATATTTTCCTTCAGCTGTGAAAACTTAATATAAATCTAATCACCAGTCACTTCCTCCATACTTTTCACTGTTCCTGTGAACATACAATAAAGTTAACAATTTCGACTAAATTTATTTTCAATAAAATCACGTCTGACCTCAAGCAGAATATCTCTGTAAATTAACAACTACCAAAGAGGTAATACTATTCAACTATATATAATGTATACTTGCATTATTTAAACGTAAGTGAGAGGAAAATGTAGACCACGGTGACACGTTATGTTGGGAATATAGAAGTTTATATGAAATAAATATTGATAAAATGCAATTAACTGCAAATAATTTTACCATGTTAATTAAAACGTTTACGTTCAACCTGTCAAAAAAAATGAAGTGCTATAAGAAAGCAGGCAAATTTTATATTACTGCCCAACAACAACTAGGCAAGACAGTTACTTTTATTAGCAGGGTCGACTTGAAGTTTGCCTTCCTCCCAATCGCTGCCTGTAATTAATTACTCCATACTCAAGCTCACCGTCATTCATAGTCCCCTAAATTGCATCTAAGCAATGGTGTAAGAACACTTTTCGATGAGTTAAGCAGGTATTCTATTGTTTAAGTAAGGTGAAGAAAATTTTTTAGGGAAGCTAGAAAAAAGAAAAATAGTAAATCAAAAAAGGTTGAGCGAAAGAGAGAAAAATTATAAACGTGAAGTAAGCCAGAGGATAGAATTTAAACGGCAAGAAAATCAATTATCTTCACGTACACGCATGGAGGCGTAGACTTATTCAATTCGGTTTTGGCATTAGAGAGTCATCTATTCAAACATTTTGCAACCGAATGGAACCGATTTTCTTTATTTGTCATAACATTATTTGTTGTTGATTTCTTCTGTACTCTTTATTTGTTGCTTGTTTGCTTGCCTTCCTCGTTCTGCTTAATGGGTCAATGTAATACCCGATTTAAACTTTAAACAATGGTATCTTAGCTGATAGAAAACCGTATTGGAGACACGACTATCAATTTACGGAAAAAAATACTCATGAACAACAATTGCTCAAACTATTTATGAAAACTTCCCTAGCATCGAAATACAATTAATGTAAGTGAATGTTAAAACAAATTAAATATATGCGCGAAAATAAGATAACCAAGAAGTTGAGATGTCAATTAAAAAGCATTTCGCAACCGTCGTTGGACGAAGTTTTCGATACAAAATTATCCAAATATACTCTATTTAAAAAGCATCTTTTAATTGGTTAGATTAGTCTGTAATTATTAAACGTTATAACTAGGAAATTATTTAATAGAGAATTAAGTCAATCACTTAATATAATATAGGTAAGTGAAAGCGATTGTGAGGGAAATATTGACTACTTGACCGTAACAAACAAGTTCTTCTTGAACACCGAAAGTTAATGACAAATATTTAAGGTTATCTATTATTGTGATATGTTATATAACACGTGAATCAAATATTTATATATATATATAATCAAAGACATATATATCTCTTTGTATATAATGAATGGTTACTTTTCTCATTCATCAATTAATCCGTCTCATATCTTTGCTATTGTATGTCTCTGGTTGTAAACAACGGAAAGTAGACAAATGCACGCAGGAATTGAATCACACAACTTCTGAAAATGAAAATAACTAGGCACAAGAAAGTTCATAAGTATCTCAACTTCTTTTGTAATAATTATGGGTTCAGACAACCGTTTCAAATTCTTATCGACGGGACGCTTTGCTATGCAGCTCTTAAAGTAAGAAGTTATAAATTTAAATTACATTACTAATTTATTATGTTATAGATCAATGTAGTTTATTATATTCAATATAAAACCCCAGTCCTCTTCCAAGCCCCCTTCCGTTATAATTAAGAAATTGCTGTGGAACTTTATATTACTTAAGGCTGCAATTATACTTTTATTGGAACTGGTGGAGAGATTTTGCCACTCTGTTGTTAAGAACATTTTTCCTTTATAGAACAAAATGAACCTCAGAGAACAGCTTCCAAAATACTTAGCTGGTGAAGTCAAGCTACTGACAACACAATGTGTTATTCTGGAAACCGAGAAACTTGGTAAATCTTTGTTTTCATTTTATATTTGAGGACATTCGTATAAATATGATGTTATTCTGGTGATGCGTTAGCTGTATTTTAATTGTTTAAACTATGGACTGATATTGTTTAATATTCTTATTTCCGATATGGAACAGTCATTGGAATGATATATCTACATTAGAATTTTTTCAGTCAAAGAAACAAAATCAGGCTTATTATATTTATTATTGTTATATTATATTAGTATAATAGAAACATCTTTAAAAATCCACAATGAATTGTTATATAATTTATAATAACTTTGGTAGTCATCAATAGCTACAGTATTAAGTCCCAAGAAAAGATGTAACTATTTGTATTTTTTGTAGTATATTTAATTGTAAGATTGTTATGGTTTCTTATGCATAACAACCATAATTATACATTTAGTTTGACTTTAAGAATATACATTTTTATTTACAAATGTAAATTATAAATCTATCATTTTTATAGTAATCAATAGAATAAACTATTTTCTTTATTTGTGGCTAAAAAATTTGTAATGTTCCGCTTCTTGAATTTGTGTTTGATGACATTAATTGAATTTCAAATACAATTCTTGGGTTTCAGCCTGGGTTAAAGTTTGTTTAAACAATGTTCTGACAGCAAGCTCTGCCATTGTCATTAGGTAGACTGTCTACCTGACGACGATGGCGGAGTTGGCTGTTGAAATGTTGTGTCAACAAACTTTGAGCCGGGTTGAAACCCGAGAATTGTATTTGAATCAAATTCACTGGAAAAGCCTTTGCTCTTTAATTAAATTGAATTATCTTGAAGACTTGTGCAACACATCTGTTATATACTTTTAATATCATAATCACTTATATTTAATAAAATAAATTATAGTATGAGTCATTTACATTTATTATTTAACTAAAAATGGTTTCAATGACAATATTATTATTTTGGTTTGTATTTATTAGGGCCTAATTTGTATGGTGCTATGATCATTATAAAACAGTTTCCAGTTCACAAGTGTGGCCATGAAGGGAAACCTATTCCAGCTTCAGCCTGTATAGAATCTATGTTAGGACCAAAGAATGCATCAAGGTATGTTTTAATAATTAATGAATGTTTATTATATTTTATAATGAGTCAGGATATACAAATAAAAAAATATATTATACATTGTTCCTAAAATACCATATTCTACTATATAATCCATATTTTTTCTTCACAGATACCTCTACTTACTGCCAATAAAACCTGCTTTAGTTTAAAAATTGTTGTTTACGAAATTTAACTTAACTTCCTTATAATTATTATTTTTTATTGTTGGCACATTATATTTATATTATGCCATTATTTTCTGGCAAACTGCAGTTTTAAAGTGTGTGCTTATAAGTTATAGAATCTGTTCTGCCAAATACATGACTAATGAACAAATGAATTGAAAATTATGAAATTGTGTTTAATGAACTTTTCTCTTTTGGCCTTTTTTATTAATTTTTTTCCTTTATATTTGCTAACAAATTTTGTTTCTATATTTATCTAAACTTGTACATTTATTATACATTGCTTGATGGTCTAGTGAAAGAATTTAACCTTAACCACTTTCATTTTTCTATTATATTGTAGAGTTTATCTCACTCTTCAATTTTTTTTCTATAGAAATATTAATCAATGTGTCAGACTATATTTTTTATTCTATATAATTTTTTTAGAGTTAAATAGATTTATCCTAGAGTGAATCTTTAATAACATACTTCAACTGAAATTTCCTCAATATTTTTAGGTATATAATTGCTTCTCAAGACAGAGAGTTACAAAATTTGGCAAGAAGAATTCCAGGCACCCCAATTCTATATTTACATCAGAAAACACCCACTTTGGAACAGCCTTCGGAATGCAGCTTAAGAATGGCCAAATTGCATAGCCAAGAAATGTAATTGTTCATTTCTCTCTGAAATTAATAATTACAATAATGTAATTGTTTGAAAATTAAAAATTGATTGCATAAGTGCATTTAAAGTTATCAATAATGTTATATCTTAATTTTACTATTTTATATTTGGTTCATTCACACATTCTGTTTAATCACATACACATACACATTACAGGTTTTCAGTTAGCAAAGTTGAGGAGAACACACTGAATGTTTTGAAGAAAAGGAAACTAGATGAAAGTGATGAATTTATGCCTAAGAAAAAGAAGAGGAAAGGTGGACCTAACCCATTATCATGCAAAAAGAAGAAGAAGAAGAAATCAATGGCACCTATTAATAATCAAGTAAAGGAAGAGTCAACAAAACGCAAAAGAAAGAAAGTAAAGGTACCAAAACATATAAAAGTTTTACTTTCTCACAAGAGTTCTAGTACTGATGCACAGTAATTATAGTGACAGCATCTGCGGATTATAACTATATTACGAAACTTTTTTCATTATTATTGTATGTATATAATTCTATGATATACGAGTGTTTGTATATTATCCTCTTTTGTAAATTTACAAAATTAATAAATTCATTTTCCAAACGAGTTTGTTCTAATCATCTCCTCTCATTTCTTCTAACCCCCCTCCCCCTTTCCACTCCTCAGTGTCTCTTCAGGTATCTGTGTCCTATCAGGGTTCTGGAACGTGTATCTGAATATACAGTGGTACCTACACTTTCGTGCACCCCAAGATGAACCTCTATATCTCTGAGATCAGTCTCTTCTTCATCTACTCCGTTGTTTCAAATGTTCAGTTTAGTTTAATGTCCAATCATATATCATGTTAATGTATAAAACAAATATGTTTTTGTGAAAAGAAAAAAATATTTCTACCTTTCATGTATTAGTGAACCCGAAATTGATGGCATTAATATTACCGTCAGTCTTGTATGAAAATGATAAAAAAAATATTGTATTTGTAATATATCCATCATTAGCTCTACATTTTCCCCATCTCTGGTAATTTATGAATGCCACATGAAGAAAAAAACTGTTAGACTTTTCAGGTGAACCAATCACTGGTGAGTAAGCCTCATGTCCAAGTATTTATCAGAGTTATTGAAGAAAACTTATAAAATTAAGTATATTCCTGAATGTTGTGGATCGACGCCATCTAATTTGGAAAACAATGAAAAAATTAAGGAAACTGTAATGGTGTATTGGTATAAGTAATCAAACTCGTGTTATTTACATACTCGAGGTTAAGAAATAAATTAGAAAAACTTTTATGATTACACATGCACAAATTGAAATTGAATAAGGCAGGGTTTCCCAAACTTTTTCTGCAATGGAACAATTCGAAAAATTAGATATTTTGCTTATTTTTTAGGTTGGGCAATTCCTATTTGTAATTTTTTTATAACAATTATTATTTAGTAATTATTTTTAAATATAAAACTGAAATATAATATAAATAATAAATAAATCACTTAATGACTGATGATTTCCCGCTAGAATTGCATATCTTGTTGATATCAGGCAAAAAATATTTCTATGTTGAATTCCAACATCTGGTGTGGGGTTGAGCCTTATTCTACAATTTGACTTCATTACAGCATAGTAAAAAAATCCCACTTCACATAAATATGTAATAGAAAACTGAAGTAAAACAACATTAGCTTGTTTTAAATATTGGGGTTCTCTACTCTTCTGACAAACTTGCCCAGAAATATTTGTATATTTGTCTAAAATTAGAGTCACTAATTAAATCAATTATATTTTCACTAGCATTAAAGATGCTGGTTTAGCTGTCTCGGAAAATGGATCCTGAACCCAGGAATCGTCCTTACTATTTTTCAGAAAATATTACAAAAGAGTTGATTTCAAGTTATATAGGTGTTCTAAAAACATTCTGGAAACTTCAAAATTTAATTCATTCTGTAGCACAGTAGAACCCTCCCCAATTTCAATTTATAGAATTTTAGATTAAATAAAATTTCTGAAAGAGCATGTCGCTGGCCAGGTAAAAGGGGTTTTTCCGGACGCCGAGTTGGCGGCTGGATAGTAATACCTGACTGCGGGGTTAACGGTAAGCTTGTTTTTCGCTAAAGGAGCGTTCACCATTAGGGATTTCCTAGGGACACTTACCTGTACCATCAAAAAATCTCCCGCGCTTGACGGAGAACCACGATGATTGGCAGACAATCGTCACGTGATATAATTTTATCCCTTGGAGAGGGAATATACGGCGGTTACCTGCGAAGGTGAAGAGCGGAAAAATGGTCAGTATAATTTAAGGATTGACAGGTAGTGGAAAGTATGAAACGTGGACTGATCACAAGTCAAACTTTCATGTAAGGTTGGAAAACAATTAAAATTATTAGATTCAACTGATCAAATCCGAAACTGTATTTTTGTAACAAAATATGTAATTTTATCTTTTCTATTGAGAATTGTAATACTTGCTTGTCCCTTGTAATGACAAGTTAATTGCCCTTTGTAAAAATATCTGCTATGTATGCAAGATTTATCAACCATGAAGGATTTGTTAAAACTTCAACAAAATACTGTTCTGAATTATTTTGCCCCTGAAGAAGACTAACAACTCATTTCGAAGTTAAAATTGTCTTAATAGGTATTTGTGTTCACTGCTCATTTCAGCACACAACATTTTATTTAATCTGTATTGAAGTGGTATTGTTTTTATTGGAATGACAAATTATGTTAGTTTGGGAAGTGATATTTTGACGGTAGTTAAGGAATTCTGCTACTTGGGAAGCGTAATAACTAGAATAGGATAGCACAGGCAAGGAAGGCTTTCGCGAAAAAGAGGAGTTTACTTACGGGTAATATTAGGAAATCGTTGCTAAGAATATTAGTATGGAGTGTGACGTTATGGGTGGATAGAATCACAAAAGAGGATGTTCTAAGCAGAATAGGGGAGAGCGAACAATATGAAGAAAGTTGTCCAAGAGACACAAGAGTCTTGTCAAATTAGTATTAGAGGGAAGTGTGTGGGGATAACTAATGACTTCCTCCCAATAAATACACCCCGAAAAGTAACAAAAACGCTATGAAGCTATATTATACCCTAAAATCAATTAAAAAGTAGAGTTTCTTTTTTAAAAAAGAATCCAGTATAATATATCAGTTTTTTAATATGATTTGAAGAGTTAGAAAACGACCATTTTGACTTTTTCAGTTGTACATTATTTAGTTCCCCAAAAGAATTGATGAAACATTGTAAAGATTTCCATCTAAAATTTAACGAAGGAATTAAGCTGGTGTAGCCTATATTTATTTTTATTTGCTGCATTTTATATAAAATCAGTCTGCTCATTCACATACACCTTTCCAATAGCTTCCAACAAATAATTCAATGACAACTTTTCCAAATACATCAATAATGCGGAGAATAGTTATCTACCAGTAGCAGCTGCATCTAGAGAAACATCATTTTCTAATATAAGAACTAAAAAGAATTATGGAAGGTCAACTGTGTATTTGCATAGAATCTGAAATATTAAATGGTTTGGATAAATAATAGCAGATTTCGCAAATATAAAAACAAGAAAAGTTCAACTTTTGTAAGTAAATTTAAGTTTTATATTAAGGTTTAGAATAGGAAGGAACAGTCATTCATAAAATAAGTAAATATGTATACAAAACGATATATTATTGCTCTCAGAATATACAGTAGTTAGTATAATTGTTATTCTTAGTTATTTTATTAATTAGAATGTACACATTCATTTTTAAGTAGGTATGTGATTTAAAATTATTGTTTTTTTAAAACTCTACTTTATAATCACTGTAATAACAATAAAATATTTGACTGTTTAAGGACCAAACCTGAATCACTATCTGGAGAAGATGCCGTCAGTAAAGAGTGAACGTTGAAGTGATATTCTGTTAAATGAGTTGAAGCCTGAAATTCGCGATATACCCAGAGGTCGATTGTTGGAGGGCGTTATTTTGTTGCATTACAATGCGCGTCCACATACCACAGCCAGAACGTTGAAACTCTTCAGACGGTGCGTTTCGAGGTGTTGGAGCAACCTGAATAAAGCCAAGTGCATTGAAAAGCACTGTTACCGTGTTGAAAAGTGATATCAGCGAACTGCTGTCTTAAAAATTTATAAAAATTGATGCAAATATTTATTGACTTTCTCTCGCACAACAAAATGCAATCCTTACTCACAAAGGCACTTTGAAATATAGCGTAGAAATAGTGCAACATCATATATATATGGATTGAGCTAAACTATAAAATTACCATGGAAATTCGGTTTAAATTGAAAATTTGCCTAGTTACATGAAATAGATTGTGGCCTTATCCTTATACATAAATTTCTGTTACCGAATTTACTTTTTTCTTTCTCAGGAGCAAGTAAGCAATATTTTGTTGTAGAAAGTTGAAAAATAATTTTATAGGTCGAACGAAAAGTATTAAATAAGAATATAAGTGGTTATTAGAACGATGATTTGTAAACGCGTTAAACAAAAGTCGTAACCCCATACCATTTCGTATCAATAATTTGTATCGTAGACAAATAATCATGTCTAATTCGGATTCCGGACAATGACTAAAACAGCGAATAAAATTTTAGAAATTAAAATTGAGACAACTTGTGACGGACAAATACATCTGCTCGGTGTTTTGGCGGCAAGGAGTCAAAAGAAAGGAGGCAGCAGTTAAACTCAAAGGGCAATAAAGCACAGACACCGCGTCGCGGTTTCGGAATTTCCCAATCTTTGTGAGAATTTGGCGACGTCGGGTGGTGTATTTCCCAATTATCACCATAAAAGGTATTGGTGGATATCCATCTTTACCACCATGGTGATAGAAACTAAAGAAATGGGGAGGAGGTTTTAAAAAGGCTGGCGAAGACATTTTTGAGAGATTGCAGGTGGAGGTTTTACAGATTGGAGATTGTTCGAGAGCGGTGAGAGGAGAGATGTTTTGAGGCAGATTTTTGGAGGAAATTTCCTAAGATGACTCTTTGCTAATTTTCTGTCTTCTGCCCTGAACCGAGTAGATTTTTGTGTTTAAAGTTCTGCTCTATGAGAAGGCCCAGAAATGCGACCCTGAGATTAGGGTAAAATTGTTAGTTTTAATAATTTAATGTAAATCATTTTTTGTAAATATATATGTAGTTTTTATTGACGAAAGATGTGCCAATATAAATATCGAAACATTAAAAATTGTAATGCTTAATGTATAATGTTTTTTTCTTAAAAGTAAATTGTTTTCTTGTTTTTATTACAAAATCTTATTATTTATTTAATTATTAAATAATAGCCCTCCCTATATTTATTATAAACTATTCAATTAATAATTTATGAATTAAAGACTTCGCCGTTGTTTGCCTCAGTTGTCTTCAACACAGCAATATATGATAAATATAAAAAATATACAAAGTGAAATTTCGAAAATATTTAATTAGCTTTTTCTTTTATCATTTATAATGTTATTTGTTGAATTAGTTTAACCAGAGCTACAATTATTTTTACAGCTCAAAATTAAAAGATAGCGGAAAATTCTAAATGACTGGCCGTGAACTTCAGCGGAGAAGAAAAAACATTCATCTAAATTATGTTTAAGAAAACTAATTATTTTAGAAGAACGTCGCCGAAGAGAAGATAAAGCTCGTCACGAGAGGAGGAATGTTGGAGGGTGCCATTCTACGTGATCCAGGAATTAAATAAAACGTGCCAAAATGTCAACTAAATTTTGTATTTTAGAGTTCTCTATTTTCCATTAAAATTGTATCAGGACATGAAGAATTGACTTTTTCTTCTTCGGCTTTTCCCCCTTTACAGGTCTGCCGTCTACAATTTCCATTTCTGTCTGTCGTTCCAGTTTCCCTCTTCCAATTTCCTATCTTTCATTATGGTTTTCACATGGGCTTCCCACTTTAATCTGGGTCTGCCCCATTTATTTTTTCCAGGAGGTGACCATTGGTATATTTCTTTTGCCCACCTTTCGTTTTCCATTCTTTGTACATGACCATACCATTTAAGGGTTTGATTTTCAATCCTCTTAACAACGGACGTAGTTACGTTCATTTCTTTCCAAAGGAGCTCATTTCTAATTTTATCCTGTCTTGTTTTTTGAAGACTTCTCAGATAATCAAATTCTTGTGTTCTAATATATATATATATATATACATTTGTAATTCTGGGGCCACGTTTCACTTCCACAGCATAGAATGTTCTGTACCATTCTCTTATAGATTTTGATTTTTGTTTGCTTTGTTAAATTTTTGTTCCAAATTATTCTGCGTAGTCTTATTGCATTCTTTGCCATTGCAATTTTAGTTTGTATATCTCTCTCTCATGTTCCTACATTTGTAATTATTGACCCCAAGTATTTAAAAAATTCACCATTTTTTATTTTTCCTGTTTCGAGTGTTATGTCTTCCCAGCCTTTTCCTAAACACATGTATTCTGTCTTCTGAAAATTTATGTTCAGTCCCCATTTTTTATATTCTTCCATGAACTTATTTATCATGTATGTCATGCCCTCTTCATCTCCTGCAAATATTACCTGATCGTCGGCGAACAACATATAGGAATAATTGACAGTTTGTTTGTTTATTGAAATAAATTTTCTAGGAATAAATTCCCATATACCGAATTTACAAAAATTTTCAACAGTCATAACTGATAACAAAATTCTTGGCCTGTTATTAATGGATGTTATACGCAGTTTCCTAATTGTTCTGAGTCAAAAATAATAATGTACTTAATAAAACAAGTTTAAATAGTCGTCGTAAGTTATTCCATCCATTTTAATTAATTTGTTACTGGTAACAGAAACAATCGGCTTACATAGTCACATTTTTCTGTTGTGTTGTTGTTGTGGGATACAGTCCTAAGACTGGCCTGATGCAACCCTCCATGATGACCTATCCTGCGCAAGCCTTTTTTATTTATGCGGGTCATTCAACCCAAAAAAATACGATTCGACACCCATGGTCTCAGATTTTAATGAAACTTGGCATGTTTGTTCCTTTCATGGATATAAGGAATGATATGAAATATGTCTGCTCTATTAGAAATGGTTTTTGTTATACAGCGTGCTAAAGTTTTTGAAATCGCGTGGTTTTTTTCGATCGGCGGATGAAATGAAATTTGTTCTTCCATAAAAAATACATTATATCTTCCTTATTTACCAACCAATGTTGATGAAATTTTTATGGGAATACTTCAATAGGAAAGGAAGCCAGAAAAAATATTGTAACTATAAACTATCTGTAAGTGGTCTGAAAAAAATTCTGAAGTGGTGAAATGATTTTTTTAATGAAATATGACTATTGACGCGAAGCGGAATATCATCGTGAGGGAAACGATAACGACAAAAGTTTTTTATAATTATTATTCATAAAAATATACACTACCACATAAAAAAATAAAATTAATGGTTTTTTCACTCCAAAAATAGGAAATGGGTCATTCCATGTCATTGGCTTAATTTTCAGAACCGAACCCCGAGCAACCATTTCCGATTTTGATGATATTTTTATGAACATCTGAAAAATTTCAGTTCGAAATATGCATTTCTGACTGAAATACGAGTCTTTTCGCAGAAGGCAGCCGTTTGTCAGAGTAGATGTCGTTCCAAAAATGCCTCTTTTGAGCTTTAATATTGCGGCAGATATTACAGAATAGATCCTGAAAATTATTTTCTAAGATAAACCTAATGCTTAGATTACGAAAATAATAAAGAAAAGTATCATCCCTAGCCAGCATCGGCCTCCAAAGTTGCCGATACAAATTTCGTTATTTTTATTTTCGAGGAATCCTGACGGCATTCATATTTTGTTCTTCGCATTTCTACACGAATGTCTACAATTCAGATGATTTACAACTTTGAAGTTGAAAACTATAGTCAACTCGTTAGTTATTTCATATAAACGTATCATAAGCAATTTTTCTTCATAACTACCCACATCCTATATATCCCAAGGTTGCATCCTTGGCCTCCCTCTTCTGTTCTTACCCCACACACGTTCCTCTAATGCTAATTTTACAAGAGCCTCGAGTCTTAAAACGTGGCCTGTTAATCTATCTCTTCTTTTGGTCAACGTCCTCCATATTATTCGCTCTTCCCCTATTCTGCTTATAACTTCCTCGTCAACGATTTTAATAGATGACGTAAAATTATAGCTATTTGCCTCTTCTAATGTGTGGATGTCAATTTTTACTAATACACTAGTGTCATCTGCAGAAAGTGAACCTTTGAAGACACGTCTTCAGATTTTTGTAATCAATATAATTTTAACAGATTTTTTAACGAATGTGGTCGTGTTTATCTGTTGCCTGATTTTATGAGTGAATTAGTCACGCAATGGTATTATGTAACAAAGTTTATTGTTGAAATAGCTGCATCATTTTGTATTCAAACCAAGATTCTTCCGTCTGGGAAATTTACTTTATTTTAGACTAAAAAACTGTAAATTTGAAGATTTCACAAGATGGAGATTTGTGTTTTGAGGATGAATACAAGCACGGTGCGGTCCTGTTATAGAAAACAACGATTTCCGAGAACGGAAGAACGTGTTAAAAGAAGCTCGCAATGGAACGCAGATAAGAGGAAACATCTCAGTGTTGTGCCTATAAATGTCAACCAAAATTCTGAGCTACGTAGAGAAGCTCAACCTGTCAATGAAGCTGTTTTTGAGTATTGCTCTAGTGTTCTTTGCAGTGACATTTGTAAGTAAGAGTATTTCGCGGGTATTTAGTAACATTATTAATTTTCAACCATGTCCTTATAAGACATCATATTTCTGAGCATCACGAATATATAATTATTCTTACGAAACTTAATTGTTCTTACTGTTACTGCACTCAGTATTTCTAATCATTTTACATTTTAAAAACAAATGAAGAAGTAAATATGAGCACTGTGGTAGTGTCTCCTTTTTTTGACGTGCTTACAGTAAATTCCTCAGTGATCACGCTTTCTCCCCTTGCTTTTCGTATCGGCTAGCAGAACTATAAATTCACGTAATCCTCAGTTTTTAAAATTCTTAATGAACTTGATGAACATATTTTTGGGGAGGTTAACAGGCTACATGAGGGTGATCCTGAAATAGGCAACTCTCCTTTAATAGCATTGGAAGGGAAATGGAAACAATGGGGATGTGGAAGGTAGAGCAAGGTAGCCATGGGCTATAATTTAAGGATCCAACCCGGTGTTTCACCTAAAGAGATGCAAGGACAACCCTAGAAAACCTGCATCAGGTAGGTTGGGAATTGTGAACTATTCTGACGCCCCTCCGAATGAATTTGCTGTGGGGTCTCAGAATTCCCTTCTGCGTGTCTCCGCCAGTTTTAGGAGGCAGTTGGCCGACTGATCCAATAGGATCAGGGATAACTTTTGCCTTGTGCCCAAGGTCTTCGACCCCAGTACATATACCTACCAAAATAGGTGAAGGTGTCTCGGCATGTGGGGACTTTGAAAAAAAAAACTAGAGAGTGTATATTTTTTAGGGGTTAACAGGCTACATGACGGTGATCCTGAAACAGGCAACTCCCCTTTAATAGCATAGGAAGGGAATTGGAAAAGACTCTTTCAGATTCACTTGTCGAAATTGGTATGTTGCTCATAGTGATAATAAGGGATCGGAGAGACTAGACATTGGGTATTTCTTCTCAGCAGGATATTCACGGAAGCATCTTAATATTTGTCATACATGGGGCTTAAAACTTGACTGAAGTTTCTTATTTCTGCTTCTAATATCTAAATATACGCGTTGTTTTGAATTAAAACCACTCAACAAACTACATACTAAAGAAAATTGAAAGGCGCGGTATCATATCAGACTAAATTAACTGAACAGCCAACATAATGCTCTAAAATACTTTGGTTTTTATCTAAACGAGTAAAATGTTTTCCAACTAAGCTGCAATTACGAAACTTTAGTCGAGCAGATAATAATATGTCCTAATGTTTCGATTCTGCTGCTTAGTTCCGAGTTGTCGTCTAAGACAAACTGACTCGATAGGCGTATTTAAATCCAAGGTTACTCGCAATCTCCTCCAGGTGAGTCGGAAACGTTCCCCTGAAGAAAATCCCTGCTTCTGGACAACAATATGTCACGTGGAGTGCCTCTGTAATAAGTCGGTGTGAAATTTGGCTTTACGAAATCATTCAATCAGTATTAGTGTATATAACTCTTTGTTTAAGGTAATGAGATTATATATTAAACAAAGGAGTTACGAAATGGGAAAATTTAAAATATTCTGTATCCACATTATAGGTATTTACTGGTTTATTGTATCATTTTAAATTATCTTTCCTTTCTACAGGTCACTGTGAAGTGTGCTGAAGAGGCTAAGGAAAAAGAAGTAAGTAAAAATGTTTATTTAAAATTTTCTCCATAACCACTTAAGCTATCCTCATTGAAATCATAAATAATCCATTCCTGTAACTGATAAAACGGAACAAGAACTTTTGTGTTTTCCTGTTACTTTTACCATACAGGAATTTGTATTAAGTATTTCTGAATAAGAACAATTAAAGATACAACGAATTAGGTATCTGAAAAATTAACTAACGAATTCTTTGAAACCGTTATGCGCACATTACACTAAATTAAATCATTATCGACTTTTCTTTCTCTTTAAAATAATGAAAAATATTGAAATATAGTACTTATTGTCTTTACGGGGTTAATGACAGTGATTTGGAAAGCCCAGGCTTATAATATCTTAGCTGATTGCACGGGAAAAGGTAATCTTCATGTGGGAAGTAAAGGAGATCACAGGTATTTTAGATAGCTTTTACTTTTTTTTAATCGAGTCATATTATTTTCTTCCTCTTTTGCAGAAATACATTTTCGATATTGTTGATGTTTTAGGCTGATGGCAGCCCGGCTCGACGAATTTGGTTGTTTGTGCTATGCAGGCATTAAATTTAATTTAAAAATACGTCGAGCGTTTTTTTCTTCGCATACCGCTTTATTCCTAGAAATATTCCACTTAAGGAGAACAAAGAAATATAACAGAAAGATGAATAACACTGATAAATTCCTAAAATATATTGGAAATTTAATTGAAGATTTGTATGTTGAGGAATTAATCGAAATAACCAAAACTTCTATAGCAAGTCTGTTTTAAGTAATTTTAAGATTCCGTCTAAAACAACATCATCATAGTTTAATATTTTTAACTGTAATTTTAATTAGTATTGCTGAATACTCATTCGTAATACTCTATCTAATTGCAAGGGAAATTTTATGAGAAGTATCCGCATTATCCACAGAAGACACGTTAATTCGATATGATTTTTTCGATTGACGATTAGCCAATAAAAGACATTCAAGATCACTATGTTAAATATTAACATCAGTTTATTAATTTGATTATTGAATAATTGAATATTAATTATTATTTCTTCAAGTAACATAAAACTATTTTGATCCATGTGCGGACTCCCATTACGGTTTTGGAACATACGAGTATCATCTCTGAATAATTGAAATTGTCCGGTAAGCCATTAAACTTACATAACCAGTGCAAAAACTTGCTGACTATATTCAGGAAGTTGATGGTTTGAAGTTCTAAATCTTTTTTGAAGTTTCTTTGCGTCGCTTTGAAGATTATTTATTTGTGTACAAGATAAATATTGATATTATACTCATCATTATACTTTTATCATTTATTGATTGTTTTTTAATTTTAGAAGGAAAAGACTGAAGCATCTGCTGAAGTGAAGGATAAACCAGCGAAGGGTTTTATTTTTTCTGCAGCAGACTTAGCCGGTGATGCAGTGCGTCAAGTAAAACATGACTGGGTAAGTTGTACGTTGTTTATTATTAGCTAGAACTTAATCATGTCTTCAAATACACCAGACATAATGTATAATTAATTAAACAACTAATTGAACCGTTTTGAAATAGTATTATTTATGCTATTGTACGGATGGACCTCAAAAAAGACAATAAATAAGCGAATATTGTAAGTCACAGTCTTTATTAATTCTTTGTGACAAGCTTCCGGTCCGTACTGAAACTACAGGGCTATAGAAGAAGAGTTACATCTGATAATTTTGTCACAAATGGCACAGTAAGCCAGCTTTCCTCAATTTTATCTTTATTTCCATCGTTAAGAATATAAATCAAAAATTGTAAAACTCTTTCTGGCTCCATTTGAACTCCGTCATACACAATCAAACCAGGGCACGGAAACTGCGAGAAGATAGAGGAACTCTACTAACATTTTGGAAACAGCCTTAGAAACTTGACGGCACGAACGCCGCCGATACAAAATTATTATTGTCTAAGCCTTTTCTTTTTCTTCTATTAGGATTCTCAGTTATAATGATCATAAATATCTTTACAATAGAAATGTCTAAATATACATATACGTATAAATACACTATACAGGGTGCAACAGGAGGGGGCACAGAGGGGGGACAATACAAACATGCTACCCTTTTTGTATTTCTGTCTGACACGTTTCTTTACTGCGCCATTGGAAAAAATAAAACTGAGAAATAGATTTCGAAAGAGCGAGCCTCCCGCCTCGCCGCTTCCATCACACAAATACATAAATGGCGTGCCGAACTCGACCTCACGTAAACACGAGTTTTCATCAGCTTAGAAGTGTTAGTTGACTGACTGGTGAACAGCCCCTCGCGTGAAAATGTTGCCTCGCCAGAAAACAAAGTCAAGCTTCCAAATTCGGGACTGCTCGCCTGTTGTTGGAGAAATCATTGGCAGAATTATGTCGGGCGAGGGTTATCAGAGGCGCTCTTTTCGAATTCTACTTCTCCGTTTCCATTTTTTCAAAATGGCAAGAGGGAAAAATTTCTATATCGACATACTTTGTCCCCACTTTAAGTGATTTGCATTTCCTTTTTAACTAAAGACACAATTCTCGCTATTACATAGTTTTTACTTTTAAAATGGCTTATTTCAACCATTGTATATTAGTCTCTTGAATATGGTTAAGCTTATTTGAGTAAATATTACCCACAATCGCCACCCCATTACGCCATCAAGATTCTTATGAATGTATATACCTTCAAGGACCTTTCTGTTAAATAAATCCTTGTTAATAAAACAACCAAATTACTGGACCTCGAACACATTTATTTCTTCACTAGAAAAACGTCAACATGTTATACAGTAGCTTTCGACTTGTACAGCTATATTCATCTGTAAGATATTTCAGAAAACAATTACACCAACGTATTCACCCGTCTCCAGTTAACCAGTTCTATATCATCGTGTTATGCACTGCCAACATTACATCTTTAAAGAGACCAGTACATTACACCAAACTCTATTTATAGTATAACATACGTGGGTCAACTGATTGTCAAAATTTACACATACATTCAATCTAACCGTTGGTGCTAACGGTTCACGTTGAAGTTATATGTATGTATTTATTAAAACTACAATGGGACATACGTCCAGTGGCAGTTACAGCAGTGTACATATATATATATATATATATATAAGTACTGAAAAGGTCAAAAAACCATTCACTATAAAAAAGTGAAAATTTTTTTAGGATTAATATCTGTTCCCGAATTTATGACAGTCTGTTAATCTTCTCCCGAAATGACCTGACACTATGAGGTTTTACCTCGAACGGCGCTGCAGGTAACTTATTCCAATCTTCTATGGTTCTATTTAAAAACGAATATTTACCTATGTCTGTTTTCTGCGGTCTTGTTCTAATTTTAAATTGGTGATCCCCCCTACCTATATATGTTGGCTTCTTTAATTTCTCGCGTATTTCTCCCCACGCTTCATCACCAACGTAAGATTTGAAAAGGGCAACAAGTCTGTCATTTTTCCTCCTTCTTTCTAACGATTCCCAACCCAAAGCATTCACTTTTTCGCGCCCTCGGCCTGGTCCCCGTACAACAAATTTTGCTGCTTTTCTCTGGACTTTCTCCAACGCATCCAAATGGGTTTTCCTATATGGATCCCAGAAGCATGCGCCATACTCCCTAGTCGAACGCACTAGCATTTTGTACGACAGTTCCTTTGATTGTCTCCCTTTCTTTAATGTTCTATTAACAAAGTGAAGAGATCTCTACGCTTTTCGTGGAGATCTATTCGTTCAATACGTTCAATACTAGTATCATCCAGTTTATGAGAAGCTTTTATGTAACTCTTCATTTGCATTGTGAACACTTACTAACTGCTTTTATTAAAATTTCACCTCTTGATCAATATTTCGTATTCTAAATATATTCTTTTCTTTTTCAGTTGCCACCCTTCGTGAACAAATTTGCAGCTGCTTTGACGACGAAATGATGAATTCTGCGAAGAAAGAATTCCGTTCACGCTAAAAAAAAATTATACCAACTCTACCAAATACTATATAAACGAAACCAATATGTCTTTAATAGTAAGAACGTGTAAATTAAAATCGTTTTATGATAATTTGTCCCAATAGAAACATGTATCAGGACCTGTAGTCTGGTTAAATCCATACTTTGTGCGGAAATGTATTTCTTTTATCCCATTCTCAGCAAATTTCACCGAGAAAAATTTGTTAGGTAACTCGCCACCTTCTCACTTACTATTTACAGAAATAATCTGAATATGAAGGCGCGGTTCACGTTGGAGAAACGTATCACTTGGTAACGTACTCTGACACTCCCTCATACCGTAATAATAGTATAGTTGCTGAGATTCTACATGCGCAGTAGGGAAAGGGAAGTACTGTCGTTTGAGGAGGAACTTCCCTTCCAACGGACTGCTGGAACGATACTAGCATTGTTAAAATATTAATTGTATTCATACACACGGGCTATAGAGACCGCGACAACGTCTTTTTAACACATTCTCTCCTATCACATTTTACGGATCAGTTTCTTGACTTACAACATAACTTGAAATAACAGTAATATATTTCCTAGCGCCAATGTTTTCAGAATTACTATTACACTATAAAGTTGCGTTTGCAAAAATTGGAGTAATGAGAGCTACAATTTGCGGCGTTGTCCACTGCGCATCGTAGCTAAATCTCCTGAACTGTGAGATACTAGATGAAGTGCCCGGCGTTGCTCGGGTTCACGTAAATAATAAAGGAGAATTGTAATTAAAGATAAGCTTATGACAGTACTTGAAGGTACACTACATTCATAGTTCTACTCCAGGGGGATCATTTTCAGCCAGAGGGGCTTCTAAACACACGTATTGTGTGTTTCTCGACAGCCTTAATCTATTTCTGTCATCAAATCCAAACTATTGTCAATTCTAGCTAGTGTAAATTGTAAAAAATCGTTAAAATGATAATCTTTTTACAGAGAGGTGTCGTTTGGATCCATTTCCGGTGATCTGAGAATTATTATTATTATTACTAAGCTGCTATTGGGTATTTGCCCGGTGGCAGCTATATACAAAGAAAATACAAAGAAAACACAAATACAATCACGAAAAGCTTACACTAAGGAATAATTTTGAAGTGTAGTTTTTTATCTGAAAAAGAAAACAAAGGAGCCACACAAAAATCACTTCACTGCACTTCACTATTATCACTTCACTGATTTTTTTAAAAAACTACTCACTTAAGTTTTCTTAGCCTATTCCTAAACTGATTTACGCTACCCGGAAAAGTCGTCAGTATTTCTGCAAGCAAGGAATTCCAATCGCGTATTGACCTATTTACAAATGAAAATTTTCCTACGTCTGTACGTTGCCCTTTTTCTTTAATTTTGAAGGAGTGGTCATTTTTGGAAATATATGACTATTATGAAATCATTACTAAAAATGTTCGTATGGAGTGTGGCACTGTATGGGTGAGAAATGGGGACGCTATCGACGCTTTCGAAATGTGGTGCTATAGAAGAATGCCGAAAATGAGATGGATGGATAGAATCACAAGGAAGTTTTAAACAGAATAGGGAAAGAACGAACAATATGGAGGACTTTGACCAAGAGAAGGGATAGGCCACGTTTTGAGACATGAGAGTCTTGTAAAATTATAAATAGAGGGAAGAGTTTGGTGTAGTAACAGAAGAGGGAGGCCAAGGATGGAATACTCTAAGCAGAGTGGGGAGGATGTGGTAGTTATGTAGAAATGAAAAGGTTTGCGGAAAATAGATTAGCATGGATCAGACCAGTCCAGTGACTGAATACAGCAACAAAAACAAATAATCTTTATCGTGATTATAGCAGGAAATGATCGAAGTTTTCATTATTGAATTAAAATTGTCTGACATTATTGAAGTATCATAATATAAACGTTAACGCACAATAAATATAATAAACAATTTCTTCATACCATTTAGACATGCACAACGTTTCGTTATTTTCGACCATTAATTAATTAAGGGTCCTTTAAACTCTAAGACTACACAATTAAGTTTTTAAACTGCGTAAGAAAATTATTAATAATAAATATTCTTCATTTGTAACTTTTAATATCATCGGTAATAATTTTCAAGGATTCAGATCTTGCTCTGTCAACGTCTCGTACTCGTGACTTCAGAGTGTCACCAAATTTGCCAGAAGGAAATTCAAGATTTATCACATTGGCCATTACGAGTTGGGAATCATATGAACTCGCTGAAAGTCATGCATGTTACAGTAAAAGTGTAATAGTAAACCGGATGGTTTTACGTAATTGCCATTTATTATAATAACTGGCAATTACGTAAAACCACTGTTTAGTGATTGGATAATGTTTACAAGTAGACAGTTTAAATTTAGACGTATGCTATTTAATTTTGAAATTCTGTGTCCATTGTATACATTTCAATCATTGTTTAGATTTTTACAACAGTTCTATTTTAAACAAAGAACCACATTTCACATAGATTAATTACAATTTCCGTATACGAATTTGTGAGAAAAATAGCATATTTCGTCCTTTCTGAGTATTAATTAGTTAAATAACGTTCAAATTATAAGACGACTTACATTCCATTATGTACAATCTAGGTAACGAATAATTTACTTTATTGAAGTAAGCAAGTAAATAACACACAGCTAAAAATAGATTATTATTTTCAATTATATATATATATATATATATATATATATATATATTGTGTGTGTGTGTGTGTGAGTCAGGAAATGACATTTTCATGTTAATTAAAACAATTAATGGGGAAAGGACAGAGAGATAGAAAGAAGGTGACTTACCTGAGGTTCATAGATGGTAGACACCTTGTGAGGTTTAGAGAACTTGAATTTTCGGAGGCACCGCCCCCTTCATCAGAAAGTTAGGAAGACATTTCCAGTGATCGGCTAGCCGACGACTCAAATTCAAGTACTCTAAACCTCACAAGGTGTCTACCATCTATGAACCTCAGGTAAGTCACCTTCTTTCTATCTCTCTGTCCTTTCCCCCTGTGTGTGTATTATATAATTATGTAAGTAAATTCGTAACGAAGTCCGACTTTTACTAAGTGAGCAAACCTGTGGCATACTTATTAACGCAATTATTCCATAGCAATTTACATAAAATTTAAGTTCTATGTTTAAAAACAAAAGTTTCCAGTCCAATGAAAGGTAGGTCAGTGCCACGAATGGAATTTTCAGGTAAGCGAACGGGCGGAAGTTCTATTTATAATCTGGGGACACCGTTTTAAGGAGAAGAAGGTCCTTCTTAGGAGAGCTTATATAGCAATTCAGTTTTACCTTGGTTTCCATCGTATAGACCATGGTGGAAGACGTATTGAGTTTAAATCGACTGTGGTAGCAGTAAGTCTCATTTCAAAACGTGGAAAAGGAAAGTGTGTGAAAGATTGATATGGTTATGTGCTTTATAGAAGCTCAAGTTTTGGCGGTGTGAGAGGAAGGATTCGTGCAAAGTTCGCGTTCACACAGTTAGCCCGAGCGCAAATTGAGTCGCGCGTGAATGAACGGAGCAAGGCATATTGGAGACGTGACGCATGGTGGACTTCCACCATGACGTGACTAGACGCGACGCAGCGCAGGAAACGCGCCCTGATACCTGCGTGGCGCAGTTGCCGAGACACGGTTTTCTGCCCAACTGTGCGGCGCAGAAGGTCACGAGAATAGCCCAAATTATATCTGTTCGGGTTGTGGCGGCAAGGAGTCAAAAGAAAGGTGACAGCATTTAAGCTCAAAGAGCAGTAAAACGTCGCGGTTTCGGAATTTCCCAATGTTTGTGAGAAATTGGCGACGCTGGGTGGTGTATTTCCCCAATTACCACCAGAAATATTATTGGTGGATATTCATCCTGCAACTTTGGTGATAAAAACTAGAGAAGTGGGGAGGAAGTTTTAAAAAGGAAGGCGGAGACATTTTTGAGGAGTTTGGTGGGAGATTTGTGGTAGAGATTGTTCGACAGATCGATTGTAGAAAGAGATGTAGCCAGATTTTTGGAAGAGAATTACAGAGATTGTTCGAGATTCTGAGAGGGAGACATTTGCTGGCACGAGATATTTATTGAGAAATTCCGCGTGGAGCTAGCCTACGCTAAAACTTCTCACTCATGGCTGTGGTTGGAATTGCGGTTAGGGAAGATTTTGAAATCTTCCTGAAACGGGAAGAATAGGTGGTCGGCAGCTTTGATCTGGTGGGCGGACGAACCAGGAAGAATCTGAAACCTGCATTAAGCCGGCATGGTAATTACCTCCTGTGACTCTGCTGATTTTCTGTTTTCTGCCATAATCCGAAAACATTTTTGTATTTAACGTTCTGCTCTATGAGAAGGCGACCCTGAGATTAGAGTTAAAATTGTTAGTTTTAAGAATTTATGTAAATTATTTTTGTAAATATACATGTAGTTTTATTGACGAAAGATGTGCCGGCATAAATACCGAAACATTAAAAATTGTAATTCTTAATGTAAATATGTTTCTTTGTCAAAGTAAATTGTTTTCTTGTTTTCTTTTTTGTTTTTCTTATCATTTATTTAATTAATAATTAATATATCCCCGATATTGGTTAAAATATTAAGCAAAAATTGAAGAATAGAATTACCTAATAGTAACAACTTTTGAGCACGTGAATATTGTCAAGATTCTGCGCCACTAAGTCATTTGTAAAAATTCAATTGCCTTTATCCTCAGTTTTTTCTTTTTATTACAATAATTTATATCCGAGGATATTACAGTTGCGTCTACATGGTATATAGTATTTATTCATCGAATAAATAATTAGCACGACTACATGATGTAATTGACGGTGAATATCAGAATTTAGGGTAGTAGGGGTACCAGATAACAGAGAATTAAAGGAAGAGGTTTCTTTTTTGAGAGTCGGAGAATGAGGTGCCAGCTAACTAGGGGAGAAATTAATATTAGGTTATACCTGAGTGAGAGAGTGGAAGGATGTAGTCGATTGGTAGTTTTCGATGAGTCTGCGGTTGTGTGGAGTTGGAGGAGGAGAAGGTGAGGGCTATGGTGTCATTGGAGTGATTGATGGCGCTTTTGATTCAGGAGGATATGCATGATTTTATTGTGGTGGAGATCAGTGGAATTTGAATGTCATTGTGAATTACCGAGTTTCGAAGGTACCATTAGAAGTTGGAAATGAATCTAAGGATTCTGTTTTGCTTGGTTTGAATTTTATTTGAATTGTAGTTGTAATTGGAGCATGCGTATGACCATATGAGGCGTATTAGGGAGAGGTAAATGAGTCTTTCGGTGGACATGGAGATTGGTGCGTTTCTGTTGAGGAGTGGATAGAGTAGTTTTATTTTAGTGTTAATTTTGGATGAAAGGTGGATAATATGAGATTTCCAGGAAAGTCTGGAGTCTAGAATAAGTCCAAGGTAAGTGATGTTTTTTTTATTGGGATGTGGGAACCAAAAAGGTAGAATGAATAAGAGGATGCTTAGCTTTGAGGGTGAATGGAACTATTGCAGATTTGGAAGGGTTTATTCTCACCCTTCAGATTTTTGCCCAGATTTTTATCATGATTGAAATTTTATGTAATCATAGGTCCTGTATCGTAGTCGGGGAAAACGTTACAAACACGGAAAAATGATACCTAGTTGAATTCCTTACTCTATTTATTCTTGGAACTATTCAGAAGTTCAAAGTAAACGGAAGTTACTGACCCGTGGAATTTTCATGGAAGAAAGTATTTTAGCCTTACAAAGAGCACTTCACTATAACCTTAAACAAAATAAAATGATGCATTTTGAGCACTTAATTATATTTCTCACTAAATTTAATTTATTTTATCTTTATTTAGAATCGCATCAACTACTATGGTTATTAGCGACTACAATTGCGGAAACTCGTTTTTTTTGTTAACTGTAATAGTTTCATAGTTTGAAGAAATACACAGAAAACACCCGTATCCATGCCAGGCAGCAAAACATCCATATACATGCGAGGCAGCAAAGCTGACCACTACTACCATTAGAATGTTGGATTAATTTATAAATTTACTCGAACCTATTCTCAACAACTAAAACTTGAAATTATTTTAGGAAAATTGAGATCTAGCTTTCGTGATTCTCGACGTCGACAGTAGCGATGTGTGAAAAGTGGAACTGCACCTGAGGCCATTAAACGTGGGGGTTTCAAAAGCAAACATCTTTTTTGGAACGATTTATGGCAAGTGGACAGCGTCAAAGTTAACATACGCAACGACAGTGACGAGTCTCATCTTCCCATTCCTAAAGAAGAGACTCATGAAATGGGAAATAAAGATTTAAAAGAGAACCATGCCGTCCAAAGTGATGAACTGGATGAAACAAAATTTATTAACAAGAACGGTGAAGAATAAGGGAGCTGCAGAACCCACTTTTTCCTTTCACACAAAATAAACTTGGTTTTTTTTCTAGTTGCAAATCAATGAAATGAGCACGACGCCTTTGAATTCAATTCGAAGCTCAAATTAAATAACAAAGACTGTAAATGTTAAGTCGGCGAGGGTCCAGTGTCCAATAAACTGCGCCTCAATTGTGCATACGCCACGCAGCGATCATGCAGCATGCGTCGAGTCGTGCTGCGCGCGTCACGTCCGTCTCAATCTCCGCACAGTCTTAAGATTTTGTGAAGGCGTTGAATGTTCATACCCAGGACTCTGGAACAGTCAAAGTCGAAGTAGATACGGAAATTACAACCTTAAAACTGTGGAATCAACGGTTTAAGTCATTAACGAATGTACCGTTGGTTTGTCGTAAGCTGCAGAAGGACTTATGCCGAAGTATGGAGCTGTGCACTAAATTGTGCGGCGAAAGAGGATGGAAGTTGCTTCAGCGCCGTCTAACTCGGACTCATTGCAGGAACTTGTTATTCCACGTGCGTACAGAATTTACACCTAAATTGAAGGAGTTGAGGAAGACTTTCTACTGGCTGACGACAGTGGACCTGAATAAAACCGTGTTTTAATATTTGGCAGGCAAAGCCGTGTGACAACTCTGAGTGATAAGTGGTATGCTGACGAAACTTTTAAACCGGCACCGAAATTATTTTCTCAAATGTATGTAATTTGTTAGAAGAAAGACAAGAATGGAAAAATGTCAACCGGACCAGGGAATCGAGCGCAGGATCTTGTGCTATTCAGCCGCATGCTCTACCAACTGAGCTAATCCCAGTCGACGTCCAAGGACCGACTTAACACATTTACGGAGAGATGTTAAGTCGGTCCTTGGACGTCGACTCGGACAAGCTCAGATGTTAGAGCATGCGGCTGGATAACGCAAGGTCCTGGGCTCGATTCCCTAGTCCGGTTGACATTTTTCCATTCTTGTCTTTCTTCTAAAAAATTAACTATATGCTTTACTGGGCTTAAATTGAGCATTCCCACTAACTTAGTTTAGAATGTATGTAATTTTGGTGGAACGATTTGGTGGCGTTCATCCCATTTTGTATGCACTACTCCCCAACAAACAATATGCAACTTACACTAAAATATTTCAATTAATAAAGAATTTACATCACAATGTGAATCCTGAAACAGTATCGTGCGATTTTGAAATTGCTGCATTTAGAGCTATACAAGATGTATTTCCGAACGTCGAAATCCATGGATGTTTCTTCCACTTGTGTAAAAATTAAAAAAAAAACATGTAACAGCCCTTCACTTGTGCCACCATCATATAATGATCGCGACTTTTCTTGAAAGCCAGGATGATTACGTCTTTGGCTTTGTTTCAATTGGCGACTTGGAGGAAGCAATAGATGTAACAACTTCAAACGCTTCTGCAGTGGTTTGAAGATTTTTTACGTTGGTAGATCAAACCAGAGGGGAAATGGTCGGCGTTCACCGACCTTCCCGCAATCCATGTGAAACGTTTATGGTAGGACAGTCAACGGTGAGGATCGTACCAACAATTATGCAGAGGCAAATCAGTTGGAATTAGGTATGGAGCATCCAACCATTTTGAAATTAATAGACGGACTTCGTAAAGTGCACAAGGGGCGTGCCATATATTTACAGCAACTTGTTGCTCGTCACGAACCAATAATGAAGTTAAAGAAATATCGTGACGCAGACAAACGAAATTTGTCAATAATGAGACATTATGATGAACGTGATATTTTAGACTATTTACGAGGTATATCATATAATTATATGCTAAATAATTAATAGTTTCAATAATTTAACTTATAGATATCAATAAAATAAATTTTGAAGTAAAGAAATGTACCCGACTTATTATAAAACATTTTCATTCCTAAAAGTTAAGTATTTGCTTAGTTATAATACAGATATCATCAGTTAAAATACCCTTGCGTTTGGAAATCAGTTAATATTAAAACAAGCTATACATATGCAAAAATTTAAGATAATGTATAATAACAGCAGTTCCTACAAGATGTTTCGTTCCTAAATTAGGAACCTTATCTAATGTGAATAAAACTAAAAATACAAAATAATTATTACAATATTTTATGTATAATACAATTGTCTTATAAAATGAAAATTTACTCACGGAACTAAGGAATTAAAACGGATGAAAATTTATGCGTGCATGTCGCACAAGCGAAGAGGCAGAAATAACAGAAACGTAGATACACGTCCAGCCAATTCGTCAGCTCAAAGTTAATATTTATTAAATACATTTACGACCATCAGGTTTTAAGCGTCGCTGGACGGAGCCACGACACAAAATCATCTGCGGTTACATGTATGTTTTCCAATTATAATTTACCTGATGAATACCACAAATATGGACGAAGCGACGTAAGTGTATTTAATAGATATTGTGACAAATTTTTGAAGTTGAAGATGCCAAATTATTTTTATTCATTGTACAATTAGTAACAATAACTCATTAGAGTATTGTTGTGTTCAGAATAACAATCGAAATATTGGTCCATGAGCGAAGCAGAAAATTTATAAAATTAGCGATTCATAATTTTTTTTAATTACTTGCGTCTATTTTTAATAATAATAGCCGAATTGTTCTGATGTGATGCACCTCACTCATCAGTCTAGAATAAATATGTTTTACATCTGAAATTATAATGTTTTTCCAATAAATTTTATGGTTGTTATATATCACTATTTATTCACAAAATTCACAAAAGCGACGTTTCATCTCCATTTTGAGACTTTCTCGGGTTTAAAATCTAGCAATACATCGCATTCACTCCTTGATTCCCTCAGCCGTGAGATAAAATTGGAGGAAATTCACTGGGATCAGCTAGATCATCCTCCACACAGCCCATATATATCTCCGTGTGACTACCATTTGTTTGGACCGTTGAAGAAAGCTCTAGGATGTCAAAGGTTCAATAGCGATACAGAGGTTGAACTCTTTGTGCACAATTGGTTAAAGACTCAACCTTCAGCTTCTTATGATGACGGAATCATGAGGCTACTAAATCGCTGAAAATAATGCGAATCAGTAGAAATGCAAATAAAAATGTTGAAATTCGATCGTTCTCAGAAAAAATATTTTAATAAATCCCGTTTATATTTGACTGACCCTCGTAAGTACTTTAAAACTTAAATTTCGATGTCCTAATTCACTTTTCTCAGGGGCATGCATTGATGCATGAACAATATCTTCCTAATCAAAAATTGACAACACAATAATTTTATAGAAAGGACGAAAAGTCTTAAATATTAAAAATTATTACTGGAACGATGTGTTTCAAGACAACACGTTAAAGAACACAAATAGTCTCCAAACCCTTACCTACCAATAACAATATAACTCTTTGTCAAAATATAAACCTAAAGTTATTGCCGCATGAGGGACGAATTCCAGCCACTACAATAACTTAAATAGTGAGCAAAAAAATTGAAATTAAAATTTGAAGAGTTTTTTCAATAAATTTATAAATGAACTGAAGTCGTTGTTATTCGATTAACATTACAACGCCTCCTAGTACAGAAAGCTGAGAACTTCGTGATAAACGTCAAAAATGTACAGACTGAAATTTCAAAAACATTAAAATGCTGCATTTTCTATTAATTTTTTTGCTCACTTAGAAGTTTATTTGCTGAATTAGATATAAAATCAATTGATGTGTTTAAACCAGAGGAGTAATTCGTAAGTTCGCACAATTACATCATCCAGTATGCAATCACTAAATATGCAAATTATATTAAAGATAACCAAAAACCTACGGTCGCACAAAATTATTGATTGGCGGAAAATACTAAATGACTTAAGAGGAGAAGAAAAAAATAAATCAGAATTTAATTAGAGATCAAAATATGTTTTAAAAGAGTATAGTTGATGTCTCCGTGGTGAAAGAGAAGATAAAGCACATATATTGCTCGTCACGTGAGGATGAATGCTTGAGTTCCATTCTAAGTGATCCAGGGAAAAATAAATAAAACGTGTCTAATGACAGCTTGTTTTTGTTTCGCAGAGTACTGAATTTTTTCATGAGCATTTTAGAAGCGTATGTACAATAAAGAACGATTTGTTTCTTTCATCAAATAAAATGGCCTCTAATTGATTTCTACAAACCAAATACCTCTTTTTCTTCTTCTTCTTCCTATGGCTATCTAGCCCGCATTCGGGCCTTTGCCTACCAGGACGATTGCGGACTATCATCTTACATGACACATTCCAAAGATAGAAGTGGCACGTGGTACCTCTTTTTATTATGCCCTTGAATTTATTGAATGTATAAGAAGTACGGTTTCATTTATTTATGATAACTCCACAGCAAGTCTTATAAGTCGCAGTTGGTTTTGAACAGGTCCCGCTTTCACACGTTTGCAACAACAAATAGTATGAAAATGCTCCCCCCTTCCTGTCTCATTCTCTCTTGCTGCCAAAATTACGTTTATAATAACACAGTAAGTGCGATTAATGGTATAGGCACGCTTAATAGGACTTTTAACTTGCAGTTGGTTTCCACGCCGCCTTTGCGCGGAATTCAATGGATTTATAAATATTAACATTAATATAAATTAATAACCGCGAAATATAGAAATTAAACCTATACGAAAATTTAATTTAAAATTCCTGTTTCAATCCCAGAAATTTTCATTGAAATCAGTTAAGCCGTTTCGGGGCATAAACAGAGTATAGACAACCCGCATTAATTTTGGAGATTCAAACGCACGTTTGCAAGAAACCTTACCGTAGAATTAATATCATTATCAAAATGAAATATGTTCTAATACTTAAGCTAAATTTCCTATTTTTAAACCCTCTAAATTTTATTGAAATCCGTTGAGCCGTTTCGGAGCCTATTCGAGAAAACATACGGACAGAAAGTCAGACAGACGGGCACTTCAATTTTATGTATTGGTATAGATTCAGCAGTATAAAAATGTCTTTTGTTATAGTTAATTTTCAAGTGATTAATAGACAACGGTTTGAATGGATAATGTAAAATATAGTAATGTGCCTCTTCATGTGTCTTCGATAACTGAAATGTTGGAAGAAAAATTTACAGTTTTTGAAAACATTATTACTTTTAATAGCTGTTCTTTAATGCAGTTTGCTGACTTTAGGGGTAAATGACTCTGGTAACCTCGGAACATAAAAGTATTGTTGAAATTTCTGCATAATTTTGTGTTTACGCCTAATTTCCACGAGCGTGAGTTTGAGCTCCAGTGTATACTAAAGAAATGTAAACTAAAAAAAATTCAAGTTATTTAATGTTGAAATTTTTAGGACATTTATTTTTTGTTTGAGATGCGTATAAGAGATGAGAACGGGAGAACGTGCCAAAAGAAGCTCTCAACGGACTTGAGATAAGAATTACAACGGAGGAAACATGGCAGTGCTGTGCCTATAAATATCAACTAAAATTCTGTGCCAAGTAGAGACGTTCAGCATGTCAATGAAGCTGTTTTTCAGTATTGTTCTAGTCTGCCTTGCAGTGACATTTGTAAGTAAGAGTATTTCGCGATTATTTAGTTACATTATTTATTTTTGACAATGTCCTTATCACATCCATTATATTTCTGTGCATCTCGAATATATATAAATATATATATATATGTATAATCTTACGTGCCTTAATTGTTCTTATTTATTAGAATGACTGAGTAACATTGTATCAGTCCTTCTCTATGGCGCGGTTTTCCAAACACGTCAGTCCCTAATTTTGCAGGGAAATGTTGAGATGCCGTACCTACGCCATAGTAATGGAGAAAACATAAAAATGATCTCAGTTTACAATTCCTAAATTAGAGGATTTGCCAGACGCTCCCATAATTTCAGTAATATCCGAAAACATGAAACAGTACTTGCCTTCTTGTATCTATGAGTCTTAATATTACAATGTAACACACAATAATGTTGAGACCGTCAAATGTAAAGTAATTTCACTTTTCGTTTGCCACGCAAAGTGACAAAAATTTCTAACTCACGACCTCTAATACTCTCCTAGTTATGAAGAATTGAATGTCTTGGTATATCGTAAAAAGTGTATGTGAAATGAAGTAAGAAAGTGCTGCTTCAGTGTACTCAGATTTTATTACGTTTTCTCCATACAGAATCTGTTAAGATATGAGCTTCTCTATGGAGCTATCAACATAAATAATTACATATATAATAACTTTTCACCGCCTGCTTAAAATATTAGAAATGTAAAGGGGAAATCCTTTATATAGTATTTCTTTAAGATTACTACAAGAAGACGAACGTTTGCGTCATAAAACTCCGATTTTTTCTGTTCATGAAGAGTATTAATTATTACTGCCAGAGTAAGATAATAAGTAACGTTGCAAGCGACATCCGAGAATAGATGGTCATTAAACAAACCTGGCCTTGTTGACAACTGTAATGTAGGACTTACGGGATTGTTTGTATTTATCGTGTTAATTACTAATGGACATTTACCCGGTGGCAGTTAATGTGTGATATATAATATCAACAATGATTAAGTCTCTTGAGAGTTTTTTCAGGTACCACGCAGATTTCACTTCATTATTTTCATGCTGTCTTTAGAGGGCAAAGAATACTGGAAATTTCCTACGTCTGTGCGTTGCACTTTTTATTAAACTTTGATGGTGTGGTCATTTTTGAGATATAAGTTTTGTTTATTGATGTTCCCGTAGATTTTGAGATTATTACACGTGCACGATATAATGTGGTTGCCGTCGTAGTAGCAGTTTCACACAAAGCTGCCACGAAATTATGACTGGGTTACCGTTCACGTGATGATAGTCTTTGGGCAATCACTCTGTAGAGATTTGGTAGGTTTTGGAAACGGCGCACATCTTAAGAAAAGAGGACAGTGAATTAAGATTATCTTCCGGAAATAAGAGTTGTCTAGGATTGACGATAGGATAGGAGCTAGGAACGATTCCTTCGATGATAGAGTTCTGATTGGAGCTAGGTCCAATCTTCAGAACAACGAGGAGAGATGGCTGCAGGGAGACAGACTTGACTTCCAATAAGGTAGAAAAGAAGGTTTATTATTATTGTTCAGTCTTACAATAACAATAATAGAAGAACAAAGAGGGAGTAAATGAATGGATTAGCCCGGTGTCTAAAGGCTGAATGTAATTCAAGAACTGCTCATTACCGACGTTATATATATATTGTAGTGTTTTACCACCGCACGAACGACAGACGGACGACGAATCATGCAAAACTAATATGATCAATTGTCTGCCGAGCTCCACGTTGTACGCCAATACAACGTGACACGTGGTTTACGACGACTGACTAAATCAACTCGTCGTGGTGTACGACAATAAGTTCTGCGAAGTACAAGTTTATAAGGGTTGAGGTTGGGGTTCACATTTGACGGTAAATGAGTCGAGACGAGAAGTATGCCGTGGGAAAACACAGGTAAAATATTGAATAGAAATTTCCTCCAGAAAAATATTGATTGTATTTTTAAAAAAGATAATTACACTCGTTGAACTTTTTTTAGTCATTGTTAATGAAATAAAAAGAAATGTTTTTAGCTTGATTTCAAGAAAAATGAAAGAAATTGAATCCAATAAATTTCAATTAGACTACCGAAAAACCCCTAGAAAACCTGCATCAGGTAGGTCGGGCATACTATTCTCATGCCCTTCCGAATTACGGGAAAAGAGTTTGCTGTGGGCTCGCAGCATTCCCTTCTCCGTGTCTCCACAAGTTTTAGAAGACAGCCGACTGATCCAATGGGATCAGCGGACAACTCTTGCCTTAACAATAATTACTACATTACAATGGCATAGTGGAAGGTTGTTATGTTTGATGCCACTACTTAAATTTATTGTATTGAAATGGGAAATTGGCCTTCTTGAAATTGTACTGCAATCGTAAAACACAACAGAATAAGGAACTTGGCGGTACAAAACAATGGCAGGAGACTTAAGTGTAGTTGAAAAGGGTTACAGACAGGGTAATGAAACCTAGACAATTTTTGGCGTCGGGTTGTTTATCTAAATTCATTGAAATTTCGGGAAACCTGGAATGTGGTGTAACGTGGTGTTTTCCCCACATCAACGTTGAAGTGGGATGATTGGCTCCTCCCAAAGACTGAAAATAAAGACTTTTGATTAGATAGGACCGGGTCCCCGTCACCAAAGTAAATCAAAAGATAGGGTTCGTACATGTATTTCTGTTTTTATGAAAAGGGCCGCAAAGACGACTCAGTATAGATATTTGTTTGTCTATAGTGTATAAAGTATTTAGTGTTAATCATAAAAAAGGTGGTCTTTGTAAATTAAAATGGATTCAATTATTATTGTAATTTAAGTTAGTAGAAGAAAGACAAGAATGGGAAAATGTCAACCGGACCAGAGAATCGAACCCAGAACCTTGCGATATCCAGTTGCATGCTCTAGCATCTGAGTTAATCCGAGTCGACTTAACACCTCTACGTTCCGTAAACCTAAGCTAGGCTTACCTGATTAGTGAGATTGTAGAGCATGCGGTTGGATATCGCAAGGTCCTTGGTTCGATTCCCTGGTCCGGTTGGCGTTTTTTCCATTCTTTCTTTCTTCTATTATTATTGTATTGTATTGTAAATTAATGAATGTTAAGTGAATGAACTTTTCATTTTTATATAATAATTCCTTATGTTAAATAGTAAACCCTCATATCCATTTCAGTACGTTCACTGTTGGGTAATTAAAGAAATATCATGCAACACCAGGATATGAATCTCTTTATTGTATCATTTTACAGGTCACTGTGGAGTGCGATGAAGGCCCTAAAGGAGACGATGCAAGTAAAAAAAGACCATTTTAAAGTTTCTCTTTAACCTATTCTAATTAAAATCATAAATATTACTTGACTGTAAGCGATAAAACCGAACAAAAACGTTTGTGATTCCATATTATTTGTACCATTGAGGAATTTGTATTAAGTATTCGAATAAGAGCAATTAAAGATACACCAAATTTATTATCTGAAAATTAACGAATAACAAATTCTTTGAAACATTATCTGCACATTGCAATGAAATAATTCAGTATTGAATACTTTTATTTCTCTTTAAAATACTTGAAACTATCGAAATAAAGTACGTATTGTCTTTACCGGGTTATTGACTGATTTGGAAAGCCAAGGCTTATAATATCTTAACTTACTACACGGAAAAAGCTAATCTTGAAGTGGGAAGTAAATGAGATCATACGTACTTTAGATAGTTTTTACAGTATTTGTAATTCTGACTTCGTTTTCTTTATCTTTTGCAGAGAATCGGATTGGAAGATGTGCTTAAGATTATAGGTTGATGTCAGCCCGGAGCGATGAATTTGTTTCTTTGCATGTATGAAAGTAGGAGAAATATGTATGCTACACGAAGTCATTAAATTTAATTTAGATATAAATTGTGCGTTTTTTCTTTGTATACCTCCTTATTCCTAAAAATATTCCACGCCTTTTTTAATTTCTGCTTTTATTTCTTGATCTTCAATTCTAATCACTGCTGGCTGCCTTCTGTAGAGGTTATGTATAAGCCTCCTTTCTCGAGAATATATTCCAGTGCTCTTCAACATTGTTAATAGTGTGTTCCAGTTCACATTGCCAAAGTATTTCTCTAAATCTACAAATGCCATGAACCTAGGCCTGTTTTTTCTTATCCTGACGCGAAGCCAAACTGATCTTCTCCTAAATCACACTATATTTGTTTTTCCATCCTCCTAGATACTATTTTTGTTAATATTTTGCATGCATGAGATACTAAAGTAATAGTCCTATTCTGTTCGCATCTATCAGCCCCAGCATACTTCGGTACGTATATGTATTTACTAAAATCTTCTGGGTTTCTTACCGTTTCTTAGATTTTGCAAACTATCCTGAACAGCCATGATATTTCTTCTAGGCCTGATGATCTTATCACTCCGCTGCAATGTTATCAATGGCTGACCACACACGAGCATATATCATCGGTTGACCAATCGCGGATTGGAGCGCAGATATTTGTCTGAACGATCAAATCTGTTTTGCAACTTCACGTACAGATCAGATCTGAACAATTAACGGTCGTCAAGCGCTGAAAATCAGCCAGAATCAGATTTACGTGCACGTTAAGATTTGTAATAGCTACCCTATTTTAGCATAATAGAAGCTTTATAGCAGGTATGGACAACCTTTGACATGTGTGCGAATACTTTCGCGGGCCGCGTTTAAAAGCATTTTATAGTAGTGTTCATAATTTTTAGCGATGAATATCAGACATGAAATAATACGACAATGTTATTATAATACAATTTATTAAAATAACAAAATGAAATAAAAAACCTTATAAGTAGCAGTTGGATTTGAACGCTTTCTCACGTTTACAACAATAGATCGAGTGATATTGCTCGCCCCCCCCTTCTCTGTCAAAATTACACTTATAATAACACAGTAAGTGGGCTGAATGGTAAACTAACGGCTAATAGGACTTTTACCTCGCAGTTGATTTTTACGCTGCCTTTCGGGCGAAAATTCAATGGATTTATAAATACTTACATTAATATCTTCTGAACTCTGTAAGATAATTAAATGAAACATACACGAAACTAAAAGTTAAGATTCCTGTTTCAATCCCTGAAATTTTCATTGAAATCCGTTTAACCGTTTCGGAGCATAAACAGATCAAGTGTATAGGCAATACGCATTCACTTATGGAGATTCAAACGCGCGGATTAAAGGCAGAATTCTCGTAGTTAATTTTTCTGACATTTTCCAATTTTCTGCTATATTTTCTTAATTTTTCTTTCTGTAAGAACCTTGTAAAAAGTATTAGAAAATCGTTCTCAAGTTATGGCGTGACCAGGGGAAATAGGGAGTAATTTATAAATAAATAAATATATATATATATATATAGATTAAAATTAAAATTTTCTTTTTGGATTTATTTTGTTAATATAGTTCAATTGGTTTCTTTCTTTTATCTTTTATTACAGGTCAAAGGTATACAAACAATCATCAACCAATTGCACTTGAAACGAATATCGGGCGTTTTACTGTTTAAAATAAAGAAATATTAGATCAGTTTATGAATACGGTTAGTAGTTCATTCCAAGTTCTTCACAGGTGTTCTGAAATACGGGGTACAGCTTCGTGAGGCGAACGTGATTCACTGTTGGAAAAATGTGGTGGAGTCAATGACAACTGAAGAAAATCAGAGCAAGGAGATTCGACCCAGAAATAATCGGTCGATTTCGAGCTGCATCGAGAACCTGCAATCTCTGAAATTAAAATTGAATTTATTAATAATTATTATAGTAATCCTTACAGAACAAAAACAATCAAATATGATTAAGCCAAAAACAAACTAACAAAAAAAGCCAAAGTCTAGTCCTTTCTTCATGTGTAGTTGAGATTACTTCCGAGTTTTAAATTCACGCGGCATAACCCAAGCAAAGTAAACAAAATCAACTGTATAATACTAGATAGACACGGTATCTAATTCGGCAATAACCTCTCAGCCAACACGTGATTTAGCCGAAATCGAGCGCGACGTTCTTTTGAGCTTTAGATGTAATTCATCATAGATGAATAAAGGGGTGTTACTTGTTTAATATAACAAATTATTGTATGGAAAAGGGAATACTCCATTGCCTTAATATTTATTAATGACAATATACAATAATTAAATCAATTTTAATTTACAAAGCCGGCCTTTTTTATAGTTAAAACTAAATACTTTAAACACTATTTACAAATATAAATATCTTACAAACTAGAAACTGGGGTTGGCTTTGCGGGTCATCTAATAATATATGACCAAATTTGGCAAAAGGTTGCAAACAAAGTAATCATCGTTTTCCAGCTTAGACTGGAACTCGCCGCTGGAACCTGTTGCTAGGTCATAGATGTCGAACCGGTCCCAACCGAATCCTTTAAACTTCCTTGTTCAAAAATCAGCATCTTGTTCCTTTAGTCTCCTTCTTTGCCGCCACGAACAAGAACGAGCATTTCGCCCCGAACGAACAGTTCAACACCACTCTCTCAGTCACCATTATCCAATTTCTCATAACCAATTGTAATCTCCAAACTCCTTTCTATTTAATGTCAACTGCTTAATGCCCGTAAATCAATTTTCCTCCGTTTTTAACCCATTTTTCTCCACTTCTTTGGTGGCGGGGACCCGATCATCTCCAATCAAAAGTATTTATCTTTAGTTTTTGGGAGGAGCCATTCACCTCACTCTATCGATTTTTTTGGGGGAAAACACCACGTCTGCTCACAGCCAGGTGTCGCTGAGTTTCAAAGACTTTAGAAAAACGATACCGGCGCCAAGGTGTCAAGGTTTTATTACTCTGTCTGTAACCTTCTTCATTTTCTCCCAGTCCACCTGACTTTGATTTCGTACCTCCAAATTCCGTATTTAGTTGTGTTTTACAAACTGATCCTCCACTCAACTTTGAACTTACGTGACAGTTGAAGTGAAGACTGTAACTGTAAGTATAAAATAAACTGATGTGTGGCGGTAGCGAAATGTCACGGGAAGAATAATCAGAAAGACGTAGCATGGCGGGAGCTTATTGGGTGAGCGGTGGGGGGCAAAATTTCATAATAAAGAATAATATCTTGTTATCCAAACAAAAACATTGAATCTTGTACGATATAAACAATAGTAATATATTCTTGCGAAAAGTTGTTTAGAATTTCTGTAAATTTTTGAGCCTCTATGCTTTAAGTACTTAAATGAGGAGGCAACGAACTTGGACTACTTTTGGGACGGTTGAAACCAAATTTCGCAAAGGTGGTTTTTTTAGACTACTCCCAGCTGAAAATCCCAATATGTTTTTTTTTAATTTTCAGTAACGTTTACAAGTTTAAACAACGTGAACATGTAATTAATTTAATATATATATAATTTTTAAACTTTAGTGCAATAATTTCAATTTAAGTAAATTATTTTACGATTGGTTACATTTATTGATAAATTGAGAGGTTGTTATATGATACATTGTAATTTTCGTTTTATTTTCAATATGTATTATTTTCACATTGTTTAATTTAACGGTTTATAGTTTCCATTTTTAACTTCCCACTTTTAGACATTGTTGTCTCATTGCGGTTGACACTGTCCATTTTCATACATTTAGTTTGAATTATTATTCATTATTACTAATGTCTTATATTTTGAAATTTTAATAGTTTTTATTGTATTTTTTCTATTTTCTTGTACAACTTATATAATAACATTCAAAGAAATCCCAAATATGGCGACCAAACGTATGTTTTTTAAAATAAAAACTTTGTTTATAATCGGTGGCAAATTTATTCGATCTAAATATTGTGGAGAGACGTTAATTGATAAACGTATTTTAGCATATTGAAACATTTACTAATATCCAACATAGTATATACATACATAGTACATAATTATAAGTAAATGCATGTGATACAAATGTTTTGGATAAAAATGCAAATCAACTATAATAACGAAATTATTTTTTTCTGAACTACATTCGAAAAAATTAAAATCAGTTTTTACTGCATGGAACGATTTGTAAAATTTTACTTTTTTCGTTATCTTTTTCGACGCCTATTATATTTTGAAATTTATTCAATACCGATCAAAACATAGAAAAATATTTTTCCATAGACACTGAAGATGCCATAACTGAATGAAGAGAATGCATAAAGTTATAAAATTCTGTTGACAACTTCGGCCCACATTCTGCTTTTCTTTCTCATAATTTGCCGCCATTTAGGTAAGGAAAACTGATTGACCATGTGTTGTGTTGTCATTAATGCTGGGTAACATTCGGTATCATTAGTTTGAAGAGGCTGTAAAGCTGAAACATAGTTTAGATTTAGTTCGGTAAGCCATTCTTCAGCTGCATTCTCTTGTCTATTGTTCAAACGTTGTCCTCGAAATTTATAATCCTTAATATTTACTAAAAAAATGAAGTTATACGTTTAAGCAATTTACTAAGCTCCTCTCGAAACGTCGGCCTATCTAAATTTCTTTAATTTGTTCACCATGTTTTTAAGGTTTGCCTCCTAAATAAGGTAATATCTCTTGTTATTATTAAATAATATTGATATTTATTTAATAGTGTAATTATTTAATAATAATTAATAAACAAATGTTTTGTTTCAGACTAATTTTCTAAATTAAATTTAAGAGCTTGCCGAGAACATTCCATTGAAAGTTCTCATACTTGCAAAAAATAATACATTTAAGTTATTTGTGGACTTCCTCAGGTCAAATTTAAATGGATTATCCTATATGCACATGCGAATAACGGTGTAGATTATTTAAAATTAATTAACATTTAAAAGTTTGGCTGAACAATAAGCAAATGTTTTGTTTCAGACTTAACTTTTAAATTAAATTTCTGAGCTTGCCGAGAACATTCCATTGTAAGTTCTCATACTCGCAAAAAAAATACATCAAATGGTTTATTTATAATTATGTACACGTTCAGAAGTTAATATTGTTCGGAAGGTTTGAATCGTCTCTTTTCTTGCTCCATTAGTTGTTTCATCTGAATATAGCTGAAGTGCGGGATAAAATTAAAAACTTTTGTGTTAGATACCAAAAACAACTTGTTGCAAATAACAGTGTTTTTCATTAGACGAAAAAACATAGCTGCGTGTTGACAACATTTTGTGCATTCATGCGAGGTTTCACTTATCAGCTTATTTAAATGCTTGATGTGTTTATAAAAGTGGAGGTAAGTGTAGAAGAACATAAAGTAAAGTTGTAGGACTCATCGAAGTGCTTCAAGCTGCGCCCGTGTTGTGGGACGTTGGAATGAATTAATGTAGAGACCGTATTTTATAAAAAAATTGATGAAATGTCCAGGACTGCTCTGTACTTTACAACAAATGCAGATTAAATATCATGAAAATAAAGTCTTTAAAAATTTAGTAATGAAAGGAAGAATATTTTTCTTATATATTTAAAAAAGGTACACTAAAATCGTATACGAATCGTATAGTTATCGGAGAGTGACCGCCATCTTACTTATGGCTGCACGGAAGGTTGAACCCGTTTAAAAATTTAGGCGGAATTTAATAACATTAAATCAGTTGGTCTGTGTAACAATAATTTAATTAAATAAATTTATGAATAGAAATGTTTGGAACAAACATGGTGACGTAACGTCAGTTTAATTAAACAAAAACTTTGAATTTAATTTGGTCGTAAATATATTCCATTGAATTTAATAATCTTTGCGATACATTAGTTGTAAAAACGCTATTACCCTGGTAAAATATTAACATAATGTCCCTCTGTTTACTTGAGCGGCTATGATTTACCTGACGGAATCTAATTATAGGCAATGGACAAAATAACTGCTGGCTTTCACTTAAATTCCGTGTCTCATTTACAAGACACGCCACTGCTCTAAATTTCGTTTAGAACAATTTTCTTACTTCCTACAGTTATATAAATAAAAAAATTAAATATAAGAGATTTAAATAATGAAAATATTTTATTTTCACAGAAATATAACCGTTATTGGACTATGTATTAACTTTTGACCTTGGCCTATATACAACTTCTTTGAAGTGTTTGTGAGTTACTGTAAACACAGCTAAGTGCTAATTAATAGTCTTCAATTTTTTTCATGTTAAAAATGTTTTATTTAACTACATGCGTCTTGTATGTGACGAATAAATATAGTTTCACTATACGCAATTTTATAATAGCATTGTAAATGGGATTATGGGTAATACGCAATTTATGCAAAGTAATTGCTTCGTGGAAAAGATAATTAATTATGACCTACATACAAAACTGACTTACAATAAAATATTGAGCTGACTTATGTTTTGCGGTGCTCGCAGTAAGAACTCTTTCAATAGTTGTTATCTGATTAAGATTCTAGCCTTTATGAAGAGATTTACTTCAAAGAACAATTCAGGAAGATACAGTCTTCAATCGTGTGACAGTTAATGAATTCATACGAAAAAATACCAATAAGTTAGTCCATTTATTAAACTTTCATTTTAAGTGAATTGAACGATTGATGAAATTGCTTTAATTTGTTTTAAAGAAAAGTGTTGTATTTCTAGTTTCAACGATTTAACTTTAATTAATGAGTTTGTGTTAAAAATATATGTCAAATGTTAACTAAGTTCATCATTAGTAGTGTTGAATTATTTGTTCAATTAATGCCCGTGTTTATGTTGACTGAGAAGAAAAGTACCTTACCATTGTATTTTACTGGAACTTGAAAGGTAAAATGTGTTTCCTATACACGCTCATTGAATTCAATAATTAAATTAAAAACTGAGAATATGTCATGTATTATGTCAGGCAGTTACATGATGCACATTCAACCCCGAAATAGATTTTGATATCTAAATATTAAAGTTAGTTATTTGCTGATTGTGACAAAACAGTCCCATAACATTTCTTTCCAATGCCTAGACATACTTCAATTTTCAGATAATGGTTATTTCTTGTCTTGCCTACTTTCATTACGAATTTATAAAATATGGAGAATATCGTGAATCTTTCTGTTGCAGACTTAAGATGGTGTGGGAAAGATACATTGAAGTGAATTCTAACCAACAGGATTGTCCTGCAGATGAAAAGGTAAGCATTCATTTAGGTTTACACATGTAAACTTGAGGTGTATTACACAGCTGCTAGGGACAATAAGATTTTTTTATTTAAAAAATTTGTAAAAACTCTAATCTTAATGAAGAATTTTGTTTAATCCTGACTTCGGTACTAACTAGACTAACCCAATTTGGCTTTCAGATCTTTGGAGAACCAAATTATTTTCTTTCATAATTTGTTTCCAAGTATTAATTTAGTGGTAATCTAATATCCATCTTGTTCAGTATTCAAGTATTAGTTACAATTTTGTAGTTTTTGTATTTCACTGGAAATTGTTTTCGGGAATCATAAAATAAAGGCTCTGTGAAATTTCACAATATCTTATCCCAAATAGTTACTATAAAATTATGTAAACGAAAACAATCAAGTGAATTAAAGTTATCCGTGAAACATTAAACAGGTAATTACATATATAAATAATTTAAGTAAATCATCTTTATGCTCATTTAAAAATGTTAAATCTTAGTGTTGATTTACTATATTAAATATCCACTTATTTTGGTTTAAATCTTAAATTGTTTCAGAATAGTTATAATTCTGAAGGAAATAGTGTTAATTCAGACCCTGGTTTGAAATCTCCTGAATTTGAAGCTCATGTTCCAGTACGTATATATTTCAAGCATATTTAAAGTATATATTAGCTGCATGTGACTGTTTGCTTGTGCTTTTATAATTTACAGGATGATTTTGAGAGCTCATCTGTTGAAGATGATAGTTTGACAGTTGAAGAATTTGTTCTCGTTGAAGATGTTTCACTTGTTAAATTAGAAGATCCAGTAAGTTGATCTATTGTTTGAACTTTTTGTCTCAGTTTCCAACTAACTGAAAGAAATAAACACTAGAATTGTGCTTATGATTATAACATAAATTTATGTAAGATACATTTTTAGCAGTTATATTAATAATTTCTTTTTGTTTGCACTCTTTTTCATTTATAGTAGGGCAGTTAATTTTTTGTTGTTGTGGTCAGTCCAAGTCATTAGTTTTTTAAATAATTTAATTTTAATTTCAGGAAATACTTGCTTCATTGAAATCCTGTGATTCAAATTTATATGATCACCGGAAGTTGATGGGTTCTTTGGAAGTTGAAGCTAAACAAGGAAGGTCAGTTAAAACTGTTTTGATATCATTGAATTCTACAACTCAATTAAGAAATTTTTGTATGGAATGTATGGAGTTTATTTACAGCAATGACCTCATATGCTCAAACAAGCCCTATCATTAATAAATCGTAGTGGCCCACTTGGTGACATCGTCCCATGTTACTACAGTCTGTTTAAAATAAGAAGCCCTCTGGCTGTTAAGGTGTGAGCATGAGTCATCCAATCACAGAAATGGTGCTTGACAAGCCCCTTTATTTAGAGGACTGCCATTGGATGATTAAAGGTCTCACGCCTTAACATCCAGAGGACTTCTTTCAAACAGACTATAGCACTATATATATATATACACACAAATTTATAATGGAATTATAACAATGACATTTATTTACTTGTTTGGAGAAATTATAGTCACAAGATATGGAAGGAACTAATAAGACATGTTGTTGCAGTAGTAATTAGTTTCCAGTATTATATGGTCTTTCTCCTTGTTTTCTCTGACTATGCTACTTATTTAGTAGTAAAAGGCTTCATGATGATGTGATGCAGAAACTGGCATTGCCCTTTTAATATCATATGAAGGAAATTGAAAACGGAGGATGCAGAAAGTAGAGGCATGCAGCCAAGGGTTGACTCAGCTCCCCGGGCTATAGTTTAAGGACCCTACCTGGTATTATTCGGAAAAAGATGCAGGGGTAACCCTAGAAAACCTGCATCAGGTAGGTTGAGCTTTTTGGTACTATTGTCACACCTTTCCGAATGACGGGAAACAAGTTTGCTGTGGGGTCACAGCATTCCTTTCTCCGTGTCTCCACCAGTTTCAGGAGCCAGTCGGCCAACCGATCCAATGGATTTATCGAATAACTCCTACCATATGCCCAAGGTCTTCGCCCCCAGTGCGTACACCTCCTAAAATAGAAGTAAGTACCTCGGCATGTGAGAACCTTGAAACATCCAGAGGGTGTACAAGGCTTTCCCAGAGGAAAGCCCTGAAATCAATCTGGGGAAAAATACCTGCCGAGAGAAAACTCCCAAGGGCACTTTGCCGGGAGAAGTTTGCTCTTCATGAAGTCCTGAAGAACTTGCAAGTATATCAAAGAATTCAGTCCTGTTGCTAACGCTGTTTAAATTGAATTGAAAACATCAGAAACATTAATTTCAGTATTCTTCCCTTTATTTATACAAAAATTCATACAAAAATGAAATGTTAAGAACTAAAACTTAAAAGAATACTTACTAAATATTTATTTTATTGACCACAGGAAGCAATTCCACAAGGTTGAAGGGATACAGTTGGTGTAGATTAAAATATCTATTTCTATTATTTTGAGAAAAAATTCTAAAAATGAAGTAAAATCCTTTGATAAAATACACCTTTATGAGTAAATAAATCTGACTTAATGAAGCAAAGTGTTAAATTTAGAAATTAATGTGTATGAAATTTATTTTGAAAAGTATGTCTAAAATTAAGGAGAATCCTATGCTAAATTACATGTTGCAAATAAAGATATTATAGTATGTATTCAATCTTTATTTTGGACATGAGGCATATATTAACGAAAACATATGTCAAATTATAATTAGAAATGAATATGTATTAAATCATTTTATTTTAATAATAATTATTTAAATAATTTAATCTGAAGTGAAGGAATTGTTGGTGTAAAATATTATTAGTTACGAACTTTTCGTGTCGGATATTATACTAGACTTTATTTTTTGCAACATTTTCACAATTTTTCTTTGATAAAAATAATTTTATTTTTTCAGAATTATAAATCAGAAAATTGAAAGAACAGTTAAACAACAAATTTGTATATGTAAGAACTTATTAATATTCAGTGTTTATGATTTTGATCTCCCAGGTTTAAGCTCTCAATATGATTTACAGAGAATATATTATGACATTACAACCGCCAATTCAAGTCTTCTAAAATTTCAAATCCCTGATAATCCAATAATAATGTTAACAACTGTTACAGGGGTAGGAGAAGAAAGAGTATTCCTAAAAAAACAAAAGTTGCTGATGAAATGGGTAAGTAGTATTATTTAATTTATAATGCATCTGTATACTTAGAACATCATATTTTATAGGAATAAACAAAGTGGTGTACTAAAATTTATAATAATAGGGTTATAATATTTATTAATTTTGAGCAAAGACTTTTCTATGTAAATACCTTGGTTGCCAATAATTTGGTTTATCATAATCAGTTTTAAAATTACACATTTTTAAGTATTCTGTTTTGTTTCAAGGTGTTTTTTAATGGCAGGTTAGAAAACTCGTTTAAGAAGATTCCATTTACTTGAATGTTTACAAAAATATTAAGTTAGTTTTTACATTACAGTGTTCATTTATTATTAAATTGATAAAAATGGTTCATTCTACTTATATATAATACAGTTTATGAGATGTAAAAGTTAAATGACTCACAATACTCTACATATAAAGTTTTGTGGTTTATGCCATAAAATGTTGGGATTAAAAGTATGAATTTTACAATCTCCAATATACCAGACAAAATCATGTGAAAAATTGAGAGCTTAGTTTGTTTGGTGTGTATTTCAAAACTACATATGGACAACATGTGCCAGTTTATGGTCTACAGTGTGACATGAGCCTTTTATTTATACTTAATTACAATCATTTAATTTTCTGAATATATATATGATGATTATTCTGACAATCAGTTTTATTAGTTTATGTTCCAGTGTGTGATAATATAGTGTGTATTTAAAAGTTTTATTTTTGTCTGTTATTAATGAATAAAGCAACATATGATTTTATTTGTTTAATTTAGTACAATGGTTTGGTACATATGTATACTCTTCAGGTTTTCTTTGTGTAGAGGAGACATTTATAAATAATTAAATTTGGAGAATGTGTAATATAAACCAAGAGAAAAGAGAGTGATCAAAACTCAACATACTACTCACCAAATTATAGTAACATCTTAGTATCAAAAACACAACATATTTAACAAATTCAGTGAATTGCACAATTTCCAAATTTAACTCTGAACCTAAATGTTGTTCCTTTCTAAATTAAATAAAATGTATGTAACAGGTCATAAATGGTTATATTAAATAATATGTATATTTTACAGGTTCATGTCATGTGTGGCAGATAACAAAGTGGCTTCTTTCTGAAGATAAAGAACAGCTAGGTATTTTTAAACTTGAAGAGCCTTGTGGAACTGAAGAAAACTGTATTGAAAATGATATTGTTGATACTTCATTTGAAAAAACGTCTTTACTAAAAAATGATGAATCTCCCAATACTGATATTTGTGATGAGGTTGATAGAGATAGTTTCACATGTCATTATTGTTCCAAAAACTTTTACGTTAAAAAAGTGTTGGAACGTCACATAATTATTGCACATTTATTATCAGCAAAAAATAATTATCCTTGTGTAGAGTGTGATGCTGTTGTGTTTAAGTACAAGACAGAATTAATTAGGCACATGAAGACTTTTCATTATATTTGTGGCATTTGTTATGAATCGTATGATCCTGAAGAAGGATTGAAAAAGCATCTTGAAAGTCATATATCAGAAATGATATTTTCCTGTAATCAATGTCAGAAAGGATTTAGTCAGGAGAAGGATTTGGAGCAGCATCTGTTAACTCATCGGAAAATGTATGCTTGTACTCTTTGCCCTAGGAAATTCTATATTAAAAGTCTTTTCAACTCTCATATGCAATCTCATTCAGGAGAAACCCCATTTCAGTGCAATCAATGTATGGAAAGTTTCACTACAAAACAAATGTTAAGAATACATGTTAAAGTTCATACGGGTGAAAATCCATTTCAGTGCAAGCGATGTTTAGAGCGATTCCCTTGTTATTCAGTATTACAAATGCATCTTAAAATACATGAGAGAAAACAGAGTTTTTTTTGTAAGCTTTGTGCAAGTACTTTCATGGAGGAGGAAGAATTTGTTAAGCATCAAAATGAGCATGCACTTAAAGGTGAAGGATTTGTTTGTAAGATTTGTGCAATCACTTTCATGAAGAAGGAAGAGTTTGTTAAGCATCGAAATGAGCATGCACTTAAAGGTGAAGGCTCATCATTTATTTGTTCCAAGTGCGATGTCAATTACACTAGTAAAAGTGAGTTTGTCGCTCATTTGAAATTGTGCACTATCTCAGAATCCTGTGTTGGTAATGATACCTCAGTAAAAAATAAAGATTCTGATAACAATGCTAACACTAAGAAAGTTGAAACAAAGTCTCCTGTGTGTACCCCTAGAAAAAAAGCTACATGTCCTAAATGTTCAAAAACTTTTACACTCAAAAGGCGTTTGTTGCTTCACCTTAGATTACATGAAACAAGCTAAATATTTTTTACTGAGATAGTTTGAAATGTGAGATTTTGATGTTTTTTGTTACAAATATTTTTCCATAAAAACTATAATTTATAGAATGAAAGAATAATTAGAACTAACTTGTGATATATAAGTGCAACATTTTGGAAGTGTGGAGTTCTTTTTAAAAGCATAATAAAATTTAATAGATTAAAAAATAAGAATTTTGTGTACATAAATTAAAAATATGTATTGAATGTTTATAAATGAATTGTGCATGTTATAAATACACAACTATTTTGTACCTAACAAAATTTCTAAAAAATATTTGTTGAATAAAGATAATATATTATTTTGTACCAATGCATTAACTATATTATTTCACCCCACTTCAATAAATTTATTCAAACTTTAATACATCATTTAATATTCATTCAGGTCCAAAATACTTTATATACATAAGAAGAATAAATAATTGACAAATTTGGGAAAAAAAGTGAAATAAATCAAGTGTTATTAAGCTTTAAAACTCTTACACTTTTCCTGTCTTCATGGTACTTTTCACTTCAGTGTAAATCTCCATTTTGTTTAAACAAATCTTCATGTCTTCCTAGTCTGGTAAATCACCTGTGGCTACTTTTAATTATTATTGAAATCCATGTCAAATGCACATTGAAACCTGAATAAAAACAACAGTTTCTGATGTTTTATCAAAGACCACTTAATGTTTTCTTGCGTGAAATCAATATTGCTTACTTTGCATTTCCATCAACAGGAGCTTTAAGTGTGCCCATATTCTACTGTTCTCAAAACATTTAGCAACTTGAAAACTACATGTATTAGTTATATTTGTCAATCTAATATTTATATTATACAAAGACATATTTATATGTTAGTGGATGACTGAACGTATCACTCCAAATACAGAATGTGTCATGTAAGACGACATTCTGCAATTGACCCATTAGGCCAAGGCTCTCAATGGGCAGAGCCAAGAAAGCAGAATGGATGATGGTACCAATATGTGTACAGCATGAAAAAGAAAACAGGTTTCTTTGAGTTTGTTTATGTAATATAAGTTTAAATCAATGAATAAGTTATTAATATTCCTTCCGTGAGGGTAAGTGTATTTTATTAAAAGATAAATTTAAATGACTAATTTACAGTTTTGTTCAATTGACCATATTTATAATGTCTATATAAAGAAAAATCGACCAATTTACAATTTGAAGTTTTACTCAATTACTGCTACGTTTCCTCTTTGCATTTGAGATTTCATCATTTACAAATGAATTAAACATTATATTGGCAAAAAACGGTCAAAATGTAAACATTCTCGATCTGAACTGTATCCATGGATAGATAAACCTGAAGTTTATCCCCAAATGCAAGGACGAAACGTAATAGTAATTGAATAAAACTTCAATCCAAATTAAAAAATGGGTCGCCTTTTTCTTTATATAGACATTATAATTATGGTCATCTCCTGATCATTCTATATTTTCTTATTTGACTGAAAAGGAAGGATAATGTTCGAGAGTGCGTGTTTTGGGACTGTGCTTGTGTTATGCCACTGCTCTTCCCTTTGACCCTTCTGAGAGATTTGGGCTGAAAGATACGAGAGATCCTGTTGGCATTTTATCTCGAGCCAGCATGGACGAGAGGTGAGTCACTTTGGTTTCAGTTCGGTAGTCTGTACTATTTTCTACGTGTGTCGAAAGTAATGACAGAAAAGGGAGATTAAAAAATATTAAAAGCTACAGTACTTAGTAAATTAAAAACTATGAGAGAATATTTTGGTGAAGCGTTAACGCTAATTAACAAAAAGTGTCTTCTTGTTTTTTAAGTGGAATATTACGTTTTCCATTAAGAATACATTTACCGTCTAGTGCTAGAATATTTAATAGCTACTATTGGTAAATGCCATTTCATTTAATTAAAACTTTTTATAATTGTTTATATGTGTTATATGTAAGTTGAAATGATGGAACATCAATATGGGTTCAGGTAAATTAAGTTTAATAAAAAGTAAAATATACGAAAGTTTATATGGTCGAACATGTAATTTATGATTTCTGGTCCTGGAAAATACTGGAATAACATTACTGAAATGTTCTAAGATTTTAGGAAAACAAAACTTTGCGAAAAATGCCTGCCATAATCAAATGAGTCTTAAAAACCGAGGAGGTTATTATTAGGTAGGCTATTGTATAAAATAATGAACTAGTTTTTAAGAATTATTAACTGAAATTTCAAGGAACAATTCAACAGATGCGGAGAGAAGGCCGGAGAAGGAAATAAGATACATAATTACAAAATTCATATCGTTATAGAAGACGGAGGGTTGGTAAAAGCAATGCTATCTAGGATGGAAGTGACAAAATAGATCCAATGTAGAGCAAAACAAAATAGGACAGTATTATAAAATACGTTTCAAATTTTAACATAAAATAAGAATTTTAGGAATCTGGAAAACTATGGTATGAAGTGTTTGAGGTTCTTGGAAAAGCTTCCGCTGCAGAAGAATATTGAAATTAAGTTGAAAGACAAAATAATGAATTAGAAAATTTTCTAATCGGGGTTTGCTGTATTTCGGAGGAATTAATTAGAAATTTAGTCAGGGATATAATGAGTACAGTAAGGGTAGAAATAATGAGAGAACGAGCGATAATTGGCTACAAATTTAGATAATTATGGATTACAATTAAATAAGGACTTTACTGTAACATCTGAATAACCCATTTGGTTAACTAGAAAAAAAACTAAAAGACGTTATTATAATAGTATCCTGATTTTAATTTTCTTTGTGAATGATTTCCTATCACGCGAATTTATTGGTGGAACCTTCCGTATTGTTTTGGGGGAAAAGCAAAATGTTAGTCTAATAACCAGAACTTAAACGATAAATTTCATCCCATAGTTGTTTCCAGTAGAATTTTCTTAATGCTTTCGTATTCCCTATGAAGTTATTTAACAAGAGAATTATCTTTCTATTGTCCAAAGTAAATTAATAATTGTAGAGTTTGTCAACGACTACTAGAAATTACTGAAATAAACGAAATTAGTGAGTGGTGTAAACACTCAAATTAATTTTGAAAAATCCTTCATCAGTCATTCCTATTTATAAATAATTTATTTCTATTTTTTTAATAATTTAATAAAGTTGCAGTATATTTATTTTTTGTGGCTTCTAAAATGCTGCATAATTTCTTCCTTTTGTTTCTATTGTTTTTTATTTTCAAATCGTTGCAAGGCTATTACGTAAGAATAATTCTGCGTTCCTGACAATTTAGTCGTGAAATTGTTTATCAAAAGGACTTGCCAACTTCTCCGATGGATGCGTCACATTTTTGCCGACACCGGTGACAACACGATATTGAATTTTGAAGATAGCTGAGGAACTGAATCGTGTTTTTTATGTGGTTTCCTTAAATAATTTTTATGCGACAGCGTCGCGTTGGTGCGAGGTTCTGTTTGGAAAATGTTTCTACTGACAGGCATAAAAAAGGAATTTCAGAGTAGTTCTGCAGAAAAAGCTTAAAATGAAGTTGACAATATACTGTTTTAAATGTGGTAAAATTGTTTATCTGAAAGTGGGTGTGTGTAATAAATTTACGTATGAGATAAGTGACAGTTTAATCATTCATATTTTCGTCGTAATCCACAATTCCAGGGTGATTCAAGTGGATCACTTTTAACTAATATGGGGGTTTCCCGCGGTTGGGAGAAAACCATAATTCTCTCTCAATTGTTTTTTAAAACAAAAATCGTCAAAAGCCGGAACAAATAGCTTGTGAGGATGAGTATGAACGCTATTAACGAGTCCACTATGAATAGCTATGCAGACGTACATCTGCACTAAATCAAGCAGCGGTAAACATGGAGGTCTTGCCCTCGTGCAATTTTGTAAACAGCGTTATCAGGTTGACAAATACTGGGTGTATCGCAAATAAACATTAGCAGGGAGCGCTAATTTTAGACAAGTTATCAAAATCGATCTAGAATACTGTGACTATCTCACTCTAAACGACTGAGCCGTCACGTTGTTTATGTATATGATGTGTGATGCTTCGTTTGTCTTAAATAGACTTTATTTATTTATTATGATCAATTTTGTACTTTTCAAAGTAATATCCTTTTCCAATCTTGGAATCACTTCTAGAACTCACTTTCCTTCAGCGATTCTGTTTTTATCTCGTCAATGGTGCAAAGCGTCGTCCTTATAAGGTTCGTTTCAGTTTTGGGAATGAAAAGAAGCCACAGAGAGCCATGCTTGGTGATTACTAGGACTGAGGCATAACAAAAGTTTTGTTTTTCACCAAAAAAATCACGAATATGCAGTGAGGTGTGAACAAGAGCGCTATCGTGAAGCAGATTCCACGGCCGGTTTTACCACAATTCGAGGTATTTTTGTCTGATTGATTCACGCAAAAGGCAATAAATAAGTTCTGTCTGTATGTTTGCATCGAATAAGCTCCAAAACTCTCAACGGATTTCAATGAAAATTTGAGGGTTTAAAAACAAGAGATTTAACTTAAATATTCGAGCATATTTGATTTCGATATATTGCAGAAGATATTAATATTATATAAATATCAATGTTAATTCTACGGGAAGGTTTCTTGGCATACGTGCATTCTAATCTCCAAAAAGTGATTGCGGGTTGCCTATAATCTTGATTTATTTATGCTCCGAAACGGCTTAATGGATTTCAATGAAAAATTGAGGGATTGAAACGGGAATTTTATCTTAAATTTTTGTGTATGTTTCATTTGGATATCTTGCAGAGTTCCGAAGGTATAAATGTAAATATTTGTAAATCCACGGAATTTCCGCGCGAAAGGTGGCGTGAAAACCAACAACAGCGAGTTAAAAGTCATATTAGGCGTTACAACACCATTCATCCCTCTTACTGTGTTATTATAAGAGTAATTTTGGTACCATGAGAGAGAGAGAGACGGAGGTAGGGCGAGTATTCTCTCTCCTTCTATTGTTGCAGTAGGATTTGAGCCGACAGAAAGTTAACTCCCTGAGAAATAATAAACTTCTTGGGATCATCGATACGATTTATACGTAAATGGGTTTTATTTGTCGCGTCAGGTAAATTATAATATTTAGTAACTGCCCATTTTGAAAAGCAAATAAAATCAATATATAATTGTCTGTCTGGAAGTTTGTATCGAATTGGCTCAGATACGTGTTCAAAACCAACTGCGAGTTATAAGGTTTGCCCTGAAGGGATCATAAATAAATTATATCGTACTTTTTATATATTGAACTTTATCAAAATTCTGTACCTGTTATTTTGTTCTTATGGCAAAATAAAAAGAGCAATAACCGCGTGAACGAAGTAGCGGGTATAACTAGTTAACAATACGACCAGTAGGCAAAAAGTCATGATCCACTGCGCCATCGAAATGAAAAAAAAAACAGTGAAGGGTTTCGGTCTTTGCTCTTCAGGCAGCTCCCATTGGAACGATTGGGCCTCGATTTCAACGTTACACCCAGACGTCCGTGTTTCGTCACGAGCTATGACTGTTTTCATATGGCGTTTCTCGCCATGGAGTTTCTTGCCATAGCTAGAGCGTTTGTGAGTTAAACAAAATTATCTTTAATATAGTATGAAATCAAATATTGTTTTACTTTGTAATTCAACCCCATCTGAAATTGAAAGAGACCCTTCATTTTATGCCATTACAAGGTGTATAATTCTTCAAATAAAATGACATGGACAATTAGGTGAAGTCGGGGCTGGTAGTGCTGGGATTTAGTGAATAGGGGTGGAACGTTGTAACTGGTCAAGGAAGAAGTCCCGGCAGCCGACTTGCACCTTGTGAATTTATAATTTTTACAGCATTTCGACACAAGGGAAGCTACAAAAATCCTCGCTTTTAACGGTTTATATTCGTAAACTGTGTGTCTTAAGATTCATATAAGTTACGTATCAAATCTGCTTGTATCAAGGCTCCGGGAAAAAAATTAAACTGAAACTTACGTCCCGGGTGGAACGGTATACTACTGTATAGGGCAAATTGTAAGGTGTTCCTAAAAATAAGGAAATACAGACAGATTCATCTCATAAGAACGAGTTACAGGATTCTGCACCCAAAATGAATAGATCTAGAAAAAAAGTAACGGACAAAGGCTGTGCAGTTGCAAAAAAAAATTCTTTCAGAAAGAGAAAATTGATAAAGCGATCCAACGTACGCAAAATAAATACAAGAAAGGAAATACATAAGTATTAAGATTTTTCTTTAATTAAATTAAATTTATTGTATTAATTGTAATTAGAAAATATAGTACCCCGTTCGTCAGAACGAGAAATTTGCAAGTTTCTTTTTAAAGATGATACATCAAAAATCTAAATTATTTGTTTAAGTTATATTGATATTAGATTAAGTGAGTAATCGAATAAAATAATGTTTCCTACTTTTATGAATTGATTTTTCTTTTTCCATAATTTTACAAAAATTGTTAAACAATAAGCGTCCCGTTCAGCCGCGACTTACCCTGCGCTTAAAAAACATACTAATTTAATTTTTTCGTATTTTTTCCGTTTTTTAATACTTGATAATTTTTTTACGTCTCCAGTTTACGTTTGCCGCCCGTTTCTCTGCCGTGGCTGAATGCGTACTTCAAGCACAGGGACGGCCCCTTCAAGTCTGGCAGCATGTGGCTGCAGGACAAGAGGGAGGCCGATGGCGCTGAAGGACTCTGGAGGATCCACGACCAACTCTACGACCTCACAGACTGGATTCACAGGCATCCCGGGGGTTCCGACTGGCTCACTCTCACCAAGGTATATATCAAACAACTATAGATGTGTAGTTCGTGAGCGCGAGAGAGGCTTGTTGCTTTACAATTTGGCGTAAACCTGCCGGCAGATAAATAATAAAATTACTTATACATAATATTCCTCATCTAAAATAATAAATGTCCTTTGAAATATCTATACCCATGAAAGAGAAGAAAAGAGAAACTACAAGAATTGCATTAACTTAACACTTCACTTCACTTTGACTTTAACATTTAAATTCGACTATGCAAATTAACCACTTCACACGTTTTCTGAGATTTGTCCTAAATTTATTTTCCTGTAGAGGATTTCCTCCAAACACTCCCACAGGTAAATTATTCCGGTTTTTGATGGTCATATTCAAGAATAAAAATTTGCCAACATCTGGTTTTTGTTTTCTATAGTTTAATTTGAATTGATGATCCCATTGCATTTTAGAGTCAATTCCAATCAACGGCTTTTGACCCGTATAAGCTTTGAATAGCAAATGCAGCTTTGCATTCTCCCTCCTTTGTGACAATATCTCCCAACCTAGTTGTTCTACCTTTTCTTTGCTATGACCCGGCCCTACTTGCACATAATTAGCAGAACTTTTCTGAACTTTCTCTAATGAGAAAAATTCTAACCAAGGACAAATCTGTCACCTCCTTCCCTATTTTAAATTCCTCATTATGAAATGTTAGGAAAATAATCCATTAGAGAGAATTAAAAATAGCGAATGCATGTATGTGGCTGACTCCGATGTAAAATTTGGTATATTTAACCAAAATATTCAGAGCCTTAGAAGTAAAAAACTCGAGTTAGAAACATTTTTATCACTGCAAAGTATCCCAGTTGACGTATTAGCGTTAACTGAACATTGGCAATCTAGTCCTGAAGCTGAAAATTTTCCAATCACGGGCCATAAAAGACTAGCGAACTTTAATAGAAGTGCACTTAAAAATGGAGGTTCATGCATTAATGTAAAGAAAGAGCATTCCTCCAATTGCAATGCGAGATTTGATAAATAGTCTTATAGTAAAGAACAGGTTTTCGAATGCAGCTCAATTGAAATCACAACTGGTAAAAGCATAAAAAATTTAGTAGTCTTACGTATTTATCGAAATCCAGTTAGTAATGAAGACATATTTCTTGAAATTTTGTATTCGATTATTTCAAAAGTTCATAAAGAAGGGAAAGATATCTGTGGTGATTTTAACATTGACAAAATCGTTAACTTCACAGCAAACACATACAGTGTATCTCCTAACTTGGAAAACCTTTCAGAGCACGCGCCTTTTCTTGGTCTGCTGATTGACAATAATTTGGAATGCAATCACCACATTCAAAAACTATCGGGAAAACTCAGCAAACTTTGCTTTACATTACGAGTGTTAGCTCGGTAAACCGACATAGCTACATCAAAAATGATGTACAATGCATATTTTCATTCTGTCATGTGTTACGGTATTGCAAAGTAGGGGTTATTCGCATCATGCGCTTCACATCTTTAAACTATGTACGAATAGTATCTGGTGCGGCGTGGAATACCACTTGCAAGCCTTTGTTTCGTAAACTTGGAATTCTAACCTAGCCTTGTACGTATATTCTAGAAATTTTCAAATTTGTATGGGGCAACATCAATCTATATGCTGTAAACGGTTCAAGCCATTCATACAACACAAGAAATCGCTCTCAGCTCCGTGTAGAAGAACATCGTCTAAGCCTTTTTGAAACAAGGATTCATTATTTCGGTATAAATCTATACAATACTCTTCCGGAAGAAATAAAAGCTTTAAAGGTTCAAAAATTGTTTATAAAGAGTTGTAAATCTCTGTTAATGAATGGAGCGTATTATTCACTCAAAGAGTTCGTAGATAGGAAGGACTAAAACAGTTTGCTGGTGTCCTACCAAAATCTTCTATTATTTTAGAACTATACTCTACTAGAATTTAACTGCTGACTTATTTTCTTTTTCATGTTCGACGGGAACCTACGCACGAACTTCTGCTGCCTCCTCCGTCGACTGAAAATTGAAGATTAAATTTTATCTTTCCTCTTTTTGTTCTTAAATTATTAATTTAAAGTTTTGTATATTTCTTGTAATATTATATTTGACGTATCCTATTTCCTCAACCGAGGACTAATGGATTGAATAATAAATCTCAATCTCAAACAGAAAATAAGCTATTTGTGGGTAACCACCATATGATTGTAAAATGTGACTGAGTGAAGGCAGATTCAAACTTATTAATTAATGTGAAATGAATGTAGGGGATAAACTATTTTAAATTTGAATAAATAATATGTAAAAATGAAAAATCCATCTACTCTATATTTATCAATTTACAGTATACTACAATTTGATCACTTTGAAGTTACAAGGCCACATATTTATTTATGATGAACACTATATTTACAATATTTATACAAACTAAATATCTAATAAACTAAATACATGAGTTCTATAATAAACCTTCTCATGGAGCAGAATACAAACAGAAATCCTACTCGGAATTTGCATAATCACTCTAATACTTCATTATTTCAAATTTCGTTGACGGTGGGACACGATCCTGCCTAATAAAAATTATCTGTCTTCTCTGGGAGGAGCCGTTTGTCCCACTCTACCGACGTTTTTGGGGAAAACGCTATCTTTGCTCATCACACATTGCCGCCAAATTTCAAAGACTTGGGAAAAATCTAAGTTGCGCAATCGTGCCGGAGTTTTCTTACCCCTGTCAGTAACCTAAAAATTCCCTCACGCTGCTGGCCTTTGATTCCGTATGTAGTTGTGTTTTACCATTACAAATGTATTTAAATAAACGTTTATTTGAAATTTTTTATTACTTAATTTTATGTCATCAAGCATAGAGACCTATTATTTAATTATTTCTTACTCTTCTCACGTACACAGATTGTGCCAAGTTATGAAATTAAACGTTTTAAGGAGCTCCAATTCTATGATGAATAAATGTTATTTACGGCGTATAATCAGGATTAACACATCTTTCAGTAGCATAATATTTATTGTTCTTAAATCAGCTATGTTTCTCTATTTCAGGGAACAGACATCACAGAAGCATTTGAATGTCACCATATTTTCAACACGGCGGAAAAGATTTTGAAGTCCTTCCACATCCGAAGTGCTAAGACGCGCCGGAATTCCCCGTTTACGTTCAAAGAAGATGGGTTTTTCCGAACACTGAAGAAGCGAGTGGCAGAGAATCTCAAGGGCACTAACATATCTGGAGGAACTGTCTTCTCCAAAATGCTGGCTGACACTCTGATGTTCACCACCTTGGCTCTTAGTGTTTTGGCCGCCACTAAAATGTGTTTTCTGGTTGGGACACTTGCTGGCTTCTTCCTGGCCTTCACCCTCACGTGTTCGCACAACTTCATTCACCAGAAAAACAACTTTAGGATGTACTACACCGACCTTTCTCTTGTCTCTTCCAGGTATATGTACTACTTTGAAACATATCGTATAGCTCAGGTCACTTTCGTCTGGTGTCAGACGGAGTATTCTTGTACTCATTTTTGTGTGGTTAGTTCCGCTTGAAAGTAGCAAAAGTAACAGTTCAAAATGATGCATGGTTGAAAGAATAAATACATTAGAAGTTGATAAATTATGATAAATGATGTTAGGATTTAGAAACAATATTACAATTTGTTTTGAAATGCTAAATAATTTATTAATGAAGTCATAATTTAAATAAATTCCTATCCTTGGCTTTATTAAACTTTGATTCAAAATTGAAAGAAATGCTCAATCCTATTGTATTTCTCGTATAAATGATGAGCACCCGAACCATGACGATCAAGCTTCTTGGCAGCGATAAATGCTGGAACATAGATTTTCATTTGTTCTATTTATTGATTCAATTAGCCATATACTGAAGAAATAGAAGAAGTCAAACCACTTCAAAAATCAATGAGAAACAAAGAAATTCACACACATACAAATAAGAATAATACGAAAATTGCACGCAAATGTAGGAACCAAATATTGAATATATATTAAATAACCGACTTGAAAATAACAACAAAATTAAAACTGGAAAGTTCTGAAGTGGCTTAAGTAAGCTGGATGTTATTAACGGCGAACTTCTATGTGTGTAAAATATTTGTAGGATCCATCTGTCTCACTCAAATATTCTCTAATTCCTCATTGGGAAAAATACTACTTTAAAATCGTTAATGTCCCTATTTACAAAGGCACTAACCCCTTGGAACATATTTTGGAAAACAGTATTATTCAATTCACTTTGGGTTTGTCTGATAAAGGCCCAAATTTACCGGTAAAATTTTTAATTCAGTTTATAGTTATATCAAGGTTGAAATCTTAAAAATTTCAAATATATATAAAATGAACAGTAATTCAGTATGAAAACTGGATATACTTTTAAGAACCTAAAATCACATAAACCAGTTCAATATATTTAATCTGTCGCTATTTTAATTGAAAACGACTTATTAGCCCCAAACATTGGAAACATTCATAAATTGAGCTCTCTCTTATGTTATTTGTACCTTTCTATTAATCATAGTTTTAAGTGACCAAACAGCACATTATTAATGGTATTCAAAATTTGTAAATAATATTGTGAATTGACTAAATGGTTTGGCTTTTCATTATTTTCAGAGATTACAGAGTTACACACGTTCTGAGTCACCACCTATTTGCAAATACAATTATAGATATGGAATTATCTTTGTTAGAACCTGGCTTCCAATTTCTACCCTGGGAAGGAAAGAGTTGGTGGGCTCGTTTTGGGCCCTGGATTTACAGTCCAATTTGGTATTGCTTCTTGCTACACATTGGCTTTGTTAACAGGTAAATTTCTATTATATTTATTTTAAATTCTTTTGATCGTTGACAGTCATAAGTCATTTTTTTCCAAAAAATCTCTTTGTTTCCTTAGAATATTGGATTCCTTTCTGGGCAGCAAAACCAAACTTTGCAAAGCCGAGCTCGTTGCCCTCATAGTTCCTGCGGTTATGATCGTATTTGGGAAAGTGTCAATGGTAAATGCTTTCATAATGTGGACATGGGAAGTTGCCATGTCCAGCTTCTTGTACCATGCGATTGGAATAAACGCGGCTCATCATCATCCTGACATCTTCCATGAAGGGGATGTTCCAAGGTAAAAAAAATTCATGTTGACCACTAAATATTACAAAATACCATTATATTCTTACAAAAATATTGTAGAATTACTACACATGGTTGTGAGTGTCATTTTTGATATCGAAAGAACATTAATCATATAACTTCAGATTCTTTCGGTGGATGGTTTTGGGACCATGCGGCTATTATCAACATTCTCAGTCGCATTTTGAAACATCATAATTGTAAACTCTATAATTACAATTGTAAGAAATTGTCGTAAATAATATTTATATATTTGAATGAGCCGTAATCAGTGAAATAATTTGGCGTGTGTTGTTGTTGTAATACTCAGTCCTTAGACTGGTCTGATGCAATCCTACCGGCTAACGTATTCTGCACAAACCTTTGCATTTCTACATAACTACTACATCCCACATCCTCCATAAACTACTTAGCGTATTACATCCCTGTCTCCCTTTCCTGTTCTTACCCTATACAGTTCCCGTTAAGATTATGAAGGATGTGGTAGCTATCTAGAAATGAAAAGACTTGCGCAGAATAGCATCAGACCAGTCTTCGGACCTTTTTCACTTAAAAACTTTTCAACTTTCGGTACACATTGATCATGAAAACACTTCGGACAAGAGTTCACAAGACTTCCAATGTCGTTTTTGTGCTCTATGAAAATCTTGAATAGAATTTCTGACCACATCCTTCATGGCTTGAGACTTATTCGACTTTCCTAAACACATTGGGGGTTGTCTGTGAGTGTCACTAGCCGTGGCGCAGGACACCCTACGATTATTTCTGTTCAGTACCGGATCATTTGGGTTTTAGTTGACCCGAGTTCGGTTAACCGTGGTTGTGCTATAATTAAATACGACAAACAGTTTAAATCGTAATAATTTAATAGACTGTATTTTCACGTCTGATTTTGTAAGAATAAGTAAAATTTTTCAACAAATTCCAAACAGGAAAAGAACAACGACTCGGTACTTATTTGTACCTTCGTCAGGTTATTAACCCAATTATCAATACATCAAGTGTCAATTTTAAATAGACAATATTTATAAACCAAACCACAAATTTTACAATATTTTAAAAGTCTCCCCGCGGCTACACGACAAATGTATCTGTTAGTGTTCTACCACAATTGAGCAAGTGAAAAGTTTGTAAGATATTTATGTTTGTAAATAGTGTATAAAGTATTTAGTTTTAATCATAAAAAGGCCGGCTTTGTAAATTAAAGTTTATTCAATTATTGTATACTAGCTGGGTATCTGGCGTTGCCTGGGTATTTATTTATATTATCCCGGTACAGTAATTAATTCTTGGTCAACGCAAACTAAACAGACAACGAAAACGTCTCAATATGAACCTGAAATATATTCCCAGTATTTACAGAGAATCCAAAATACCTCACGTACAATAGAAGGAATAAATATATTTTCAGTATTCTAACAAAATAAAATTTTTCCCCCACTATATGGTTAAATTTCCACTTAAATCGCATATTGAAGGTCATAATGTAACACAGCGACTCGCATTATACCGATTTCGACGCCAAAGTCGATAGTTTCGTTTTATTTTCATATTAGAAGTTAATAAATTTTAAAATTTATCTGACGCGAAAATAAAACCAATTTATAAATTTATGTATACATCGTATGGATGATCAACAGAAGTTAATTTTTCCTCAGCCTTCTGCAACAATAGATAGTAAGTGGGATGAATGATGTGTTTTTTTTGTTTTTTTTTTGTTGAGGAGGGGGAGAATGCATTTACGCATACCTCCGGAGAGGTTATGTGGGACTCAGACCGAAGTCTCCTACCCACTAAACTCCCACCCCCGTCCGTCCGTCCTTTCCCGCGGGACTGCCGTCAGGCATTACTTCACGGGAAGTAGTATGGCCAATGGCGCTTTGTCTACTCTTTATTTGCTACCGTGTGTATACCTATTTACATATATACCTATTTACATATATATACCTATTTACATATCGTCCTCATTCTTTTCTTCTATTCTCAATCTTTTTATTATGGATGCCGCAAAGTCCGCAACGCTGTTCCAGTTTTGTGGCGACCGCATCATAATCGCCGTTAGGTTCGCCGTAGAGATCTTCTGTGCGACTGCATATTCCAGATCGTCTCTCTCCAGTCCGAAACGGGGACATGTGAAGAATATGTGCTCTGCGTCCTCTATTGAGTCGCATGTATTACACATGGCATTTTCTACCAGGCAGAGTCTATGTCGGTATTGCCTGAAGCACCCATGTCCTGAGAGCAGCTGAGTCAAGGATCCGTGTATTTCCCCATGTTTCCGTTCAACCCACGCTTTAATATTTGGGATTAGACTGTAGGTCCATCTACCATTTTCGGATGTATCCCATAATGTTTGCCATCGGGCGATGGTCTTTTCCCTCTCTTCATTTTTCAGGACTTGAATATTTTTCTCCTTCCCCTTTCTGCGTTGGTAGAGGGCGCTTCTCTCTATTGCCAACAATTCGATGGGCGGCATGTCAGCGAGAACGCACGCTGCCTCGTAGGACACCGTGCGGAAGGCAGATGCCACCCGTAGGGCGCTTCTTCGGTAGACACTCCTCATAGGTCGGGGGATGAATGATGTAGGGACGCGTAATAGGACTTATAACTCGCAGTTGGTTTACACGCCGCGGCAATTCCAAGAAATCTTCCCGTAGAATAAATATTGTTATTTATATTCATATTATATTAATATCTTCTGCAATATATAGAAATTAAATATTTAAATTAATTTAATTTTTCAAAAGACTCCAATTTTCATTGAAATCCGTTGAGCCGTTTCGGAGAATATTCGAGACAAACATACGGACAGACAGTAGATAGTCAGACAGATAGACACTTCAATTTAATTTGTTGGTATATATTGGCATTTAAAATGTTAACTCAATGGTGTCTCATTGTTATATAATGATTATTTATATTTAACTAGTAACACAGCATCTATTCATTTCAATGCCGTCTATGATGAAATAAACATTCAGTCCGTGACAATAAAAGTGTTCAAGAGTGTCGCGCTCAACATCGTCTAATCACATGGTGTCTAAGAGGTTATTGTCGAATTAGATATTGTACCTGGGAAATGCCGGGCAACTATATAGTATTTATATAATTGCTTTTGTTTACGTCGCTTGAATTATGCTCGAAGTAATCTCAACTGCACCTCAGAAAGGAGCAAAGTTTGACTTTTTTTTCGTTTGTTTTTGGCTTAATCATATTTCAATTTTTTTGTTCTGTAAGGTTAACTGCAATAATTATTAAGAAATTTAATTTTAATTTCAGGAAAGACCTAGACTGGGGATTGCAGGTTCTCGATGCAGTTCGTGACCGACCGATTATTTCTGGGTCGAATCTCCTCGCTCTGACTTTCTTCGGACATCATGGACTCCACCACATCTTTCCAACAGTCGATCACGTTCGCCTCACGAACCTGTACCCCGTATTTCAAAAGACCTGCGAAGAGTTTGGAATGAACTACGAACCGTATTCGCAAACCGAGCTAATAATCGGTCAGTTTCAGCAAGTTGCAAGGAACAAACCACATCGTACTGCTCCTATAAAGAAAGATTGATCTTTAAGGCTCAAATTCATCAAGTCACGAATTCTCTTCTATTCATTGTGAAATTGAGTCATGATCCGTTGAATTTATTTTTCCTAATCTTCATCAGAATTCTTTTCTCTGAAAGTGTGTTACTTGAATACTTTCACGAAAAGTCCTAGTTGGCCTACTTTAAGTGCAAGTTTGTAAAGGGAAAATCGTTCTTATGGATCTTGAGTGTAACAATTTTTAGGTATGTTTTTTTGCATTAACATTCACAATTTATTATGCTTATCCATTATATTTTAATATTTCGTTACAATAAACGTATACAATTAACAGGTCTCTTGTTTTTATCCCAAAGACGTACAATGAGTTGACATTTCTCTTCTTGCAGCTAGTAATATCATATGTCGCTGTGTAGGTAGGATCAATTTCGCTAGGAGGTGCAAGATTTTTCACCGAGTACAGACAAATATTGGACTTCTGAAAACATAAGTTGTCAAAGTATCTATTAATAGAGGTAAGTTACGTAAAATCCATATAGGACGGCCACGAACTCTATTCGTGTATATTCGTAGGCAATAGATAAAAATAAAGTATTATGTTTGTTTTGAACTTCCTGACATTGTGAGACGCGTCCTTCACCAGTAGTACCAGTCATTGGAGACTTACGAAACAAAGTAATAACCACCGATAATGACTGTTACAGCCTTCACAGCTGCAAACATGGTAGCAAATTGCAAATATGCGATTTATACCAGAATATTGCGTCGTAACTGCGTTGTTAGTTAAAATAATTGAGAATTATGGAATGAAATTAGGCCGTAAATTTAAAAAGTTTATAACGGTAACTGAAATTCTCAACTCCAGTTGTATGTTTGAGGAAGTTTGTCTACCGCGAGCTGTAAACTTCAGTGACTATCAGAATATTGGGCATATATTACGCGGGGTAAACAAAACACAATACTACGCACCATTACAAACTCTCCCACGTACCTAAGAAATTCCGTCATCCTCCATAACATCAAAATTCCCAGTGCAAACTCAGTAATCTCCAAATCCATAACAAACCTAATCAAAAGCGCACTCAACCACCCAAACCCCACGATCCAGCAATTTCACAACAATCCTCCTCCACCTCCACGCTCCCGTCGCCTCCAAAGAAAACTCCCAATTGACCTCATCCTTCCCCCTGATCATTCAGGCACATCCTAACCCACACTACCATCATGCCCGCAGTTCACATCCTCATTAATCCTCCAAAAATCAGTTCACTGCTTGTCAATCCTCACACACCCACGTCGTATGCCCCTCACATACAATTAAACCCAACCTGTTCGGCTAAAGTAGGTTAATCAAACGGATTAACCTCCCCTCATGTAACCATGTAAATTATATACAATATTTTATCTTGATGTTTTTTTGTTTTCATATTGTATATACTATATCGAAATTGGCACAACTGAGAATCTGTAAAGATAATAGTTTTTATATAAAAATAAAAAAATAAAAAATACGCGGGGTTATATATTTGTAAACATGCAATGGTTGGTAACAGAGCAAAGAACATTCGAAGTCAAGGACACGATTCCTCCAAATATTCTCATTATCAAATTTATTTGAAACTACACATATCTTCAACAATTTTCTGAGTATTCGGAAAATATAGACTTATGATAAAGGAATCCTTATAATCATGATAATACGTAAAATGCAGCAAATTTTCTTTTTCTTCTTCTGCTTAAGCAGATCGAAGGTTATCTAGATAGCCTATAATTGGCATGAAATATCGTGGCACATGTACAATAATTCACATCACTTTTACCAAGAAAATTAATTAATCAAGTCTCATAGTTTGTAAACTTCTGTTTGCTGAATTCCCAAATTAGGGACGAAACGAAGTGCTTTCCTATATTTCATATTAAACTTGTTCTTACTTATTGGCCATTGTATTAATTTAGTTTGAACTAGTTTGTGAATTGAATAAATCAAATCCAAAAAATGCATGTAATTTAAACACATATTTTTATTAAATAAGGTATAAATGATACACTATCCTTTAGTTTATGCCACATAGTCTTCACAGTTTCTCTTATCACATATCTGAAAGCCGTAAAGAAAAAAAATCACTTTACATTCGCCTCAGTCAACTGCTATTTTTTTTTGTCGTTTAAACAGTAAGCTATTTTAATAAATTATCCAGCTTAAATTTTCAGTTGAAATGCTAACGAAACGAAATATTTTCTATACAAGCTGGCCTTTCAATCTTGTGCGCAGATATTTAGTATTAGGATTAGATTTGTGCGAGAATATTTGTCTTCTGCGTCTACTATTTTGCCGATTCTTTTCTTTAACACGTTACTGATAACTCTCTATTTTTGGGTGAACTGCTGTTTCTATAGACGATTTTTAAGTCGAACGCCAGATTGGCTTGTCGCTTTAATTGGTCGTAATGGGTGGCATATAGCTGTGAACAGCGTGGACTGGGTAGTAGGATTTAGATGAGTAGAATTAAGAACATCGTAAACAGATGGAAGCTATATAAACATAGATTCATGTCAGTTGATATCCGATATTGATATTTATAGTTATAACTTTTTTTTAAAAAAAAGCATGACAATCTAAGACATCCTCAGAGGTAGTTATGGCTTTAGAGGAAAAATGATCAACCGTTTTCCTGTACAATCCTGTAAGCAGAAACATTCAGTTGTGGCTCGTGACAATTTAAAGCCACATCAGTCTAAGCATCAATTTTTACTACGATAAGGATCTAAAATATTAATAACTAGCTGGAGAAACGGCGTAGCCCAGATATTATTCATATTATCCCGGTACATTATTTAACTATTGGTAAACACATGACTAAACCGGCATCGAAAACGTCACATTATGAACGTCAAATATACTCGGCAGTCAAAAATACTCCCGGTACAATAACAGGACTAAAATTTTTTTCAGTACTCTGACAGGATAAAATTTCTTTCCTACTTCAGGGATGAATTTTTTTACTTAAATCGAATATTAAATTTCATAATGCAACACATCGACCGGTTTAGACCCCCGTAAATGATAATTTCCTTGTTATTTTCATACCACTCATTTCCATCCCCACCTCTCACATGCTGCAAGGGATTGAAATTATGCACAAATATTGTCGGGGAAAACACTAAAAAACTAATTGACCTCGAGAAATATTTTCAATTCAAATATGAGACTTTGTATACATATATAATAATCAATAATTTTATTATATGTGTATATATATTTCATCAATTTCAACCCTCCTCCTAGGGAAGTCGTTCGGACGGTATACGCCACACCTTCATAGGCAATTGTTACGTTTTGTTGCCTCTCGCCTGTACCCGACGGTATGGGTTCGTGGTAGATCTCGCTTGAGACTTTCCCATTCTTGTTGTCTCCGAACGCTGCCCACTCTCTTCTTCAGTCTCATTGTCTCGAAACTCTAAGTTAAAATTCCTGATCAATCCCTGAAATTTTAATTGAAATCCGTTGAACCGTTTAGGAGCATAAACAGATAAAGTGTATAGGCAACCCACAAACGCGCGGGTATAAAGCAACTTTTCCGTATAATTTTTTCATATTATGAGATTTTGAAAATTTTCCGTACTTTTAAAAAAAATTTCTTTTATACAAAACTTGTCCTGACAATAACGAACACAACAAAAGAGAATTCTCAGTTTGGTGCAGTCGTTCGGTAGTTATGCGCGTACATATATTACGGCGATTCATTTATATATATATATATATATATATATATTACACCAGGTACTACTGTTATCAATCCCCTACGGCAAATAATCCGACCCGTAATATGTTACATTACTAATTCTGTTTTATAATGCCTAATTTTTGTTAAAGAAAAAAATTGAAACCAAGTTGATACTCCTTTGTGACATAAAGTATGTTTGCTGCGTATATATTTTAAATAAATGATGTTTACTTTAAGATCTAACCGTGAATGACGGCTGGAATGTGAGGTACGTTTTCAGTATTATAGAGGTTTTGTGCCGCCTCTTAAATGTTATATTTTTCAAAATAACCTTCGGTTAATCCATATAAATTACATGTCGGTAAACAATAATCTTTTTTATTAATTTGTCAGCTGAAGCCTGGTGTCTTCACAAGACTACACGGCCTAGTCTGTAGCACCAGAGCGTTAGTTTGTTGAGCAGGGGAAGTGAAAAGGAATACTGTGCATGCGCATTTATCATTTCAGAGAAAGACTGACGACGAACTTGTCAAGATTTAGCGGGAGAGAACGTAAAGCTAAGCGGACGTTTAAAATCGTCGAAATCGAAGCAGAAATTCCCACTACTAAAACACAATATTGGAAATGGTTATTAAAATTAGAAAATAAAGAATTCCTCGTAAATTAATTTATGTGCTGTATCACATGCGAACATTTGCACCAGCCGCACCCTCATTTTTATTAGATGTCAGTTCGATATTGCTTACCATTTCTCTCCAGACCCACTAAGAACTCTGTCCCCCAAGCTTGAAAACATCGTAAGAAAGGAAAAGCTGACTATCCCAAAAACAGAGCCACCTTGGAAACTCCCTTAGAGTTACATGCTGCTGAAATAAAACTCAAGATTGATCAAAAGGAATGAAGAACTAAAAAGCTGAAGAGACAGATTAAATCCTTGAGCTAATGAAAAACAATCAGCGAAATTGGATTTTCCTAAAGACGTTATTCAAAATAATACACCCTAAAGATTAAAAATAAAATAAAGATTAAAAAAATTACTGCAACGATTAAAGTTTCATCGAACTGGACCATGCGGAAAGTTAACAAGGTTAGAATTCCTCAGAGCAACGCAACGATAATCTAAAATCAGACAAAACTATTATTTTTGTAATATTCATTTCCATGTGTAATCTTTTTTTTGGCGGGCGTAATAAGATCCGTCAGGGACACAGTTTCAGACAATTATGCGGCAATCATATGAGAGAAACAATTCGATAGAGAAATGTTTTCTTGTATTCTATTTATTTCTGTAAAATTATGCTCATTATGAAAGTAGCAGGCTGAATATAGAGATATTAAATTAATTGTTGACAAAAAAAGGTAAGCCAAGGCTTTAATGAGATACGATCTACTGAAACTTGTACGTCACGGAGCTTGAGGTTAATGCATAGTTTTAAATAGATTTGAATGAGAAATTGAGTGAGGTGGTATGCTTATTAATTATTGTTGAAGAAATGTTCAGTGGCGTCTGTAACTAAAGCACACATTGATGGTTGTGATTGGTGAGCGGTCGTAGGACTTGTTTTTATTCGCGGATATTGCGAAAGGCACGTGGCTGGGGTTTGCTCTTTGCCCAGTTGCTTACGTGAATCGCTTCTAGTCAAGTCATTCCTCGGCCGCCTTCAAAATGAGGTAAGTGCCCACAAAACTAGTCTGGTGGACGCATTGACCTGAATTCAATCGACGACTTTCGTCCGCGACCGAAAACTTGCCGCGAGTTATTGACCTTTCTGGAAATAGTGGGCTTTCGTTTACAGATTGTATAACACGTGCAACCGGCTTCAGCCGATTTCAATTATTTCCGTTAAACTGAAGTGCCAGTGACTGTAATTATGAACGTAGGTTTTCCCGACAATTGTAATTAATAAATCGTCCTCTGTTTTCAACAAGGACAAACTTTGTCAGGTACATTATGATTATTATCCTGGCGATGGCGCTGATGAAAGTAGTGGAAACTGACAATTTGACCCGGTTAATAACCGGATAATCAATAATTTTATTCTTTCGCGAACTAATCAATTATAAATTTATATTTGAATTTAACCGGGTCAACGATGTTCTAAAAAATTAAAAGTATTGCCGATCGTTTTAAGATTTACGTCGCACGATTTCTTGGTTACAAATATGAGATATTATATTACATGTTATTCACGACTGTGGATAATGAGGAAAATGGAACAATTGTTTTAGTTCTTTACATATGAAAATCTTAGTATCGTGTAAAATTTCGGCTCATTTTACCGAATATAATTTGGCACTTAGTAATTTGCCTTGTGACCTCCCAGTAATTTCCCAAATTGTTTTAAAATAAAAAATTCGTAATAAACTTGAAATAATAGGACAGTCGACGTTTACTGATAAGCGATGACCCATTTTATCGAATAAGCGCATAATTTGAAGATAATAGCCAAAACGGGCTTCTTCGAAAGTTCAAGCACAAGCTGTGACATAAAAGTATTTAAAATATTTTTCATGCTAGCATCCAACGAAATTTCTGATTCCTTAAAATTCACTTGACAAGGTAACAAATTGAGGGACAACATTTGTTAATAGTTAACAAACTAATGTTAATAAAAAAATAAAAATACGGCCAAATAAGTCTGTAAATAAATTTAATTAGCATTTAATTAATATAAATGTAACGTTTAATCGAAATGTGTAGTTCAGGTAATTAAAATTAATACCGATTTTATATATTTTTTTGTATAGTTACTTGAAGAAATCCCACAAATTTTGATGAAACGTTATATTATATTAATTAAATGATGTTCAAATTATAATGTTAATAAAGTTTATATTAAATTTGTTCGACTTATATGCCGATTTGATACTTGAAAATGAAACTGTTAGAATACGTTTATAATCTATATTACATTTAAAAGCGTAAAGTAATTTTAATGTTTGTTGTGGTATTCAGTCCTAAGACTGGTCTGATGCAACCCTCCATGCTAACCTATCTTGCCCAGGCCTTTACATTTCCGCATAACCAGCATAATTTACTTAGCGTATTCCATCCTTCCAACCTATTCTGTTCTTACCCCCACACAATTGCCTCTAATGAAAATTTTACAAGACCCTCATGTCTTAAAACCTGGCCTATTTATCTCTTGGTTAACGTCCTTCATAATTTTCGCTCTTCCCCTATTTAGCTTAGAACTTCCTCGTTAGTGATTCTATCCACCCATCTGATTTTCAGCATTCTCCTATAACACCACATTTTAAAGGCTTCTATTCTTTTCTGCAACTCCTATTCACGTTTCGCACCCATATATATGAATATATTTCGCAACTATTTCGTAATATTCACACATTACCCGAATGTAAATCCCTCTTTAGCGAAAGCCTTCCTTGCCTGTGCTATCCCAAACTTTACGTCTACTTTATTTTACCATTCCTAGTTACTACGCTTCCCAAGTAACAGAATACCTTAACTTCGGTCAAAATATCCCTTACCAATCTAACAACTTTGCTATTACACTGTTTCCCCTACTACATTCCATTACGTTGGTTTTCCCTCATATTGATCTTTCTCCGGGACCATGGCTTCCAAGGCTGCTTCTGACTCCCCTAATACTACAATATCATCGGGAAAGCGTAGGGTTTTTATTTCTTCACCTTGCAGTATGATTCCGATTCCATATTCAGTTTTAACTTGCTTCATCGCCTGTTCTATTTATAAGTTGCAATTTCAATATCTAAAATATAAAAACATCTGTACCGGTTACCAATAACCAATAACGACACAGGCAAAATAGGACAAAATTCGTGGATAAAAATAAATTCCATATAACCTTTCTGCAAACTCAGTTGCTTTCTTCGTTTTTACAGGTTAAGTTAATGTGTAAAATACAACCAAAGCTATTTTGCCTAGTTCTTATTGTGCTACGTGACTTTCAGAAGTTCGTTCTAATCACTCCTTGACACGTGAAGAATGCAACAATGACCGAATATGTTGGTGGTATTTATTTATATTACCTATTCAATCGCTAGCAGCGTTTTCCCTCTAGTTTAAATCAATACCATGTCGAAAGGAATTGAATTTATTTCATCAACTGTCCTTGCAACTCTTTGTATATAAGGTTAAGATGAAGTAATACATTCTTAAACTTGATTTTTTATTCTGGTAGCAGTAACAACTTAAACAACAGTTATTTCAGATTAATTTTTATAATTAAAGGGGCTATTGTACACGGGAAATAACGCTTGGGTGTATATTGGGAACGGACTTCCGCGAGGATGACGTTGCCGAGTTCAACTGCAGTCAGGGCCAGTAAATAAAAGGGGATGACCTTGGCTCGCTTTGCCAGTCCCATATCTTGCAACGGGGTAGATTTTCTCACTCATCTAATTTCGCCCCTTATGAACAAACTTACATTTTGTAAGCTTATTCCTAGGATTTCTTGGTGGGATAATTTCGCTGATTTACTTCGTAGACTGACTGTTCTCTACGAGGTTTTCTCGAAAACACAGCAAGTTCACGACGTTTTGACAGCTATCATTGCTATCATCTTCTGTCTGCATTCTCCAGATTGCGTCACAATACGGAGACGTTCATGAATGCTCATTTACTCATATTTTTCCAAACTAGTTAATTACAACAAAGCACCTTGACGAGGACAATTGCTCAAATGTCTGAAAATATTAATTGTAAATTTAAAATTTATTCATGTTGTAAGACGAATAAAAAGGGCAGAACAGTTAACTTATTTATGAAATCGCTATTCACTTCTGTGCACAAGATGGCGGGCAATGTTAGTTTATACATATTAAAAGATTATAATTGATTTCAATATATTAGACTCATCCCACAAATGTTAAGTAAATTTGAAATATTTAGTTTAAACTACCTCTTCTTTAAAATTCGTCATAATAACCTATTAAAACCAATATATTTGTCTCAAAGGGAGCAGAAATTCTTCTATTGAAACTCTGGTAAATGTTGAACGAACCCAGGACCTCCCACTTTCCAGGCGGGCACTCTACTACTGAGCTAGTTCGAGTCGACTTCGCGAGGATCGATTCAACATCCCTCCACTCCTATAAACCTGAACTAGGATAACCTGCAATTTACTAATGTCTCAGAAGTCTGTTTATATAGTTCAATAATAAAAATTCCCAGTACATTGTTATCAAATATTTCTTATAAACTGGTAATTGCCCCCACGCCCTTACAGTGACATGCAGTAAATCGGAAATTGAGCATAATCACATGTATACGAAGAGCACCTGTATAACAATAGCGAGGAAGTTTAATCTATTGCTAGCTGAAGTACTCAGCGCTACTCGGGTACACGTAAATAATAAAGCAGGAATGTAATTAAAGGTAAGTTTACTACAGTATTTGAGGATAAACTGCAATGTATTTCTGTTGTCAAATCCAACCTATTTTCAATACTAGGTTGTGTAAATGGCAAAAATGGCAGTTTTTTACAGAGCGTTGTAATTTTGACCATTTCCGGCAATCCGCAATCTTATAGGAGATCTCGATGCGTCTATGTGACACGAAAACTTTTTCACATATATAACTTCAGTATATTTTTAAAAAATCTAAAGATCATGGGCAGGTTTGGGGGCTGAGGAACACGTTCGTCAAATTTGGTCAAATTCGGACTAGTAGTTCGGCAAAAGCTTGTAGATTTATCGTTTTCTTTTTCTCAGGAGTTTGGGTGGGGAAATGACCTTAAATGTTTAGGTAACTGCTGTTACAGCTCTTCCTTCCAAATTCGGTAACACAGTAGTTTTCTGTACAGAGAACGTTCCTCTGTCTCAAAATTAAGACCATACATGAACCAGACAATTAAGCATATAGTAAGATATAAAGTTGATATGAAGAAAGAACAAAATGAAGGTATAAAAAAATTATTTGACCAAAAATCCGCCGAGGATTTAACCGTGAACTATGTAAAGATATAGACAGGTTTAAACGGAGTGGACCAGGCTGATGAGTTATAAAAAAGTATTCAAACGTGAAAGATGCAAAGTCATGGAGAACTGGATTAACTTGATACTTGAGAAATAATTGTTATTGTGCAGATAAGATAAGAAATTCAGCTTTCTTTATCAGTCTTTAGTAGCGATCACGATCGATTGTATCAATAAAATATGGGTAAGAAACGGACACGACCAGTAAAGCAGAGGTCAGTAAGGCGACATTTTACGAATTTATTCCTGTAATAGTTGCAAGGATTTTTATTCTCATTAATATCTTGTGTGCATTTTAAAAATCCAGTCGTTTTTTATAAAATATGTGTAAACACAGAAAACTTAAATTTATTGCGAGTTTTTTGAAATTTACTACGATGCGAGGGGTGAAACATTTATACTATAATTTAGTTTTTAACTGAAATTAGAATAGTATCGAGCATTTATAGCCGTTAAATTTAATATTACTTACGAAATTAACTTCTGTTAAACAACGATTAAAATTTTAATATAAGCTGTTTTCAAGAGCCAATTTACGATTTCGTTCATAAAATAGGTTCAAATTCCAGAATCTGTGTCATTAATAAAAAGTAGTAATATGAAAAGGTTCTTTATGAAAGGCATAAAATGAAATTGTAAGAATGTAAATTAAAATCATATAATAGTTGAAAATTGCAGTTAAGTAGTTTCATAAAAGAATAAATCTGACAAAGAAGCAACGTTCTGCGGCATCCTAAAATAAATTTTGATCGCCGACATTACTAGAACAGCGTATATAGAATTAGATTTATTACAATGCCCGACCTACCTGATGCAGGTTTTCTAGGGGTTTCCCTGCATCTCTTTAGGTGAAACACCGGGTAGGATCCTTAAACCATAGCCCGGGGGCCCTAGTTAACCCTTGGCTACCTTGCTCTACCTTCCGCATCCCCCCTTTTCAATTCCCTTCCTATGCTATTAAAGGGGAGTTGCCTGTTTCAGGATCACCCTCATGTAGCCTGTTAACCAAAAAAAAAAAACGTTGGTCAAAGCCTGTGGCATCGTTTCAAATACAACACACACAAATTATTAAACAACCAAAAAGTTACAAATAATGCTGTGTAAATTAAACGATATTGGTATCTGCGTTTGCTTTGTAATTTATAATCTCTCGACAAAAAAAAAATATCGGGAAAGTTACTTTATTATAAGACACACAATTTCATTTATTATCGGAGGACAAACTCGGTAAAAGTGAGGAATAATTTAATTCGTACCATATTGATTCTTTTTAATGTTGGTGAATCGGGGAATGTCTCGGACGGCGACGGCTGTTACAGTATAAGGACGTTTCTCGTCATTGCATTTCCTTTTTGGACGATTGAACTGTAAACAATTGCCAAGCACCGTGAAACGTCGAGTACGTGTCTGGGAATCGATGCTTTCACGTACTCTTGGTATCGATTTCGGTACGCAACGTCGAGTTTGTTCGGAAAGAAACGCGAAGTCATAATCCAGTTGTTAAACTGAGAGCTTTACATCTGCAGGTAGTACGTTCAGTGAATGAGGAAAAAATTATTCTTAACAATGAATAAAATTAGTTAATATTTATGATCTCGCGATATTAATCTCGTCATCTAATCTTAATGAATCTCGTTAGAGGAGCTACACGATAATAATTGGCAAATACGGTTATATTTAAAGGTGTAATAACAGTAACACAGGACAATATTTCCAATTTTCAAAACAAATTGGAGAATTTAAAGCTGCTAAAGAGCTTTTTGTTTCGCAAAAACATATTCCCGCTTTTATAGTTGTGAGTTAAGAGGTCTATTGTCCTGAACTGAGCTGAAAATAGTCAATGAGCAAGTGATTTTTTTTACTACGATTTCTGTCGTGAATTACATTTCAGGCTTAATCTACGCCAAGCGTGCAAAGTATTCGCAAAACATTGGCTAACGATCGTGCACTATGCAAACACAAGCGAACGCTCGTGCACGATCCCACAGAATTCTGTACAACAACGGATGTTCGTCCTTCGTGCGCGTTCAGTGTGGACACACTTGCATGCTTTATAGTTTACAATTACATAATAAATAAAACAGACTTGAACAGAGTTTCAGTTTGACCGTAACCGTTGCAGGACGCAGTCCACGACGCATAATCATCCACTCGTAGATGCACGTTATCCTTTTAAAATGTAAGTCGTGCAAATATGTCTGGGTATTAATATTCCCTTTCAGCCTTACTTTTTCAATATATATTGTTATAATATTTATTAAATTATTTGATTGCGAGCCACGATTTTTTACCCTGAGAGAACGAGTATAAATTTTGTTTGCGCGATTCATGATGCGTTATGACGTCAGCAACGTTAGTTTATAATAGCATCGAGCGGGCATTAGGATACATTGAGTAAACCAGTAATATAACTGCAATTATCATAACAGGCAATAAACATGTTTATAAGTATCTACGTGCAACGTTTGTATAATTATTTCAGCCACTTTTATACAGACTGGGAAAGTACTTTGTTAAATGACGCCATTAGAAATGATAGTCTTTCGAATTATATGTTGCTTCTTGGAGTACTTGTGGGAGGTTAGGCTCCACCCATGTGATTTTCTAAGCGTAATTTACAATTACAACATAGTTTTCTGACTTTAAAATTTACAATAAGAAAAGTCTCATAATGGAAACGAAACGTCGCTTTTGAATAAATAATGATAAATTTATAGCTGACTTATTGGCAAGCCTTTAATTTATCGTAGTTTATAACATCTGAAACTGTGGTTCTAGGAATTCGTGTACTTTACTCCCTTCACCTACGCTATGCTGTGAAGGAAAATCTTTAAAACGCGTTTTGGAGACAGCAAAGGCCCAGTTTCCAATTTAGTCTCCCTTGTGGACGTTCCGTGTTTTGCGTAACTCTGCATTATGAATAATATTCTTCGGTTACTAAGATATTCCTGTTGATTGTTTTTTCATATCCTGCAAAACTAGTTTTAGGTTTTGCACTGCCTTTTTTAGTCCGTCGTAGATCGCATTGTTTCCCAACGTTTACGTAACTTGCAGCTTCAAAGCTTTTATCTTTGATAATTATGGAACACAGTTGATTTGCGTTTTGTGAGCAGCTTTATCGATGGAAATAGTAATTAGTGAAAAGCTGAGAAACGTTGGAAACTTCTGACTTCCTATAGCGGGGCAAATAACCTTCCCTGTCGATTCATAGCAATACTTCGAATATTTACGTGTTTATATATATATATTTATTTATTGATTCAAGGTCACATAAACTACGAGGTCTTTAGCAACAGAAGTGACGTGTTACAAAAACTGAATATTGAGCATTTTATATTGATATTAACAATTGTTTTAAAGAATCTGATGACTCATTCTTAGTCGTATGGTGAGTGGTGGGTCTGGTCTGGGTTCTCTCCTCCGAGGATCCGGTGTTTATCTTCAAGAATTTTACTGCACGAGTTGATAACGTGCTCCATGGTGAGATCGCAGATTGGAGGACTATATATATATATGGGTGTGTGTTAATTTGGAGTGAGCGGATCTTACTGTAGAAAGGGCTACTTGATCTCTTTTGGATGCCTTTTCGGGGAGGAGGATTGCGAGGAAGTTGTTAACTAATATGTGGGCTGGACTTTATTTTAGAACCGACCAATTTTGATCCCAGAGATGAGCTAGTTTTAGAAGGGTGTGCTTCTATACATACGAGAATGTGTTGAGTAATTAGAAGAGGAGGTGGCGGTTTTTGCTAGCTGGTCGACGGAGATGTTCCCTTTTATTCCTTGGTGTGCCGGGATCCAGGCCAATACGATATTCTTTCCTCTTGTTTGGAACTTGTGTAGATCTTCAGTAATGATTGCTGATAGCTCTTGGGATTTCTCTTAATAGGCGAGGATTTTTTAAAGCGGAGAGTCTGAGAGGATTAAGTGGTTCATTTTGGGAGACGAAGAGCAAAGCTTGATGGCGTAGATTTCTGCAGTGAGGATGCAGGAATGGGGGTTATTAGAGGAGATGAAGCTAATTGCTGACTCCATCTTTGTTCTTGGCATCGGTCGAAGCTTGAGGCTTAGATCTGTGAATTTTGTGTTGCATTCTACTTGAGAGATTTGACCGGTTAATCTCTGTGAGAGAGATCGATATGGGTTTTTGGGATGTGCTAAGGTGGGGGGGGGGGGGAGGGGAAAAAAGGGTTGTTAGATGTCGACGCTTATAATCCATTTTTAACTGCCAACACTTCTTCTATGGTTCAGATAAGTTCTTGCGCTTCTGCCTGTGGGAGTTGATCGAACACTTCCGGTTGAAATCCTTAGAGCTACATTATGAATGGAGTCGAGTTAAGGAGATTCTTGTTTGCTATTCCAGACAGAATGCTTGCATAGTTGAGTTTTGGACGAATTATGGCTCGGTATGTGAGAAGAAGTTCTTTTCTGTTAGCTCCGCAGCTTTTACAGGCAATCTCTTTCAGAATGTTTAATTTGTGCATGGAGTCCTTTATAAGGGAATTGATATGTTTATCAAATGAAAGTTTAGCGTCCAGCGTGACTCCAAGAATACATAACTTATCGACGTACTCGACTGGGGCGCTTTCTAGTTTGAGCGGAAATATTTTGTTGGATGGACTTCTTGGTGAAGGTGATGGCAATAGTTTTACTGCTGTCGAGGTTATATTGTAAAACGTTTGACTGTAAATATTTCCACTAATGCGGGATTGATGTTGCGTTCCTCCGCATGATACAATCGGCGTTTAATATCACATCTGTAGAGTTTGTTTGTTTCTTACGCCATGAATTTACGTTTTTATATAACCTGTAAACATGACCGTCAGACTATTTAAAAGCCTATTGTTTATAAGGATGCCCATATTATACAAGCTGAAATTCACTCCGATTGAAACCCGAGAACTTAATTTTCAGCAACATTCAGTGTTTCTTCAATTTTCGCATTTATTAACTTTATTACAAAGAAAATACCGTATATATTTATTTGCATTGGAAAGAATTCACGAGGAGTTGGTCGTCGTAAAAAATGATTTGAAGGTATTTTCAACTGCTCCGTGTGTTGAAAAATTATGTATATTTACATGAATAATGCAGTACAACATGGTAAAATATTCCGCACACGCATAATGATTGGTCATGAAAACAATGCAACACTGAATTCAATTCTTAAATTCCCTCCCACGATTTTCTGGTGACGAAACCTTGATGCGCATGGAAAACACGTATTCAACTAGTTTGTCAAGGTTGTATTAGAATCGGAACTGGTTTATACTGTCAAATACTATATATCCTTTATTAAATCTTGGAAGTTGTACACTTTTCAAGACCAACTTCCATAGCAATTTTCCAAATAAATTTGTTACAATATTTTCATTAAAATTTATCTAATCACCATTAATTTCCAAAATTTACAATATTGTAACGGACACATGCTGTTATTGACTTTTTATTGTCTACATATGGGGAATAAATACTTGAAATTAGGTCCTGAAATTTTGAAACTCGCTGTTAAAAATGTAGGTTATCATCGGAATTACAATGATTCAAAGCTAACAATTTCAGCACTACTGCATTTCACGTTGAACCGATACCCATTTTGATTTCAAAGCGTATAGAAAGTTTTAAAGTGTGTGCACATTACAATATATATATATATATATATATATATATATATATACAGCAATTGAATGGTAGAGACGAGTTTTGAATAGCATTCAAAGCTAAATGACAACCAGAGTTACTTTTGCTGTTATATTGTAAGTAATCAATTATCATAACGATATTTTAATTAATAGTACTACTAATGAATATAATTTGATTCATATCTAGGACACCAGTATATGTTCATCACTATATATAACAACCCTGAGTAACGCTCTTGTAACCATGAAAACTCTCTGCTTTAGCTTCGTCAGAAAAAATAAAAGTTGCAGAGAGTAGAATTCAAACCAATTTTCTATAATAAATATTAATACTTATTATTTATTTTAGGGTGATGGAAGTACTTAATACTTCTCTTGCATATGAGAAGTTATAAATTTCCGTAAGTTATAACAACATATAAATGTTATGGTTTTATTTAGGGTGGTTGAGGGTTAGTGTTGGTAAATACTTCTATAAGCGTAACATATAGAAGATGTGTACTTCTTAAAGTACGTTTTGGGCCAAATAAATAAATATCGACCGTTTGCTTTCATTAAACCAAGCAAATTTAAACCCACAGATTCTAAACATATTTTAAATGGAGGATCCGGTAGAAAGAAGATGTGGTCGATGAGCGACAGGCTTGTTCAGGGCTAGACAATCCATAATAGGATTACGATTAATCAAGCACGGTATTTTGCTGAAGATAGAGTTGCTACTTTCTTTTTAACAGGTTACATGAGGGTGGCCTAGAAACAGACAACTCCGTTTTAATATCATCGCAAGGGAATTAAAAGGAGTGTGTAATGTAGAGCAATGTAGAGCAAGGCAGCCAAGGGTTGACTAGGGAGCTATAGTTTACGGATTCTACCTGGTGTTACACCTAAAGAGATGCAGGAAAGATCCTAGAAAACCTGAGTCAGGTAGGTCAGGCTTTTGGGTTCTATTATCACGCCCTTGCGAACGACGGGAGATGAGTTTGCTGTGGGGACGCAGCATTCCCCTTTTCCGTGTCTGGCAGACTGTTGGCCGACTAATCCTATGGGAGCAGCGGCCAACTGTTACCGTAAGCCCAAGGTCTTCCACCCCAGGACATACATCTAAAATAAATTGAGGTGCCTCGGCACGTGGAAACATTGTAATAAACCATAGAGTACAAGGCATTCCCAAAGGTGAGCCCCGCAGTCAATCTGGAGAAAAATACCTGCGGATGCCCTTTTTTTATGGTTCCGAAGAAAACTAACGCCGCTTGCCGATATTTACATTTAGCTGTTAGTGTCGTAGATTTAATTTTATTTACATTACAGTTGTCTATATTAGTCTTCTCTCTATACTTATTTATATTACTAAAACTAGAATTTACAAGCCCAGAAAAATGACGAAGATAGCATCGGTGATATTAGGGAAAGACGGGTCAATTGGTCAGTGCTTATTTTTGTCAACAGAATTGATTCTACAGAGAAGTGGCCAAACTAGATGTAATCGACATCATTAGTGTTTCCAGTGACGTTGAAAAGGAAACTTGCTCCGTTATCGTTCTTTGAAAACGTTTAGGTTTTTCGATCGTTTGATCAAGACACTTTTATGTAGAGTAAGGTAAGGGAGGGTGAAGAGTACGCACTTAATGATTAATGTGATATATCTATGGAGTCAATAAAGATATCAACACCAAAATTTATCACAATGTTATTTAATGTGTAGTAATTAATCACAAAACGTTTGATAAGATTACAATAAACAGGATTTCCATTAAAAATATTTTAAGAATCAATGTCATTTGCGTACTATGAGGACCCACTGAGGACACACGTGACACCTAGCAAATACCTCACTGGAAACAGTTATCGGAAAACTATTGTCGATCCTGGACAATCGACGTATTAATCATCAGTAGATATACTTGTGCTGGGTTGTGGGTCAAATTTTAAACCCTGTCTGACCCTGAGATTATCATTTTATTGGTGTTTTCTTCTGTCTCCTTCTTTTCTGTATCGTTTAATGGCTTTATTTGATATCCTCAGTCTTCGCTTTTCTCTCTTCCATTTTTTCTCTTTCTTTTAATCCATTCTGAAACTGTGAATAGATTATTTCTGACTTATTTTGAAAGTATTTTGCTGTTATCTTTCTTTTCCTTGAGTTTAGGAGGCGGTAAAATGGAATGAATTCCGGTAACAGGTTACTTGGAATTTCAGCTTTCCACGTTTAGAATGACTAAGATTCCTTGTTGTAAGACTATGACAACTGGTACATACCTTGTGTCGTTCAAAGAATCAGTCAAATTATCATTTTACGGTTTCATAAATTGAGCCAGAATATAATTTGTTGGTCCTTAGATTCATCTGAAAAATGCTCTGTTCGGTTTTGAAGATGAGCTAGAACCTTATTTTGTGTTTGGTAAAACTAGAAGACGTAAAATTGTTGTAAAAAATAGGAAAATATCATAATTTCATTATTTGTAAAGTGGAAATAAACATTGACAAAAGAACCGTGGAATAAAAAGAGAGAAATTGCGATTCGAGTAGAGATGTATGCGAGCCATAGATTAAGCCTATGCAGTGCTGCGTACTCTTGGCCTCCCACGTAGTTTTTTTTTTACCAAATCGTTACTTGACGCCTGCACCGTGCCAATACTAAACCCGAACTGGCCTAAAATTGTAGCTAAATTATTGTTCTATGAAATGATATGTGACACAAAATTATAATTCCTGGTTATGTGCCTCGAAATTCTTAGGTTTTAAACTCTAATTATTACATACAGAAGTAACAAAAAGTATATTTTACTTGTGAATTCTCATATAACACCTCATTTCAAAGGCTTCTATTGTTTTCCTTTCCGCAACTCCTATCGTCCATGTTTCCCACCCATATAACGTCGTGACCCATACGAACATTTTAGCAAAGACTCCCTAATATTCACACTTATATTACCCGTAAGTAAATCCCTCTTTTTCGCGGAAGCCTTCCTTGCCTGTGCTATCCTGCGTTTTGTGTCTACTATACTTCGACTATCCCTAGTTATGTGGCCGAGGCAGCTTAGTTCCTTAACTTCCTTCAAAATATCCCTTCCCAATCTAACTCCCTTTATTATTCTATTTCCCATACTACACTCCATCACCTTGGTTTTACCACAATTAATGCTCATATTGAACACTTTTTCCAGGACCACGTCCGTGCCATTTATTATGGTTTCCAAGTCTTCTTCTGATTCTCCTAATACTACAATATCGTCGGCAAAGCTTGGGGTTTTTATTTTCTCTCCTTGCAGTATGATTACTTTTCCATATTCCGTTTTAACATTCTTCATCGCCTGTTCTACATACAAGTTAAACAGCCTTGTCTTACTCCTTTCTTAGTTTCTGCTTTCTTTTCTTGATCAATTCTAATTACAGCTGAGTTCCATCCGTTGAGGTTATGTATAAGCCTTCTTTCTCGATATTTTTTTCCTGCGATCTTAGCAGAACATTCTCTCATCTGACTCCGGACCTAGAGACAAGCAATTGTCCCGTGAACCTCTGTAGATTCAGTTCCTATTGTCCGCTTCTCTAGAACAACAGTTGTTTATTTAGTAATGGATGCTTTGTTTTTCAGCGGGAGACCACCATCATCGCTGCCATGGGGTGGTGGCTATCCAATACTTCGAGAAGGATTGAGGTGTGGCGGCATGTGGCTCAAGGGAAGGCGCAAGGTTGATGGTGCCGAGGGCCTATGGCGAATACACGACGAGCTGTATGACCTATCACATTGGCTCCACAAACACCCTGGAGGCTCAGATTGGCTCACTCTAACAAAGGTGAGTTAATTTTATATTAAAAACCAGCTGGGAACCCGGCGTTGCCCGGGTATTTATTTATATTATCCCGGTACATTATTTAATTCTAGGTAAACATATTATTCAACCGGTATCGAAAACGTCACAATATGAACCGCAAATGTACTGCCAGTATCTTGAGAGATTCCAAAATACTCCCGGTACAATAACAAGGCTAATATATTTTCAGTACTCAAGCAGAATATAAATGCTCCTCCATTCAAGGGATGAATTTTACTTAAATCGCATATTAAAACATTTATTATAACACAGCGACTCGCATTACACCGATTTCGACACCAATCTTGATAGTTTCCTTGTTGTTTAAATATGACTCATTTCCACCCCCACCCCTCACATGCTGCAAGGGGTTGAAGTTATACACAAATGTTGTTGGAGAAACACTATAAATGTTATTGACCTCAATTTTTATCGACTCACATATGAGCCTTCATTACATATAAAAGTTCCACCCCCTCCCCCTAGGGGTGGTAGCCGTGTCTTATCTCCAAAGTATTTGGTTTTGGATTGCGAGGAATATAGAACCAAATTTTTGACTTATTTGGTCTATCCTTTAAATGTATTAAACAGCAATTTAATTCGCATTTAAAATGTCTGAATGAAGACTCCGATAGGACCTATTTCAATACCAAACTTCACTTTTTATTTCCATATGACGCCCCCTACAGCCCCACGATGAATGCGGTTGAAATTATACGCAAACAAATTAACCGAAAATAATATCGAATCAATTAAGGAAATAACTGCATTTTATGGATTTTTAAAAACTTAAATTGCATTTTTAAGTCAGAATTAAACTGAGCAGCTCACATTATAGCTGTTTAAAGCCAAATATTGATTTTTTTTCTGGTTTATGTGATGCCTCTCAACTTCCACCCCTAAGCAAACTCCACTTGGATTATGTATGGGATTGAAACTACGCTAGCAGTATCGGAGGAGACACTATAAAATTAATTAATCAAAGAATGGATTTATATGATAAAAATATTGGCCGTTTTTGCTTATTTAAATCCCCCCTACCATTTAAGCCCCTCCCTAGGGGTAGTAGCCGAGTCTTACCCCAACTGATGTGTACCACGTGTTAGTCTATCAAAACTTACCAAAATTCGATATGGCGTGGGCAATATGGAGGGGGAAATAGAAGGTCGTCCAGGCCAAAGAGTATCTTAAATAGATAAAGAGGCAATAGCAGCGTGGGCGAGTGACGGCCATCCCCACTCCTGTAGGTGTAACTCGCTCGTAGGTCCAGAGCCCATGTAAAAACAGCGCTTTTTGAGTCCGCAAAAGACACATTAATGTGCATTATTTATTTGCACCATATGTTAGTACTTTCAGATATATAAGGTACAAATATTAATTCAAATGGGAATAATTTCCTTATTTTTTCAAATTAACCTTAAAATTTATAGTTAATTATTCGATTAAATTAGATATATATCAACGGGACTTATTGTCTCAGTCGGGTGCTTTTATTATCATTTAATAGCGCTGAATAAGTCGCGCGCACATAAATAGTTTAAAAAACATTTTCGTTATTTGAATTTTAATAATTCGTTTTCTATCAAAAATTAGATATTATGATCAATTAAAAAATGACACATTCCAACAATTTAATGAGATAGTGTTTTAATTTTTTAAGTCCAATCGACCCAAGCATATAGTAAATACCCTCTTTGCAGAGAAAACAATTTACATTTTCGTCCAACATTTTCGAATAGAAAATTGTTTTTATAATTTAATTGAGAAATATGCAGATATAATTTCTCATCCAACTCGCAATACGGATTTCGAAACATGCTCAATATGTTTAATATTCCCATTTGAATTAATATTTGTACCTCACACATTTGAAAATACTAATATAATGTGTAAATAAATCATCCACTTTAATTTGTCTTTTGCTGCTTAAAGGAGGACTTTAGTGGACTCAAACGGCGCTGTCTTTACATGGGCCTTACAGCGAGTTACACCTACAGGAGTGGGGATGGCCGTCACGTTCCCAGCGCTGCTATTGCCTCTCTATCTATTTAAGATATTCTTTGGTTCAGGCGGGGGAGATTCAAACACTAGAATAAGCAGCCTTCTCGTAGTTAAATTTTCTGCTCAATTTTCTGTGCAATTTTCTTAATTTTTCATTCCGTAAGAACCTTGTACAAGGTATTAGATAACTTATAAAAAAAAGAAGAATGAAATCGGTAAAGTCGTTCTCAAATTATGGTGTGACCAAGGGAAATAGGGATTAATTTATATATAAATATAATAGCGTCAAAATCGTTAATGGTTTAATTATAATGTGGTGGAATACATATGGAATAATCGACAGGCTTTCAATTTGATTGTTTTTGAAAGGGTACGGATATCACGGAAATGTTCGAGAGCCACCATTTGTTCGCCACCGCGGAGAAGTACCTGAGCGCCTTCCGGGTCCGCAGCGCCCAGACGCCCCGCAACTCGCCTTACACGTTCGAGCCAAATGGCTTCTACCGCACGCTGAAGAAGAACTGTTCCAAGGAGCTGCTGCGACTAGAGACTTCTGGAGGATCGTTCTTCTCCAAGGCTCTGGCAGACTTTCTGATCTTCGCGACACTGTTAGCCGCTGTCGGGGCCGCCAGGTACAGCAGCTTCTTCCTCGCCGCCATCTCCGGGACATTTCTCGGGCTACTGGTCAACTGTTCTCACAATTTCGTGCACCAGAGGGACAACTTCCGCATGTACTACATGGATATTTCGCTCTTATCGTCCAGGTAATAAAAGTTACCCACACACCTTCAAAAATGTCTAATTAGAATGCTATTACACCACCGCGATACTTGCAATTAAACGTCTGATAGAAGCCTATTTACTTGAGGAACATGATCACTGACTATATATGAAATAAGAGGTAAATTAGTCGGTTTCTTATATTTGTGAATTTCCTTAGGGAATGGCGCATCACACATTCTCTGAGCCACCATCACTTCACAAACACTTTGCTGGACATGGAGATATCCATCCTAGAGCCCTTGGTTCAGCTCCTGCCTTGGGAGGGAAAGACTTGGATGGCGAGATACGGTTATATTCTCTACGGTCAACCTATCTACTTCTTTTCCTTCTACGGATCCTTCCTGACAAGGTAAGGAATATCTGCAAATAATAGTAACGAACAGTGTCCATCACACACAACGCTTTTTTTAAATCATAAAAAAATTAATTTCATACTTTATAAAAACACTTAATTATATTACAAATTCAAAAGTTCTAATTTATAACGAATTTCTAAGTATTACTAAGATCAGAGTTCATTTAGTAACGAAGGGGAATGTTTGGCTCAGGGTATTTCTGATTTCCTATGGGTGTAAAGTGACGTTTCGAGTCACTGCCTCTGTTATTTAAAATTCATAATTAGTTCGCTGGTAATACCACAAGTCTGTGGTGAGTAGAGCAGTGTTTCTAAACCGAAATCGTGCCGCGGAACACTAAAATACATAATTATCTGTTGCGGACCACTAGTAACAATTTATCTAAATAATTTTTTTATTTGTAGAACTTAAAAAGAAGTGAACAGTTAATAATAAAAATGTAAAATATTCGAATAAAAATGTGCATAAAACAAAACGACGTAAAAGAATAACATTTAAGTAATGAAACACAACTTGAACATAATAGTAAAATTACACAAAAAATATATTAACTCATTGCAGAAAATAAACGAGGTATAAATACTTTACATAAAAATGACCATAGACGTATACAATGTTAAATTTCTGAATAAATGAAAGTGTGAAAAAAATAGTGGGATTGCTTCTGATTTTGTGTAATTACATAAGTTTTCAATTCTGGCCGGGTTACTGAAAATTAATTTTTTTTATTACGGATCATTACTTGTTTTTTCTCGAATGAATATGTCTAGGCAGAGCTTTTGTTAAACAGATTCTTGTATGATTTTACTGTAGTAGCAAGGTCAATACGTTGGAAGCTTACTAAATTTTAAGGAAATTTGAAGTTGTCCGCCTAGCAAATACAGATGGGAGAGTTTAAGCATTTTTCGTCGTGGTCAAAGTTAATAGATTTAATATGTAAAAAGAAGAAAAGTAATAATGCAACTTGGTAGTAAAAGAGGTCAAGTCAAAATATAAGAAGAGATTCGAAAAACAAGAACGCAGTGATTTTTTTTTCTTTTGAAGAAACGGTTCGCGAGTAGGAGAAGTATATTATGGACAATACGGGAATAATAAATTCATGTAACGTTCCATGCAAAGTTTCAGTTTTTAAAATTGTAATTTTGTATGTGTTCCATTTTTTATTGTAATGCATTATAAGTAAAATTAAATTTGAAGTACATCATTCATTACAAAACCAAATACGGTTATAGGCGAAGCAAGGACACTGAACGGCGAGGAGAGAAGTAAGCCAACGCATTTCCTCGACTGGAAAATAAAATTATTGCCTCTAAGTTTTTAAATATATTCTTCGATATGAAGACATTTACAATTAAATTATTCGGCTGGTTCGGAGCAGTTATTATTGTAACTCTTCCTGAATTTATTTTGAACGCCGTGTATTACAGCGATGATTGCTTCGCAGCAATCACTTGCTTGACATAATTAGTATTATCAGACCAGGACATTTTTTATTATTATATTTATTTTTATTAATTATTTAGAACAAACTTAGCCTGTTTTCTAGTAGATCTATAACAGGCCTTATCTTCACAACCTTACACAATTGTTACAAAAAATTCTTCTATTATTTTTTACAGTAATACTAATTAACTAAAACTAGGGATAGGATTAGAAAGGAACGGAGAGAACGGGGGTAGGAGATTTAAGGGAAAATGCTGTTAGATCACGGCTGGATGAATATAGAAGGGAAAAAAAGCGGACACTGTAATATGAAGCGAGAGGAAAACTGCTTCCATCCTTTTTACACAAACTAAGGGACTACAATTTTTTTCGTTCGGCTATTTTTATTTATTTTTAACATCAAAATTTGGGAGCACTTGCCTGCAGGGGGTCTGTAGAGCATATCAGAACAGGACACACACCATGCTACCACAGAATGGAGTATAAAGGCAATGCGCCAACTACAGGACGGCACTTTCACTGAGAAAGATGGCAGAGTACGCCATCGAAACGTTGTGGAAACCCAAGAACTGGGAAAATATCCACTCTTTGAATATTATTGAAATCGGAAAATAGTCGGTTGACTTTCTGCGCACTAGTCTGAACTTTATTATCTAAGTTTGTGTGTTACAGAATGTTGGACTCCTTCGTGGGCAGCAAGCTTCCTCTTCGCAAAGCAGACTTGTTCCCGCTGGTGATTCCCGCCTTGATGGTTGTTGTGGGTGGTGCTAGCTTGTGGCAGGCCCTGCTCTGGTGGACCAGTGTCGTTCTCGTCGCGGGCTCAGTTTTTGCTAATATAGGCATAAACGCCGCTCACCACCATCCTGATATCTTCCACGAGGGCGACACTCCTAGGTAAGCCCGCTTTAGTTTTCTAAAAATGATATTGCGTGACACGTCTCACTAGTTTATCAACCGGGCCTCTAACGTAATTTTTTAACGCTTAAAATTAAAAAAAGTACACATAAAAATACTGTTTTAGTGTTAAAGAAACGTTCTGACTCTTATGACTAAATATGTACTTGAAACCCTTTCCTAAACGTCCATCAGTGGTACATTGTAGTACCTCTGGGTTTCTTTTCTAAATTGCAAGATTTGGACGTTTTACGGGTACTCTCTCTCTCTCTCGCTCTCTATAAATATATATATCTCGTTAGTACAATTTTTTTTTACTAATATTTTTACAAAGTATTTTTAATAGAATAGGTTCAGTTAATTTCCAAATTATATGTAATCAGTACCTAAATTTCTTAGTTGACATGTTTTTGACCTGGTGTCAATCGGAAAACCTGTAATGATAGTCTTTAAGCAAGTGACAGTTCACCCTGATGAGAAAACTTCTGTAGCAATGTCAGCACTATACGTTTGTTTTGTTCCTAAAACCTTATCCCTATACAGAAAAAGACTGGGGCTGATAGATGAACAGCAGAGGACATTTAGTTTAGTATCTCATGCGTGCAAAATACTAGCAAAAATAGTATGTAGGTGAGAAACGACAAAAAATGCGAGTGAGGATATCAGTTTGGTTTTAGGATGAATTGTAGGGAAAAGAGAAACAATATTGTCTCTGCGTCTAATTTTAGAAGACAGGATAAGAAGAATAAGGTCTACGTTCGTGGCATTTGTAGATTTAGAAAAAGCCTTTGCTAACGTTAACTGGAACAAAATATTAAGGATTTCGAAGATGACATGAATAAAATTTAGAGAAAGAAGAGTTATACATAACCTCTCCAGAAGACAGGCAGCAGTAATTAGAATAGAAGATGAAGAAAAGAAAGCTGTAATCAATAAAGGAGTAAGGCAAGGATGCAGTCTGTCACCCATGCTGGTTAACTTATATATTGAACAGGCGATGAAGAAAGTTAAAACGAAATACGGAAAATGAATCATGCTGCAAGGAGAAGAAATAAAACCCTACGCTTTGCCGAAGATATTGTAGTATTAGAGGAGTCAGAAGAAGGGATGGAAACCGTAATAAATGGCGTGAACGTGGTCAGGGAGGAATAGTTCAATATGAGAATTAATAGTGGGAAAACCAAGGTGATGGAGTGTAGTATGGGAAACAGTTGAATAGCAAAGGGTGTTAGATTGGGACGGTAGTAAAGGAATTCTGCTACTTGGGAAGCGTAATAACTAGGGATGGTAGAAGTATGGTAGACATAAAGATTAGGATAGCACAGGCAAAGGTTTTCGGAAAAAAGAATAATTAGAAGTGTGAATATTAGAAAATTAGTACCAGAAATGTTCGTATGGAGCGTGGCGTTATATGGGTGTGAAACATGGACGGTAGGAGTTGCAGAAAGGAAAAAATAGAAGCCTTTGAAATGTGGTGTGATAGTAGAATGCTGAAAATCAGATGGTGGATAGAATCACTAACGAGGAAGTTCTAAACAGAATAAGGGAAGAGCGAACAATATGGAGGACGGTGACCAAGAGAAGGGATAGATTAATGGGTCACGTTTTGAGACACGAGTGCCTTGTAAAATTAGCATTAGACGGAAGTGTGTGGTATAATAACATAAGAGGGAGGACGAAGATGGAATACGTTAAGTAGATTAAGCAGGATGTGGGGTGTGGTAGCTATTTAGAAATAAGCGATGGATAGGTTAGAATGGAGGGTTTCATTAGACCAGTCTTAGACTGTTTAACACAACAAAACAACAATCGTTTGTTTGTTCAGCTAGGACTATTATTCACATGTAGACTAGTAATCTACACAACACCATTTTTAAAAATATAAAATATATATTTATTCTCTTGTTTATAAGGTTCAAGACAAAAAGTACGTAGCATCAAGGCAGGAATATTGTTTTTTTTCTGTAGTATTATTTTGTTGGCCGACGTTCGCATCACTTGATCACAACAGTGGTCCCAAGTTCGAATCCTGGCATTGGCTTGGATGTGTGTGTCGTCATGCCATGGAACCTGGGATTAGGACTGCTGGAGATTCTACACAATGAGCACGTATCACTCCAAATTCTGAACGTATCATGTAAGATGACAATCCGTTGTCGACCCGCTAGGTCAAGGCTCAGAACGAAGAATGAATTATTTTTCAGAGTCTGTTGTCCGGGATACTGTGAAATGTTAGCTTTTCTAACGCCGTAATCTCTTTGCCGAAATCTATAATTTACTATCTGCGGCGTACCGAATGTGGCATCGCGACTTAACGCAGATTGGACTTTTAAATAGCTATACTTTCCTCAATCTTCCCCGTTCTCCTACTGAGCACCTCATACGCATTCTACTGGGTGGCAGCCCTGCTCACGATTGGGTTGGGCTGTAGGGCTGTGACGTGCGCTCAAAAACCCAAGCCAATGATTGACGACAAACTATTACTGCAGAACAGCTGCGTGGACGTTAATACGAGGCATGAATTTAATTCCACGATAAAAGGTTTAGAATAGCTATAGCCATTACTGACTAGTTAAACCCATATTTGAACAATGTCGTTGTTTTGCAGGGAAGATTTGGACTGGGGACTTCAGCAGCTGGACGCAGTTAGAGATAGAGAACTTGTGAACAAATCTAACGCGTTGGCGCTGGTCAGCTTCGGTCATCACGGACTTCACCACCTGTTCCCGACAGTGGATCACTGTTTCCTTGATCATCTCTACCCAGTCTTCCAGGAAACGTGCAAGAAATTCGGAATTCAGTACACCCATTACACGCAGACTGAACTTGTATACGGTCAATACCAGCAAGTGGCTAGGGCAAAACCCAACCCACTGCCTCCAGGAGCTTCCAAACAAACGTGATGGTGTTGTGTGTCTAGAATTACATACTCTTTTACGAAGTGAACAGACTTCTGAGAAATTGACATGGTGACCCTTCATCTGACATGGGAGTGATGAATGATAGGAAACAAATTAGTAATTTTAATAGGAAATACAAAAATTGTAAATGTTATTGAAATTTGTGATCTGTAACACACTGTAATTCTCTTTTATTTTTTAACACTTCCTTACTTTCTAAATCGGTAAGTATTTTATCTGAATAATAAATAAACTTTGAATTATTTTAACAACATTTTACTTGTATTAGATTGTTAGAGAACTGGTGCCCTGTAATTGGGAGCGTCAGAACTCTGTTTGCAATTCGTGTTGGAAATCGCTAACATTGAAGAGAAATCCTCACTCCAAACAAGAACATTTTGGCTGAACTGCTCTCGCCTGAAAACTATAAAATGTTGCTTGCGTTTGTGGGGTGTTGTTAACAATGGATTAATTTATGGTAAACTGTATTATTAAACTCTAAATTGTAAAATGATTAAATATGGGCATGTGGAATGAAATTTGGAACGCTTAAATTTCTGAAAGTTTAGGTTATCACTTTATTCAAATTAGCAGATTTTATAATCACAATCATTATCCGTAATGATGTTATTGTACTTTTGTAATACATTTTCATCGCCATTTTAAACTTCATTTAACTGCCATAAGAAATTACTCTCAAGAGAACGGGACAAATGATCTTTGTTGTACAATCTTAGATTATTAGTGAATAGGCCACTTGGTTCGATTTTTCTGAGGTTTATTCTATGATGTGTTATTGGTAAAACCTGTAACAAGAACTATAGGGTAATTACAAAGTCCGTGAAACATTTCAAAACATTTATATACAAATGGCTATCATTGACATAACACAAGCTACATTGCGTGAAATAAGGTTCGTTTTGAACGAGGTGGCGGCTAGTTATCTTGAAAAACGACCGACAGATGAGACAGAAAGGGAAAGGGGGGCTACACCGACCGTACTTGCTGAAAAGTGTGCAATTGAACTTCGATTAGATGTTAAACATTGTTATAAATCTGAGAATAATTGTGGGAATGTGAAGGGACGCCATCTTGGTAAATTTTGAAATTATTACTTTTAGTTTCAAGTTATTGCATTAATCACAACTGCAGAATTTTCAGAAACTACAGACAATGAAGCCCCTGTCGGCGACTTTTCAAAGTAACTTTTCGGTCCCACATTCGAACGAGCGTTGCGTTTCTCTTGTATCATTGGCTGCGTTATTTATGTTTAGCCATTTATCAATAAATATTTATCTGTTGATAATGAAATTAAAATTTTTGGATAGTTTAGGTCTGATTGGGGGATTAAATTAAAAGATCAATTAAAAGATAAGAGGAAATTTATTTACAAAATAATTTAACTGGAAAGAACATCAATGAAGGACATATTTACAAAAGAATTTAAGGTTTGGTGAAGCAATCAGACCTAATATAATCTCAGTGATACCCTCCCTAAACGTCAATTGGAAACATGACAGCGTATCTCATTTGTAGGGTGGCGTCGATTGTCCGCCAGCTTCTCTGTAGGGCGTCGTCTTCTTCAGCTGAATTTCATTGCAATATTGTGAATATTTTCGGATTTATAACACTTTTTTTCGCGTTTAAGAAATAACCGAAACTAGAGAAAGGAATTAGAACATTACAAATGGGAATTAGAAAAACTGCAACAACAGGGGGTGCTTCAGAGTTTACAAGAAGATATCAAGAGTAGATTGATAGAGAAAGGAGAGAAAAACAAAAGAGGAATGGGCACTCTTAAAGAAAGAAATGACTAGAGAAGCAGAAGAATAGATGAATAGCAGGGTACAATTAGTTTAATATCACATACGTGCAAAATATTAACGAAAATGGTATGTATGAGGATGGAACGATAAATAGAAGAAAAATCCGGCCTACGTTAATGGAATTTGTAGATTTATAAAAAGCGTTTGATAATGTGAAATGGAACACCCTATTAAAGATTTTGAAGAGCACTAGAATAGAATGTCGAGAAAGGAAGGTTATACACAACCGCTACAGAAGACAAGCAGCAGTAATTAGAATAGAAGATAGAGTAAAGAAAGCCGTATCAAGAAAGGTGAAAGACAAGGATGCAGTCTGTCGCCCATGCTGTTCAACTTATATATAGAACAGGCGTTGGAGAAAATTGAAACGGAATATGGAAAAGAAATCATGCTGTAGGAAGCGTGGCGTTGTATGGGTGCAAAACGTGGACGATAGGAGTTGCTATAGGAGAATGCAGAAAATGAGGCGCGTGGATAGAGTAACTAACGAGGAGTTCTAAACAGAATAGGGGAAGAGCGAACAATATGGAGGCCTTTGACCAAGAGAAGGGATAGATTAATAAGCCACAAGGGTCTTGTAAAATTAGCATTAGAGGGAAGTGCGTGGGATAAGAACAGAAGAGGGAGGAAGAAGATGGAATATGCTAAGTAGATTAGGGAGGGTGTGGGATGTGCTAATTATGCGAAAATGAAACTACATGAAGGAATGTATCTTACGAGTCTTGGGACTGAATACCACAACAACAAGAAGAAATGTGCAAAATTAATTTCAGTAACTTGAAATTGAGATAATTAACGAGCAATGTTCAATGTGAAGTTTCGATCATCTAGATCTGTGATTTGTTGACTGAGAGAATATGCGAGTATCTAATTTTGCATACTACAGTTGTTATTTTAATTAGTCACACTGCATCATTAGCGTCAGACCGTTTGAATGGTCCACTAAATTTTAATTCCAGTTTTCCGTTGCCCTATATTATTACTAGAATTGGTCCCATTTTAACTCGTAACGTTTTATATGGAATTAAAATTCAAAATTTGATATGATTTCCATTGCGGTATCTGGCAATTATATAATAGTGTTGTAGAATACCTGTGAATTAGAGCGCAATGATCCATACGTCCCTAACTGTGACGTCAAAATTTACGCTTGATTTTTACACGTAAAGCTAATTTTGTTCACTGATTATTAAATAATCTAAATGAGGGTACTTACGTCTTGACGCAATGCTGACGGACGCAGAACTATGATACAGTAAAGTGCTTCATGAATGAGTATACGTAACACTATAAATCGTTCAAGATAATTTTCCATAATATTGTCTCCTAATCTTACGATTATGAGTTTCTTCTTTTTATCGTCCCGCGTCCCATTGTTCTATTTCAGATAAGTTTTCCTGTGACGGTATTTGATCTGCCCATTTATTGGTTCGAAGAGCCTCGTGTTTTAAAACGTGGCCTATTAATCTATCCCTTCTCTTAGTCAACGTCCTCCATATTGTTCGTTTTTCCCCCATCCCGTTTAGAACTTCCTCGTTTGTGATTCTATTCATCCATCTGGTTTTCAGAATTCGCTTATAGCATCACATTTCAAAGGCTTTTATTCTTTTCATTTCCCCGACTCCTATCGTCCACGTTTCGCACCCACGTAACGCCACTCTCCATACGAACATTTTTAGCAACGATTTCCAAATATTCACACTTGTATTACCCGTATTAAATCCTTCTTTTCACGAAAGCCTTCCTTGCCTGTGCTATCCTACTCTTTATGTCTACTATACTTCTACCATCCCTAGTTATTACGCTTCCCAAGTAGCAGAATTCCTTAACTTCCGTCAAAATATCCCTTCCCAATCTAACAACCTTTGTTATTCCACTGCTTCCCATACTACACTCCATTACCTTGGTTTTCCCTCTATTAATCCTCATATTGAACTCTTGCTCCAGGACTACGTTCATGCCATTTATTATGGTTTCCAAGACTTCTTCTGATTCTCCTAATACTGCAATATCGTCGGCAAAGCGTAAGGTTTTCATTTCTTCTCCTTGAAATATGATTCCTTTTGCATATTCCGTTTTCACTTTCTTCATCGCCTGTTCTATATATAAGTTAAACTGCATCCTTGAGGATGTGGTAGTTATGCAGAAATAAAAAGGTTTCCGATCAGTCTTCGGACTGAATACCACATCGACAACAAAGATTTTGGAGGTTTTTCCAAAAAATTACTTTTATGGTTACAGGGAATTTGCTAAGTAGATAATTTTGTCATATGCATTAAGTAAACTGTGGTCGTAAGCAATGCCCTGTGCTGACTGTTAAGCAATTGATAACTAAAAGCAATAATACTTCACGTGTTATAATTACATAGGTGTTTTGGTAGCTTCCTGAAGTTAATGTTGTCCGTTGAAAGCGAGATGCACTGAATAGTTACTTATTACGTGGACCACAGACGTATATTCAGTTTATCATATATCAACATGAGACTGCTGTAGTAACGTTAAAAATAGTGGGTGATGATATCTGCTACTTATGACTGTTTTTTGGATTGCATTCTATGTTATACCTATGTGTCACAAAAGTTAATGAATATTTATTCGATCCAATGCATTCGCTTCTCAATATATTTATCATTAACCGATCCTAGATGCTAATTATAACCGCAGTTCGTTATATGTGATGGTCACCTATAGAGACAACAATTGCATCTAAAAGGTTCAACTGACTTTAAAATTAATATTTTCGTTTCAGATAGTGTCTTACCGATCTGTCAACAGATTTTTATACGTATTTTTTTAGGCACATTTATACACGAGAATGGCAAGTGAAACATTTATATTAAGTTGTGGAAGGATTGGCGGAATTAATCAAGTAAACTGTGGTATTCATCAATGCCTTAAGCTCACTTTTAAGCAATTGATAACTAAAAACATTAAACGCGGTTCGTCTGCTGGCACAAGATTGTCGGAAATGGACATCAGGTAAGTCGAACGATAGACTGAAACAGTTGAGCCTATTGACAAAAAATAATTGTTATGGTAGCATTTTTAGGTGGTAAACCGAATCTTCGAGCTATAATCTATGACTGGACCAACATATGAAATCCTGGATATCTTAGAATAAGTATCAATTATCCTGCGGGGGATATAAAGAAGTCGTAGGACAGTATAGCGTGCGTTTTATGAGTTATGCGAATCTGATTCACCATCTTCCATCAACAAAATTTGATTTGATTGTGCTCTTATTGATAGAAGTACTCTATTTCTGACCTATTGATAGCAAATCAATGTCAATTACGTCCTTTCCATCTCAAAATTTCTTTCATTTTCCGTTATCTACGCCCATTAACTTTTATCTTGGCGTTTGTGATCTACTTAGATATTGATGTTCTGAGAATATATTTAAGGACCCTCAGAAGGTAACATACCGTCAATTAAGACAGGTTCACTTTGGTCACTTTCATACCGTCTTGATCTGACTTTAGCGGCGATGGAAAAAGTAAGTATTGGCAACATAAATTATTGCAAATACTAAAATGACTACTTATAAAATTAATTTTTGCGAACTGTCCCGGTGACTTTGTTGGAAGAGTTCTCCGGTTTACTTCTGGGAGATTTGTAAAAATTAATTTCTAAAATCATCCAAAGTCAAATCACCTATAATAAATGTTCTAATAGAAGAAACAACCTGCGTATCACGTTTTTGGTAGTCCTTAGTTCGTTAACGTTTCTTCCCCAACTCAATCAATGTTAAGAGACATTTGAATTATTACTATTAAATCTCTGTAATTACGCTTTCTTATTTTAATTCCCGAGTTTCTAGAAGGTGACTTACAAATTTTTTTGTTTCAAATTTGTTTTTTTTTTAAATAGATGTTTTGATACTAAACAAAATTTCCCTGTTCCTTAATTAACAAACTTGTTTAGATAAATAATTTTTAAACAAGATTTTTCATATTTCGATTTTTAATTGTGAAGGAGGTGAAATCGAATTTTAATTTTTTCCACTTCTTTTAATATATACTCAACCTTTCTGACCCTATTGGAATTAAGATAATATAAGAGATCTTAACTATGTGTATATAAAGATCTGTATTAGTAGCTACACCTATTTTTATGAATAAAAATGAGAAATTCAGTTCAGTAACTAATTGGATATTATTTAAATACTTTTTTAAGCTAATCAATAACATTAATCCTGTTACAGAAGGTCTATGTCTTTTTGAAGCTCATATTGTTGCTGTCACCTATCTTCATTGGTTGTGATGGGATTTGCATGGGCTGTTCATATGATGACACTGAAGCTTACTGCTATACTCTACGTTTACAAGAAATTCCTCAGTGTCTTCCAGAATCTCTGAAAATCCTTGACTTCTCCTTCAATAATGTCACTACACTCAAAGACCAGTCATTTAGCAACTATTTGCAGTTGGAAAATTTGAATCTAGACAGCAATGGAATCCTTTTTATACAGGATAATACATTTGACAGTCTTGTAAATCTCAAAATTCTAAGCCTGTACAACAATGGACTGCAAACAATACCAACAAACATTTTTGAAAACCTCACTTCACTAGAGTCTCTGAACTTAGCCTACAATCGTTTCATCACATTTGACTTTGTGTACATCTCACCTCTCACGCAGCTCAATTCTTTCTTTATACATGGTAACTGGATTAATACTTTAGGTGGAGTATCAATGAACCAGAATCTAAAATTATTAGATTTAAGCATCAACTTTCTGACAAGTCTTAGTCCTCAACAGTTAGCTCAAAATCAAAATATGACTATTTGGTTGGAAAGAAATGCTTGGAATTGCACTTGTGAAACAACTGTCCTCATAAACACTTTGGATAGCCAAAATATCAGAATAGCGACTGATCCTGTGTGTTCCTGGCCACTAGAACTTTCTGAGACACCCTGGAGTAATTTAGGAGATTTGTGTACCAATTAAATAACAAATATACAATTTAACAGGTACCAATTAATAATTGGTATCATACATTATAGCACTATCAATTTTATATTCACAATAATATACTGTTATTTTCTCATACATATGCCAGCTAAATAAGAAATAAAAGAAGTAATGTTTATAAAGTTAATGTTCTGCTGAATAATAAATAAAGATGGTGGGCTGGGTTTATTAAACTATGTATTCTAAATACAGTGTATCTGGTAGTGAAACCTTATGGTGATCATTAAGATAAAACCTGAAGAAGGTGCAAATACATACAGAAACATTGTGCTTTTTAAATTGTATTAAAAGTAAAGTCTGAAATAGGTTTTATTTTTATATAAACATTATGAGACTTAAAAATTCTGGGGAATCGAAATAATTAGACTCTAAATTACAATCAGACATTTAAAAAATAAATTCCTTAAAGAAATTATTCATAATTTTACAGGAGCATAAATATTGCTGTATATGTATGCCCAGCAAAAGTTTGATGGTGGTATTTTTAAATTTATATTAATCAGAGATTAAACAAATTATTTGAATGGCAATGTAATGAGTGTCTCATTCCTATTCTGTAAATGAGTGTCAAATAAACTATATAGAAATGTGTATATCATTTTTATGTAATCCTTAGTCTATTGCTTCACCTTCAATATTCTTCACTTATTTTTTGCCAATTTATAATAGTTACATGTATGAAATGAGATAATGTGTGTATTGTAGTATAAATTTAGTTTGTAGAATTATACAGATGATAAAAAAACAAGGACAATTTAAGAAAGTAATAGTAAGTTGGAAAGCAGAGGATTTGATTGAATCTTTCTTTATTTTAAGAACTATTAGGAAGTTGATTGAAATTCACCTTTTTCTATTACAGTGCGAGATTATTCTCGTAACTCATTAAAATTCACTAGGTGGTGTAAAGAATATAAATATAAACATTTTATAGTATTTATAGATTGTTCTAGAGTAATATTTTAGCTGAAAAAATAAATGTGGAATTAACATTGGCTTTGTTGTTTAAGGAGTGGAAGAGCCATTAAATTTCTTAGAACATCTAACAAATAGTACATTTGCAAGTACAAAGTTTACATGCTTCCAAAGAGAGTCTTCTATTAAATAAGTTTTAGCAGGGCTGATTGTACAAAGAATAAAAATACACTAAGTTTCTACAGTATGATTATGACATTGTAGTATGTTTATTGCAAAAAAGCACATAAAATAAACGTAAACTCAGTCATATATTCAAAAATTAGAATTTTTGAGAAGCTCAGTTTTATTCTTTTGATAAATAGTGTTTGAACAGTGAGACAATCTATATAAAATATTCACATCTAAATAAAGCTCTCAAAAAATTTATTATCAGCTTTAAAATCATTATTTTTATAGCATACACCAACAAAGATACTATTAATTTAAAAGAAATCAATACTGCAGCAGACTTAATCCCAGTCTTCACAACAATCATGACACAAACATCCAAGTCCAAGCCAGGATTTGAACTCGTGACCCCTGGTTTGTGAGGCAGCTAGCCACTAGGTCAACTTGGACAATGTCTTCCATATTGTCTGCTGTTCCGCTATTCTGTTTAGAACTTCCTCGTTAGTGATTTTATACTCCCATCTGATATTCGGCATTATCCTATGGCACCACACTTCAAATGGTTCTATTCTTTTCCTTTCTGCAACTACTATCCTTACATTTTGCATCCATATAATGCCACACTTCATACGAACATTTTTAGCAACGATTTCCTAGTATTCACACTTATATTACCTGTAAGTAAATTCCTCTTTTTCACAAAAGTCATCCTTAGCTGTGCTATCCTACTTTTTATGTCTAGTATACTTCTACCAACATTAGTTATTTCACATCTATCAGCACCAGTCTTCTTCGGTATGGGTATAATTATGTTTTTACTACAATCTTCTGGTATTCTTCCTGTTTTGTTTATTTTGCAAACTATTCTGAACAGTCATGATATTGCTTCTTCACCCAATGATCATATCAACTCTGCTGGAATGTTATCAATATCTGCCACTTTACAATTACTCAGATCTGTTAGCACACTATAAAACACTGACCTTCTAATGTTGTTCCCTCCCCTTCTTCTTCTACTACTAACTGATCTAGATTTCCATTGTGATAGATCTTCTCTAAATATTCCTTCCATCTTTCTGCTTTTTCTCCTTTATCCGTAGTTATATCAATTACAAAATCATTTATGAACATGTCCACTGGCTCAGTAAAAATATCAAAGAGAAAATTTTATGTCAAATTATGATAAATGTCTGTTCTTTAATTTTTGTTCTATCTAAACTATTTTAGTAAATTCCATCTAAATAATTTATGTACTCCATTATTTATTTAAAAGGGAACAATAATGTGAAAATAAAAAGAAAATGATGTGAATTTTTTACTTGTATTTAATTGCTTTCCACACTAAGGACTTTCTTTAATTGTCATGTGGTTTTAAAGTAAGGATAATTATTTTCAATGTTATTTTCCATAAAAAAATATACCCATTATTCACTTTGCTTATGGAATATAAATTCCTTTATCATAATGTATGATATACTGCCAAATTTTAAATAGTTTGTCATAGTATGTGCTCCCAGAAGAATGTAATAATTTATCTTGAAATATCACAGTACATATTATACTTCATGGATGAAATAACATGTTCTTTTCTGAACCCACTTCTTCATGTCTAAATCCCTTATTCTTGGCCAGGATCTTCAGAATTTAACATTAGTTATAATTTTTTTCTTCATATTGTCATACTTTTTTAGTTTGACATTTGTAGTTAATATTTTTGAAATACATCTTGATCTAACTAAGAGAATTAATTGTTTCAACATCAATTTTCTTTATTTTATTTTGCAAAGTTATGTATTAAATGTACATGTAATTCTTTACTTAGCCATACTTTCTACTCTGTTAAAGAATGCATGTAGTTGAGTGTATCTTAGTATAGACCTTTCCATAAATATAGTACATTGTTGAGACACTAGCACAAGACACATAGTATAAGATATTAGCAATATTTATCAATATTATATATCAGGTACAAATTATATATCTTGTCTTCTCTGTAGTACTTAAGCATAATTTTTTGTAAGTTAAACATAATCATATGAATGTAAATAATAACATAGAGTTAATAGTAATGAAGAATTTATGTACAATCTCTGACTTGTTCAACATCCCTGAAGATCTACTTCTTTATGGGATCAATGGACTATGATTTAATACTAATACTAATTCTGCGGCAATATCACCACTTCCCTAGAGACATGATATTTTTCACAAGATTGGACCTAATCCAACAAAATGTTCATAGATTAGTTTACTTTTTAAGTGCTTCTTTAAAGGTTGTTGTCTATTGATCCCTTTGAATGGAAAGGGGTCTGTGGAATTATTTCAGTGTACTGCATTTTTCAAAAATATGTGAAGCATATTTCAGTATTCATCAGGAAACATCAAGTATATTTCTAGAAAACCATTTCACCAAATTATTGTGGCGTAGTATTCACCTACATGCTTGATGCTAAGCTTCTCTACAGAATCTATGGAATATGATATTATTATTATTCATGCTGCTATCTTGCACCTTCGAGGTCCCTGGTTCGAATCTTGGCTATGGCTTGGACGTTGTGTTGATACTATGATGTCACTACATAGAAATAAGTTTCCTTAATGGTAGACAGTCACTAATGACTATTATCAGTTGGTACAAGTATAAATAAAGTTAAAGAAATAATCCTGATACTGTTCAGAAGGTTATCAATGAATGCAAATATTGAAGATATTGTAACGATAGAGGTGAGTTGCGGCAGTCTACTGTTGTTCAAATAGGATTTATATAATTTCATTGCAACAAAACGTTTTACGGTGATGGTGATACGACAATTCATTACTGTATTATTTGCTTTTCTGGTTGGTGAGTGATCAAAATTTATTCCCATATTACATGCAATTGATGTAGTATTTTAGTTTGGATAAGTGGTCGATACGGAGGGAAGCGTTAAGGCTCTTTGTTCTGCAGGACGCGTGCGTACGTGACTAGACGCTCGTTCAGCGTCGACATTTCGGCCATCTTCGGTACGCTTCGTGTCACCATACATAAAGGGGAGACAGGCAAACACGTAGAGATTGCTCGTCAAACTCAAAGCTGACAGCTGCACCTTAACAAATAAATTAGCTGCAACGAATTAACCTTAAGGAAGGCGAACAGGTCCCTTCTTTTTCTTTATTAAAGAGCTTATTACATTTAATTTCATGACGCTCAATGACGAATGTAAATATCGTAACACCAGAAAATCTTGCCAATACAGACAGTTAAAGTTCATAAAAATTATGTGACGCTTTTTTAACCGTCAGGGTATAAATATCCCTTGCGTAAGTAAAATTGGGAGCCTACAAATTTTCACGAAGTATCAGGTCAGAATCTGATAACCAAAGAGACTAATATCTCTGCAACAATTAGAAATGAGAAGGGAATCAGTAGGAATGATTATTAAAATTCGATTGCGTTCAAGCGGTTCTTGACGCACTCATCGTTGAAAACCCATAGACAGTCAGGAAAGTATACAAGGATAGACATAAGTAATGAATACAATAGACTAGATTAATTTCCCGCAGATTCTCATGATAGCAAAGCTTCAAGCACGTAAAATGAGTATCTATTTTACGTATAGGTTAAAGCAGTAAAGTGAGAATACTTGATTCACAATCCATAAACAACAAACTGAAGTGAAGTGTTATTATAATAGGTAACCCATATTTTCGGGAATATTTCCAGTTCTTTTTTATCTGAGGCCAATACTATATTATGCTTTTATTTATACATAATGTCCGTTTTTTTAATGGACCTTCAATGAAGATTTCTCTTTATATAGCTTTTACAGCAGAAAACTGAACACTACTCCAGCTGATTTAATGATTGAAAATAATTAAATTTACAGTATTAACTGTTTTACATTTGTAAATTCAAAGGAATTTCATGCAACTGCCACCGAGAAAACTGCCATCTTGTAAATTAAATAAATAAATAGAATGTTTTGAACCTATAATAAAAACTTAATTGTCATAAAATTAATAAATCTTATCATATTAAATATTTACATGCATGAAATTATTGTGTACAGGATAAATTCCGTATAATTATAATTATTATTTAGGTATGGAGAATTAACGACCCGTACAACAGACTTATACAATGAATTTTGAAAAGTTTTAGATTAGGAAATGAATTTTAAGAAAAGATTAATTTCAGAAATGTTGTATATTAGAAGCAACAAATTTACCGAATTACATGACACTTTACAACCCATTAAATTATATGATGATTTAATTAGGCCGGAGGAGTCATGGAGTGAGGTTCCATGTATAGATAAATTTTTTACCCGAAGAAGTCTCAAATGAGAGACGAAACGTCGTAACATTTCATATTTAAATTATAAATTACTGACAAAGAGTCTAATTGAACCATTTATATATTTGTCAGACATTTTTAAAAATTATATGATGGTTTGTTCAATTTTCTTAGTTAATTTTATCCTTTGGCTATGCTCTTTGTGTTATATCGTTAGTTGATTTAATTTATTAACAACGACAACTATGGATTGCCAAAACGTCCAGTTCATGTTCAAAATTTATTGTATAAGTCTGTTATACGAGTTGTTAATTCTTCATATGTATTTATTCACTGACGTTAATTACTCCTATTATTATTATTTTCACTCTAATATATTTCAATAATTAAATATAACCAATATTTAATATTAACTATTTTCGCCATTGTGTTTTTTTTTCAAAGCTCGATTGCAACAAATTTTTCCCCTTAAATCTGATTTGGAGCGTCGAAGTTGATAATAAGATTTTTTCAAACTTACTTTTGAATGTAAATTGAGTGTTTCTTAATTTTGGAATATTTCAATAAAGGTTGCTAGAAATTGATATTCCCGAACATTTCTCTTTCTGTACACATCGAAGATATTTACAACTTATAAATATGAATACATATCGTTGTTGTTTCTAAATTTACTGTAATTATTTATCATAAATACCATCAATGAGCAAATGAATTGATCGGAAGAGAAAGTATACCTAATTTCTGGAATAACTCCCTGGATGATGTTCCAGAATTTACCTGACTCATTGTCCTAGTTACACGCTTTTGTGATAGAAAGACTTTATCTTTACCAGTAAATCAAAATGTAATACCATGTGATAAAAGGGAAATTGTGAAGACTTAAATTCAAGACGAACTCTGGTGAAGTACTTGTTACGTTATTTTATCTATCGAACCGATCTGAAATGAAAAGTTTTATGCTCAGAGCTGGCACAAAGCGACCAGTGTTTCATACTCGCAGGTAGAGCCAGAGGTCATCTACAAGCAAGACAGTCACGGCTTGTTGGTGCTTTCCCTGGCCGATGTGACCTCAGAGGTGCTCGTATGCTAAGGTTCGGGTCTCGACCCTGTGCAGCCATGTAATGCAGGTGCATCGTCCTCTCAGCTGGTGCTGTGTGCCAAAACTGACGTCGTTCACTTTCAGAATAGAACTCAGGAGTTTACATTGCAGTTCGCAATGTATTATAAAATACAAATGCTTCTCGACACTATTTACAAAACAATATAAAAATTTACATTTGGAAATTCAACTTCCTCCTAATTAAATTAGAACTGAACAGGCTTTATGAAAGTTACACATTCTCAGATGAAAGATTGAATTTTTCAGGGAATGTTAAATTAAATTCACATTACATCTTCAGTCTTTTCCTTTAAAATCTCCTGGCTTGTATGCAATCTGACGAAACTATTCTTTATGTCAATAACTGTTTGGCCAATAAATTTTGGAAAGGTTAATTGTTTCGTTGCATGCAAAAGTATTATGATAACAGCGGCAGAGAAATAAATTAGACCTAAAAAGAATATTTGACGAAGACATAGATATGATGAAAAATGATGGACCAACGTTTTAAGCAGTAAAAAAATCGTACTCGTTCAGTACGGAAGAACATCAGCTCAGACTTTGAACACGATTCCAGAACACATGTAGAACTACTCGAAAGAGCCGAGTTCAGGCTACGCCAGCAGGGGTTTGTAAATGCTTTATCAATAATAATGTCAGGAATTACACGCTATAAATTATTTAATTTTGAAAATAACACAATTCAAATGCTTTGTTTTGTTGTTGGGATGTTTGGGACTCAAGTTGTGGTCACTCTTTGCCTAATATCGCTTCGTAAATTGGCAACTATGCGTTTTATGTGATGTTGAAGGTCAGAGTTAATTTGTGGCATATTCTCGTAAACCTGTGATTACACATAAACACACAGGAAAAAGTCCATAGTAATGAGAAAGCACTTACCTGTCAATGGTTTTTAGCTATTGGTGCAATGAATAAATTTCTTCGTTATTCCTTGTAATGTGTGATTAATACATTTTACTTGACTGCTTTATTTCATTATAATGACTCGAATCAAGAGTGGAAAATTCCATAAAATTCTAGTATTTGTTTTTTGTGATTCTCTATCTTGTTCAGGATTTCAATACTAGCTGGGGGTTGACCTTTGAACAGTAATGAATATATTGGGCCAGTCCATGTCAAGTCGTTCGGAGAAACAGTGATTGGTTGCTTAAATATCTCAGATAAAATTATATTTTGGAAGTTCGAAACATTTTCAGAAAATTATCAGTGTCCGGTTAAATAGTGGGGGCCATTTTGTTTCAGAGAGCGTGTTGTATTTTGCGTTTGGAGGGATCTATGATTTTCTTACTGGGTTGTCATATAAATTAAGATGAATCTATTTACTTACCTCACATTATTTTTCATGTACTGTGAGCAACACAACGTTAACGGTTGTAAATGAAGAAAATTCAATTTTCATAGTCTAATTCCTCCCTGAAGGAACAATTTGTGAGCCTCAATATTTTTTGTGCTTTACTAATACGACCGTAGTTACATATTATAAACTATAAATGATAACTAGGATAGCCTTTCAACGTTACATCCATTTTAAAATTGACTTTTTGAAATTTTTATCAATATTTGAGCTCCAATATCTCAGTTAAATCTTAAAATAGCACACGCGAAAGGTCTCCACTGCGTCAAACTTCATCACAAATGCAAAATTTCAGATATGACTGAAAGTTGATATAAAAAATTGTGAAATAGAGCAAAAGTGAGTAACTTCCGCGAGCGATTCTCCCACTATGGAAATTTCTTCATTAGTAATCGATAACATTGTGTTACACGGAGCAAATAAAAAATTTATGTTAAATAAGGAAATGGAGATTCGTTATGTAGGTAAGAATGTACCGAACACAACGCAGTTCATTTGAAAATGACAGAAAATCATAGATATATGCAGGAAAAAAACAGGTTCTCTAACATAAATGGCCACCACTTTTTAACCGGACAAATAAAACTATTAAAAATAGTTACGGTCGTTCAAAACTATTTTTTATAATTTTTGTTTGTTATTTTTGATCGTTGCAAACTATTTTTTTTAATAATTTATTCGTCTGGTTAAATGTGGTGGCCATTTATGTTGCAGAGAGCATGTTTTGAACGAACAAAACATAATTAATCCACCTACGACATTTTTTTTCAGAGATGGTCCAATAACCTTCTGTAAAACTAGATGTCACTTCTTGGCTCATTCTATGATATTATTTTTATTATCATCTCTTGACAACAAATATTTCGTTTATCTACCAATACTTGCTCTTTAAATAACAAAGGCAGATTCGGATGACATAATTTTAAGTTTTAACTTCAAGTGCTGGAGACAATTTAAGGCATGGACGAAGTTATTTAGCGCTTCAGAGAACAAAACCGTTCAGAGAAATTTTCAAGAGGGCAGATATTTGTTGTTAAAAATATTTAATACAGTTGTGATATTAAGTTTAATCGATTTGACAGATTAACCGTTAAGCCCCATAGACAGAAAGGAATTTAGATATACTTTTATAGGTATTCAGTATTGTGTGAACGTTTAGCACCGTATAGTGTTTCCATGCCAGGAAAAGCCTAAGCTTACCAGAATACTCTAGTACCTCCAGTTGCTAAAAAGGTGGATTTTGCCAATACAGACACGAAGCAATTCTGTCCTCATTTGTCATTTTCTTGCAAGTTCTTAGGGTAGTTGTAAACCAATATTTAAACGAGTAGGAAATGTTACGCTCAGCGGAGTGTTAACAAGTAACTCTGTTAACGGCTGTACAGTCTTCATCGGCGTGAATCAAGCGGAACAGCTTTTTTGTGTTGTTTTTTTAATGTTGTTTTGAAGAGCCTACGTGCTGAGGCGTGTTCTGTTTTCTGCTGGCAGGACAGCTCAAGGTCAGGGATGGGCACTCCACGGCCCCCGGCCCCCGGCCCAAGCCCCCCTCTGCTCCACGCCCCCCATTGTCACTCTCCGACGCTACGTTAGCTCCAATCGGCAACCGTTTATGCAAATCAAGACAGTATAAATTAAGATTATCATTTGACTCACTGATTGATTTAAGTTTGTTACAATACGGATAACGTTACGGAACCCATTGAAAGTTGTTTTCCTGAAACCTGCAATTTCGAAGAATGTATCACAGCAGACTCAAAGAACATTAAATAAAAAAAATGAGAGAAAGAGAGAGAGAGAGAGAGAGGAGAGAGAGAGAGAGCTCAACTATGTCAATGATTGACAATTGTCATAATATCAGGATTGCGGACAATTTAAAATTTTAAGAAAATAGTAAGAGTTCCTTATATACTATCCTTAATGCTGGTTGTGAAAAGTAACATAAATCTATTCATGACCGATCAGATGTGGATAATTTCAATAAAAGAGGCAATAACTTTTACAAACATTGTAAATCACTATCAATTAGACAGAAAGGAGTTCATAATATTGGATACATAATAAAAAAGCTTCCTTATAACTTTAATCAGTTAAGGGATAATGAAATAAAATTCAAAAATGAACTAACCAAGTTCCTCCTTCTATACAATTAAAGAACTGACAGAATTAGTTTAATATATGACAAATGTGAAATAAATGTATTATGTATCACAACCAAACAATGTACATTCGACTGCGTTCATTAATATTAAGGATATGGACTTCCAAGCATATTCAAATACACCCCTTTATTATATATTTCTTTATTCTTAACAATTACATTATTATTATAACAATCTGTTAACCATCAAACTGTATACATTTACTTTCTTCTATTTTATATAGATTAATTTCTTGTTTCACTACATTGATGATTACGGAATTGTATCTAAAGGATGAACGTAAGGAATTTTAGTTAAAAAATATCCAAATGTGTCAGTGTAAGTCTGTGACGTCAGAGAGACAATACACGGATATCCGAAATATTTAACAGCTTGCAATATGGAATATATTTGTTTACATTCTGGTTCCACATTTTATCAATTATATTCAGTAATACGGTTACCCGTTAGACACAGAAGGATGATTAAAATGATTCTTAAGATTTTTCTAAATGCAAAAGTTTGTATTCTGGTAAAAATTCTGCTGTCCTCAATTAATTCCCTATCGTGCAAAAGTTAAGTCTTTAGAGTTTAATTTATAATATTAATTCGAATTACTGACTTAGATTCCAAATTTACTAACAGAAACAATGTTGATCAGTTTTCAACCATTTTTTTTGGACAGGTTAACAGAATCAATAGTAAAATAAACAATAACAAAAAAGAACGTAGGATACCCCGGTGAATTTTTTGGATAAATAATTCTTTGACTTTCAACCGGATCTTACTATAATTAAATCACGACGTTTCTGTATCACCTATCTTTATCAAGTGAATTATTTAAACAATCATACCCATCTTTATCAAATGAGATTGTTTGAATCATTCACTAGATGAAGATGAGCGAAATTTACATTGAAATGTCGTGGTTTAATTCTATTAAGGACCCGTGTGGAAGCCCAAGAGTTGTTTATCCAATAACAAAAAAGTTATAAATAATCTCATTTAGACTCCAGTTATTTATTTATTATATAAAAGTGAAATTTTAAATTAACAAATTATTAATTCAAACCATGTAAAAACGTATGAATCTTACATATGCCGAAAGCTTTGCTTCTCAAGGCTGTTTATGGATAATTGTTCTCTTCTAATGATTGATTTCAAGTGTTGTGATCTACTTTTCTTCCACTTCTCTTTTTAGATAGATATCTTATATTTCTATATCTTGCTATTATTACTCCCTGTAATATACGATTAATATTTTCTCTGGCCTCTTATGTTACTATTTTATTACATTACTGTGGCTCAAGTCAACGGTAGAAAACTCATAGATAATGTTATTGTTTGAAGCCGAAAATTTTTGAATACGAAAATTAAAATGTGCATTTGATGTTTCAGGGTCTTAGTAGTTTCAATTAAAAATTTTTTACTTCGACGTTCACCTGTAAAGGTGCCTAGTATCCATTTATATCCATTTATTTAATAAAAATATATTTCTTTGTAGTATGCTTAAGAGCTTATTGAGGTGGAATATCTGTGCGGGGTCTCTCGGCAGTTCCCCCTCTCTGCTTCCCGAATCCTTTCTTTGTGGAGAGTGGAAAATTTTGCTGCAGAGGGGCGATAGTCACGTAGGCCAAGTCGCCGACTAATGAGCCTCAGTGTCCAATCGCACAGCTTTCTCTCTGTACAATTAGCCAGGACTATCACGCGAAACAATCTTCCTCTCTTTAACCATAAATTATCATCAGGGGAGAACCGCGCCGAAGGAAAAAGGGTGATGGTAATTACGAGTTGAATGAATCAATGGAATGACTTAGGAATAGGCTTAAATTCTTTGTGCAGATTTCTGAGATGTGGTGTTAAAATGTACACAGTTCTATTTCACGTATTCGCCTCCATATTTTTTTCCATCTGACTTCCGTATAAATTTACAGTAATCAAAATTTTTACAATAAATACAAATACACCCAAAAAGTCAGCATTAATTATATCACTATTTATTCACAAAAGCGACGTTTCATCTCCATTTTGAGACTTCCTCAGGCTTAAAATTTAGCAACACATCATATTTACTCCTTGACTCCCTCAGACGAAGAGATTATTGAATTTATATGCAAAGAATTTGGTATCGCGCATGAACCATCTCCGACGGTTACGGCCAAAAATATAATTTCCTCGCATGTTAAATTTTGTCTTTGTTTCGAATAAATGAATGTTTTTTGACGTGGATAGCCTCGTGTAGCCTGACACCCTAAAATATCATACCAGATTTATGGTGACCTAACTTTTACCGTCAAATCTTCAATTTTCTAAACCTGCTAGAAGAATAATGAATTTAACCATTCTTCTACCTTTTCACCGGATATTTCAGATAATGCATAACTGTTAACTGCTCGAGGTATTTTGACAGTAATAATAATGAAAACAACAAAGTACTTTCACACAGCTCTAATTAAGCCAATTAAAAACCCAAATTAGTGCACTTTATAAGTTCTGAGCTAAACTTAATTAACAGAATATACAGTACTTTTAAATTTAAGACCGAAAGCCATAAAATAATATTGTTTAAGCCAAGGATGATTTACTAGAATATTAATTCAGCTGTTGCTCGAATTCCCAAGTGTCACGAAGCATCACAGTTGATGATTAGAGGAATTTATATATGGCTTTCGATTATATCATATTGTGATGATAAAACACAACTACTAGCGGAATTTGACGGTACGGGATCAAAGGCGTAGTTCGTAGGTTACAGCCATGGGTAATAGAAACCAGGTCCAGTGAGTAGTTCCAGGCAAGCTGAGACAACACGGTAAATACCACTGTTTGTAACCTTTTACCGATTTCCTGTACTACCAATTCCGAGTAGGATTTCTGTTAAAGATTCTGATTTATCGGAAGGCTCGTTTAGACGACCCTAAGTTAGAACTCATGTATTTAGATGTAAGAAATTTAATCTGTATAAACTTTGTAAATATATATTGTGTTTATTATAAAAAAGTCGGCTATGATATTAAAATTCACCCGATTAGTGTACATTGTAATAAATAAATGTAAAATTTAATATTATTCTACTCGTAATTTTTTATAATAATTCTTTCATTAAAAAGATAATATATTCCCTCCTTATCCATTACAATATTAAACATGTTACTTTAATTTCATATCGGTTTACATGTGTTCATATCTTATTTCAAAAATTCAATTCCTATTTGTAACTCTGAGGAGAAGAGTTGACTTGATTTAGATGGTATACATTGTCATAAACTATAGTAAAGATTTTTCTTGTAAGTATAATGTTGTTTCCTTGTAACTATTATGTTTTTCTTAGTTTATTATATTCCCTGCATTTAATTTAGGTGATTTGGTATCGGTCGTACTGATGCATAATTTCTCGTTATGATGCCCTAACCAATCTCTTATTTAATTAAAAAAATCTATATTCCCCACTAAATGCCCTATGACTACCGTTTCAGTGAAAATGGACAAAGGAAACTGTTCTCTATAATTCTCAGTCCACACTTTTCTTGCAAACAGCATCCATTCAGGTGCATCATATAACTTAATTTTATTGCTTAAATTTATATGTTGGGCCATTATAAAAGCAAATTATAGGATGGACCGATCTTCCTTGTCGTATGCACTTACTATAGATTTATTACAACACTTACGAAGTGAAATTTATTACTGCGTGACAATTATAAATATTTCATGTGTAATGATAAAAATCATTTGAGAAGAACCGGTTTTAATCGTGTCTCACAAATTATGCTGTAGATATATGAAGGGAATGGAAAGTTGTCTTAATAGAAAGACGTATTAATCATCGAGGAAAAAAATAAAAATGTTAGTTTTATCCTGATAGTCGGCCTTCTTCGGCGTAGGTGAAAAAAACCGTCTCTAATAGTTCTGATTGAATTCTTTCACGGTGAGTAGTTTTTTTGAGACAAACAGCCGCGTTCGGAGCCTCCGTCAGGTGCAGTTTCTTTCACCTTGTCCCAGTTGTGTTGTATGAAAACTGGATACACTGCAAATTACCGCAAAATGGCATTGATCTGGATTGAATCGCGTGTGCCCTCTCATGCAGGTACCGAGATAGAACAGATCTCGCTCGTCAAAATGTCCTTCACTGGATGCTCGCTTTCCTTTAAAATATTTAAACGTAGCAGTAGAAACAAACTATGTGATATTTGATTGGTCTCAATGATCTTTTTAACATCAGCACGGAAAAATATATAAAAGTCCTTTATTACATTGAAATCAACAAACAGGAAATGCAGCAGCCAATCAATCTACAGACAGAATTATGCTATAACACAAACACCTAACAACGTTTCTTGTTGCTTTAGTCAGAAGTTGAAAAATCTTAAGAAGTTTAAGATTGAGTAAGTCTTCTGGATTGTGCTACGTTTCGACACCTGACGAAAGGTATTTATTTTATAGCTTAATTTTTTGGCAACATGAGTGTGATCCAATAAATGGCAACTCCCCTTTAATAGCATAAGAAGGGAATATGAGAGGGGGAGGGATGTTGAAGAAAGAGGCTATAGTTTAAGAATTCCATTCCGGATTCATCAGGAAGAGTTGTAGGTCGGGCTCTGTGTACTTGTCTCACTTCTTTCTGAATGACTGGAGATGAGTTTTCCATGGGGTCGCTGAATTCCCCTCTCCCTACCTCGACGAGTTTAGGTCGCACCGAACAGCTTTTACCGTATGCCCAAGGTCTGCAACGACGGACCATACACCTTTAAAAAATTACTGAGGTACCTCTACTCAAATTGTACCATTTATCCAAAGAATAGTAACTACATCTTACAGGTTAAATCCCCCTTCCGTTTCATTTCCATGCTATTAAAGGTGAGAAGTAACAACGCGGATTATCCAAAGGTGGATTGTTTCTCGTTTCTCAAAAAAACTGAAATGTATCATTCTGTTGTAACGTTAAAACCCCATTTCCAAAAAAAACTCACATGAGACCGAAACGATTATTTGCTGTTCGTGTATTTACACACTTTTCCGACATATTTATATATCTAAAAACCTTAATCAGTATGTATGTCCCAGCTATACGCATCCAAACTACTGATCCAAATTTGGCACGTGTTCTTCAAGCCCCGAAACTTCCCATGATCTTTAAATTTTTTATATGTGTGAATAAAGTGAAAAACATTTTACGTAGAAGGTTTCGTGTCCCATAATCGCATCGGTGGCACACAGCTAACTCCCTGAGAATTAATAAACTTGTTGGAAAAGTTCTCCGGTTTCCAACCAGGTGGAGTTCTTCAAGTGAAGGTGTCGACGGTGATTGTCGACGAAACGTCGTGTATGTTAAACGCAAACCGGTTGGAAACCCGAGAAGTTTTCCAACAGATAATTCACCGGGAAACCCTGCAAAAGTTAAAAATAAATTTATTTGGATCGTCGATACGATCTATACGTAAATTATTTTATTTTTCGCGTAATGTAAAATTTTAATATTTACTAATTTCTTATTGTAACAGCAAATAAAATATGAATTTGATAGTGACATTCATCAGAGGCAAAAGTTTTAAATTAAATAAATTTTAAAAACAAGTATACTGTATAAATGTTTAAAAAGTGAAAATGTCAACAAACCTCCGTCTTTTGTTTTTTCGGTGGTTTTCCGCCTTTAGCAAAGTACGAACTCAACTTGAAATGAGTAAGGGCTTATTCTCTTTGACTTATCAGGAGATATTCTTTATGTCCAATGTTGGATTTTGAGATTTTAGATAAATTCTGAGGGCACATAGTCGATTGGAAATTCGACTTAAAATTTTGATCATATTACCCTTTCTTCTCAGAAAACCGGAAATGGGTTAAAATGATACCACTCTGTAAAAAACTACGATTTTTACGAGTTTTTGCTATTTACAAAACTTGGGAGTGAAATAGGTTGGATTTAACAACAGGAATAGATCGTAGTTTACCATTAAGTACTTATATTTAATTATATTCCTGTTCTTTTATTTACGTGAACCCGAGCAACGCAAGTCCTTCAGCTAGTAGGAATGTAATTTAAGTCTTTCTTTGGAAGTACGTCTGATAAATTAATAGTTCTCCTTGGTCGTTGTGTTATTATTGTGTGTAGGAGAAGCGAGTGTAACAGGAAGCGTCATAACAGGGCCCCGAGGCAAGGGTGCGGCTCTCCCCAATATAATAGTAACATTTGTCCTGGACGCGAAATGAAAACACTTCAGAATTAATTGCTGGAATCGATTCTAATTTTAACCTAACCAAGGCGTTTAATTTTGTGGTATCACAGGAACGAAACTCTGTTTTTCTACCCTTTTAAGGCTTTCTTTTCGTTGCTCCTTGACACAATAGTGTTTATATGCGTTTAAGTAGCGCAATTACGACTCGTCCAGCGAGTTACTTCGAGTTTCAAGTGCACAACAGCTGCACCAATTTCCTCCAGTGTCCGCATATGACCAACTACCTCGTCCACTCAGACTAATGAAGACTGTTGGGCAAGTGAAAGAAGGGGAATTATGAGATCAAATTTAACAGCTTAACTGTGCACGGGCTCTTGTTGGCGAGAATTATCAAAGTGGTTCGAAGGAGTTACGAGAGGCAGCCTAATGAATTTGCGTGAATTAGACATTCACTTGTGAAGAATTGCATCGGCTTTTATTACAACGATTTAATCGGTTCCAGGAAAACTATAATTATAATAATTATTTTGGTTGAAGTTGTTCTTGAATTATTCAGCTCCGTGTCAGCCAGTTGATTCCTTACGAATGATACTGGCTTAACTATTTCGAATATTCACGACGACTTTTTGGTGCTGGTTTGTCAATTTTGTCTACATAACAAAAATAAAATAATTTTTATATAAAAAATAAGTCAATGAACAGAAAAATTATTTGATAAAATAAATACTACATATGGTTTTTTTGGTTAGGTGATTACAAATTACAAGAGCCGCAGAACGACATGCGTCACAAACCATGCGATGAACTCAAAATACTGTCTTTTTAAAATTATGTACAACTGACACAAACATTTATATTCTCAATAATTATACAAAACCCTAAGAATTTAAAATTATTCATCATTAAAGTTCCTTTTGAAATAGGGTTGCAATTTGTAACCCGTTATTTTGCAGTTAAATTCGCTCATATGAACAAAATTATAAATTAATGTCGTTGTAATGCAGATACCTAGAGGATAATGAGGCAAATGTTGCTAAATTATTTAAAGAAGTCTCTGTTACATGACCCAACATTTAATCTTTTAATGAGTCTTATTTAAAGAAAATTCTAACTAAATGTTTCTACTTACGAAATTGTCTGTTTTATAATTTTAAATACCACATGGTAAAGCTTTCCTGTACGTTCTTACGACTTTGGGATAAATAATGATTGATATATTTGAGTTGTACATACACCTAATAAATTAATAGGTTGGCGTTACTTCATTTTATTTTAAATTAAATTATTTTCTGAAATAAAATTTTTGAAACTCCATTATTTGTGGGGGCATTGCACTTCAGGTATAGAGGACTGTTGCAGAATAAATCCCCATTCAATTGGCGTCCTGTGAGGGGATTAAAACTTTTCTGAATAACGGGCATTCCAGCGTCTTCTCTCGCTGCCATTTTCTCTTATTTGGGTGGTTCTCGATCACGCCTCGCAGCCGCTCCTGTTGTCCCTGGTTCGGACAATTTAGAGTCTTAGGCCCGTCTTCTCCGACTATATGTTTGATAATGTGTTCATCTGCGCTGAAATTTCAAAATCTTCCACTAATATCATCTGATCAACCGTTCTCGTCTCCTCAATCTCTCTTCTGCCTTTCATCTCCTCTGATCATCTGCACGCTGCAAGGGTTTTAATGTTTCTTCCCCACATAATTAATTCATATCCCGAAAGTGGCAGGGATGCATATTAACCAATCAGATTTCTTCACTGGGAAGAATAGTTTGCTCTCTCCCCCAAGGTTTTTGGGGAAAACCCACGCTGATTACTAGCCTCCGTCTCCACATTCCAGCGGCCGTGGGACTAATCCCGCAGGCGTCCAAATGTCTGGGTTTTATTAGCCCTATTTGTCAAATAATTTCTCTTTCTTTTCGACTCCTTACCACAGAAGTCCGAGTAGATGTGTTTGACCGTTACAGATTATTTCATTACACCCAATTCGGTCAAAAGCTCTGTGTTTCAAAGTTATAAATTTTAATGAAGTATGTTATAATATAATAAAGCTAGAATGATTACAGTAGTCAAATTCATGATTTTATAGCTGTAAATGTTAATCATATTACGACATTTTACACTTTTTATAAATGATATATACAATGAAAACATTATTGGACTTGCAACGTCAACTCATGCAATTCCATTGTAAATTTCTGTAAGCACTGGTTTTCAAGTACAGTTAATAACGAAGCTAGTAGTATGGGTATCAAATCTAAATCCAGTTAAATCGTCTTCTATTGCTAAGAAACTTAATAAATACTCACACATTCAACTATAGATATCTAAGTCATAGTATGTATGAGGAAATATTGGCAAATATTATGGGTATCAATGTTGGCTAACGTAATATGGCGAGGCACGGTAATTAGATGTGTTAAATTGTGAAACTGTGCGGGCGTTTTACAACCTGCTGAGAAATATCTCTGGCAGGTCTCCCCATTTCTGATTCGCTTTGTACAAAAGTGAAGCGAAGCGTGCAGCTAGCCATTACACTCCGGTCATTGGACCGCATCAAATGCAAAACACTGGAAATAATTTTCTTTCCCTATTGAAACATAATAATTACATACCACTTGTCTGAACGACGGACTAAAAAGGACGCTTAAGTCGAGTTAAATTATACGAGCGTGTGAAGACGTATATTTACACACCTTTAAACTTAAGTTTCAAGACCTTGCACCAATTTTGAATTATTTATGTATTTGTTCCATCCTTCATGAAACAACATTGTGTGGGATTTAACTACCGGGTATTAATTACATCACGAATTATCGGGAGATTAATTCGATATGTCTTCAGCCTGCGACATTTGCAACTGAAAAGGGACGTCAGTAAAATTATCCACTTAAAATGTTAATTTATAATTTTTTTACTTTCTACTTTAAAGCCGTATCATTCTTAATGATTCATAACGTTTCGGTCTCCTACCCAAAGGATTATAATCAAGGTGAATCACGACAAAACCTCATCGAATAATGGCTGTTATGGTTACGGGATGTAGATTATATTGAAGATTAGTGTGTGGGGAAGTTAGTAACTTTTATGCATACAAAGTCATGAATATATTTACGTTTTAAGTCAGGTGAACGTACATTTGCAGTAATTTCGGTCGTCCTGCGACTCAGAAAGGTTTGTAAGTATTTTAACGGCTATGATTTGTAGTAAAATACATCTAGTGGACATCAGATATTAATTACTTAATAATTTATATAGTTAGATACTATTTAGTATCCGGCTGACCACATTGATTATACGTATTTTGTTCCATTTTGTGCGGGTTTAGGCTAAAACGTGAGAACGGGGAAATAAAATTTGACCTAAGGGCTTTTAGCACTATAAGTGCGAAATGTTCGATGACAATGAGGTGCGAAGTTTTTCGTAGATCTGGAAGGAAGTGCCCCCACATAAATTATTTCTCCTCGCCAAGGGACAAAATGGAGGATTCACTAAATTCGCGAGAAATTGGGGACGTGTTCTTTCAAAATTAGAAATTGTGATTAGTGGTCCAGTTGGGAACAGAAAATGACGTGGTGACGAAAAAGGTGGTGAAAAAACAGTTCGTGTAGAGAACCGGAGGAGATAAGAGTTCTCTCTGGTGTTTGGACAGTCTAAGTCCAAAGTCCACAATCAAAATCTCCTGGGCAGTAGAACTTTGCTGTCAAGAGATTCGAGGTGGAAGCCAGCAATCCAACTCTACCTCGGCAATTAGTTGCCGATTCCATCATTCCGGGAACGCAGAGGCCATCAGAGGGCGACAGCATCGGGTTCCTGGCTTCATCGTCTTCCTCTATCATCACCATACGAGCATCCGAGACGGAAAAACCAACAAGTAAGATCCCAACCACGCCAAATGTTTTCACGCGGTAATTTCGGGGATTTTAGATACTTTTAAAATTTTGGGTACATAAATTATTCTTCTTTGTATAATTTTTATGGGGTTAAATTTAACGACGCGGTATGTCTTTTTTAATTTAAGTTTCGACAAGTAATTTTGGAGTAATTTTCCTAACCACCACGGTCAACCTGCCAGTTCATGCGGCTGGTCGGAGGAAGTTAAAATTGAGGATTGCAAATTTTGTAAATAGTTTCTTTTAATATATTTAGTAACAGAATGCCTGTAAATAGTTGTATTACATACATTTTGATAATATTCTCAGTACCAAAATGAATCAAACGAGATATTTTCAATAAGTTGAACCCTACCCAAAATTTAATATGGTGTATTCATAAAATGTTCCAAATGCTACAAACTAGAGATGAACAAACAATTCTTTTCACTGATGGTATCGGAATCACTTGCTCAGTAGATTCACCTCTCATTATATATATATATATATATAGCTTATTCACCGCATCCAAATTACCAATATGACACCTTGTTTCCATGAATGTGCACATGATTTTCTAGTGAATATGAGTTTATAATTCTTTGACAAATTATATGCGCTTTTCGTTATTTGTTAATAAAGAAATAAATTGTTATAAGATTAAATAAGTGCCTCTAAGAAATCTATTTTAATAATTGAAGTATTTGGATGGTCATTAATGGATTTATATTTTTCTTTTAATATTTCTTTATATATATATATATATATATATAGGCTTATATTGTAATTGTTATGTCTCTGAATAAAAATGATTACGCAACTCTACAGCAGCCAGGCAAATAAAAATAAAGTATTTTTTCCCTCAAAAAGATGAATTTTAAATTTTTTATACTAATCTTGTACACACGTCCTTTGTATTAAAATTAAGATGAATTTAACGTAATTAAGGAATTCATCCAAATTTTGCTTTGATATTATAAGAAATAAATTTAATTGTTAATAATGTTAGTAAAAGCTCTTGAGAGGGTAAAGTGAAAAGTGTAGGATAAGATTAGTTAGAATAATGTTAGTAAAAGCTCTTGAGAGGATAAAGTGAAAAGTGTAGGATAAGATTAGTTAGAATGGGTATTATATTTGCACAATCAGATAAGAGATTTTGATATTAACGTTTAGTTACAATATTTTGTACTGATGCCACTTAATTTAATTTTACCGCACGATATCGTATCATAAAGAAAAAGATTCTCATTTCCGCGATCTATTTCATGAGTGAGTGTTTCAAACACTGGGATCGCTTACCCGGTGATATGATTCGTTAGTGAATGATTCATTGGGATCGCTTGCTCGGTGATCTGATTCGCGAGTGAGAGATTCACACAGCTGATTGCTCTCGGATTGCAGGAGCGGAGTGAATCAAAAAAGCTACGGCTGTTTTTTTATAATTCAATGATCTCTCATTCCGCAAGCGGAGCTAGTTCTTTGAATCAGATCTCGATCGGATCGCCAATCTCTAGTACAAACCAAGAGTCCATCCGACCACCACAGATTTAATAAAAAAATACCGTTGGGTGCATTACTTTTTAAATTAAAAGTTTTATGTTTGAAATAAGAAAAGACTAAATAATACAATACCTCTCTTAGCGGGGAAACTAAAGAAAATTCTTGAATAATATTATACAACTATAAGGTTACTGGAAATTTTCGGTAGTTGCCCTGAAATAAGTAGCAAACACTGTATGACAATTGTAATAACATATCTGACATTTTAATTAATATAAAAGAAATGTTATAGCCAATCAGTCAGAAGTTACTTATTTACTTTTTTCACACTTGTAAACAAACTAGTGTTTCATCTCTTAAATTCGAATCATTCAAGTAATACAGATTAAATATCTAGAAATGTTAATTTTAAGAATAAATATATTTACAAATGTAAATTTCATATTAAAGATACTTTGTGGAGTGTTGAAACTATAAAACCAAATTTCATTGTCAGTATTGTAGAAGGCGCTCCAGACAGAATAGAATGTGAAAAAACTGATTTAAATCAATTAAAAAGTTTTTTGGATGAAATAGTAACCTACTGAGTTTTCCTCCCCCCACCCCTTGATCGTAGGCCAAAGAATTAAGCCTCCTACAAACCGAGACGACCGTGGTCATTTTGAGGGGTGCATATTTCGGTGTCACAGACCTTGGGCATACGGTAAGAGTTGTTCTCTGATCCCATTGGACTAGTAGGTCAGTTGTCCCCTTCCGCCCCCAATTTTATCGAGGCATGGAGTCGAGTTTGTTGCATCCCTACAACAATCCAGTCTACCGCTTGGAAGGGCGTGGGAGTAGTACCAAATACCCGCCCTACCGGATGCAGGTGCCTCTGCAGCACGTTTTGGTGTTTCACCGGATAGGATCCTTAAACTACAGCCCGGGGGTCCTACTCAACTCTTGGTTGCCACGCTGTACCTTCCACATCCACACATCCCATCCTATGCTATTATAGGAGAGATCCACCGAAGCGCAAAACCCCGATGTAGCCTGTCTTTCCAAAACTATTGGATGGAATTACAGTTGTTTTAGTATTGCATAAAAATAATACATTAATATGTCAGATTGGTATAATGTGAGGGAACAGAAATTAACAGTAATGAAAAGGAATACATTTTATTTGTACTGGTCGCACGAGCGGGTAACTTTAATGTGTAAAAATATTAACAAGGGGGAGACGCCATTCTTCCGTTCTTTCAAATAAAGAGTTTCCTTACACAAAACCACAAAAGAAAGGATCGAACGTTGATTGAATAACTTTCCTCTAAAGATAAATAATTCACATTACGTTAATAAAAATATTGTAACATGCTAATACACATTATTGTGGGGGAGAATATTAATTTACGGAATATGATTTATCGTTCCAGATGGGTATTTCCGAGCTGACAATTATGGGACAATAAACAGGGAATCTGGGAAATTCTGGTTGGTTTTGGCCTTGGCCCTCGAAAGCGCATAGTTATTGATTTGCAAATTTATCTGATGGGTGGGACAGATTGTAGTGGAAATCGTCGTGCGTTCCGGTCGATGGTATGTTAATGAGTTGATAATCAACGAGGGTCATCTGAGAATCGGTATTTCACAATTACGACGCATTGAAATGCGTATTTATTTGTTTCACGTTGAACAATACGCACAGCTTATCCAACTCAGACTAAAAAATCAGCATTTGAAATTATTTGCAACCAAATTAAATGTTTATATATATACATATATTAATACATAATTCTGTTAAAGTTTGCAACTTCCTTTTGTCTTTTAGCATCTGATGTATTAATACTTGTTTCCACGTAATGACTTTTTAAACTTCAACACTATTCCAAATCCAATACAGGCTAGTTTTTGAACTTTAATTAGAAAACAAGACTTATTAATTTTTGGTGGTTATATGAGAATCTGACAGTTTAATTGCACAATACTTAAATGGTTAGTTAGGTTGATTTTTAATATGCAACATTTCATAACGTAATCGTTTACAGTTATGTGTTTCCCTGTTTGAAGAAGTAGAAGCGTTGTAAAAATCAAAGCTGTGATTTAATTTAACACAATTGTGATACGATTGTGTTTACCAGGTAAAATATTAAATTAGATTTATGCTGTTACAATCAAAGGATTTTCGTTAGGTCGGCATTACAAAACTTCAATTCAAACAATGAACTTAATTTAATAAACAACATTCTTAGTGGAAAACCTTTGGAGAATTCAGAAATGGAGGATTTATGCTTAAAAATAAGAGAAAATGAAGAATTTTATTGCATTTACTGTGTAGTGTACACATGTTTTATACGTTATTAAAAGGGTTATTTCATTTTAATTAAATAAATTTTAACCGGCCGGGCCTCATTACTTCAAAACATCTATAGAAAAGAAGACCTTTTTAGAGATCAAGAAGCCGCTGTCAAGTGAAAGACATAAATATTGCGCCAGCGACACAAAATTTCTGTTAACGTTTTAATTGTAAGTAACTACATTACCGAAAATTTATTTATTTGTTTGAATTTTACTTGAATATGTTGGGGACGAAACTTTTTTTAAAATTAAATTTTATTTTAATTCACACAAACTACAGGGACTTTAGCGACTATACTGTTATAAAACATGAATTACATCTTATAAAATTACATAACACTTAAATATGCATGTAGTAATCTGTTTATTTAATGAGATTTACAGTGTCTTTGTGGTACGTTGTTGAAACAGCGATTTTTCTCAGATCGTCTTTACCCAGGACATCTGATCGTACTTTTTGCAGTCTTGCATAACATGGCTTGCTGTTAGTTGCACATTACACTCATCGCATATTGGTGCTGTCTTTGTATGTCCTATTCTAATTCTAGTGACGATTATCTGATACCTTAGTTCTTTTCATCTTATATTCCACTTTTACTTACTTATTTCGATCCATATTTCCTTATATGCATTGCTGCTACTAGAACCGTATTTTTTATTAACATAAACAGTGAGGATTCACAATCCCGTTCACACCAAGTATCATTATTTTTTTAAGTTTGCTTTATTTACTTGCAATATCGTGGATGTTCAGGATAGTTTTCGAAATCTACGAAACAGGAAGAATACCACAAGATTTTAGTAACAGCATAATTATAGCCATACCGAAGAAGACTTGGGCTGATAAATGCGAAAATCACAGGACAATCAGTTTAATATCTCATATGTGCAAAATATTAACGAAAACAGTATATAGTATGATGGAACGTTAAATAGAATGTGCGTTAGAAGATACCGGGTTGTTTTTAGGAGACAAGAGACAAGAGACAGGAGAAGCAATATTAACTTTGCGTCTAATCTCAGAAGACAGGATACGAAAAAACCATCCAACATTCCTGGCATTTAGAAAACGCGTTTGATAATGTGAACTGGAACACTCTATTCTGGATTTGGAAGAGCACAGGAGAAAGAAAGCTTATACATAATCTCCACATAAGGCAGTCAGCAGTAATTATAATTGAAGATCAAGAAAGAAAGCAGAAATCAAGAAAGGAGTAAGACAAGGATTCAGTCTGATGCCCATGCTCTTTAACTTATATACAGAACAGGCGATGAAGAAAGTGAAAACGGATTATGGAAAAGGAATAATACGGCAAGGAAGAGAAATAAAAACCCTACGCTTTGCCGATGATATTGTAGTATTAGGGGAGTCAGAAGAAGTCTTGGAAACCCTAATAAATGGCATGAAGGGGGGTTCTGGAGAAAGAGTTTAGTATGAGGTTAATAGAGGGAAAACCAAGGTAATGGAGTGTAGTATGGGAAATAATGGAATAATAAAGGGTGTTACATTGGGAAGAGTTATTTTTAAGGAAGTTAAGGAATTATGCTACTTGGGAAGCGTAATAACTAGGGATGGTAGAAGTATAGTAGACATAAATAGTAGGACAAGGAAGGCTTTCGCGAAAAAGAGGGATTTACTTACGGGTAATATAAGTGTGAATATTGCTAAAAATGTTCGTGCGGAGCGTGGCGTTATACGGGTGCGAAACGTGGACGATAGGAATTGCATAACGGAAAAGAATAGGAGCCTTTGAAACGTGGTGCTATAGGAGAATGCCGAATGGGTGTATAGAATCACTAACGAGGAAGTTCTAACAGAATAGGGGACGAGCGAACAATATGGAGGACTTTGGCCAAGAGAAGGAATAGATTATTAGGCTACGGTTTGAGACATGAGGGTCTTGTAAAATTAGCAATAGACTGAAGTGTGTGGGGTAAGAACAAAAGAGGGTGGCCAAAGATAGAATACGCTAAGCAGATTAGGGAGGATGTGGTATTTATGAGGAAATGAAAAGGCTTTCGCAAGATAGGTTATCATGGAGGGTTGCATCAGACCAATCCTAGGACTGAATACCACATCAACAACATAAGTCTCTTTATTTTAGAATAAAGTGGAGAGAGTTGGCTGGATTTAATATTTATAGTTCTGAATCTTTATGTTACGACGCATTTTATTGTATAGTTGTAGAACTTATAGTGCCTTGGGTAGTGTGAAAGCAGCTAGTAATGATGCTTAGTGAATTATTTTAAATTAAAATTCTTCTATTTCTGTCTGTCGCCATTTGTTGTATTTTGTTATTATAACATTTCTCTGATTGAGACTGTAATTAATATAAAGTAATCTAATGTTTATATTTGGAAATAAATTCAATAAACTAGAGCTTGTCGAGTTAAACAATATTGACTTGGATAGCCTTAACAAGGTTTATGAGGTCTTATTTGAATTTCTTTGTCCGTTTTATGTACTTTTTTTTAGATCTTGGGTTGTTAGCAATGCTTATGTTTTCATTGCATCGAAACGTCAGACGCTTCTAAATTTATATGCAATTGTTTCTCTTCAATGTTTGTCTGCAATAAGAACGTATTTTTTTTATTATTATTAGTTTTTACACAGTATAATTTCTATGTTACAATTATAGATTGATATGTAAGATACTTGGTATGACACACGGTCTATCACAGAATATGGTTGTGGAGGGTTTTGGATCTGAGCTGTCGTAGTTGAGGTAATATATTGCCACCAGTTGACTTCTAGTTGGGAGAGTTTAGCCGTAGTTTGTCCTGAACGATGAACACCCTTCCCCCTCATCGGCAATTAGTGGGTCCTGTCCCCCTTCTCCAGCGCGCCATCTGGAGCCAACTCCTGGAACAGGGCGGCGACGATTCCGAAATAATTTAATTTAGGTGCGTCGTTTCAGTTATGCAGCTGTAAATTTAGACAGGGGACTACGTTTCTTAATGAGACCACTGCGCCCGTTAGTGGCGCTCGATAAACCTAGAGCTATGTGCGCGACCTTTGCTATTAAAATTCCGCTCGCTTCTTGGTTCAGGTCAGAGTAAATGAAAATTGTTGATCCGACCACAGAATGGGCCTATTAAGAATCCACTTAACAGCGGCATAAAGTTTTGAGTTTTCCACGCTGAGACGCATTTTGGCTGTTAACGGAGCAGTAATTGGCACTTTAAATGCTTGTTTGTGGGGTAACGTAGAGCACTATTTATATGTTCGCCGTAGGGTTCCTTTATTTTAAAGTAAATGGGACACAAACATTACGTAAGTACTGAGTAGTGGAAAATGTAAAACACATGACGGGTTCGCGAAATTAAGAGGTTATGCAAACATATATGTATTCAAATAAATTAACTCCTTTTTAAGAATCGTGGGACCTGAAATCATAATTGCTGTTCATTAAAATGTGGAAATTGCTATTAATGAATTATTTCTAGAAAATTATAAAATGAACACTTGAATTAAAATTAAAAAATCCATCCCTTAGCTAGTTTGTTGTCCCTTTCACTTGTAAAAATCCATATTCTAAACTGGAAAACTATACAGATACACTTTAAAAACAGCTGGGGATATAAATTTTGCCTTCGTTTTTCTAACATTTCACAAACCAATTGTTGAACTTTCTTAATCACGTGACCAAACCACCATTTAATGTTTCGAATGTATTTAATAAAAATTATGTAATTGCTCAATAAAATTAACAGTAAAGACTACGATTAATAAGTTAGCCACTACTAAATTTTCATTATAATAATTTCATTGCGAAACCCAATAACTTATCTTACAGTCTATAAATATTTCGTATTAGACGAAATTAGAGATGAATTTTAGTTACATTCATATGCAGTTTTCTACATCAGTAAACCTAATTGCTTTATAGTGGCTTATGATGAAATGACTACGACATATAATCCAGCTCACACCATGGCATAATTAAATGAATTAATAAATACCTGTTGGAATGCATGAGAAGGGAATGGATATTTAATTCAGATTAGAATTTGTGGATTACTTTTCATGTCAATCATTTTTTGGATTAGTATAAAAAGAAAAATATATTCAACTGTAAATGAGTGGATCAATAACGTTGTAACTTGTCATCGCATAGGAATACAGTTCAAGGACAAAACGGTAACCTGCCAGTAAAGCCGGAGAATTGTTTTTACGATACTTCCATGTCTGACCTCGTGGATCGATGCAGAGAAAGGATCTAGTATAAATGACATTGGATGACACGTCGATTGAGAGTAACCGGCTGTAAATAATCGCAGGACGCTTTTCACTCGAGGTTTTAATAAAAAAATATTAAAATTTCTGTTCTGATGCGTTCCAAAGGAAAGATTTCTATGTTGCAGTATTCTGAGGAATTTTTTACGGAGATAATTTCCTTCCCGCTGGTAATCCATACAGAATTACGCTGAAGTAGGAATTAGTATTTAATGAAGACGATGAAATTGATATCGATACATTAGTTTCCCTCGGCCGAATTCGAACCCAAGACATTTGTGATGCTGACACTACAACAATTCTTAGAAGTGAGCTAAAACTGACTTTGCCAGCCGAAGAGATGAAGTAATCCTTAACTCATGTTGCGCTTAATGAAAATTTTTTAATCCACATTACTGTAGGAAATAATCCAATAAAGTAAAATTGACTGTAAGCGGCCTAGATTCTCCTGTATCTCTAGAGACTCATATGAGAACAATGTGGGTTATTTTTATACAAGTTAACAACTTAGAATGTAATATTACTTAAATAAAATATTTATTGAATTTACAAATTATTTCACGCTAAATGGAACGAAGAGATTCATGAACTAGCCTGTTATTGTAAATTAATCCACTGATTATGTGTGTTAAAACTAAAATTTCGTAAGTATGTACATATATATTCCACATGCATATCTAAACGCGTTGAGAAATTTCGAGCAAATTTTATATGCGTGTTTCTTACGACACGGAAATCAACACTGTCGGGTTAATAAAACATTATAAATCCTAGGGGCAGGTTAGAGGGAGAAATAATAATCGATGTTTATGACAAATAATTTTTTTACGGGTTTAATTGAAACCTCATTCAGAATGGGCGGTTAAGTATTCAAAGGAGTGGAGGGTTTTATGTAAAAATTGTAAGAAAAAAATGGAAATGGTGTCGAAACCAGTGTTATTGGAATCACTGAGTTTGATTCTGGCCTTCAACATGCATCTTAAGCGGTAATTTAGCCAGTGTTACGCATATTTGAAAATCACTAATCATATAAAATTAATGGATTGTTACACGTAGCCTAAATATCCGTTATAATACGGTCATGGGAGGTTTCCGGGGAATAACACGAGAATCCGCCTCGCAGCCGGGGACTTACCCCGGAAAACGGGGGGCAATTGGCCACCCTTAATATTATTGAATTCCCGGGCATCCAAGATCCGCGCGAACGAAGTCACTGACATATTTAAATAAAGTAGTAGTTTATGTTGAGAATAAAAACCCTTTGCGGATGAATTATGCACAGTTCCAATCCGGAAAACAAACACGTTTAATTTCGGGAACATAATTTAATTGAATCACCTAATGGAAAATCTGAAGTATTTTCTAATAGTACTATATTGGGATTATAATTAGAAACCAGAATCGTTTCTTAAAAAAATAAAAATGAGCAGAAAATTAAAACACGAAAATTTATATGACACGAAGAAACCAGCTTATAAAGGAATTTATAATTTTGAATGATATTATGTACAGGCCACAGGGTCGCTTAGTGGATAATAATATGCATATACCAATTTCTTACTACTCCCATGAGATTAATGCATATGCTATTTCCAAAGAGTGTGGAGGTGGTCATATAAACACGTAATTAACACATCCATACGTGTACGTGTACTGCGAATAGCCTCGTTACCGTCGCGGCTTCCTTTGTATTGTGACAGCAGCAAGTCACTTTAGAAGAGTGTTTCACAACTAACGACATTAGCCGGTTACAGTTCCTTAGTAGCAAATCGCGTGACCACTGTTGTACATTACGGCTTATCGTTGGGCAATACAATATCACGCCATGAATATCACGGCATAAAGTCAATAACTGTAAAAGACTTAGTAGCAAGATAATGTACAATGAAAATTCGTATTTAGTTCAGTAAATGTTGGCACATTTAATTCTGTGATGAATATACAGAAATAATATAATATAAATATATATTGGGCTGCTGATTAATCTGACGTGTGTAATGAAATTTTTTCGTCCTAAAGAGGGAAATCCAATATTGGCAAACACGACTCCCCACCCAGAGCTTCTGGAGGCGTGGAGATGAATTACTTGATTGGGAAGAGCCATTTTTTATTGCAGATTTTTTATTCTTCAGGAAAAAGTCCATTGATTGTGGACCGAAGGTTTTCATTGTGTAGCGGATGAAATTATTTTGTGATTCTAGCCGTGTCAATTTGTCGAAAACAGCCATGTTTCGAAGACTTCCTCGTCACCATCTTCTGACGCGGCCAGTCATCGAAGCGTCACTTGCTTTCGACGAATTTACCTGGCGGAAATCCAACTGATGAAATTTCTATAGTAGATGGATCTGATATCGAAAGTAGTTGCAGATGACTCACTGGAAGTACATAAATAAGTCTAATATTAGCGATATCCATGAATACTGATGTAGACGAAGTTACAGTTTGTTCCAACAATTACAATGCGAGTTCTCGTTCAAGAATTTAGGTTAATTCACGTTATTATCCCTCCCACGGTTCGGGGTTTTATTTAGTGTCAATAATAATAATAGTGTTTATAAGAAAAAAACTATCTATAGGATTGATCTTGTGCTGTCACTATACAAAGGTCCTGGGTTCGAATCCTGGCATGGGCTTCGATGTTTGTGCCGTAGTGGTTACGAAAACGTGGATTTAGACTGCTGGAGAATGGATACGCTTACCACATATCACTCTAAATTCGGAATGCGTCATGTAAGATGACAATCTGCAGTCGACCTGGTAGGTCAAGGCCCTGTAGAACCAAGGAAGAAGAAGAGGATTGATCTGACATATATTTCCCGAGATGTTTTGTCACTCATTCATTTTTTTGTCAATTACATCGTTATCTGTGAAAATAAATTACGTCAATAATATGGTCAACTTGAATTGATTCTTATGTAAAAAAACAAGGTGTAATAAATTTGAGGATTACCATTTAAGTAATTTAGCTGCACTTTCCTCCACCCCTTTCTGGTAGTGGTGTGAGTTCGAGTTTGTTATATTTAAGTACCTCTTCCAGACGAACAAATTTCATCACTCGGTTGTGTGATACGATGGGTATATTTCGCGATATTCCAAAGTCTTCTTATTAATCGGTCTCGATAAACCATCTTATGGTGCGCTTGTAGCACGTTTTAGTTTAAAGTAAAATTTAGCCGGAAAATGGAATCGTGGTTTACCGAGATAGCTTGTGGGATGTTTCTTGATAACTATGGAAGGGTGGGAAGTATTGTGTGACGGCGGGTCACGTTAAGTTGATGACCAATCATCAACGTGTTGGATTTCAAGCATCAGATAGCGATCTGCTCCGCGACCTCAGATTGGGTTTGAATGCGGGTCCAAGAACTTCGCCTGGGTCTATCTGTTCCAGATGTTACTTTAAGTGTTGCGGCGGAGCAAAGTGATTGGTAAGCCCAGAATCCTTGTTTCAGGGTAACGCGCCGGTTTGAACCAAATTAACCACGGTTAATCATGAGGAAAGGGAGGTCACATCTCCTCTGAGTATAGACTGGCAAATAAATGTTTTCTTTATATGTAAAAATTGTTTTGTTTAAAGTGTCAACAAAATTTCATTTCAATGAACGAATTACCACCACAATCTTCTACCATCAGGATGTTCCGCGACCTGCGTCACCGTTCACAAATAATACGACTTCAACTTCCAGTAAAATATCCACGTTAAGATCATGACCAATCAATTTTGGAGAATATTTTTAGTTACGAACTTTTTTATGCTAGGAAAGAGTAATAATTTTCGGTTTAAAGTTATTAAGGAGCAAAACCTTTTTCATTGATGCATGGGTTACATTTTAGCGGTCTAAGTGCATACGGACGGAGAGAAGCCTTTCTTTACTTAAATATTGTAACATTTAGTTCCATTAACACTAAAAATCGTCGTATTTTTGGTCTTGAAATATTAGGAGGCGTGGTCCTTGTAAGTTGCACAGGATCTGCGATTAAGACAGTTCTTTGATGCAGATACTGTGCATCAGTCTAATGTTAAAGTTTCACTATTTTCCCTTCACTTTGCTACATTTAAGAGCCCATACTCAACCACAGATAATAATAAACTGTAGTGTATAGCAATAGGTGAGTACCTGCACAGTAAATTGATTTCATATTTATTTTACTTTTATGAATATTAGAAATATTTGAAGAGATTTGTTGGCATATGCTTGTTATGCGCAGGGATGATAAGGTTGATAATATGGTGGCCATCGAAAGTAACACGGTAACGCAGCCATAAACAAATGGTGATGGATTACCAGGGCATTGAAAAGAAAGCAAGGAAGTTACGAGGGGAGACGATGATGCTAATATGTATATGGCAACGAACAGACGTTATAAATAGGCGAAATAAGTTAATTGGGGTTGAGTTGTTGAGAGCGCTGAGGATTTTTTATACAAATATCTGCGCTCAAGAATTTGGCAAGTACGATAAATATTCACAGAATTTCGGACTTCAAGAGGAAATTGAGCTCCCTTTGTCCTGTAATCATTTTTTTACACCGTAGTTGAAGTTACTAACGACAAAATCGAGATCTGTGGGGGTAAGAATTTGATTGTCATCGGCCAAGATCATTGAGAGTTCACAATCTGGTGGGCAGAACAATCAATATGATCTGAAAATAGGAGAGAATGCAGTAATGTACAAGTCGAGCAGTAATATGGTAGCAGGGTAGCATTAAAAGTTTGACAGTGATATAGCTACAGAGTAAGATAATTGTAGATTTGTGTGGAAGGAATTTTTTCAATTGTGAAGAGTAGTTTAGTGATTGGTAGGTGTTCAGTGGAAGAGATAAGGCGGAAAGAACTTGGAGTCGAGAGTTTCACATGAAATAATAGATTAAATCTGGACCTAACAGACGCAGGAATTCTCTGGTAAAGTTGAAAGAAATTCACGTCAATATGTTATAGTGTCACAGAAGCCCACATATACAAATATTTATAACCACCGTATTTTTTATCCCGCAATTTCCTAAGAAAGGGTGAAATTTTTATATTTAATTCATGAAGTTTTTGAATTAAAGTAGGAATAAAATTATTTTATATTTAATAAATTTATAAATTTTAACAAGTGTATTATTTAATTTCAGCCTTACTTGTTATTCAACTGTTACTCAAATTTAATAATTATAGCCGCTTGTGAGAAGATAAAGTAAAAATACCTTCAACAGATAGAACATTACTGTGAATAGGTTAATAGGCGACTAGAATTTCTTATCTGCAGAAAACCTGACGACTTATCGTGATACCATTGATCAGTTAAGAGGTAGGCTAACAAAACTAGTGTAATTATTTTGCTCTCTCTCTCTCTCTCTCTCTCTCTCTATATATATATATATATGGTTGCGAGGACCGGGATTAAGTCAGTTGGAGTATCGATCAGCTGACCACGTGTCATTCAAAATTCGGAATGTCATGCAAGATGACAGTCCACAGTCGACTCGGTAGGCCCAGGCCCTCAATGGGCTGTAGAGATTCATTTCAAAGAACAGCATAATAAGATAGAATATATAGAGGTGTGCATTGAAGTGAAATTTAACAGAAGAACTCGGTTTCTTTTTCTTTTCTAATATATTAATTTTTTACTAGTTTCTGCAAGTTCAATACTTTTTAGAAAATAGTGTTATAATGTTGTATGAGAATTAGTAGTCAAATTTAATTGTTATACTTTTATTTTACATGACTAATTGTAGCTTGGAGTAAATACAATACGATTTGAGAGAGGTGTAGGAAACCTATCAAAGTCCGTCTGGTAATGAAACCATGCGATTCTGAGGACCAATGATGAAAATAGTGACCCTAGGTCTGGGACGAGAAGCCATAGAATTCGCAATTATGTTATTACGGTCGAGACACTTCTATCAATAAACAGTAGAGAATTTTTGAATAGAGATGAATAAGCTATCAAGGAAACACGCTGGCGAGAGAGGTTGGTTTGATTTAACAATCGAGATGAAAGGACATCAATGCCAGTTTACCCGGCAATTGTCCCCGTTAAACTGTCTCCTTGACGAGCTCTTCTTAGTGTCATTGCCAGTTATTAAGCTTAACGTAAGATTGAAAGTTAGCCTGGCTATTAGAGCCAGTCGATGGTTCCTTTAGAACAATTAAATTATGCTATTTTGTTCAATGTCCTCAGTACAAGATTAATGGATTCAATAAATAAATCTAAACCTTAATCGTGTTGTTCTTTTATTGGAGTAATAATAAGACAGCAAATGCTGAAAAACAAATGCATCAGGTGCTGAAAACAATACAAGAATGTTGCAATATGTATTTGTAATACAAGTTAATTTTCATCATAAATCCGTCTCTCCAATTATTGCCTTAAGTAGACATGTTGAAAAAATTCTCTTGGGGAAATCAGATAATGTGATTCTCTATTGCATGGAATCTCTAGTAAGTTTTGCGTCATGCGACAGATACACCGATATTAACTGGTTTTATAGTGTACATGGTCATGTGACCATATTGCTATATTTCAGCAACCCATGTAACTGAATTGCGGGGTGCCTCAAATAAAAGGTGATCAGTGGTGGTCCTCGGCCATCAGTCCGACCACAGTTGCGGGCTTACTGTATCGTATAAAAACTCTATACCCGACCGGCCAACTGAGTAGTCTGTTGTCCTCGCGTTAATGGTCTGCGGTGTTGTGACGTCAGAACCAGTGGCTTTCACCACGGGCTCCAGAGGTGCCAGGTCAAGGGCTTCTGGCGAAGAGACGTGTCAAGGAAACGGAGGATCCCTTCCTCGGAAATACAGTGTTGTGTAACTTCGATTCGTATGTATATCAGCCTTCTCGAAGTAAGTTCTCCAAACCAAGTTCCCGAATTTGGAGTATTTTGTATTTAATCTGTCTTACGGGTTAAAAACTCTCCTGAACGTAAACTTTAAGTCATTTATCTTCGTAATATTCTTGCAGCCTGTAATAAATCATTTTTACATGCCGAACTCCTTTCCCTCCTTCATTTATTCCTATCTATATAATATTTATCAAATATCAAGGCTGTACGATAATTACAGAAAATGACCCAAAAAACATTATGCATACCATCTTTCATGAATTTCTGTTCAATAGAAAGAAAGTAATTCATAGAATGCAGAGACTACACATTATTACTCTACATCCTGCCGCAAAATTTTTTTACGACAATTGTGACTGGAGAAGCATTTCGAAAATTTTCTCACATTATGCACAAACTTGAGATGGGTGATCTGATCGAGATCTGATTCAAAGAACTAACTCCTTCCGCGGAGTGAGTGATCATTGATCCGGAAAAAAAGAACGGTAGCACTTTTGATTCACTACGCTCCTTTGATCCTAGAGCAACCAGCTGATTGAATCACTCACTTGGAATCAGATCACTGGAACTGCGATCCCAGTGTTTGAATCACTCACCCACCCAAGAATCAGTTCACTGGGATCACTCAGGAATCAGATCGCTGGAACCGCGATTCCAGAGCCACCTAATGTTAGAAATTGGAATCACTCACTAATAGCGGGAACTGTGATCCGAGAGCATTAGTGAGTGAGTCAGAATATTTTTCTTTCTTGATACGGTATTGGGGGCGATTGTTGTAATAAAATTAAATTTAGTGGCAGATACACAAAATATTGAAACCGAACGTTAATATGAAATTCTATTATCTGATTGTGCAAATATGATAGTATAATCCCTTCATCTATTCTGGCTGAATGTTATCCCACACTTTTCACTTTAGCCTCTCAAAATTTCTTCTCTCTATACTCTGCTGTTATTAACATAATTAATAATTCACTTAATTTCTTATAATATCGAAGTAGAATTGAATATAGTCCTTAATTACGTATAAATTCATCATAATATTAAGTAAAATCAGACGTATAAATAAAAACTCATCATAATATTTTACAAAGCTTAATACACCAAATAAAATTTTTAAAACTGCGATACTTTGACTGATGACGTCATTGATGTGTATGCCTTTTAAAACGCTTTCTTATTACAAAACTTTTTATTGAGTGAAAGATACACGAGGGCAACCCACGTGGTCACAATTCATCTTAAATAGCACAAGAAGGAATGCGGGAGGGGGAGCAAGAGAGCCAAAGACAAAGATTGCTTAGTAAATACCAGTATGCTCAGTGAAACTTGAAAATATATGCAGTATATTGACCAATAATTAATAGTAATACGAAACAAACAATTACACTTTCTCCTTTTATTTTTATGTATCTATAAAATAATATTGTAGTAATGAGTTTCATTTTCTGCGTAGATATTTTTGTCACAACTATTCTATACTTACCCCACTGCGAACTCCTAAACAAGTTTACCGTATTTCCTTTTAATACTTAATTTTGCTCCAAGATGTCCTGTAGATAACTTATAAATTTTCATAAGTTTCTTTCCTTTTCCGCTCACGACGGCAGACACTCTTTAGCATCTGTCACACAGATGCCTGTGACCTTCTACCACAGTACAGCCCACTGCCACTCTTTCAACAATGGTTCTCAATAAATTACAAAGGGTGGTGCCTCTCCCCTTTGCCCCTTCCCTTCCGCGCCGTTGCTATACAATTTTTTATCATCGTACACCTTGTGTTATATCTGGTTAAGTTGTAAGGGTAAAACACATCTTCTCGGGATTTTGTTGGTGCGGAGTCAAAAGAAAGGTGACAGCATTTCAGTAAGGAGCAATAAAACTCAGACTCCGCGTCGGGCCTTGGTGTTTCCCAATTTTGGTGAGAGTTGGCGGCATCGAGTGGTGTATTTCCCCAATTAGAACCATAATTGTTTTTGGTGGATATCCATCCCTGCCACTTTGGTGATATAAACTAAAGAAGTGGGGAGGAGATTTTAAAAACGCTGGCAGAGAGATTTTGGGACACAGAAATTTGGAGGGGAGATTTGGACAGAGATTTTTTAGAGCAGATTCGGAGAGAGAATTTTAGAGAGTTGTGAGACGGAACCAGGAAGAATAGCAGCGACGGCGCCTGTGATCTGGAGAGAGGACGACCCAATTAGGAGGAAGGAGCTGGAATATGCACTAAGCCGACATAGTAATTACCCCTGATTTTATGTACTGCCAGGTCCGATTAGGTGTTGTGTAAAATATTATGCTCTATGAGAAGGCCCATAATATACGACCCTGAGTTTAGAGTTAGAAAATTGCTAGTTTTAAGAATCTATTTTTATCATTTTTTGTGTGCAAATATATCTGTAGTTTTAAATGAGAAAGAACTGTCGACATAAAGATTAAAATTTCTAAATTGTAAGATTAATGTAAAATGTTTTTTGTTAAAGTAAATTGTTTTATTATTTTTGTTACAGAATGTTATTATTAATGTATCAATATTCCACATATTTGTTACAAAAAGGAAAATACTTTTGTTTTATTTGCCTGACTGCTGCAGAGTTGTATAATTTTTAATCAGTGACATATCAATTATAATATGTTTATGTATGAAATTGCCTCTTTAAAATAAAAATCCAAATTCATTAGTGAGCATCCAAACATTTATAATATAAAGTTCTTTATTTCATTTTATAACTATTTCTTTATTTATTAATAAATAACGAAAAGTGTAAATAATTTTTGTTAAAAAATTATAAACTCAAATATTTACTAGAAAATCATCTGGAAATTCATGGAAACAAGGTAAGATTAATTTCCGTAAATGTGATGCGATGAATAGACGGAATATATAACCACTCGCTAAAATGAGAGGTGAATCAGCACTAAAAAGAACGGTTTTGCAAACGCAAAAGACAGCATGCAGTCTGCAACTAAAATAGTCGATATTTTTTTAACCGGACACAATGAAAATAATTATATTTGAACACCGTAAACATAAGTGAATGCATTAAAAAAGTATGACTTTTTCTGAGATGATGAAGCACCAAATTACTCTTCGTATGGGGTAGACTCATCACACAATACAGAGTAAGGCGAAATCTATAAGTTGTCCGTGATGTTTAATTAAGACAATGAATCGTCTATCATACTTGTGCAGAAGACAATTATTGAATTTTTATTATCGTTCCTGAAAAGTTATCTGGACCGTATACTTTAATTCATAAATCTCCGGGCATGGGGAAGTGGTAAAACTTCTTATCTGAAACCATTACCATTGTTGGTTGAATGATAAGGGAAACTAAACCAACTAATTACGTTGCTTGTTATAAAAGTTTTCTACACTCAGAATAGGAATTAAAAAGTTTGTTATGCTCTTGTTAATTATTAACAGTCTTTTTATTAAGGCTTTTGTTTTTGTCACAAATATTTCAAAATGGGCTTAATCTGTAGACAGAGGATAGATAAGTACTATTATTTTATTTGATCTTAGAAACTTCGGTTTCCGTGACAAAATGAGGTTAATGCAGATTTTTCGTAGTTCCCACACTCGCAATTGACGGATTCTCCTGTTTATATCAATTATTAATGACGAAAAACGGATATTTCAATGGATATAAGACATTATAGCCATGATTTATAAATAATTTTTATTCAAGATTTCAAATTGGGTTAATGAGCGTATTGTTTTATAATTTAACTTTTGTAAAACTATATTTTCTATTACATTATATATAAAATATATATGTACATACATATATATGTGTGTGTATGCAATGCTCAATATACCTCAAGTTAGTTTCTGATAATCTGAACGTAATGGGTAAAAATTGGTAGACAAGTACCAGTAGACTACAAAACTGGGAAGTTGCAATGGTTAAGTAGTAATAGAGCCTTCATTATTCTTGATATATATATATATATATATATAATGATCTTATAATTAAAATCAGTTGTATATTTAGACTTATTTCTGATGATTGTATCGTCTAGAGAAAATTTTAAGGGATTAGAATGACTGCGAATTAAAGACGACTTAAATGAATTAAATGGATGAACTGATGCAAATAAAAAAGAGATAAATGGGGAGAAAGCGCATAAATATCGTGCAGGATTGGGTTGTAACATATATCTGAAATAAATAGATGAAAATTTCTAGGGTCGGAAGGATGAATAAATTCTGTGACAAGAAAAACGTGGAAATCCTTGCATTTCTAAATGAGAATCCTAAAAAATGGGACTGTCAAATCATAAATACTGGAATATGGCGTAGGATAATTGCATTCTTATAAAACACCTCAAAGAGGGAGTTTAGAGAAACTTCAGAGGGAAGCAGCAAAAATTTGTGATACGGGGAAATGATAGGTAGAGAAATTAGATAACAAAGAAAGATAGCGTTTAAATCATACATGGGGATCGAAGCGTCGTAAGAGATACGAAATAAGCTCTAAAATCAAATATAGTGGGAGAATTTTGACAAACTTAAAATCAAAACGTGACGGCAAGAAGCGGACGTAAGAAAATGTTCATTCTCAAACTGAACGATAAGCGGTTGCCACAATTGATCTGCAACACTCGTTGAGGAGAACTATCTAGGAAATTATTATAAATAGTTGCTTAAATTTAGAACAAATTTATAAGCGTCATTTCTAAATTATATTATTTTTTATTCAGACATTTGCTTATGTATTCGTTCACATGCTTCGACTGGAATCCATCCCATTCGAAGAAAATGAAAACCAATTATACTTTTAATTCCTAAAATTATGATATATTTCAATTAGACTACCGCCAGTGTTTTGAATTAAAAAATTTGAGGCTTTCGATCGTATACTATTTTCGTTTTTCATTATACACCGGAGTTTGCATCAAGTACACCAAAACAAGTTAATTGCTCCTTTATATCACATGCAAATTGAACGTTGGCTGCATAATAAGATTTATTACTAAGTAGATAAGAAAAGCAGTAACCATTCAGAATAAATGCCTGTATTTACATGATGTTTGCATAAGCTATAACTATGCAAATGATTGTAATACATTTGTAGGAATAGCCATGTTTTTGAGGTGATACTGTTTATCGGCTTGCTGAGTTAACTTACCCCCGTATGAACTTCAATACATTCAGGGATATCGTGAAAATAGCTACGAAAAATTAACATTTTTAAAATAGGATTTGATAAGATGAAGGAATAGTTGTTTTACTGGAGTGTATTCCAAAGTTCGATTTGTTGGAGCCATATCTTCCTCACCCTCTGAAAATCGAGAGTATTCATGAATACTGCCCAATGTTTGACCTGGATGTTGGAGGATTATAATTCCCTGGAATGGAGGAAATAATGCAGACGGCAGGGTGCAGCGAGGTCACCCAACCGTCTACGTAAACCCAGTACCAGAATTATAGGAAGGAAGATCAGGTACGGAACGTGAACCCCGGGTGCAACCCAATTACTTGTGCTGAAGCAAGAAGGAGGAAGCAGACACTTCACAAACGACTCAGGTTTGTCAGTGCCAATATAAAAAAATACGTAATACTATTTTACTGTTGCTTATAGAGAAGCAGGAGATCTGGCGTGACCGCGTACTCCTTGGACCACTTTGTGCCAGCCTAACAGGAATCGCGCACCCGATGCCTGGAACGCTGGGAAGAGGTCTCGAGAGGAAGATGGACCGCGAGGCTATCCACCTGCATAGGGCGTCGTCATGGCGAGGTGACGTATTACATCACGCAGCTCCTCACTGGTCACGGACTTTTCAGATCCTATCTCTTCAGGATTGGAAAGGCGCTCAACCCGAACTGCCTGCACTGTGGCGAAGTCGACGTTCTTTCAGTGCGATAAACGGTCCTCAATCAAAGTAAACTTGGAATCAGAATACGGAGAGCTGACACCTGAAAGTGTAGTACCGATAATGCTCGTCAGCGAGGACTCGTGGTCAGTAGTAACCACGTTCATTCATAGTGTCCTTTCGAGGAAAGCGAGTGACTTTAAAAACATCGATAGGAACACGTAACTGAGTTAACCTTAGTTTATATGATAGGTTTTATAAGTAGATTTCGTTAAGTAACATAATAAATAGCGTTAGAAAAATATATTTTGTAAATAGCGTTTCAAGAGTGACTCAGTCAAAGCATGGTGCCAAAGACCAGCCGTGCCGAACAGGCTAGGAAAAGGCGCCACCCTGAAGTAATACGTGAGCGGATACCAGGGTGGTCAACCTCGCCTTGGAGAAAGGGTTTTTGAGGTTTTAGAACTGCGGACCTTCTGGGTGTCCATTAGGATTTCCACAGTCGCCCCTCAAAAAAGGAAAAAAAAATTGTTGTTGCTGAAATCCCCACATTTTATGACCCTTATTAAATCGAGTCTCATGCTACGCTACTTGTGCCATAAGTAATAGACTCAAAATTTGTGTCTTAATATTTTTTTAATAAATTAATTTTTTATTAAAGATTCTTTATTTAAAACCCAAATTTTCATATTCAGCCCATATTCCAATTTACAATTACCGGAGCTTTCGACCGTATGGTCATTCTCAACTATTACAAAACAATTGATATATTATATAAATTCTCGTCAACAAAAATTTATGTTATTACAAAACAAATTATATATTATATAAATTCTCTTCAACATAAATTTATGTTGACGAGAATTTATATAATATATAATTTGTTTTGTAATAGTTGAGAATGACCATACGGTCGAAAGCTCCGGTAATTGTAAATTGGAATATGGGCTGAATATGAAAATTTGGATTTTAAATAAAGAATCTTTGAGACATATCACAATGTCGGTCCTTGTTAAACTCTCGGAAGATTAATTTTTTATATTAATATATAATATATTATATTAATAAAATGTTCTTATTTAAAATTAAAAATTAAATTTCCTTCCATCCATTATCGATAACTGTTGGAGCAAATATGTAACTGAGAACGGTGCGAAAATTTTAGTATTTATTATTTCGAGATATATGACTTATCTGAAAGAAACATTTGTGGGTGACGTCAGTGATCGATACCGTTCTTCAGCAGTCACCGCTCTCCGTGGTACCGTTGCTGGTCTTGTATTTTCTGTTGTATTATGACGCAATGCGCCCGATTACATGCACGTTTCTAGTTATACATGACATCAGCGGGTGTTTTTTTCTTTATATTTTCTAATAAGGTGAAAAGCGGTAACAGGTGGAGTCACGTTGTGTGTGAGATATAGCAGCTAAGCCTCCGCCCGCTGTCCCGCGCCGATGCCTGCTCAGATAATACCGCAGATGACCTTTTCTTGGAAGTGAACGTAGCTCTGAATATAATCTTCTTGGCAATAAATCACGGTAAATAACACGCTACAAGGTTTTCCGTTATTCAGAGGTGATTTTTAAATGTAATGAACTCAACAAAAAATTATGGGTTACGACAGTTAGCAGATAGGTCGTTGGCACTTCTTAGAAAATAGTAACGTTAAGTTCTAAAAGGCTACTAAGAAACGGTGACCGGGGCCCGTTAGTTGCAAACTGTAGGGACATGCATTGTATAATTGTGAAAGATTACTAAAATGATTATTAGTATTAATGAATAGATTTCTAAAAACTATTAGTATACATCCAATTATAATCCAGAGGAAATAGCAGGGCGTTTGGGCTGCGCAATAGAAGATAGGGGAGAGTATCGTTACCAGGGGTCAACAACCGTTGGACACCGATTAGTAGCACTTTTAAAAGTAGTCAGTATATTATTTATAACGGGGAATTGAGACAACTCCAAGGCCGTTTTACCATATCCTGTACTTTTATGGATGAGTTTTTTGACCCACAATAATTCCTGAACTACCTCAATATGTTTCCTTGCATCAACTTTTACATTGCCCTAATAAAGACTCGTGGTAAAGTGAGCTCCGGCCTACCCCGACTACAAACGAACGACTGTGCAACGTATTTAGGACTTAAGTTGCAATTTCGGTCCAGTTATACACTACTATATATTTCGTAGAGTTATTATATATCAGTACACATTTGCCATCAATTTAAGTTGTACCTCATTTTCGCCATAAATTGGTATTGAAATAAATTTTATTTAATCAATATCCGATACATTTTGTTGAGCCGCACTGAATTTTTTGTCATATCCAATCTGCAGGTTATATCGTCTTTTCATCCTTTAATTTCATTTTTGGGTCATAGTAATACTTTGTTGTCCCTGGAGGCAGATCGGAAGGCGGTCGTCTTGTTTTGCTGTGTCTATAAGTGAGGGAGTGAGACGGGGGGAGATGAAGAACAGGGAGATAGAGGGAAAGGGAGAGAGAACGAGTGGGTAAGAGGCGGGGGAGGGGATTGAAGAGAGGGGGAGAGGAGAGAAAGGAAAGGGAGAGAGAACGAGGGGAGAGAGGCGGATGAAGAAGGGAGAGAGAGAGGAGGCGAGAGGACGAGGGAGAGAGATTTGAGAAGCGGGGGAGAGGCAGGGGGAAGGAAAACAGAAGAAGAGGGGAAGATAGAATATACATTAATGGATTTCTTTATTTAATTATTAAATATAATATCAAACTCAATACTTGCGATGCACAATCGTTACAATCCAAGAATGTCATCGTCAACAAAATTTTGTATTTATAAAGGGATAAAACATAAATTATGACAAAAGAATGAAACATACTTGCAAATTTTAACTTGAAATACGCACATCATCAAAAATGTATTACGGAGATTAGATGAGTCGCTTTAAAAACTGGTTTACGATCTGGAAAAGCAGCCAGATTCACTGAATCCCGCTGAAGTGTCAGATAGTTGGCGTTTAATTTAATTCTCCAGTATGTTTCTGTAATATTTTGTGCGTGACTTGCGGAGAGTGCTACTGTAGAAATCTTTTTATTTGTACCCTGTGACAGTGGTGCTTATTTTCCTCTCCATGAAATGGAACTCGTTGCAGGCTCCATTTAAATCACAATGACGTGCATTAAGATCCGTATCAAAGCTTTCAGTCGTTGCCAAGTCGTCGAGGTAACGTCACGCCTATAGCGAACTATACGTCGGCCAATTTATTATTATCTTTCACTTATTTTAAAATGCTAACTTAGGAAAACAATTACTGTACATCAAATTTTATGATCAGTCTGTAAATATATATTACTTATCAATACGATTTCATTTCCGTAAGAAAAATTAACTTAAGTTTATTAGTGCTGGAAAATTAGTGAATGCTTTCTAACGTAGGGTAAGGTCAGAAAACATTATTTTCTGTTTGATATTCTTACTAGAAACACATTTTAAAGAAATTTGAAATATTTAAACAGATCAATGGGATAAACATTTTATTTTCCTCAAGACTTATCTTTAACAGTAGGAAATCCTAAATTAGGTATTCTATTCCGAAAACATTTAGAAATTTTACATTTGAGAACTGTTTTCACAGTAGAAGTATCAGTTACTTAAACAAAATTCAATACGCATATTTGATTTTGGATTTCAGTGTAGGAAGGGAGTGTGTTGGAATAAAACTACTGGATAATTAATGAGATAAATGGGGAATTTATTTAAAAACTTAACTACGAAAATATTTACAAATTTCGGAGGTACGGCGAAGCAATCAGATGTATTAATAATCGTAGATTTAAACCATGTACGATACCCTCACTAGGCGTCAAAGATTGAGAAACTTGACACCGTACCTGACGTAGCGTCACCTTTCAGCAAGTTTCTTTGTAGAACGTTCTCCTTAGCGTCGACATGTTGATCTCCTTCAACGTCCAGGACCAAAATTCGGTTCCCTCCCATCCCCTTCAACTTCAGAGAGCAGAATGACCATTCCTACAGAATTACCGCCGTGTGAAAAAGAATCACAAAATAGATCTTTAAAATCAATTTTTTGCAGATCACGAAACCCCTTTGGTTGAGGAAACCACGTGATATTTAAATATTAAGTTGTTTTACTGGTTTTCCTACGCGAGCGTGGCTACGGAAATTCATGATCATATCCCTACGTGCAGAAATGACATTTTTGGGGATTAGAGGAGGCATAAGGTTTCGACAATTACAATTCCCAATCTTTTCTAACTTTATATTAAGAATTAATGAAATATAAACTATCCCGCTACAGAGCCTATTACTCTTTTGATTGTAAAATTTATATATTTGAAAGGCTAATGACCCATAAGTAATTAACTGTGACTTTTGAAGGTATTTAATTATGATGACTATAAATTAATCATAAATGAAGAATTTCTTTGAAATATTCATACTCTGATAAAACTTTCAAATCTGATTGGGGATTCCACAAGTTTTGAATTTTAATCCATTACTATTTTTAATATTATAAATTATTTTGTAAAGTCCTTCATTTTCAGAACAAATGCATATTGCCAATTTCTTAGTGTTTCCTACGAATGACAATTTTCTTTTAACTGCTCGTACTCTTCCTGACAGTGAGCCTCCTTTAGATACGTTGATCGTTGCCAAGATATCTCCCTTTTAAAATTACCGAGGCGCACAAAGACTAAACTTAAATCTTACGGTTCAATGATCATGGACGTGAGCCAAGCCTATGTTTGGATCGTTGTGGCTTGATGTAGTTTCGAACTGGCATATAAGTATTTAACGTAACTACCGATTCAAAGATCGAAATTTTGTGTTGAGTATCGAGTACGTTTTTTGTATAATTTAAAAGAATTATAATTAACTAGCTATGCCCGCGACTTCGTTTTATTGTACGTATTCCAAGAAACCTTTCCTGTACAATGTTTGATATTAATATTTACATTATATTTTGTTAATATCTTCTGCAATATAGCTAAATGGGAATATGTACGAATATTTAAGTTAAATCTCCTGATTTTAAATTTGTAATTTTCATTGAAATCGATTGAAACGTTTCAGAGCTTATTTGAGACAAACTTCCAGAGAGACGGACAGAAACTTCAATTTTATTTATTGGTATAGATTTGTCTTTAAGCAGAGTCAACGAATTTGACTTTTTTTGCAGCCTATATAAATCCGAGGAAGTAATTCGTTTTCTATGAACATATAATAGTATAAAGCGAAATTTGCAGGTAGTAGATAAGGCTGCTATAGTCGTTATAATAACCGCATACTTAGCTAGGTCGTGGGTCTGGATAAGATTTTATAATCCAATGCGATAAGACAATTTCATTGCTTTTAGAGCTGAGCCTTCATTGAAATTATTTATTCTTGTCTTGATTGTATATGATAAAAAGGATATAATTATTTTTAATAGGCTTGATACAGGTTTAATTTGGAGGACGTTGACCAAGAGAAGGGATAGATTAATGGAGCATGTTTTGAGACTTGAGGGTCTTGTAAAATTAGCATTAGAGGGAAGTGTGTGAGGTAAGAACAGAAGAGAGAGGCAAAGGATGGAATAAGCTAAGGAGTTTAGGGGATGTGAGGTGTGGTAGCTATGTAGAAATGAAAAGGTTTGTGCAGGATAGGTTAGTATGGGGGGTTGCATCAGACCAGTCATAGTACTGATTTCCACAACATACAGATTTAAACGTGTGAAAAAATTTCAAAATATGTGTACAACATTTTGTTATCAATTGGAGGAAAGAAATTGGTGGAGTAAAAAACGATCCTAACACACAGGTAGATGGAATTATAAGTTAAAAGATATGCGAATGTGCCAGCTCGGGAAAGTCTGTGACGTCAATGAGCCTTGTCAACGCTCAATACTGGAAAATATGCCATGTTTAATTTAAAATATGGTGTATATTTTATTACAGTGTGCTATTATCATATTCTGTAAAATGTACTCTTCATCTCATCTGCAAATCAACTCATTCAATCTGTAACGTCATGTCGTGCAGTCAACCCTATAACTATTTCTTCTTTTTTTATAGAAACTCATGATGATTCTAATATGCATAAAAAATAAAATTTTAGTGTCAAAACTGAAAACATAGAAATATGGTAAAAACTACGAAATAATTTTTCAAAATTCGTAAGAATTTAAGTAGGTAGTGATTCAATACAATTCAAATAAATATAGCCGTTATCAATAACGTACGAAAGTTTGAAGGAAAGGAGTAAGATGCCAAGTATCTGGAGTGCCTATTATTACAGCAATTAATATAAAAGGGACGTTAATCAACTGATTTACCTTGAATTACAAATTTTTAATCAGTCTTGAGGTTTGGTTAAAATAGTCCATTACAATTTCCACAATTTGATTCCTCAAATAACACACTCCCAGATATTATAACGTACTCTTGAATATTCATTTATGAAGTTCCGAAACCTTGTTTGTGTCGGTAGAACTGGTTTTTAACTATTGTTTTTACAGATTGACGTTCGAGATATAGATAAAATTAATTACAGCTTATTAACTAGTTATATATCACAATTTGTTCTTCATAATTTTAGACTGTTGGGTTCTTTCCAGCATAATTCAAAACTCTTTCGGTAGCGAAAACAAATTAATAATAATAAAATGCTAATAATCACAGTTTGCATATGTTTGTATTTTTCTTATTTTGAGTCATTTCATAGTTTTTTTATTAATATATCAATGTAACTATCATCACTGTATAACACGAAACAGTTTAATATAATTTGTATAAACTGAAATTTTACTGAGCAATACTGTCAGTAACGAGAGAAAGTAAAATACTTTCATGAATCGTTAAAAGTTTAAGCTTGTAAGATATTTGTATCCAGGAGTTTAGAATAGAGGAAAAGAAGAACTGACCGTGAACTGAACCGTTTTCCAAGCGGATGCTCTAACCACTGAGCTTCAGGTATACAAGGGCGGAAGGATCTCGCATCGGACCCTGTTATCGACATGGACTAACTCGGTGGTTAGAGCATCCGCCCGGAAAGCGAGAGGCGCTGGGTTTCGTTCTTGGAACGTTAGGGACTTTTGCCATTCTGATCTTCTAAAATTCAGTTTTATAGCCTTTGGATGAGCTTAAATTGGAAACAATTCTTCTCTCTTTCAATAAAGTATATTTAGATCACCAGAGATTAGGAGAATTATTTTTACCTTGGATATTGTAAAAAATGAATGATAATGAAATACATTCGATTCAAACAAATTACATAAGCAAGTAATTGGAGTACAAAAAGCTTTAATTGTTTCTGTATATTAATCAAAAATCAATTCTACATAAAACTGGAACCTAATTCTATGTAATTTTTAAATGTATGAACATTTATGGCTTTTACGTTATGTTAATATGCAATGAAGTGTTCTATGGAAGACACTATTTTGGGGTACAGAGGTCGTTACCCCGTGATACGTTTTTATTGCTGATTAGCTGGAGGCTCAGCAATGTTCCGGTATTTATTTATATTATCCCGGTACATTATTTAATTCTTGGTCAACACATGACTAAACCGGCATCGAAAACGTCAAAATATGAACCTCAAATAAACTCCCAGTGTCTCGACAGTCAAAAATACTCTCGGTACAATAACAGAACTAAAAATATTTTCAGAACTCTGACAGAGTAAAATTTCTTCCCTACATAAGGCATGAATTTTTACTTAAATCGCATATTAAAGGTCATAATGTAACACAGTGACTCCCTTTACATCGGTTTCGACCCAAAGTCGATAATTTCCTTGTTATTTTCAAATGATTCATATCCACATGCTGCAAGGGGTTGATATTGTATACAAATATTGCCAGGAAAACACTGTAAAAGTAATTGACCCCAAGAATCCTATTCGACTTAAATATGAATCTTTATTACATATAAAAATACCACCATTTCCACCCCTCCCCCTAGGGGAGTTGTTCGGAAGTTATACACCAAACATTTATAGATAATTGTTACGTTTGATCGTCTATTTCATCGCCTCTCGGCTGACCCCAACGGTATGGGTTCTTCTGAAACCGTGGTAGATCTCGCTCTAGAAATTCCCATTCTGTTTGCCTCCAAACGCTGCTCACGCTCTTCTTCAGTCTCATTTTCTCGAAGATTATGAACTCGACTTACGTTACACGTTCGCCAACCGAAATTGTAACGCCTCACTGTTGGCATTTTCTTATCACTAACAATAAATATCGCGTTGGTAAATTTCTAAATACACATCAAAGCACACGAAACACACTACGTTTGCTGTTGGTCTACAACGAAGAGAGAAAAAGAGAACTTACGATCGCTTCACGGCAAACCTTATAAGTCGCAGTTGGTTTTTAACAGACCCCGTTCTATCATGTTTACGACAATAGATGGAGTTATATTACTCGCCATCTTTATCTCTCTCTCTCATGCTGCCAAAATTACCCTTATAATGGATGAATGGTTTAACACATACTGTGCTAAAAGCGTAGTTTTGGATTCATGAGAGAAAGACAGACAGACAGAGAGAGAGAGACTGGGGAAGACGAGCATTCTCAATCCATCTATTGTTACAAACGTGTGAAAAGGTGTTAAAACCAAATGCAAGTTATAAGGTTTACCGTGAAGCGATCAGAAATAAATAATGCCGTACTTTTGTTTTTAGAGACACTTAAAAATCACTTGGAAATTAAATAAATTTGTTTCAGTGCCTGACGTACATATTTCTATTAATATGTAGAGGAATTCGCAGCTTTCTAAAGATCTGCTTCAAGATGGCATTTATAACCTGTTATACAGCAGTAAGCCGGCAATAGTTTATACGCAGGGCTTCCGGAACATCGTTAAATCAGTGTTATATATTAAGACCCCACGACTATTTTTTGCCGTGACTCTCAACACTGTGTGAATTTTTTTTTGTCTGTGGCCTTGCCCAGACCGTTGAGCTTCGTCGCTCCCTGGCATTTCATCCAATTAGTTTAAATGCTCCAACGAAAATATTAGATGACAATTAATTTTCCATTGAAGAAAAGTGTTCATTTAAGGATGATTCAGAATTGGTATCGCACGATCATTCACTCCACCCGCCGTACATCCCCCGTCTTCTTCTTCTTCCTTGACCTACCGGGTCGACTGCAGACTGCCATCTTACATGACACAGTCAGGATATTCATTCTCCAGCAGTCTTAATCCCAGTCTCCTTGCCCATGTCTTACAATGATTGTAATAATGGTAATGAGAACGGTTGAGGTAACTCTGGTAATACTCTTTAGTTCTGTGCCCATAATCTGATTCACGGCTTTATCGAGGAAAAGCGCTGGGAAAGCCTACTATAGAAATGAAAACACGGCAGTGGGAGAAGAACGAAGGTCGTCGTATCTGGTCGCCACGTGGCGCTATTGATGCCAAATAACTTGACCGTTGCGACACTTGTATGTTGTTTACAGCACAACAGACTTGCTCCGACTGAGACACACCTTTCGTGCATCATTAATATAAAGTAGACATATCTTCTAGACGGAAACTTGATAGCGAGTCTAGTACGACCTACATTCTCTACATAGACTGGCTGCAAGAATTGCTGGAGGGAAACCTTACAAATCAGGACCCTGAATATATTACGTCAAATGTGATGCGTAATAATCTCAAGAGCTTCGGTTGATGAATAAAATTCAGATTAGAATTTGTACCAGTTACCATTATTATACCAGACAGTAGAAACCATAATACGGTGATGTACCTATGCAGGATAACTGTCAACCCAGACTCAAATTTAGTTTTGGGATGAAAGTGAGAGATAACCTGACGTTTTTAATTTGAAAACATGTTATAGAATGTAAAATTCTCTTCAGTAACTTAAGGATTGTTACTTCTTGCAAATTATGGGTATCCCAAATTTTAGAGACATTATCGCACAAGAAAATATATTTATGTTAAAGTTTAATACAATGTTTTTCATGTTATTTGTGTGGCAATAATAATTTAATTTGTTTGGAGTTTTACTGCCTTTTTTTTCATTGACGTCCTGGTCTTTGTCTAACAAAACATTAGAACTTCATATAGTGTTAACCTTTTGTTTATGGATTAGATCCGTGCTAAGTTTTATTTTTTAAATAATCGTTTTCAAATTTAACAAACTATATTACTACAATTAATAGAATGCACACATTTGTTTCTATTATAAAATAGTTGGGTATTCAGCGTTGCTCAGTGCAATATTGAATTCAACATTAATGCCTTAAAAATATTACAGCAGCATCGTTTTTGAAACTTTACCATTACACGATTCCTACCCAATATTAGCTGACGTAAGACTAATTTAATCTTAACTGAAGTGATGAGTTGCAGTACACTAATCAAGTTAAAAAATTAATTAATAATTAAACAAGAACAGAACCATAAATAAGACTGAAGAACCAGTATATTTAATTCTCCGATAGGTAGAGAGAGCCGAAAACACTCCCGGTACCTACAAGAAACAAATAAACTTCTAGAACCATGAGAAAGGCAATAATGGTCCCGATCAACTAAAATAATGTCAAAAATAAAATCATATTCTGAGGAATGACTCCAGTTATTTACATGAATTTCTGATTTTATATATCCAGCGTTTAGGACACGGCTACAGCTCGGGACAAGAAATTTGACCAATCACAAACAAAAATCTGCCTTATACGCAAACTGTTTCATTTATTATGAAATAATCTAAATTCTGTCTGTCATCAATTTATACTAACCAATAATGTTATTTACAGCACATAATATTTGATAAGAAATTATTATACAATTATTTGAAAATTCATATTTACATATTATTATGTTTACTAATGAATTTAATAAACCTATTGAGCTCATTTTATATCTTAACTAAATTTACTGAAAAAAAAATTAAGAAATTGGGTTTTCTTCATTTTCTTTTCAAGTTATATGTTTTACGCTACTATTAATAAGCTACCGTTTTATATTAATTTTTTGTATCACAGTTAAAAGAGACCTTATAATGACAAGTGTTCTACACAGTCAGCGATTTAGTAATTTAATAACAAACCTAAATTTCCGGAATTTGCCATGAGAATAATTGAAAGTCAATGTTTGCGTAAATTAATAACATACAATAGATGATTTTCTTATGGATTTATCATAAGAAATGAAATTAATATAATTAGTACTTTTAGCTAGTCTCATAATAAATTTACTGTAATTTTGATGTTTAATTTAATTTTGGAAAATATATTTCCCAGTAACAATGTATGTAATATACTTGCTGTAATTGGTCGTTTAATTTAATTAAAATAATTAAGGAAGCTTTGTTTCCCTGTAACAACGTATATTATGTAAATTGTAAGGCAACATATGTGCCTGTATTTCCTCGTCAACCTTAAATCCTCTATTTAGCAGTGCAAGTGTGAAGCCTTTAGGAAACAATGGATCCTCGTGGCTTACGATGATCTAAATAACGTGAGGTGAAACCGGTTCTCGGCTTGTGGACAGTCACGATTTTCAGCTCACGGGACGCGGAGCTCAGGTAGCGATGTCGTTAGTTCAAGGGCTTTCCTCTTGGAGATAAGCTACGATACAAGCCTTTCGTTTTATTGTAGAACGCATTGAAATTTATGGGCCAGGATTCGGGAGAAGTGAAGTGCCCACAACAATACACGGACAATTTTATAATTCTGTATGTGAAGGAGTGATCGCTGTTGAATAGTTAGTTCTGTCAGAATATTCCCTTTGTTCAAATAATGTTCATGGTCTAGGAACTACAGCTTCACAGGTGATCTCTTTGCTTTCATACGGTACTTCGTGAATACTCGTATAACGTGTATAAACCTAATAAGCCAGTCTGATCACTACAAACACTCGAGGATTAATTTTAATAACAAGAGAAGCTTTGGAATTATTGTTTATAAAAGAGCGAATGTGAAACTTCAATGATTGAAAGCATGAAAATAATTAACGTCTTTATTTCCAAATTATTCTTAATGTTCTTAAAAGATTTCATGTGGTATAATATACAAATATGATCTCTAACGGGGGTCATTAAAACAAATGCGCTGTAACAGTATATTATTGTGAACAATATTCCCATTGTCTTAACTTCACGTATCCAAACTTCTGTAAAATTTCATTAGAGGGATAACAGGACGTGACTGTCTGGAAATAACAGAATAATGAAGAACAAAGGCGTCTTGTTACAGGATGGCATTTGCAGGATTAAGGCCGCGTTCGGTTACAATGAACCACTAGCATAAAATCAGATTTAATTCAGGGCCTCTTGTGATTAAATTTTAGAATGTTATTAGCTATTTTCCCATTTTATTACACTGACAAAACCGTCGGGGGGTGGGGGAGGGGGAAGCCACCGAAGCTTTTCAAAGCTCGAAGAATTCAATCTTTGTTCCTTTTTGGAAATATGGGTAGGCCCCTAAGCTCTCTTCAGCTCAGTTCTATGTTTCTACTCCATTAAACTTGAACTTAAAAAACATTCTAGCGTCTTTGATTCCGTTCAGGTTTCGACGATTTAGTAAAAGAAGATCACGTACCGAATCTTTCCTATTATCTATCCTGAATTCTTCCTCGAACACTGAAGAAGAGAAGACAACGAATATTTTCGTAAGTCAAATTCCCCTTCAGTCTGATCAATTCCTGTTCTTGGCTAATAACTTAAATATCAACTTACATCTTATATTGGTTTTCTCAAAGTTTTAGCCGGAAACAACATTTTAACAGTTTTGGAACTTATACCCGACCTGAGAGTCGTAGATTGAATACAACCAAGGATTCTTACAATAACTCATCTGGCAATTATGAACAAGGAACACAAGAATGAGAAACAATAGTTGTCTCTATACAATGAATTTAATAACAAAATGCTCCTGAATCGCCGAATCCCGCACAACATATGTGTAACATGGTTTGACCTTCAACTGAAGACAGGCGCAACCTATATTAGACAAACTGACACCTAAAATTCTTACTTGTAAGCTAATATTTAATTATCGCCACAAAGTTATAGAAACTATAATCTATGGATGTTTAGTTAGTCTTCTAGTCAAATTGCTTTGTTTGTTAAAAAATATAAGGTGCGATTTAGAAATTAAAAAATGAGGAATTTAGATTGTAAATTGTAATAAGATTGATGGCACGTGCCTTATAAATTTAAACGCAATAGCTTCACCGCCAAATGCGAACCGTAGTCGCTTAGCCAAATGCCGGACTGATAATTAATTGCACTCTTAAATAGAGTAAACATGTGGTCAGTACAACGGTTACTCGCATCTGCTATTCTTGGTCTCCAAGGACAAATTTGTTTGCCTTTGCTGCCTGCATGGGAGGAACAGCGATGTAGTCTAAGTTTCAATTATAAGGTTCCTTGTCTTAGTACTATAAGAACTTGTCTCTTAGATTGATAAAGTAATTCACTCTGTATTAGGTGAACCAGTGTTTAAGGACTCAGCTGCAGCTTTTAATACTCACCGAACTAAAGTTAAAGAATTTGTCCAATTAGAAACCTAAAAATCTGTCTTGCGTCTTATACGCGGTGAATTGTTTAAATTTACTATGAAAGAATCTCTATTCTCTCCGTCATTTAATTTTTACTAACCAGTAATTTTATTTATAACATAGAATAATTGTATTAAATTATTGTACAATTATTTGCAAATTAATATTCACATATTATGATATTTATCTAATTTTTTAATAAATTAAAAGAACCTATTTTACTCATTTCATTAATATCTTAACAAAAATTATTAAAAGAAAAAAATAATTATCTTCTTTTCAAGTTACATGTTTCACGCTGGTATTAATAAGCCACAGTTTAAAAATATTTTTACAGCTAAAATAGACCTTATTATGATTAAATTGTCTACACAGTCCGAGAAAATTGGAGTAAATTGAATTTTCCAGGCATTAAAAATGCATTATTACATTACATTAGTACCTACTTTCCTTTATAATTATGATGTATTATGGCAGTTCATAAAATTTATCACATGGAGTCTAAATTTTTCTATAAAATCATTGTCGCTCTGTTTTTCTATTTTATTACACCACAGTTCAATTTACGACTTCTGCAACTCGGAGAAACCAAAATTTATAACGATTTACTGTTCTCTTGATTGCGAATCTAGTATTTACAGGTGGGCTGCTTCGTTCGTATGAAAGTGCCTGGAGGTCCCTTTCCAAGCGTTGGTTTGGCCTTGAGTTAATTTTGAATGGTTACATCTCAGACAAATACGGCCTGTAGGAATTAGATCTATTATAAATATAATTTATTTATGACATCCATTATCTTCTTCAATGTTTTCTACATTTATTCAGTTTTATATTTATTAGTATGAAATTATACTTGGTTTTAGTATTTTTTTCTGTCTAATAATAGTATAATAATTAAAAAAATGGTTTGCGCACGCACATAGACCTATCGTATATCATGTTTTAGATTTATTCAATTTTTCATGGTAACAGAATTCCATGGAATAAGTCTATAATTGCATGTTAAAATAATTATTTTGGAAGAAATTAAATTTTTTAAGTTTACATAGTAACCAAATTACAATCGCAAACTGTGTTCCGATTATTTTCTCATACATTAACTATTGTTTTTCTGTAAAACTATAAAACATATACATTAAAAATTATTATTTAAAAAAACAAATAATCGACACATTTTAACTTACGTTTTTAGAATGAAATGTCTACAAATTATGTTCAGATTGCTGTTATATGAACATTTTTAAATAATTACAATTTTTATTTTATATTTTAGAGTATATCAAAATAATTATTTATATTGTAACCTTAAAAGAAAACATTTGTATTTAAGAGCAGAAATCTGTAAGTTTTGTTGGATTGGTGTCTATTACATATATAGCATACGACCAATAAAGTTTATAAAAATGTGCCTATTAATTTTTTAGAGGATATAATATTAAAATAAGCTTTACAGTTATACATATATATGTAATCATAAGTTATACTGTTACAGTCTGATAATGGTGAATAGTGTTGAAAAGTTCTGAAACAGTTTATAATGAGAAGTTACTTTTATGTGTGTAATTTGGTTACGTACGAGTAAAAAGTAAAAATTTTAACAATAGATTATAATTTAATTTCCTTTACCAGGAACATTATAGAATTTTCTGATATTTTACTGCTGACTTTCCAGTGTTTCTGCTGTTCTGATTCCATAATTTTCAGAATACAAAACCTGAAAATGGTAGACGAAAGATAGTGATTGTAAAACTGAATATCGTATGTTAGAAGTGTATTTTCCTAATGTAGTCAGTCCAATTAAGATATTGGTCGGCTTCCGAGTTTCTGACTCAAGAACCAGTTTGCTCGTTGACGTTGGAGAGGGCTGATATCGTCCTCGATAGACTATTGTCCAGCATTAAAAGGCTAGATAATCCAAGCGGACGTCAGTCCTGACGTCAAGCCTGCCAAGGATTGGGGCTTCAGATTCGCCAACTGAATAAATAAGGCAACGTGTCCGCGACAACTGCTCCAAGGAAGTGGCCATTATGACTCGTGCGCGGAAGATAATCCATTTTAAAACCCTTCCTTATGTAAATTGTTAGCCGCACACCTGTGAGAACTGAACGGTAGCGCTTAGCGATATATTTGTATACTATAGAGTGATGATAAGTATTCAACATGTGTCCCTTAAACTACTTCTATTTGTACGGAGCACAGATCGATACAATCGGCTTACAAAATAATTGAATGTTTTAATACTGTACTATATTAGACTTGCAACATTACAACATTAAATTTAGTACATAATACAATAACTGTAATTACATAGATAATAGATTTAATTTACTTAACAATATTTTTACAAACATATAACACCGCACGACTCTATTTGATTACATTTTAAATAATTTTTTGACCAAGCAGAGATTATATTAGTCTCCCTAATTCAGGTTTTCTGATACGATATGATGGGCTCGGGTTTCCGGTTGGAATCTGGTATATTGAGGTAGGAGTAGTGATATCTTTCTGAAATTTTGCTTCGTTTAGGTCGTCTCTAGCTGATTCAAAAGCATCTTACTACAACTGCTGACTAAATTTCACCTTTGAATAATCATTACGTTTTTATATTCTATTGTAAAACTTCCGACTGCAAAAGGAACAGTTCCTGTTGTCAATTCATTTCGAATTCAGATTTCAGACAGTCCTTCTTCCTCGCCGCTGTCTTGTTGCCTCTTTGTCTCCCTTTCTCAGGAGCATCATGTGATCTATGTTCATCCAATAGCTTTGTGATAAATTCGCACTTCCCGCTGATGACCACTGCAATTTGGCGATTTTTAGGTAAGGGTGTACGAGATTTGTTGTTTCAAGTCACGCTTTCCTTTGGCGCCTGGTTTGCGGCATTCAGACTGCTAATCCCTTATCATATTGTTACCCTCACGCCTCGGTCCGTGGGGTTTAGACTTTACGGTGCAAATTCTTGTTGCCATAAATACTACGCGTCCCATTCAAATATTATAAATGTAATGTCTTACTTAATATTATAATTATTTGGAATATAAAACTGGAAAAATATCAACGGAGCGGGTCTCTAACCAGGGAACTCCCGCTTTTCGGACGACATTACAAATGAGATCTTGTGTTGTGGTATTCAGTCCTAAGACTGGTCTGATGCAACCCTCCATGCTAACCTATATTGCGCAAGCCTTTTCATTTCTCATAACTAGCTTAATAAACATCCTCCCTAATTCGCTTTGCGTATTCTATCCTTGGCCTCCCTCTTCTGTTCTTACCCCATACACTTCCCTCTAATACTAATTTTACAAGCCCCTCGTGTCAAAACGTGGCCTATTAATCTATACCTTTTCTTAGTCAAAGTCCTCCATATTGTTCGCTTTCCCCCTATTCCCCTATGAGATCTTATAATTTTTAAATAATTTAGTGAATAGGGTGGCTATTTTATTCACAAAATAATTATATCTAGATGAGTTTCCAAATTATCTGTGTATGTTCTTTATTCATTTTAACAGATTTTCAGGCATTTTAAATTCAAAACGTGTATAGTATGAACATCAAAGCATTTAGTATTTTGAATAAAAATTTAGAGAATTTCTACTTACGAAATACAAAACGTCTAGTTTTAATATAAAATAAATTGATTTATATCATAATTTAACTTTTTCTGTTTATTGACTACATCGTCTTCATATTATTGGGGCATCCACCCAGTAAGCTGGAGTTCCCGGACTTGAGGTCCGGTCCTGTCAAGATTTTGCCATTCTGACCTTATAAATGCAGCTTCATGAACTTTGACTGAGAACTTTTTATTATTTTAAAGAGTTTATGTCGCACCAACCCGAGGGTACTGAGAAATAATTATAAGAAATTCTGATGTATTTGAATTATAATTATTTCAATCACGTTACTATTACCAATTAACCTCTGTTTCTCACAAAATATTCAGATCGAATAAATTTAGGACCAATACAGACAAACTTTTTACATTTTATTAAACCGACGTTTTGCCACCATATTTTGCACTTCCTCAGGTAATTTCTTCAAATGCTAAATTTTTAAGAACAAAAGGAGGCCAAATGTATAACTTCAACCAAATTACACACACACACAGACACACACACACATATATATATTTAGTAAGTTGAGCTGTAATGCAATAGTATTTTGAACCATTGAAGAAATATAAAAGAAATTTGAGAATTTTATTGTACGAAAACTAACTTAGTCTTCACATTTAATACCCAGACTAAGGAACGTTTATAGACAAACCTTTCACTTGGACCACATCCAGAAGAGGGTGCAAATAACTAACAAAACGAAACGATGTGAAATAAAGGTTTACCTTTCTTAATTATAAAACTATGTTAAGGGCTATTATTATAATTAAAGACAGACGATAACATAAGATATCATAGAGAAACAGGCTAGCTCAGACGGTTAGAGCAGCTGCATTCTTAGCACTGAACTCTGGTTCCATTTCTGGTCCTGTAGAATATTTTATGTATTACTTCTGGTCTGTAGTTCAAATTATCTGAGTTTAAGATTAAGTATACTTGTTGATATAATATATTTTTCTTTGAATACTGTCTTTTTCGAATATGTTTGGTAGAGGTGGTAAATTTTTTGATCAAATAGTATTACTATGAATGGAGTTCGCTCGCGAGGTATACGCGTAGAGAACATGGGATATTATTATTCGTCCTACGGCATTCATGTCTGAACGCACGTCTACGTCCTATATATATGTTGTCGTACATTAGTCAGTGCGGAAGAATTTACGACTGTTGCACTTGTGTTTTGCTGTCGCCAAGGCCGTGCCGTGTCTCGTCTCGTGCTCCACACCCACGACATACACTCGATTCGAAGCAGATAAAAGCTGTTGGCCGTAATTTGCACTTGTCGGCCGCTCCATTATAAAAGTTTTACGACGTGAATGAGGCAATAACAATTTGGCTGAAATTTTGGCAGCCGGCCCAGTCCCGCTCCGACTCATTCAAGGACGGAGCAGTGCGTAAACAACGACGACATTCGCATGCCTTTTTCTAGCCTTTGCTTTTATTGTTTTCTCCTCGCAGCGGCGACGGAAATAGAAACTGGTCGTGCCTCTGCATCTTCACACAGACGCCGTTCTTCCTCTCTGTGTTCTATCTCGCTTAGTGCTCTAACTTATGGCTCCACGAACTAAAAACATTACTCGCAGCAGACTAATTTGAGAGTTATGGTAGTCCAGGAATTGCCATTACTCTCTGTCGCAGAGGTTTCCATTTTATTTACACTTGCGACGCAACGGCGGCTGAATCAAAATAATTACATGCCATTCTATATTATTTCACTACTGTGACATTACTCAATAATACAAATATTGTAATCGTTTTATGTTAAACTGAACTCAGGTTTTTGACAGTGTTTTGATTATTGAACATGGAACGTTAAATACTGAAATGAAGACGAAATGACAGGAATACAGACGACCATTTAACTCAACAGATATTCGATAATTTTTTATTTTAAGGATTGTGTTTTATAATAAGCCATGTTAAACAGAGATTAACATTTTTAATACAACTCATGAAAGCTTTGCCTTCATATGTAAGGAAACGTTTATAACGTCAGAACAGTAACATAACATCCTGAATAGGGTACAAATTTGTAAAAGACGTTGTGATGTTTAATGAAAGGGTTATGATGGTTATTTTTTTAAATGATATGTTTTATAAAATAGACTGTTAAATATATCTTATTAACGGAATTTTGTCATGCATTTTCATGAACAACGACCATAAATATTAATTTTTAAATCACTTTACAGTAAATGAATCCATAAAGAACGTACGTAATTTACCCACAGTAATCGACATATTTGGAAGTTGTTTATTCTCTTCATTGAACGGATTTGTTTGACTTAAAGATTCATTTTGACGTTTATACCACGAAATTACTGAGAATTCATAACTGAAATGGTATATGTTGTTCTCAAGATAATAAATACTAATCATAAAATTACGTAAATCACTGTCACGATTGTCTGATGCCAATATGAAATATATGTGGATATATTAAAATTGGATATATTACTATCTCAACATTGCATACTTCAAACTTATGAACTTTTACCAATAAACGACTGGAAAATATTCGTAAACAAGAGAATAAGTGGACACATTGTTATTAAACATGTAACCTAAATTAAGAGGTTTAGTCAGTAAATATGAAACAAAAAATCGAATATCACATTATTTTGGGGTAATTCATTTTCTTTTACTGTCCTAATCACTTTTCAGGCAGATATATTTCTCTAAGCTCAACCCAAGAAACCGTGGCAACACCTTCCCGCCAAATTATAACGTCTTTTTACGTCGAGATGGCTCGCATGCAGAATTGCGTTCGTGTCTGGGATGTAGTCGTGATTCCATGTTTAATCATATTCCCTACGAAAAAGGCCCAAGACAACATCTGAATTGACCACTCGATTGCTTCTATTCTCCCCAGCCAAAAATCGTTAGACCCATCTTGCCGATAATAAAACACGAATATGCTTTATAACGTAATTTATATGCATATAATTCGTCAAATATGAAATAGAGGACATCGGATTGCAAACAGATTTACTTTCATTGTACTTTGTATTTGAAAAACGATGGCATGATGCTTTATCGGATCACAAATATTTATTAATTTGTAATGTTTTTATAAGGGGAATTTAAATTTATTTTAACAAATAGAACCGTGTAAACTAAATAAAAAATCTGATAAAATTTTATAATATATTAAACAACAACAAAAGGAAAATCTTATCTTCCTGATATGTCAAAAAATATACATAATGAAAATTTACAATTTATATATGAAAAGAAAATGAATTCTTTTGTTAGAGTCAAATACCTTGATCGTTCTATTTGCAAACATTAATTGTTGACGATGGCGACTGTGGCATTTAAATTACGGCTTTGATGGGTTTACAGTTTTATGGTTACTTTACCACGGACGTCAGAAACCTTTGAAGTCACTGACGCAGAATCGGCAACGTTAAGCTTCTGGAACATGATGGCCGGCACTGACGCCTTTGACATCTGGCTGTCCATGTCTTGTACGTAACTGCCTTTCTGAAGTCTGCGGTACCACTTCTCTCCCATAACTGCCCTGTCTAAAATATTGTCCATCAAACATTTTCTCACCTTTTTCCATCTTTCTGTTGAGCACCATTCTCCCTTTCAGATACCAAATTTACCAATGACAAGCCATCTTCCACCCCTGGGTCAGCCGTGGCGTTTTAATCTCTCACAGGCGGCCACTTGAATTGATATTAGTTCTGCCACGGCCCTCAGTACCTGAAGTGCAGTGACCATACGAGTTCCGAAGCTTGGAAGTTTTATCTTCCCAAAATTATTTAATTAAAATGAAATGAAGTAAAGCCCCTGATAATTTATTGAGCGTATGTACACTAAAAAATATTGAGACTATAGTATGAGCCAGGGGCTTCAATTATTTCTCACAATTTAACCAGTCGATAACGGGGAACACAATAACATTGATTCTGTTGATTATTTCTGGCACAGTTTCTCACAGTGGACAACCCGAACAATGTCCGACCTCGTTTAAACTAATTCATTCAATAAAAGTCGGATTTAAAAGATGTTCAATGAATGGCATGGTGGCTTCGATTTTTTAAGGGAATTGTCTTTAAATATAAGCATTTAATAGCTGTCCAAAAAACTAAGTTTATTCATTATGATAATTTCTTTAAGGAATTTATTAAAACTTTTATTAAAAGACTGGGTCACATTAATAACCAAAACAATGTTTTAATTTTTATTTCAAATTTATTCAGCAGGACCTTTTGGCATTGCCATAGTCATCTACAAAATTCAATTCTTTTTTGAAACATTACAAAAAAGTATTTATTATGGAACTTGTTTAAAATTATAGGTTATTTAAATTTTTGTTAAAAGACTGATTTTTAATTAGTATGACAGTAATTTTTCCTTATGTTAATCAGTTACATTAATAACGGAAAATATAATTTAATTTTGATTTCAAATTTATGCAGCAGGAGGTTTCTGCATTGCCATAGTCACCTACCCAATTCAAATAGTTTTTTATGAAACATTACAATTTTTTTATGTAATATGTTTAATTTTATTTTGTTATAATGCTGAAAGCTCCTGCTGAATAAATTTTAAATCAAAATTAAATTATAGTTTTGGTTATTAATGTGACTGATTAACATAGGTAAATTTTATCCATTGTTTAAGACTAATATAAATGATTTATTTTGACTAATATAAATAATGAAAAATTTAATTGGTATAGCTGAAAATTTGTCAAGAGAAAGTGATTTTCAGAAACAAACTGTGTTAGATTCTATAAATATAAATAGACATGTTATAGTACTAAGATTTATTTTTATGACATTCGTGCTGTCTAGGTGAAATATTTTATTATTTTACCGTATTTTTTTCGACAGGTAAAATTCAAATTTGCTGGTTTATCACGTAGCAACACAGTTGGAGAACTAGTTCGTTTAATTCAAAACAGAGTAAATTTTGTAAGGAAACATGAAACTGTTTTATCAAATTCGAGGAAGCTGTAGGTTAATAAAATCGTCATAACGATTTTCTGACCGTGTTTGTAGGAGAAATATGTGTGTATTCCTCAAGCAGAATATCGCCGCGTTTTCAAGGTTCACCCAATTAGGAAGTATTCCCACACCTGGCTCTCTTCGTTCCTTTACAGTCGTTTCTTTGAATTTAAATTACTCCCTGGTTGGTTATTAGAAACAGGCTTGCAAAAGGGGATGTTGCTTGTAGCGATTGCACAAAATTCATCTGAGAGCTGAATATGATCCAATTTCAGAAGTATGTATTAGATTACAGGAAAGATATATGTATACCTTAGGAATAATTTATCTTACTGTGATAACAAACATTAACCTTGATATATTTCATACAACTGAGAATAATTTCATAATAATTAGTTATTTGCCAGTCCTTGATGATTAATTACTTTAAAATGATTGTACCCTTACTTTAACTATCTGAAGGAAATAAAATAAAATAATTTTATAATTTATTTATATATATATAACTTCGTATATAGCACTGTAACTAATAAGTTTTATGAAGTTATTATTTCTCCATTTAAAAAATATATAATATGCTTCATCTAAGTTAAACACTTGATTAGTAGATATTTTTTCTATCTATATATTTATGAATATTTTAACTGTCAGAAAAGTGAATCATAAATGTAAAACTCCAGATGCGTAAGTTTAATTTCACATAAAAAGTGATTGAATATAGAGATGAAAAACTGTGAAGACATTAAAAGAAGAGGCCAGATTTTTCCCTGTTTCTATTTTCAGTTCAACTACAAAAGTGGTCCTGTTCACTTGGTATCGAGGAAATATATTTATTATTAATCTAATGCTACAGTATAAATTGACTAGAAAAACTTTCTCAAGCTTTGAATAATTATGAATGTTATTCTACATAGAAATCCAAATCGAAAATTTATTTATTTACAAATTACATAACTTACAAACGTGTGTTTCTAGAATACATAAAATAATTATTATAAAAAGAAAGAGAGGAAGCTGGTGGGTTACCTGAAATTGAAGTTTCGTTTCACCATTGAGGACAGGAGAAAGTTCTTCAAATATTAGGAGGCGTTAACCTCCTTCTTCAGGACGAATCTCCTCCTTTCCTGAATGGTGAAGTCAAACTTCAACTTCAGGTAAACTTTCACTATTCTATCTTTTCCATACCACTATTTTTAATAATATATTTTTTAATTTTATGCAAATGTTTTCAAAAAATAATTTTCAAAATGCCAGCGTTATGTAGGTATTAATTTGCGTAGAAAAATGCCTTTCTATTAAATATTTAATTTTTTATTTAGTTTATAATGCATTATATAGAGTTTACTGATATCTAAATGATTTAAATGTCATATTTTAAATAAACAGAGTTACTTATTAGATATAATAATCTAATATAACTAGTGTTTTATCCATATCGAAATAATAATTAGTTCCACATTAATCTGACAGAACTGCAAATGTAAACGCCAGTAATATTTTTATTCTTAATATCCTCATTTAAAGATTTTATCATAAATATATATGAGCTAAAATGTATCGAAATGAAAAAAAATCGTTTCCATGAGAAATTGTGGAATGTTTTTTTATTGTTTATATATGCAGTATACTATATTTGCGCGAATTCAGTCTTGTGTAGTGTTAAATTATCACTAACACAACATTAACAACCTCGACAATGAAATCACAGTATTGAATAGTGAATATTATTTTGTGAAAATAGTTATTTAGTTACTTACTTCACATGAAATGGAAACAAAGTGATTAAATATTCTTTCTTTCTCTCCTTGCTTTTCTTTATCTTACGCTGTAATCATTTTGAAATAATATTCTCCGAAGTTCCGGCCCCTAACTGCTGTCTCAGAGCAGGGAGAAATGGTCTTCATTTATTCAGGGAACAAGATGAACTGAGCAATTCTCGTCTGCGTAATAAATGAAACGCCAGTAAGGAGTAATGGTGTCAGGAAGGGGATGCAGAGAGACTCAGCGCCGTAAACAAGATCGTTAAGTATTAACTGTTGTCTTTTGTTGTTGACTTGCGACTTCATGTCACATCTTTTTTGAGTATAAATCACCGACGTGGTGTGAATAATATCCCAACTTACAACGGTAAAAAATCACCGATTTATATAAAGTGAAGGAGATTTGGCCTCAGCAACTGTATAATCCAATACGTTATTTCATATATGAAATATGATTTCATTTTCAAGTAAGCTCATCTCTAAGTTTTCAGAGTTTTTAGAAAGGACATATTCATGGTTAAATTTCCTGCAGCACTAATGTAGGACGGGGTGTGTTGTGATATAAAATTAAAGGGTAGTTAGGAGATAAATGGGGAATTTAGATTAAAAAACTTAACTAGGCAAAATATTTACTAATTTTGGTGGCACGGAAAGCAATCATATCTATTAATAATCTTACGTTTAAACCGTGGGCGATACCCGTCCTAGACGTCAAGGATTGGGAAACCTAACAGCGTACCTATTGGAACTTACAGTCACCGTTCTGCCTACTTCTCCGTAGGACGCTCTCCTCAGCAGCACAAGTATACCTCCTTCAAGCGTCCGGGAACAAACGTCGGCTCACATCCCTTCCCTTCAACTAGAGATGGCAGAATGACAATTCAGATAGCCTCAGCAACGTGTAATGAAGAGTCGAAAAATCGATCTTTAAGAACGATTTTCTTTAGACCACGAAATCCTATTGGTTGTGGCAACCACGTGGAATTTAAATATTTCTGTGTTTCCCTTCTTCTTGATTCCCACGCGAGCGTGGATAAGGAAATTCCACAGGTCATATCCCTACGTGCCGAAGTACCATTCCTGGTGATTAGAGACGGCATAAGGTCTCGACATACTGATTCCAATTCCAGTTCCCAATACTCGCTATCTTTATATTAATAATTTAAGAAATATCAACTATCGCGCTAGTCAATTTAAGAATTGCATCATGTTCTTTATTCAAACCTTAAAACAGCTTTCATGGTCCGAATTTCCTTTCTCTTCTTTCTTTAACACATCGAGTCCGTGAGTTACTATCCAATGCTTCTGTTCTTATTTAGTACTTATTTAATGCAAAAAAAATTGTAGGACCGAACAGCTGAATAATTCATTTTATATTGTTGTTTATTACTTTACTTATATTGTTTAGTTTACATTACTCAACCTTGACGGATCGCGCTGAAATATATCTGTAAGTCAGATATTTAGTCAGTTATTTTATTTATAATCAATATTTGTAGTTTAAATGCTTCAGTCATATAATAGCAATAGCTTATAACCAACGATTTCGCATTCTCCGAATTTATAATAGGCTTATAGCTACGTTAAGATTTGTAATGGCCTTGAAGTTCTGTGCACTTGAAAAAGAAAAAATGGTTGAAGAAAACATGTAAAAGGCAATAGGCGTAACATCACAAACAGGATTACCAGGAATGCTAAACAGATTCATCGCCTTACAACTGAATTTGCATCGAAGTCGACAAAAGCAAGTTTTCTATTTGTGCTCAATTCTCTGACAGAACTGTAGAGAAATACTAAAACCTCGGGTGTGTCCATAATTGATTGGCTTTAGGGCAGAAACGACTTTCTGGCGTCAGATTTAGGAGTTATGGATTGTTATCACGGATTCGAGTGCGTGAACCATCAAACTGGCGGGACGCATATCCAATAAGCAGATAAGCTAAGAATATAGGGGATATGGACTGGTAAATATAGAGAGAGTATTCAAAATTCTACCAAGCAATGAAGTATATTTCAGAAAGAGAATTACTGTGATGCAGACTTAGAGCCTACTACACAGCATAACAACCACATTTGGAGCTGAAGCTGTCCGAACATCAAAATGACTATAATTAAAGAAACAAATTATCTAGGGAAAAAACTGTATTTTTACAAAATGATTCTTTTAATACTTCTGAACATAATCTCCAAGATTAATTAATACACTTCTCCCAAAATTGACAGTTTTTCTGTAGCTGATGCAAACATCATGTTGTTTGAGCCCATTTCCCAAAAATTCTTTAACCTCCTCGTTGTTGAACTTTTCTTTCATGTAATGGTATTTGAGTGTACCAAATAAATAAAGACCGGAGAGAAGAAAATCTTGACTGTAGGGAATATGAGGTAAAATTCTCTAAACCAAATGCTTCAATTATTTCTTGAGTCTGTTTGGCGGAACCACTTTGCATTTGTTTTACTGTACTTGAGATTGTTACTGATGACGTTATGAACAGTGCCAACAGTTAATGCAACTTCTTCTGTTATATCTCAAACGGCAACACGTCGGTCTTCCCGAATAACACCGTCAGTGCGGGTTTCTAGCATAGGAGGTTACACCTCAGCTGGCCGTTTAGGACGTAACAGACAGTGAATTTCGACCGTTTTTTTGAACGGTTCTACCCATTTATAAAAATTTATAAAAACTTTCATCATACCGTAAAATAATTCCAGAATATGTTATAACCGAGTTTTAAATTTCAGAAAGCAAGAACCGAATCACTGAACGTTGTTCAACTAAAATGCAAACTTCAAGCAGACATGCCATTGTTAAAAGCAATTTTGAGTGTTCTTAGATCATCCTAGTAATGCCAACCTTAAGTCACAAAAATGTCAAGCAACACCTACGAAAACATCAATTTGTCTCTTTGATTATTTTATGTCCTTCGTACTAGAGCCTTTTTAGCATATACGGTCGCAAAATAAATATCGAAAATTTTCTTACTTCGTCATTAAAGATTCGCTCCGACTTTACCATACTGTTTTGTCATTTTAATTTGGTTCAAATCAATTATATCAATTATATATAATGATAGAAATCGAGCTAAATTTATTTTATTTAAAATAAATTAATGTATTTATTTTTTTAAATTAGTTTTTGAAAATATTTTTATTATATTTGATTAATTAACGCAAATGTTTTTATTATAACAGACTAGCATCTAAGGGACGCCTCCTCAACATTTCTTAGAGTACCTCATTCTGAGGTAAGTAATGCTCAAAATTGCAATAAGGTCACACGTTTTCACGAAAAGTGGAGAGATTTTTTTTTGTTAACAGAAGTATTTTCGATGTTAAATACACGCAAGCTGCGACACTTTCCTGAACATATCTTGTTTGTCCTTCGGCTTCTCGTAACCCTGAGAGGACCAGTTACAGAACATTGTAAACAATCTCCCGCATTAATCCGACCGCAAGAAAGTGTTTGCTTATAACTCAATACTGTTTACAAGAAAATGAATTTTTAATTATATATTAGCTTTAATAATATAACGGGAAAATGTAACGCAACCTGGAAATATAGGTACAAGAACCACGTGTTTACAAGTAGATACTGATATAGATTTTATTAAACTTCGCTTAGCTGACGACACGAAGTACTTTGCGATATCTGGGTTTAAGGAAAATGAAAAAAATGATAGAACGAGAAAGATGATATTGAAGAGGTAGAAGATAAGTAATCATATATCGAGATGAAAATTAGCTTTTGTGTGTACTGTAAAATGAGAATCCCACATGTCGCGATTCGAAACTGGTAAACTGTATTTATCACTCCGGGCGGAGAATATAATGGAATATTTTCTGGAAAACCCATTCGTCAATAATAAAATACATATTTAAATAATTGAGTAAACAGCTGGGTTAGTCAGAAGTAAAAGTAAATTTAATAAGAAAAAATAGTACAACACGACGTTCCTCTTACTGAAATTCCTTAAGGCGATTAAATAAATTGCTATGAATTACAAATAAATCAGAATTTACATGCATCATATTTACTGTAGAAAACTCAGGACACATAATCTTTTAATATTTAGAATGTGTAAACATTGTGTATGAAATCTTATACACGTATAGCTGTTAAGTGTGTTGTTAACGTTAAAAAATTAACAATTAACAACGGGAAATTTGTTACATTGAATTACCCATAAGATCGTAATTATAAGGAGTAATAATTTGTAATTTAAGGAACGAAACGTCCTGTTGTACTAATATTAGAAAATTAAATTTTATTCCTAACTGGCTGTTTACTCATTTATTTACAAATAAGTCAGATCAATATATTAATTATTAATTAGTGTTCTGGCAAGCGGCATGAGAGGAAAGGTTTCTACGGAAAATATTTTCCTCATTAGAGGGAAATTACACAGCTGTGGTTTCCCGTTGCCTTCTGCTGGTTGATGGTGCATTTAACATTCGCACAGGATTCGAATCGAGGGCCTCTGTGTTTTGGGGCAGTGACGTTAGTCATTAGATCACAGGAAGACGGTAGATGAATATAATTATAGCAAAATATTTTCTTAAAATTAAGAAAATCTTCAAGTTGGTGAATATTGGAAAACTTTTTAAAATTATAATCTAACGTTGTTAATATACATTATTTAAAAGTTAAGTGGATATAGTAACTAACCAGGAGGTTTTAAGCAGAATAAGGGAAGACAGATCGATATGGGGGACTTTGACCAAGAGAAGGGATAGATTAATAGGCCGTGTTTTGGGGCATGAGGGTCTAGTAAAATTAACATTAGAGGATAAGAACAGAAGAGGGAGGCTAAGCAGATTAGGGAGGATGTGTGATGTGTTAGTTATATAGTAATGTAAAGGATTGTGCAGAATAAGGTTATCCTGCAGGGTTGCATCAGACCAGTCCTGGGACTGAATAATGTAACAACAAGTAATTAAGATATGTTATAACATTATTGTGCTGACCTCCTGTGGTCTAGTGGCTAGCGTTACTGCCTCACAACCCAGTGGTCCCGGGTTCGAAGCCTGGCATAGGTTTGGATGTCATGGTCGCGAAAACCGGGAGTAATACTATATGCTGACCACGTGTCACTTCAAATTCGGAATGTGTCACGTAAGATGACAGTCCGCAGACGACCCGGTAGGTCCAGGCCCTCAATGGGCTGTAGAGCCAAAGAAAATGAAGAATATTCTTAATGTGAGCTAAGAAGTGAAACTGTGGTTGAAATTTAATTTCACTATTTAGTGTCTCAGTGGTCTGCTCTATATCCTTTTCATCTTCCGTGGCTGCTTTTTCAGCATTAATTTTAATTCCATCAGTTTTACTCAAACCTTCTTCCGGAAATACAAAATGCAAGAATGCTTAGATAAATATTGACATGCGATTTAAGAAATGTCAAAGGATAGCTTGTCAATTGAGAATTTATCACGTCAAAGAAGAACTACCTAGTTCTTATCAGCTCATAGAAATGTATTGTCATATTATGATTACCAAACAATACATTTTAAATAATTTCCTGACAATCGATCGGAAAGTTATAAATACTTGTGTTCTGGAAAAATTTTTTTCCGACATATTTGCTTTCATCTTGCTACCGAAGCAAGACAAAGTTTAGTTACTTTTCCATAAAAGCAATGAACAACGCGAGAAAGATACGAACATTGGCGAGAAGCAGTATCTGTTTCCTGTATCCAGGTGGCACGACATTATCTCCCAGCATAAGTCTCGTTATGAATGCGTTGGCCTCCAAAACCCAAAGTCGCGCCTTCAAAACTGGTTGATTCCAGTTGTGCCTCTTTTCTTTCCAAGAGGAGAAACATTTGGAACGTGACAATTGGATTTCAAGCCAAATTGAACTCCATTTTTAGTATAGGCATACATTGAATTTGAAAAAAAACTAATGTGTGTTTTCTCGTGTCATAAGCATGCTTTTGGATGCCTTCATTGGAATCCCTAGGGCTTACTCAAACTAGATAATGGCCGTAATTTGACGTCGCTTTATACGAGAGCCAGTCAAATATAAACAGTAATATTTTTATCAATCCAAAGTAGGAGAGTCGGAGGGCCCGGGATTTACCACGAATTCCGTGTGGGTTTCTCTATTCCACTATTCACCCACTGCCAATGACAGTCTCATTAAGTCTATACTACAGAAATAAGTGAGCAAGAGGTTCCTGTTTCCATTGCGCAACGGATTATTATAAAGTCTGTGACGAGAGAAGGAGTGGCAACTTCATAAATTTGGACTCCATTACGGGCACAATTCGAGGATGACATTATTCAAAACCCGCGTGTAACAGTGGCACAACAGTTTTTTTGAATGCCGGGAAATGGTGGAAAATCAATGTCACGATCGGCAGTCATCGAACTTCCATCGCATAAAACATCCATGAACATCAGTGCAGTAAGGGAGCTTTTGGAGGAAGACCGGAGCCTCACAATTGACGTTATTGCTTCTTCAGTTGGTCTAAGTCACGGGAGTGCTCATTCGATCATCAGAAATGAACTTGGTTAAGCAAAAGAGGCGTTTTCCAATCAGAAGCGTCATCTCCCTTCACGACAATGCAAGACCTCATACGGCATGCTTAACTCCGACCAAATTTGAGGAAATTCACTGGGATCAGCCCACCGTGTGACTACCATCTGTTTGGGCCGTTGAAGAAAGATTTAGGAGGTCAGAGGTTCAATAGCGACGTGTTTTGTGCTCAATTGTTTAAAGACTCAACATTCTGCTTTTTATGACAGAATCAGGAAGCTTCCAAAACGCTGGGAAAAATGTGTTTCAGTATAAGGAAACTATGTAGAGAAATACAAAAATTGTTTTGAAATTTAATTGTTCTCAGGAAAATTATTTAAATAAATTCCCGTTTATATTTGACTTACCTTGTACTTTTAGTTTTTGAGTATTTTTCAAGGACGCTAATAATAACTTCCAAGCGACGAGTTGATCATTCTCAACAAATCTAATCAATAATTTGCCTGGAGTCGTTAATTTGGGATTTACGGGCGTTTTGGAGAAAAAACTTAGAAAAGTAGTTTCGTGTAGACGAGGGGAGGATTCACCATTCGCTGCCCTTGACCAAGTGCGGGATGATGTAAGCACCTGCGATAGTTGCACGAGTTGGCCATTAGCTTCTTATGAGCCAGCTGGGCCTCGGTTGTCCTTGGCATTGAAGTTTCGCTCTGGTGCTCCCGTAGGAGGAGGAAAATGCGCTTGCCAACACGGCCAACGTTGCCAGACCCCAGTCCCTCGGGATTTCACCCACGAAAATATCGACTAAAAGGAAAATGATCACACTCTGTAAGTACAGATTGTTCTGAAAAGAGACCTTAACACCTGTTCCAGTATAGTTTACTTCTTTCTTTGTAACTAGTTTTTATTTTCGTCAACAGTTGTGATTACCCAGACGTTTATTTAGAACATGACAGAAGTATGCATCAAAGTGTAACTGATATTAAAAACAAGAACTATAAGTGACTCGCGTTAATAGAAAACAAAACTAATAGAAGTGAGTAGGTGAGAAAGGAATTATTTGAAGAGAGATAATAAATAATCGAAGAATATTTAATTCTCAAGGGAAGAGACCACTGGAAGCCGGATCAATATTATTGTAATTTTATATTAAATTTCAATAATATTTTAAGTATTGTTAGTCTGATTTTTAAATTAATGTAAACCTAAAAATTACTCTGCATCTTCTATATAATAAAAAGGTTGTATGTTCGTTTATGATTTATAGGAATTATAAGTGGCGGACTACGTTTCGCAGAAATGTTCTCCGACCCGGAAACAAACACTGTGGGAGTAGGTAGGACTACAGACTACTCCTAGGGTAGGAGTTGGAAAATTTTAAACATGCAATATAATGCCGATATTTGCGGCGTATAAATATTTTTCGGGGTGAATGCGAATGACAGTGTTCCTCCCAAAGCTGTTTGTGTATAACCTGACCTCCTTTCTGCATGGGAGGGGTGTTGGAGTAGAGGGCTTTACATAAAACTAACACGAAGCCTATCAGAGATTGCTGTTGAATCCAAGGATACGGTAGTCGCTGATTTTAATTATGATATTTAACATGCTAGTTAAGTTGTAGTTCAATTTTTTAGGAGTGAAAGAGGAAGAGAGTGATACAATAGTCTTAAATACGCGAAGGAATTTCTTACAAACTGTGTGCTATTAACAATCCAGGGACAAATTCTGATACATAAAATAACCTCTAGCCCCTTTAAGGGTGGGATTTGCGAGTATTTTATACTGTCTCAAGCTTCCCCAAGCATAATTTTAGTTCAATAATGATTATAGGAACAATTAGCGCTCGTGAATAAATACATTTGAAGAATTAACGACCCGTATAACAGAATTATACAATAAATTTGAAATAAAAATGAACATAATGTAAATGTTTCGACCATCCATTGTGGTCCTTGTAAATAAGTTGTATTATTGACAAGTGGGAGGATTTTTAATTACAGGGATCACAGTGGATGGTCGAAATGTCTACTTAATGCTTATTTTTTTTAAATTTATTGTGTAAGTTATACGAGTCGTTAATTCTTCATGTGTATAATTTAAGGTAACGGGACAGTTTCACTCTTTTATTAAACCAGGATTATTCACTTTAATTTATAATAAATTATTTTTCGGTCTAATGTATGTATGTATGTATGTGAACTCGGTACTTAATAAATATTAACGACGTGAAAATAATAATCCTGAATTTAAATCAGTATTTAGTTTGATTCAGATAAAATTTCATTGAGCTTAAGTTATTACAACGAACATGTTTCAAATTAGATGCATTTATTTTATTATTATTCATTTTGTTGATTACCCCACACATTTTACTATAGAAACTGAATATATTTATTTATCATGTTTTCCGTTCTATATTTTCTCAAATAATCTTATTTTTAAATTTCCTGACTTTCATTTTTTACAACATATTTCCGCTGTATACTAGTATAGTAGACTTAGGAAATGTCTTTATAATGATGTTTAACAAATATATATTTTTAGGATACCAACACAAGCGTTCAATGGTATTACCAATGACAATAGAATTTAACTACATTTTGTGACAAAAGTGTATGTCACTGCTTACTGTGTGAAAGATTAAAAATTGTCGAACAATAAAGTGTAATAGAGGAAACGTGTTTCTCGTATCAATTAGAAAAAATATATTAATTGTAATCATACGGCTCATTATCACACTGAAAATTTTATACATAAAATAATAAAGCTACATTTTCTTATTCGTAAATACAGTTTATTTATATTAAAATTAGCGGAATGGATTATTTAAATTATGAAGAAGTAATGCGAAGAGATTTTATTCACGTGGACTATTCACTCTGACTGGATGAAAACGAGAAAAAATATCAATCAATCGTTTGTCCTTCGTTTGGAAAAGAATGTCCTAATTCTTTAGATGACAACGATCGAGTACACTTTAACGAAAGGAGTGCAGCTGACAGTAATGGGCTTCTTAACATTAATCATTTCCCGGCAAAACTTTCACTAGCGATTACGCCAAACAATCGCTGTGGTTTCATGGAAGCTATGCCTTTACTCAATTCTATGACCTAACAAGTAGAATATACATCAATAAATTTAAAGTAACACCTTTAAAATAAATAAATTTAATAAGTATGTATTTTTCAGAAGACAACACCAGCAACCGGACGCTTTTCCCTTCAGCCTGGAAATTTCTACCGAGATGACATGGATGGAAAACTGAGAAGATTTTACTAACTGTATTTAATGGGAAAGGTTCCAATCGTTAATTGCATAAGTATGGCTAAAAAATTGTTATAAAGTTACTGGACAACTTCTTCAATGACAGGAAATAACGCATAAACCTGGAGCATCGACGTTATCACAGTCCATAATATGCAGCGTGTTAAATTACGGACTGTATGGAGAGTTAGATGCAAAATGTTTTATTTTGTCCTTACAATTACCAAAAAGAATTGACAAAATTTTGTGATAGAAGTGAGTATGACTGCTGAGTGTGTGAAAACGTTAATATTTACTGTTCTGCCAGCAGACAATCGCCTTGTGAGCTGCGTCGGACCGCATCGACTTCTTACTAAACGGTATCAGTTTAATACTTAACAGTGATAGTTTAATAACATCATAAATGATCTGCTAATATAAGTAATTTTTAAACGTTTTCATTATTACTGCTTCGTTTAATAACTAAACAGTCTATCTTGCTGAAAATTCTATGGGGATTCATATTTATGAGATATTGAGAAGAAGAAATAGTTCTAAGGAAATGGTAAATTCGTTAAATGGAATGAATAGCTCTTAAATAATAATTTGAATAGTTATTTCATATTAAATACGTAGTATCGTTCATCACTCTTTTTAACTGTGCAAATTATGCATTTTAAAAATATCTCTTATTTTTTCTACCTTGGCTCTGCTGCTGCAATTGACTTAGCGAGACAATTGCGGAGTGTTACCTTACGTGACACATTCCGAATTTTGGAGTGATAAGTGGTTAGCATATCGTTTCTTCATCAGTCTCCATGGCTATGACGACACAAACAATCATGCCCATGTCAGGATTTGAACCCGGGACCTCTGAGTTGTGATGGAGAGACGCTAGCCACTAGGCCACACAGGGTCAGCTATTCCTCACTTTCTAACTCAAAACAATTGATCTCCTGCTCCAATACAGTTATTTCACATAATGCGACTGTTAAAGTTGCTACACAATTTTTGTTTTAGGTCTCTGTTAAACGGAATCCTGTATTGCTCCGTGTCTTTTATTGACTCCTGAAGTAGGATCTTAAGTCTTGAAGTTCTCCTATAGATTGGAACGGCGCTTTCACATGCAATGCACAACTCCCGGCTTTAAATCATCTGCAACTACATGACTCCGAATCTGAACTCAGTTTGACCTTATAACCTTAGAACCATAACGAGAACCAAAGAGGACACGATGAAATGTTAAGTCCGTTTAGATTACAATGTTTCTCCTATTATTATTTATCAAGGGATTTAATGATGGATCAAGGAAGAAACTTCGCCGTTAAACATTGTACTTGATATTGTAAATATAACCGCCACATTGCCGATAACATAATAGATTACATATGCAAGATGATATCCTTGACTGCTATCGTAAAAGTGAGTGAAAACGTAGGTAACGAAGCCGCAGAGAAATTATCTGACGCTCAGTTTATTGCTTAGAATTTCCTTCGAACTAAATGAAGCTGCTAGCCTTGGGCGAAGCGTGTAACGGTGTAAACAATAGTGTCAGTGAGCACACACTATAGAAGTTATTGAACATAACACGTTAGAAGTCTTGGAGGCGGCAGCCTTGGAATGGTAGAATATCAAAGCAGGAAAGTGAGAGGGAAATGCCAGTACTAATTTTATATTTAAAACTTATTTCAGAGGCTGCACAGGTTTTTTTTATCTATAAATTCCCGTAATTTCTAATTTATTATTATGTTCCTCTACAGCGAAGGCTATCTGAATACGAACTAAACTACGCTGCCACAATAAAATATGTTAGCATTTTGGTTAGAATTTTATTTTGTAGAATAATAATAATAATGTATTTATTTACATGGAATCAGTATTGTTGACTGGAGACCTTAATTTTGGTTATAAAAACATGGAAAAACGAAAAATATTTAAAATAAATAAAAAGACGGCCAAAAAGTCAGCATATAAATTATCAGTACTTATTCACAAGTAACGTTTCTTCTCCAATTTGAGACTTCCTCAGATGTACTGCAAACATAAAATTACAATAAATTAATTATTACTATTTTTTAATTTATATATAAAAAAAGTGGTTAAAAACTTACAAATTTAGGAATACATCACATTTACTCCTTGACTGCCTCAGCGGAAAAGATTATTGAATTTAAATGCGAATAATTACATGTGAAAATTTTAGTGTCGTGCATGGACCATCTCCATCGATGGTTTCGGCCGAAATGCTGTAGTAACAATGAGTGCTTACGGCAGTTAAATTTTAACAATGGAGAAGAAAATTAAAACGTTAAACTACTACAGCAAGAGTATTGTAAATTTTGTTCAAATTATTCGTATCATTTTTAACATTGATTGCATGAGGGTTGCATATATACAACATTTTACCCATAATTCTCGAGAAGCAATTATTTTCTTTGTCTAAAATTAATCTCTTGGTCCACACGCTATTAAACCGGCATCGAGAGCGTCATATTTCTAATCATGTAACTTTTAACGCTTATCTATCCCGACGGAATATTTATTTCATCATAACCAGCAAGATGACTTAATCGCGTCAAAAGATCTCCTGGGACATTAAATAAGCACGCTACCTTAAAAGTGATTGAGCAACCCCATTCGTGAAAATATTCCCGGTACTTTAATGGAGTTAAAAAAATTTCCAGTTCACTAAAGCAGTCTAGAATATACGCGCTGAAAAATACGCCCGGTACCGCAAGGAAGGAAAAAAATTATCCCGATACCTTAATGTGGGGAGGAGCGAGTCACAAATACTCTTATTACCTATGCCATTTTTTAATACCTTCAATCTTACCACGATTGAAATGCGTTTTTGAAGAACCTTAAATTTAGGGTCGCAAACTTTCAAACCCCGCGCGTATAGAAGATTGGAAGCTTAAAGTCTAAAACATGGTTCACGGTATACATCAAAAAGTAGAAAAATATTAATTATCTGTAACGTAGTAGCAATTATTTTAAGAAATTACTTCAAATTATTTCGGCAGTCAATGGACAAAAATATATTAAATTATAATAATTAATAAATAGTACCTATTGTCTTTTCATTACCTTTTGATGCTTCCTGAAGTTAGTATTGCAGTATATAATTGGGAAGAAGTCGAACATGTTGATGGGCCGTGTGTGGGAGAAAAATGCCTACTTTAAGGCGGTTATAAATAAAATCGAAAAATAAAACTTATCTACTTAACATTTCTTTCGTACTGTTCTTTATCATATTTCTATGTGTTTATATTATAAGATATAATTGATCAAATGTGAATGAAGTGGAATGCAATAAAATAGTCGCACCATATTGTGGGCAATTAAATGTGGTCCTATATTATGATTCCTTAGCCGCAGACTTACGTAGCTAACATATTTGCATTTTAAGTATACTTCTCTCCATATTTTTGCCTCACCTCAGTATTTTTCACATAATTTTTAGGAATATTTCAACGTATTTAAATTAGTATACATCATATACAAATAAACATACATATTTTTTATTATCTAGAAATACATATGTTTTATACAGATGAAGATACTGAAACTAGAAATGTGAAATAATGTCAACATAACCATCATTAAAAAGTAAATCCCAATCGACTTCTGCCCTTCTGTGCTGCTTCTGATGCAATTTTTTGAAAGTTACAGTTTAGATTACATAGTACTGACCATAATTCTGTTTCATCCATCTCAGCCTGGCAGATCTCCAACTCCTCAGAAACGGGCTTCCTCCTTCTTCACTGAACTCGTTATAAATTTGGGATATCCTAAATGTATCATTACTAATGCGTCGAAAAAAATATGGTACAACATGCTCGGTAATCCTACGGAATAACCCGAGAAAGGTGCACATTAATAACATAGCATCTTGCATTACATCAGAAATATTTGCAATTGCAATGACTAGTGAGAATATTTTGTAGTCGCCACTTGATAACGTAATGATACTTTTTTAAAAAATGCCGTGCGTTTAATTTGTTATCCTGAATATTACTTTACATTTTTAAATGTATTTTTAAAATATAGATGTAAAAAACACATTTTTCGGATATCGAACCTCTTGGTATTATTTATAACTTTATTTTGTGCTACCTTTCTTGAACGTCAATTGCTGTTATTCATTTTGCATAGTGTATATTTAGAGTAAGCGTTCTATTTAATTTTTCAACATTAATAATTATTGAGACTAGGATGCATGTACTAATTATTTTTAAGTACAAACTCTCTGGCCGCAGACAATAAAGATAGAGCAATGGTTTACTTCTTCGTCTTCTTTCCCCAACGATTGTAAGTAATATTTATCCTTTATTGTTGAAGATAAAATACATGGAAACATAAAAGTACAGAACTTTATAAACTATTTCTGTTGATACGATAAAATTTATAATTTTGAGGAAGGTTTAGCTCACTAAAGGAGCTTGAGGTCAGAAGCCTCTGAGCTTGTGGTATTGTACCGCTGGTGCGACAGCTGACAACTCGATTCTCAGTGTCGTTGCTGTATCTTATTCGCCTAAGGTCGTCATCTATCAACAACGATAGCAGGAACTGTATTGCACTCAATAGACGAGAATACTAGTTTCTGATTTTCTTCGAAAATAAGGTAACCGGTTTCGGTGTATTGAAGAGTTGCCATAGAACCAAGTATACCCGGTTCTAGTGGTTTAAAGATTAATAAGAACATATGATATCAATTTTTTTTTACTTTAACGACTTTTTCCGTGAAAGTTATAAACGTGTTGTGTTATAATTACTCGGTTGGTTATCCTGATGAAGATATTCTCAGATATGTGTCGGAAATTTTGGGATGCAACTGAAGGTCGCGACGTTCTGCTCAACGCAACGTCTGAAAACACTCTCCACTTTCTGAAGAGTCGTTGATGCCTACGTGCTTGAAGCATTACAGTTCAGTTACGTATGCACATATAATCATGTCTTATCCTACTAGAAATTAATGTAATACTTTGTCTCGAGAGATCCAATTTTCTCCATCATGTAATTCATCTTACATGCACGGGTTCGGTTTTTTTAGGGCGTTACGATTTAGAGATTCCAGCAAAGGCTTAAACCATTACGTGAGACCGCTTCAAGGTGTGTTAGCAGAACTTATCTGAGACTGCAACCGTTAGCGGCGTTTTTCAAGGTCTTTGGGGAAGAAAGGCTCAGGAGATGTCCGTCGCTCACGTAAGGCCATTCTACGTAAACATATCTTTCTGTTAAAATCAAATTCATGCTCGACGCTAAAGTGTAGAACATGAGGCAAACTTAACGGTAAACTTTTGTCTTCATGGAAGTAAGAACAAGAACCGGGGAAAACTTAATAATTTCATTATTTTAGGAAATAAATTTGGGTCTTGAGAAACGTTTGTAGTAAAGTGTTTCAAGAGTTTTAAAGATATTTTAAAAATACTTGAAAGATTGGTGCTTCATATATTACATAAAGACCTGCCATCAGAAACATTTTGGGTTTGGGTTTCAGCAGAAACACTCTTCAGTGCAACAAATTCACCGGATTACCCAAACCATAAGTAAAGCTTTTGAAAATAAACAATCAGCAATCGACATCAGTCAGGCTTTTGATTAAGTCTGGCTCCCACGATTAATTTATAATATCAAGACTATCTTTCCACCAGCATACTTCAATCTCCTAAAATCATATTTGAACGCCAGAAAATTCCAAACTACAGTAAACGGAGAAAAATCAAACTTCTTTCCAATCAAATTTGGAGTACCACATGGCAATGTCCTTGGGCCACTACTGTATGTTTAGTACTTACCAGATATACCACTGGAACTAGATACAACAATAACCCGCCACGAGGACCCTAAGATATACTCAAATATTACACAAACGTATCTAACAAATCTACAACAATGGCTAGACAAATGGAAAATAAATCTGCTCAAATCACATTCAGTCTCCGGAAAGAAACTTGCCCCCCTAGTGAACTACTTTAAGTTAAACGATTCGTTGTTTATTTCAATTATACAGGTGATATCCCTGTAAATGTCATTAATAGTAGCCATCAGCATTTTAGCTTATAGAATTGTATTCTGAGTGCTAAATAAATTATGATAAAAAAAGGGTTTCTCGGACTTTCTGCTTACGGACGGAATGCGTTCAACCCTAAAGAAGAATATTTTTCAACATGTTGTTTCGTAATTTGCTTACTTTAATTTTAGTCTTTGGCCTATGTCATTCCTTCTCTAAGAGTTCCCCTTTCAACTTCGGTTTATTCTAGTACTCATTAACCTCTCACCAAATCCGGGAAATAGAAAACCCGATAATAATATTTATGTTTCAACATCGTTGCCAAAATATTTAAATTCCATATAGAATTTGTGATAAACACCCGTTATCCATTTACAAAAATTCAATCGAAACTTAAGTGCAGCGTTGAACCGTGAGGTACGCGCAGCCGAGTAAACGAAAATTTCGCGTTTTTTTGTCCCTCCGAATTTGGCACTTCTGGTACTAAGAGTATATTTACCCAAAACTAAAGTCAAACATAACCCAAATGTTCCTCTAACCCTTTTTATATATTAAAATGAATTTACTTACAACCAAAACTTTCTTGATATATATAAGCCATACCAAACACGAGGAACATGTGGTTAACTACAGTATGTAGGGAAATGTATCGGACAGTGGGACGGTTGTTCCATATTATGCAATCAACTGTATACATACACATATTTATTATTTTTTTACTGAACAATTTTGAACTCTCATAGCTTGGAATTAGCTCTGGTGTTATATATCAAATGTGGCTAATTATATATTAATCTCAAACACAATTAGTCTCACTAAATGTCTAGAAAATGTGTCTCAAACATGTAGCAATTATTCTAATTTATTATTATAATGGTCTATTATTAAAGGTTTTTATTGTATGAAAATGGATACTACTCTTAATATTTATGGTTGATGTTTCCAAAATCAATTCTGAGAGGAATTCTTTATGTACAAACAGTTCTCGGGCTTCTTACCTAGAAAAACTTCATTCGTTAGGAATTATTTATGTTCCAGTGTTGAATAAATAACAGCTTTGAAATGGATCGTTCCGATGTAGATTAAAGTATTCGAATGTAAAGGAAAAAAATCAGCGAAATTAAATTGCAAGCTGTTTGGGTTTATTAAAATCCCGATCGAGCGTGATGTGATCGACTGTGACACTGACGGTCTGATATAAGAATACGTAACAATACATTATACACAACAATTAAATGGCTTTCAATAAAAATGTCAGAAGAATATTTTGCAATTGAAGCGTTATAAATCATGATAGGAAGAAGTTTTTTTCTTAATCCAGCATTCGTCATATATGTTTTGAATTTATCCTATTATCATGAGAACTACTGGATGATTATAGGATAAAAGTAAGTTAATGGCATTCGTTTACGATACCTGAAAAGTACAAAATCATTATTACCTCGTCGTCAAAGTTTGTTGTTTCAGTTTCAATGCATCAAGATCAATGTGATGATTACATTAGAAGCATATATATATATACTATATATACTTCAAATTATTAGATTCATGGTTTTTAGGTACCTAATTTTCATTATTCATTCTAAGATTCTGTTTTTGTTTACATATTAATTGAATATTTTCAATATTCTATATTTTCATAAACGAAAAAAGAATTAACTAAAATATGGAGAAGATCTATGATTAAAACAATAGCAAACTCTGGTTACCATCAGTGATTGGAATCAAACGAAGAATTTGTGATAATTGCGAGGGTGTTCAAGAATTCCTTCTGCTAGAGACCTGATAAATAATGTGACTTACTCAGCTAACTGAATCTATTCGTGTTAAATACTTATTATTATATTTAAACATTCCTTTTTACAAGCACAAGATATAAAAATTTATCTCTAAAGTTTTATCTATATTCAGCATCATTTTAAATTACAGCACCTTCTTATGTCCGTGAGGTAATTACTGTTCTGAGTCTCCAACCTCCCACGTGATATACAATTTTTCATATTCATCTGCCACTTTAGTTACAAGCTCATTTTAAGGATGTGTCTGATCGAGTTTATTTCCCCCTGTTAAACTAATCTCAATATGTACATTCTCTTTTTTAATATATTCTTCCACAATAAAGTACAAGCTCTGTATTTAATTATTTCAACACGTCAGAGGAACATTAACATGTTATTTAAAATTATAGAGATTTATTACAGCTATTATTACAGTATTTAACATTGAAACTGACTTGTCAGTAAACAGCAATAAACTAAAGTGTTATTCAGTTCTGGTATTTACTTGAAGGAGATTGAATTAAAATAATTTCAATTGCGTAACATTTTGATAAATTCCCTTCTGACGTTTTACTTAATCAGTCTCGCAAATGGCATTCGGTTATGAAAGAATGCTGATAAATTTCTGCAGTATGTAATAGTCTTTACGATTGAGTATAATAAACACCTCATGCACCCCTGGACATTTTATTTAGTGATAATGGAACCTAGTTTATGTAAATGTTTTAAATTAATTGGTAATTAAGTCTGAAGTCTAACTTGACTCGGCGTCTTCAGTTACGTCCTGTCCTTAATGTTTTAAAATACATGATATATTCTGTTAATAAAATACCCAATAAACTAAAGAAATTAAGTATAATCATTCTTAGTGACACAAAACACGATGTTACATCTCGTTGTCACATTTTTAAAAAGAGGTTGACAATTTGAGAACTGAGGAAACAAAACACCTTCTATTTGTTTAACCGAGTACGGACTATTTTCTTTATTATAATGTAAATGTAAGTTTGATTTCATTAAATATAAATTATTGTAACCATTTTAAATTGTTGCCTTTAAAAATTTTCTTAAACTATGTTCAATACTTTTTAAAATACATATTTAAGAATAAGGAGAATTTTTATTTATAATTTATTACTTGTTAAATTCTAAAGGCGTAATGAAACATGCTCGCTTGTGCTTTTAATATAGATTAAAATTGATGGCTTATTGGCTATTTTATTTATTTGATTATACTTATATGTCGGATATGCATCTAATTTCCATTTCTCTTCCTCAATCGCGGTCTGTGTGGAGTAACGCAATTCTTTTTACAGCCTCGGCGACACGAGGGTCAGAAGGCATGGTCATACCTGAAGAGATGGTGTTTTCCACCTGTAAATAATTTGCACAAGCCCCTTGCATGTGATTCACTCCTGTAGTATTTGTATTTATGTGAAAAAGTCGTGACTCCACAAGACCTTCTTTTTTTTAACGCGCTTTCAACTTCCCCTGGACCGGCGCCAAGTTTGTTGAAAGAACTCAGAGACAGCAATGAGAGATACGACGTATTTCCGCTGTCATGAAAAAAAGACGAAGCGAAGTTTTTATAAACGAAAAGATTGCTTCACGGCTCTAATTTCAGAGGAGGGACCACCGCAATACTTGCAGCATATTTATAGCCGACGTTATCACGAGTAATGTAATCTCATATGCAACATGAAATAACAAGGTCAACGAGCTAATCTGCACAAAAACACGCCTGTATGCACAAACAACGGTGAGTCTCAGATCTTGGATTACAATTGTCTTTGTAAGCTTATCAGTGCTTACGTTAGATACGATAAAAGGCGCTTCCTTCATCAAATAAAAAAAAAGTCGAAGGATGTTTACGAAAAATCGACCACGACACTTGCGAGGGGAAAATTATTAACAAGTAGAACTCAAATTAAGATTCTTGAGAAAGCGTTTCTGGTTTATTTTACGTACGAACTAACAGGATTGGCAAACTCAGATATCTAAGGTATATTTCTTCATAGATCCATTGTTTAGTTTGAAATTAAGAAATTAATATTGAATGTGACGAAAGGAAACTATTAGAGTAGGTCAATAATAATAAAACGAAGATATAGTAGATTCGAACCAAGCTTGTTTCTTTCAATAATCTGTTGCCAAATTTAAAAAAATACATGACCTGGTTTCATTATTAAGCTATGCACTTCTACTTTAAAGCAGATTCCTTGCTAATTAGGAATTATTTCATTTATTTTGATATAATTCCGACGAAAAAAAAATATTATTGGAACTGTTCCGCGTTGTAAAAACGAAACACATTACTTAAACAAGAAAATCAAATTTAAAAAAGTTATTAACAATGATTGTAATATTTATCCCAAATTCCGGTTTTCTAAACCAGCATCAGAGGAAATTTACGGGATTAACAATTTTCTTTCACACAACTTAACTTGTAAACAACTTTTTTTTATGTACGTCGAGTGGTTTCTTACATATATTTAAATAAATATCCGTCTTCCATCAGGCACCAGTTATCCGCAATTATATTTTCCATTGTCGTGACTAACCAGCCTTAATAGTCTATTGTAAATTAGAATCCAAATTATGTAATGAATAATAAACAACGAAGAGTATCAATGTTGACGTCAGCAGTTACACCTCGCTGTTACCTGCAAGCAAGGCTACCATATTATACTATACAAAATCAGATAAATTATGTACTTCCCCCAATCACTTCAATTTAATTTTTTCTCAGTAGAATAAAAATGGAAGTATTACTTAAAAATTCTAAAAAATTGATGCTTGTTTGTCAAATAAATTAAAAGGAGGTTTTAATTTTCAGCTGTAATTATTGTTAAACCCTTGTATGCAATTATTTAATTACTTTCATTTTACCCAAATTAAAATATTTACTCGGGAAATAAGTAGGAGATTTTAATTTACAGCTAAAATTATTGTAAAACCCTGGGTTCAATTATTTAATTACTTTAACTTTAAGCCAAATTAAAATCTTTACTATAGGGAAATAGTAGAAGATTTTAATTTACAGCTATAATTATTATAAAACCTTTGCATCAGGCACCAGTTATCCGCAATTATATTTTCCATTGTCGTAAGTAACCATAGCCAGTCTTTATAGTCTATTGTAAATTGGAATCCAAATTATGTAATGAATAATAAAATACGAAGAGTATCAATGTTGACGTCAGCGATTACACCTCGCTGTTACCTGCAAGCAAGGCTGCCATATCATAGTATACAAAAAACAGATACAAAGGTTTGCTCTTTATGGCACAAATTTATTTAAAATTAAACAAATTATTAGATCCATTACAAAGTAAATAAGTAATTTTCGTTTTAACTAAAAACAGAAACGTATTACATAAAAAATAAATTTAGAGTGGCCGGAGTATATACTGATTATAATTGACTTGAATTTTATGGTTAAAAACAAGAAACAATGATAAGGGTTTTGGCTGTGTGAAATCAAAATGAGAATATATGATAACTTTGTAGATTCAAGAACTGTAGATGCTTTACATGGGAAATGTAACGACTCGTATCTTGAGATACAGCACGTAGTAGCCACACTTCCCTAAATTTGGTCACCGTTGAGCTCTCGTCCCCAAAACCGTTGTCGGTCTGGCAGACAGCCTTAAACAGGCCGATTCTCGATACTCACAGGAAATTTACTTCAACTTTGAGCACCTCTGGCAGTGGTCTGTTCTAATGTTTACAGTTTTATTTTGAACATAGAATTTTGCAGTGGCCCTAACAAATCGATATCCAGCGGATAAGTGTACTTAGAGATGATAATTCCTGTTTTTACCCAATCAACTATCATATTTTAGCGAAGAAATTGAACCATTCCGGTTATAGAAATATCAGCGGGACGAATTACTCTGCCACACAACCCAAACAAATCCGATTGTTAAGATAACGGTAATAATCCAGTCTGGATAGACTATACAATACTTGCAATAATTTATATTAATGTTTGATTAAAAATTTTGGTATTTTATAAATAGAAAGTAAAGGTTTTTAACTTTTTAAAACCAAATTTCAATTCATTAGTACCGCTAAAATCTAGGAAGAGCAAATCCATTGACCCTCAAATTCGGACATAAATTAAACAATCATGGGCTGGTCGCCACCAAGAATGATCAAGGAACATCAGCACGGGAGTAAATCAAAACTATAATTATCACCCTTGTAGAGGAATAACTTAAAAACTATAATGTTTGTTGCAATATGAGATACATTTCTCTTTATTAATTTTTATATTGATCAAGGAAACCTAGGGGATACAAAAGATTCCACCAGAACATATACGTGATTGAATCATGTTATCACAAGTCGAGAATATATGTGTTGGCTGATTACTCTTGGATATTAAGAACAGATATTTAACAGAAAAAAAACATTAAAATTATGTAGTATGTACATAATTAATGTTATAATTAGCATGTTATAAGTTGTATGCAAAGATGAAAAATAAGCGTTACCAAAATTTTATGAGCGTTTTACTACACCAGCACAAATTTTTAAACATTATTCTGGAAGTAATAAATATATATTTTGGCATTACCATCAAATATAAATATAAAAGTCCATTATGTATAGGTATAGACATTTAAAATGTAATTTTATAATTTAATTGAAAATTGTGCTTCTTATATGTTAACAAATTATTCTGTACTTAAATTTATAATTGAAGTTATTAATTTCTGTCAAGTTACGTGAGGAAGTCCACAAATATGGAAGAAACGTTGCAGATATCTTTAAATATTATTAATATTGTTTCCTGACATACTGGATGAACACTTTATTTATATTATTTCGGATCACCGGGGAAAATACTATACAAGTAATTAATGTATTTAATTATAAAAACAGGGAATTAATGAAATTTAGTTTACCAGAGTTATTTGAAATAACAATATATAATATCAATTAATTAAATGGATAATAAACCCAAATTATGAGATGAAAAATTTTAATGAAAAAATTTAGAACACATTAAAAGTAGCACAACGAATAATTCTTACTTGGCAACTTCTTCAATAATTTAAATTTATTTAAAAGTAATTATTAACCACACGTGTCACTCGAAATTCGGATTTTGTCATGCAAGATGATAGTCCGGAGTCGAGCCGGTAGGCCCAGGCCCTCAATGGGATGTAGAACCAGATAAGAATTATTAAACACAATAATAACATTTTAGGCAATTATAAATTAATTGTTTAGAAACAAAGCGTCTTGCATCGGCGAAACGAATTAATGAACCTTAATATAATTTTCTATCCCTTGAGGTCAAGTGGTTAGCATCGCTGCCCCGCACCACCAAGGTCTCAGGTTCGAATCCTGGCACGGGCTTGGATGTTGTGGGTGTATGAGTTTCCATATCGTGAAACCCCTGCAAAGAAATGAGTTCCTAAATGGTAGAAATTGCTAATGACTATTTAAGAGTTACGCGACTCTAAACAAGTGAATACTATTAAAATAATTCAAAACTTAAGTTTTTAAATTAGTCAATCGTTTCAAAACATATTTTATAAATAACCGTAATTTTCGTTGGCAGAATGCAAAAAGTTCAGATAAAGATTACAATGAATTCAAGATTGCACGTTCCATCTAATAAATCGGCTATTAATGCCAAGAATGACATTCATAAATTAAATGGAATCTATGATTCCTTGTTTTAATGCTGTCTTTCATTGTATATGATTTTCCATTAGTTAATTTCTTACTTCACCATATGCTCAATAGCTATACGTATCTTTTGCAATGCCTTTACAATGGGCACACTTTTCCTTTCTTTTCTTTTAAAAAACGTTTTGAGATAAACTGTACATAAGTAACGTTGCATATATTTTAAGAGAAACAAATTATTAATATTATGTTAGTGAAATATATTGTCTTTGTATTCTTAGATTTATAAAAATGTTTACATACACCTGAAAAAGTATCCCGATTCGTAGGGTATTTTTAATTTGTGTATTTTTTCATTCACATTTTATTGTTGAGTATTTTACTGTGTTAGTCATTTATTTCACCGAAGGCAAATAAACTTACTTATTAATATCATTTATAATTTAATATACAGAAGTAAATTTTAAAATTCTTTATAAATCGTATTTGATAAATTCACAATTTCAGATTATCATTATTTTTTTGGGGGGTTAACAGGCTACATGAGGGTGATCCTGAAACAGGCAACTCCCCATTAATAGCATTGGAAGGGAATTGCGGAAGTTAGAGCAAGGTTTATCATTATTGACAAATGGAATATATTAATGATAGGAGAGCGACTGACTGACGTGCGAGAGATTTCGTTTTTGTCGTAATATACCTTTTGGACGTTTTGGCTAAAGAATTTTTTATATTATTCATCATAATCTCACTTATTTATCAGTGGGTTCTTATTTTCAAATAAGCACCTTTTGCACAGCATGAATCTTAGCCTTGAATTGAAAAATGTGTTTCCATCATTGCCTGTATAATTAGCAACATACGAAATGTACGTACGGGCAGTAAATCCCATGTCCTTGGCTGCCATCTGCTGGACCGATACGCGCTGCGGAAATGCGATTGCCTCGTCGGCCTCCGCCACACGAATATTTCGGAGGCACAATTAATTTCCTGCGAACCATTGTATTTTACGTAATGGCGACTTTGTTTTAAACCCGTCGGAATGGCAGAGTCCGCCAAGCCTCGTTACTTACCAATTCTGTTTGTAAACTGCCATTTGTCGATGTCAAGTCGTTCACGTTAAATTACGTCGCTATTATGGTAATTATACACTGATTAATAGCGTTGCCTGAGACACGACGTTCAGCAAATGATTACATAATAATCACAGTACATCATGTATAAAATTGAATTATAGAATTGACATCCCGGTCACGTTTTTTGTAGCGAGTGGATTTCGCAGAGTCACACAAAAAGCTGGCAACACAAAAGAAAATAAAAATTACCGAGCGTTAAAGAAACGATGGATGAGGACAGCCAAATAAAAAGTAATGAATTAAGCGCAGTTAGAAGATAAATAATGTTTTCCGTACAGTGCCGCACGGAATATATTGAAATGATGTTAAATTTTTTGACATTAACAGCTATGAAACTTAATTATATAAAAATTACAATTAGAACATGCGGTAGCATTTATATACACTACTGTTACGCGTATAAAATTTAGTCATATATTGTTTTATTTATATAAATTAATTTTACAATATTGAGCATTTTTGTACAAAATTACGTAGAGAATAGTCCTGATGTATTCGCAACGTACCCTTCCGGGGGAAAACCCGGCAAGACAAACAGCCATATAACTTGAATCCTGACAGGCGCAGTCTTTGTCCGAAAGGTATTTGCGGCTCGCCGAAAAACCCCGGGTCCACCCAACTTAGCAAGGTATTTGACCAAAATTTTGAATTTTTTTGAGAAGAAGGGTCCATTGGAGGACCTGGGGAAGATAGAAAATGCAGGCAGACTAATCGCGTTTTAGGAGACTTGAGTTCGAGTGGAGTGAACCTTGGAAAAGATTCGGAAAAGAGAGTTGGAGCTGAGAGTTCAGTACGAGGAAACGGAAAGTCGGTCTAGCTGGCTTCGAGTCTGAGAGGAGAGGCGATCTGGCTGGAGCATAACAAGGAAACGACACCACAATACAGCCCTGCCGTTTCTATGCCTTTGTGTTAAAGCCAGGACAGTCGGTCAACAAAGAAACTAGAGGAGGATGAGTGTAAAGTAAGGAAGTAAAATGCAATAATCTCTTGCTCTGCTAGTCTTATGCAATATTATTTCTTTGGTTAGGGCTTAGCTAGGCAAGTAAAATTCATTAAACTTAAATATTGTTTTAATATTTTACTTTCGATAACAATAAAACTGTTTAAATTACAAAATTGAGATTCATTTGCGTCCTCTCATTTAAATATAAGTCTTAATTTTTTAAATATATTTATAAAATCTACTTCACACTACGATAAGAAAAAGAAAGTAAAACCACGTAACTCAGGTAGATGAAATTCAATATTTTGTGTTTGAAATCAAATCAAAAACGATCAATCTACAATTATCTAACATACGACAGTCAGATAGACAATTTATTATCGCGGGATCCAGGAGATATTTTTCGCAACAATTACAGCAAATATGCATAAATACACGTTGGAGTTTCTTTGATAATGTTACTTGAAGATGTTTCGTCGCTCTGGAAGAAGTTACTTAAACTTTTTTTTGAGAAATTGAGTTTCACAGCTGTTTTGAATGCGGGTTTCCAGGGAATTGGAAAGGGAGGCGCCATTACTTCCCTATCGATCTTTCTAGAGTAAACAGAAAGAAAAATAGTGTTACAAGGCCCCGCATCGAAGTAAAACATGAGAAAATAAGTTATAGTTGATTGGAGAAAAATGGCGAGTAAGTAACTCTGTTGAGACGTTACTGAAAGTAGAAAAGCCACAAGTGATACGAAATATTGAAGACTGAGAGATATAAGTAGAGGAACAATGTAAGTTCTAAAACTTTGAGTAATGGTAATGAAGTCGGTAGCATAGCGAAGCTTAGTAAATATAAATAACAATAAGTAAATAAAGTATAATTGTTAAATTTTCACCAAATCAAACTTGTAAGTTGTCACTTTGTAATTCGCAGGAGAGAATTGGGAATAGAGTAGAGTGAGTAACTTAAAATTAGTTCCATAAAATAAATGTAAACTTCATAATAGTTCAAATCATGACCATAGAAACTGGGGCATTATCCCTGCAAAAAAGTCGTTTATAAAGTTTTAATGGTTTTAACGGTAGAAATGGAATTGAAGCAATTAATCCATCTTTCTTAACCTTGTCCTTTCATAGCTTGAATCAAATAATATAGTACCGAGAAACCTATTTATACTTAATAATAGTAAGAGTATTTTATTGTATGACACAATACGTACATATACCTAATTAATATACTAGATCTGTCATGATTTGATTGATAAATGAGTACATAAAAATCCTTTAAATTTCTTATGTTTTTTTGTATTCTGTGTCGAAGTGGTATTATAAGTCGCAATTTAAATAATAGACATATTTGAAATTATATAAAAAATGTATTTTAAGACTGGAAATGCCAGAAATATTTCCATTTTCATCGGTACAGGAAACACAAAAAATTAAATTTTTAATCACTTTTATTATTTAAATTTTCACTGATGAAATACCTTTGAGGACAAAATACAAAAAAATACCACAAAAATCTTGTATCAGTCACATTAAATTTAAAATTCTTGGACAAAAATATTTAAAATCCTTATAAAAGCGTTTCCTCTTCGCATTACTTCATTTCCTCTTGTGAACTTGTAGGGAATTGTCTATTTTCAACATTCAGAAATACTTGGCTTCATTCAGTTTTGATATCGTCTTTCAATTTTCTTCATGACTGGGTGAAATCTTTCACTGTGTTGCTGACAGAGTGCACATAAACTTTACAAGGATGTATTACTAGAAAAATGGTAATCTTTCAAGCTCATAACACCTAATATATTGACAATTTCAAGCCAATCTTCCTCAAAAGATTTTTAATTTGAGGTCTCTTTGGTTTCCATGAAAAAATAGATGCTACAGGTTAGAAAGATATTTAGTATTCTCTCTGGTCTGGTTCCATTTTAATAGATTTCATGATTTTCCAAATGACACGTTCTACAGCTGTGCTTCCGATAAATCCGGAAACTTTTCACAAAAGTATTTTTGTAGTACAATTAAAAGTTTTGTTATTAAGTATAATCTTATATGAAGTTGAGAAAGACATCAGAGACCAGCTGTAGGGAAGTTCTCTTTTGTAAAATGGACCATCAGGGTTTACCTGCAAGATTACTGGAGACGTTTCCCCATAACGTTAAAAGACTGGGTGGTATGCCATATAATAATATCTAAGTGTGATTAATATATTTTTATTTTTCGTGTTTGATGTTAATTGTAAGTACCACTGGGCTATTGCCCTTTGTAGGTTCTTGAATAATAATAATAAAGTAAAATCGCTTTCGCATTTTCTGCTTTAATACAATTGGCTCCGGGTTCAAATATATTCCTTCTTTCTTTATTATCTCTTTATCTCCACGGTTGTCCTATTCTTAAAGAAAACATGGACCTTTCTTATGGCTTCTCTGGACAAAAAGACGTAGGTTTCACATTAAAATTGCTGCAAACTGTTCACTTGTGTTGTGAATACAAAAGTTAATAGGACTTTGTTGAAGACTATCGACAGGACTGTTTTAAATTTACTGAATTTCCAGAGCGTACACAAGGATACTCATTTCTATCATTGAATGGCCTTCTTTATAACAATTAATGAGAGTCACAATTCGTCATATTAATTATATCCAAGCAATTTTTTTCTTTGCATATCTGTGCAATTAACAGGCATAAATAACTGTAATGTACTTTTACACAATAAGACACTGCTCCTGGGGCTTCACTACATTACTGAGCTAATGTAACACACTAGTCCATATATTCAATACATTTTCCAATGAACAATTGATTTGGACGTGTGCTTGAGGTTTTCATTCTTGTCGAGTATTCGGGCTGCGACTTTGGCAGCGCTAATGCAGAGTGTGAGCACGTCTCGAGCAGAGTCGTGAGCGCGGATTAGTCCCTGAAATTCGCGTCACGAACTTCCGTTTGAATGCGCTGCTCTCTCTGTTGCCAAGCTTTGCCTCAGGACTGTTGGCTCACGTCGGCGTTCGTGCGAAGACACTCCTCAACAACAACCAGCCGTACGAGTACTTTACACTGCCTCAATTTCCCATACCAAGCAATAAAGCCATGGACGTGCCATAACGTTCTTGTACCGACCAACTAAGAGTCAAAGGAAAAAGAGTCTCACAATATTACATAATCAGAAATATATCTCACACTTCCTAGATATGATAATGTTATCAAATTAGAAACAAGGCTAATAAATCCACAATACCAGAAGAAAGAAGCTTTGTTTCCTACAGAACTTAAAGGTTAAATCTAAAAATGGCCGTGTAAGAATTCATAATTAAATATTGCCACACCTGTAGTGATAGCTGAGGGGAATTAAGCTGGACTGCAGAAATGTAGACTTGGGTTCGAGTCCCACCCGACGCAAACATTTTTATTTGTTTACTTTGTTTGCCTTTAATTTCTAATAATTTCTGTTTCCAGAATTTTCTGCTTCTGGAGTATTCCATGTATGCATAAATTGTACTGGATTCCGAATCGGAGTCAGTCTTACGCAGTCTTTGTACAGCACTTCGCCGTTAAATGGACGTATATAACCTCTACGTGTGTGTTATTGAATCTCAAGATCCTTGATCCGTGACAATATTATTTATGATTTTATATATTAATTTTAAAATAAATAATTTATACAGTTATAGTTTATGTGGCCGTAAGTGCCCATATTTATACGTTATCTCCTATTAATATCATGACGCAAATGTATATCAACAATTCTTTATATTCGTTGTATTATCAAATTTGTCACGTTAAAAATAAGTTGGCTAGTATATTTGAACACGATAAAAATGGACGGCCAAAATCTTCTAAATCATTTTTAATACCAATGACCCTGGCTTAATGCAACTACAGTTTCTCTAAAATTTAAATATGTAATTTTATAATTTCAGAATTTTTATTTAAATTTTGTCAAAGACAAGGCGCCGAATCGAGAATGGTTTTAAACGTTACATTCGGACTGCCTTTGCCAATTATAATGGAAATTTTGCGTGTCGTTAAAAAACTTCGGACTCAAGGAGGGGCACGAAGAAAATACCTGTTGGGCATTCTTCCAATTTTGAGAGGGAGGAAGGGAAGGAAAGAGAGAGAGAGAATTTCCAGCGTATATGTCAGTAATTACTACTAAAATATTTATTTAAATGCTATTTATTAAAGGCCAGTAGATGGCCAAAAGAACTATTTCAGGGCGTATAGTAGACATGGTGTCGTTAACATAAGACCAATATAATAATACAACGTAGTTCTTAGTACGGAAGAATTATTAGTGGACATTTCCATCATTAGACTTTATTATTTTGAAGGGATGGAAGTGGCCAGCTCATTGCAAAGCTCCCAAATAATTCATTTTATATACAATTTATTTCAACATATTATAAGGATATAATATTAACCCAATAGTAAAGTTTGAAATATATTTTCTCCTACGTAGTGGCTCTTTTTATAAATCTATACATTGACGTGGATAACAAATTCAATTTCACATTACTAAAAAAATGATACTCAGATTTAGGGACGATTCTGTTAAACAATTTTAACAACATTATAATTTAGAATAATTTAAAATAGTCATTAAATCTTCAGGAGATGCCGAAAAATGATTGGAACGGATCAAATTGACTTTATTAAGTATGTCAGTAGTGGTAAAAGTAATATTCTTATATTAAAAATTTTATTCTAAGTGTTGTTAAATTGAATGTTTTCATTATTGAATTCTTACAAAAAAATTATGTCGGAAATTAATTTTATGGAATTGTCAATATAATTGCTTCGAAAACTGATGACCCATTATTTCGGTTGGTCAAATAAATTGATAGTTGTTGCAGTGGATGGTAAGGTTGAATGTTTTTTACATACAGCTTCCCAACTCTTAAAAAACCTTTTTGTGCAAAGTTTTAATGGTTTTTATGTCACTCTGTTTACTATATTTTTATAAAGTTTTTAATGTTTCTCATTTAATTTAAACGGTTTATGTGTCTAATTTTATTTATGTCGTTCAAGCAAATTTTCAAGATGTACATTTTATTATTTCGTTTCTAAGCTGATTGTTGATGTATGATGAGACTCAGATTCCGTGCTTTCGAACGTTGTCGTATTATTTCTGTGAGAATTGTGACACAATGTGGACGTGCCTTCTTTGTAATTATTATTGAGGGAGAAGCGAGCACCTCATGGGGCTGGTCACCGAAGGAACCTTCCCTTATAACATACAGTACAACACCGGTTAACCAATTCGGGTCAACGGAAACACTCCGACCGCTTCCTAATAAATAACGTGCGTGTTTGTTTAAACAGTATATACAAGATTACTCAATCGTCTAGCAGGATACCTTCAATCACACATCTCGTACAAATAATATTAAAATTTTTTTTCGCTATGATAAGTTTACCGCAGATGAAGTAACAGTTTTAAAACCTTCAGACGCCTCTACCAAATTACATCATGAACAGGAACCATACTACATAGGTTAATTATTAATAGTAGTAAAATTAGTAAAAGATATTAAATATATTATTAACTCTATCTTCTTTCCTTCCTTCAATTATCATAATAACAACTAATTAAATCAATCTCTGAGCATCATCCAATTAAGAGCATTTATGCAGACCAATTGGAAAATCTGAAAATCATCTGATAGAGCAAGGATCTCTTTAATCTCGGCAATGTGTAACATTTTCCTAATTAAATTCACAGGATGTGAATATTATTCAACTAATACTCATCAAATACTCGAAATTCCTAGCCCTTATTGATTATACAATTTCAGAAAATGTAAACATTACTCGAACTTTATTTTAATTGATTATTAATTATACTTTTCTTCTTTCTGAATAAGAACAACTTCTCACCTTCTTTCTAAATGATCAATACAAACAAATTTATTTCAAAATTTAAGAATATTTAAATCTGGCATAACCAATACAATATTTAGTTGGCCTGGCAACCGCCTTACTAACCTCTCCAACTCTTCTCTCCCTCTCCACTCCATGAAGTACAGCGACATCCCCTACTTATTCTTATTCTTTTCCTCCCCAATAGAACAATATAAACATTTCAAACGAAGCCTAAAGGGTCGTTACAATGGATTTAAAATCAGGGACGCCAATCGTCAATTAAATTAACGTAGAGAAAAGTTTTCTGTAGACTCAGACGCTGTTAAGTTTTCAAAACAAATTTTTGATTACACGCAACGTTTCACTAAAATGTATTTTTAACAATAATAAAGAATATATAAGTGCAGCCTACAGAGATAATTTCGAAACCTTTCAAGAAAAATGAACTATAATTACAATATGTAGCATTTTCCCTTTCAGTTTGGATACCCGGAATTGTACTGTGTTTAAAATATGTCCTCCCGGAAACAATTTCTATTGATGTGCCTTAACCTGAATTTTGGTTTTCATTTCATTCCGCCTAAGAATAGCTTCAGTATTGTTACCATCTGGGTAGGGTGAAACATGTAATTACATTTAACTCTAACTGTTTCTTTTGCTGCACGTGACAAGGGTACTTTGAACCTTATAGGGGAAAACTTATCCGAACCTCATAAAAACGAATTTTTGAATCTGAATCTTTGAATTTCTTATCTAGATTGCGCAATTATTCGCCATTCAATTACTTCGTCAAGTTTCTTTTAAAAATAATTCCCAATTTACTCGCGCAAATTTTAGTTCTAGGAGTACTTTGTAAGTCTGCGTCGATTCTTGGGTTAGTCTAGAAGTTGTTTTGATTTTGGGCTCTAAATCTCAAGAGGACCCAGTTCATCATTCCTATATGCAGCACTGATTATGATTTTGTACCATTTGTTGAAGAAAATGGAATATTCATGGGTCATCATATATTATACATATTTTATGGATGGTGTGGTCTTTTCATACTACACATCAGAGTTTTTGTTTGGCGGTTTAAACACAGAGTAGTGTGAAGTAAAAGAGAGAGCTTTACTATATCGAGAATGGTGAACTGCAGTAATTTCCAGGTGTCATAAATCGTGGGCTGTGTATAATTGACGCGGATTAGTCAGAGGCTGACCCAGCCAGACAGCCTGGGGGCGCTCGGTGGAGAGAACTGGAGAGAAGCTTCCACGAACCGCAGAGGAGATACGGCTATTCAAGGCCTTGACTGAGATAACTTCTACGACACAACAAACATAACAAAACGCTCGTTGACAGCCCCTCTCTCTCTCATACCTTCTTTCTCTACACAAACAGAAAATGCCGGTCAGAAGATGAAGAACCAGTAAATATTGACTGGTCCGATAAGGCTTGTGCACACAACTCGTAACTAGTGGAGCTGGGAGAGATAAAGCGTACAATAGACACGCCACAGCTGGGGTATCGAAAGACCCCACACACGTTTGAAGATAGTGTCCAGCTAGCTCGTTACCAAGGATTTAAAATACTTTACCAGGAAAAACTTGCATAAATCTCGAAAATTTGATAACGAATATAGAACCTTTGAGTTCAAAAAACAGGTTACATAATATATAAAACTCTTCTTCTCAAGAGCCCTCTTGACGGCCTAGGCCTACCGAGGCGGCTGCGGACTGTCATCTGGCGTGACACATTCCGAATTCGGGGTGATACGTGGTCAGTGATATCATACTATAGCCTCTGTATTTACAACTTGTATTTTCGCAGTGTTCTCTACATGTTTATAATTCACACGTTACCCATCCATGGTCATTAATATCTATAATCCACATCCGTTTATTTTGGTCGAATATTCTACTAATTTTTCTTGTAGCACAGAACTTTTTATTTAATTTTAGTTTTTTAAATGCACCAGGATTAATTACAATACAAAAAATGTAGATTATACAAATAACTACAAAATACTGTTTAGAAAACTCACGTCTCGTCCAGGAGTTTCGTTATGTATTTTTCTTCAATATACTTCCATTCCATCGTATTTCAATCATCCATTTATCGTAACTCTTAATGCACCTTGCCAGAATTCTGCATTATTATGAACGGAAAACCCCGTTCATTTAATTTTACATAGGTAGTTTAGAAATAGGTATTAAAATTGCTTTAATAATTTAGTTAAAGAATAAGCTGCAATAGTTGATTCTTTAAATTACCTTTATGGCTACAAAGCATCAGGCAGAAGTAAAACTTCCTACTTCAGAGACTTTCAAAGTTTCCCCCTCTGCTTTTAATCGTCGCCTGAAGTTAAAATATTAAGCGTGCAGATAGAAGCAAAACAATGGAAAAGTCTGAAGGAAAAATCAAATATTGCGTATTTTGTTGAAAGTGGACTGAGGTAGAAAATCCTATACAATTGAAGTAGCTCGCATATTTTGAGTGACTCTGACAGAAATTAAAAATTCAAGGAATCAATTCTTAACTTTCGGGAATGTCTTTCCTAATGAGTCCAATTAAAAATCCAATCAGAGGCACACAGTTATGGAGCGTTGAGGAAAATAGCTAAATTTAATGTATGGGTGTAATAATTGTGTTGCAACCATTTACGAGGTAAGATTGACCTACGGAGTAGAACGCGATCAAAGACTTCATACACTATTTTGAATTGCTCCACCAAACGTGCTTCCTATATTTGTTCAGTAGCAGCTGCTTCCCTATTTTCGATACTTGATACGATTCATCTTTTAATGTTTACTTCTTTCGCGAGATAGCATTTGCAGTAGAAGAAGGCCAACAGACGGCTGTGTGGAACTTTGCATCACACGTGTGGTGCCAAAGTAAACCAAAAGCTTATTGAATAACGATTAAGAATTATATTACCAAAAATTATACCGACAGCTTGACTGAAATAGTTGTCTGACGACTATTTTTAATGGGAACAATTTAAAGTTACAATGCTAAATTTTATTCTTAATCTTAAAGAAGCTATTTATAAATTTGAAGAAAATATATTCAGACAGCTATTTTTGTCGAGCTACCTTAAACGAAGCAATAATGTAAATGTAATTAAAATATTACAGGCTAAATTATTTTTTAAGTGAAATGAAGTATTCTCTAGTGTTTGTTTGAAATAAGAACAAGGGAGAGAGGATAGTGAATATTCTAATTGAGAAATTGTAACTCAGTTTTCTGTCATAGCTAATCAGAGAGCAATAAACATAAATAGGCTAAAGGTTTGTTGCGTGATGCATATATGTAGGGGTGTTCCTATTTTCAGACGAGGAATGGAAAGTACAATTACTAGTTTAATATGGTAATTAAAAGTAATGAAACTGCATATGTGCCCGTTTTGGCATGGGAAGTCGTAACTGCAGGAAAATTTCTCCTATTGTTTTAAATAATTAACTACCACGAGACAAAAAGAGTCAATATTTAAGGACACTAAAAAATTTGAAAATTAAAAGTTAGATTACTAAACAATAACAGTGTTAAATACAACAATACTATTTTGAAGACATTACGTTTCATACAAATCTTCCATTTTTATTATCCCGTGTGACTTTTTAACGTTATGTGCTGAAACAGTTGTTATACGGCGTATTATGTAAAATATTAATAATACAAAACGAACAAGTGTTACCAATACTCTGTAGCAAATGTTCCAACCCATAATATGCTACATTTATAAGTCCGTTTAAGAGACATATAATAGTGCCTAATTTTTAAGAGCAGAAAAATGTAAAAGCAAGTTTCTAACACAAACGTATTCCTCCTTCGCACATTATTTAAATAGAGATAGTTACTTTAGTAATAAAACACACATGTTGGCAGTAATGTATGCAGAATTGAACGCTACTTTTCTTTACGTGATGAAAGTCTTTCAAATGCCTCCCTTATATATTTATTTATTTAAAATAATTTTTATTTATGCAAATAAAATTAAATAAGTCCATAAACAGTAATATTTGTATTAATTCGTTAAAATAATTCAAATCAGTAGCCTGATGCGGAAGTATCTTTGCCATTCAATACGGCACGGTCCGCTTGTAGCACCAGAAAGGTGTAAGTTTGACTTGCAATAAAGGTGGTGCAGGGGTGTCAAACGGAATTTTACGAACGCGCATTTATCATTCCACAGAGAGACATTTCCCGATCACAATGTGTTGTAACACGTGAGAACTTTTGCGCCAGACACCACTGTCCCTAAATACAGGTGTTTTTACATTTATATAAGTTAAGACACGATTTTAGGAATCACATTAACCTGTGTATATCAGTTCTAAGATTTTTGTAATAAAAGCTATATAGATCAGAAAATATAATTATTTAAAGAGAAATTTTATTTGTAAATTTATTGTGGCATATATATATATATATGTTATAGCTCAATAAATGGAGATTTTGAGATGTTAAATAATTAATTAATTTATTAGCTGAAATAATGGGCACCTATATTTTTCCATATATTTTGAAAGGTTCATACCGACTAGTTTTGCTTTGAGTTTTAGTTCTATTTAGTTATATTACCCTGGAAAATATTGACAAATATTGTTTTTCCCAAAATGATTTAGTTTCCAAACTACACTTTGTCTTTTTTTTCGCAAAGCAAAGATGGTAACTCGTTCGGTTTATTACTGCATTATTGTGGGATATATAGCTTCAAGGAACAAGCCGTCCCGTTTCCAAGAACCTTCTTCTCGCGGGAACTTCATTCATGCTTTATGAGCTCGGAAATTTATTACTTTGTGAGAATATTGCTAAGGAACGGTGAAATAAACGTATCGAAAATTTCTTGTTCCTATTATTATTATTTGTCATCCTGTAGATTATTCTTAATATTTATAATGAGAATATTGGAAAATATAATTATTTAAAGAGAAATTTTATTTGTAAATTTATAATATTTTGTAAAAGTCATCTATACTTTGTACAGCATACTTTACAAAATGTATTTGTGCAGGAAGACTAGGGAAAAGTTGGTTATCCTATAAACGCTTTCAAAAACCGTAGAATATATTAGAGTATATAACTGGAGTGAACGGTTAAATATGCATGAGAAAGGGAACATAAGGATAAATATTGAGGGAACTAAGACTACGGCATTCGTTTACAAAACTATACCAGCTCGCACCTTTGGGCATAATTACGACTATTAGCTCAAGATGTTACAGAAAATGATAGGAGAACATATTCCGACTAGCACAATGATTTGGGAGGCTAGGAATTTATTTTATCCCACAATTTTCAAGGCCTGTAACTGAGTTTTAGGAAACGGAGGTTTATTAATTTTATAGAACAGAAAGACGGGAACGAAGTTTAAAATCACGTTGTATCAGGTAAGCTAATGGAGAAGGAGAATGAAGTTAGTGAGAGACAATTGGGGTCTTGAAAAGTTGATTGGAAGATAGTGTAGATGATTCTGAAGTATTGAGGGCACAACCTATGTCATACTATTCCGACTATGTCGCAAATCGGTGTACTGGAAATTTATTCTATAATTAAATAATGACGTGAGATGTACGGGCACATTTAGATTTTCATTGTATTAAACGAGTCAATACAACTGACGTGACAGTACTGAATATACTATTATAGTTGCAATTTATACAAATGTATTAAAATTAAAACAACCAAATACCCTTGTAAATTGTAAATCTGAATAAGTGAGAATGGCATTAAAATATGTTATGATGTATTAATATTTATACATTAAAAAGCTTCAATAGATACAATCAAATATGTATATACTGTAACGTCTTAACGGGATTTTGAATTCACTGTAATTAATAAATAACAGGAAAGATTTAAATATTTTAATGTATTTAACAAAACAACAAGAACCTTACTGCTCTTTTAAAAATACGAATTTCAGAAATTGAATTGACAGTTAAAATTAAATAACAAGACAAACAGATTCTTTTCTAAGGGGATGGAGGGCTCAAATGTATAGATTTTTTAAATGATTTATTACACTAATTGTTGGACCACTGTGGCACCACTGACGGCTTTGAGGTATTTATAGTTCATTTGTTCGTTACTATCGACGACGCCGGAACTCGTAGGTAAAGTATTACCCGGAGCCTTTGGAGTCACGGAAGCAGCAAAGCTTGTGGAAATCGTTGGCCGCCTTTGAAGTCTGTCTGAGCACCTCGTCTCTGCTACCACCAGGTGTTTCCGTCCGCTCAACAACATAACTAACTCTAATCTCTTTCATTACTTCCCCTTTCTCGTTCCTCCGACAACTGCCTTGACTGAAATATTATCAACCGCTTCGACTATTGTCTTCTCTGTCTCAGATCTATTAAATTATAATGGTTAAAAAATATTACCTATTAGTTTTTATCTCTCTTTGATATTTAGTTAAGTTCTTGAAGGTGTATAGAAACTTACGATTGAAAACCAAATCTTTTTTATCATCGTCATTCCATGTATTCGTATTTTACAAATTTACGCATTTTAAAAAATATTTCGTTCTGCTTATCACCTTCCTTCCATGTGTTCGCATTTTACAGAATATAATTTATGAAATGTGAGATTAGCATACTGTAAGAAAATTGACGATGTACTATGGCTGATTTTCCTGAATCAATTTTGGCGACGTTGTAAGCTTTTACGTGTTGATACACACTCACACACACATATAATGAGACGCCAGAACACGTGATTTTCAGTTGCTCGAGATTTTCATATGAGAGACGAGCATTAGAAAGCGATATTGGAACTTCAATAACACCAGATAATTTGGTACCCAATATTCTGCTTTCACCTAATACCTGGAATAAAATAAGCGCATATGCCTCTACAGTAATTCAAAGATTACGAAATTTCGAAAAAGAGAGAAATAATTATGTTTAAAGGAGACAGAGAGAGCTTGACGCTACGGTTGCTTCCTGTGAAGTAATGTCTAATGACGGTCCCACAGGAAGATGCACACAATTAATTTGCAATTATAGGATATATTACTCATAATATATGATATATACCAACAATATATAATTATTTATGACCAAATTGAATGGAGAGAGAGAGCTGACTGACGTATACAGATTATAATTTGTTTATTGTTCTATATTATAAAGTTGAGTTGGTAACACATAATTTGTCATTGATATTTCATAGACTTTGTAAGCTTTTATGGAAAAACTAATTAAATGCTCATTAGATTATATTTACGCTAAGCAGATTTGGGAGGATGTGAGATGCGGTAGTTATGCAGAAATGAAAAGGCTTGTCTTAGGACTGAATACCACTACTACAACAACGATATACTATTTTTAGCATTTCATTTGTTAAATTTTATATGAACTCGTAGCGTACGAAGGAATTCTGTTAAGTCCTCCTCTTTTGATTGTCTCTGGCCTGTCACAATTAGGTGTCAGAACGTTGACCGTGTTGGGTGGAGCTTGGTTGCGCAATGATGCGGATGGACCAGATGTCCAGATCGTAGTGCGTACAATGTGGCGATCCCTGGTTATTTCCTGGGGCGAGGTCGTCGCCCTCGTTGCCTTGATCCCACTTGCTGCTGTCGCTAATGTATTAATGTAGTCACCCAGACAGACATCTTACCTCATGCAACTCACATCGCAGTCAGGTTATTGACTACTTACCGTCCGTCCGGAACTAGATGGATCTCCCCAGTCTGCCGCTCCCGTCACTGTTGAAAAAGAAAAATTGCCCAACTCCCCACCACACTCCGAAAAAAACGGAAGGTTCATAAGAATCGATTGCACTACATATTCAGAGGAACTATTTATGTCAGACTTTTAGACCCTGACAGTCTGCGAAGAAAAGAGGAGGTTCTGGGAGGTCAATTACCTCCAATAAGAAGGAACTATTCAACATTAAAATATTCTTCCCGCCTCAGATACGTAACATATTAAATGGTAACTCACATAAAAATAACAGCAAATTAACTTCCTAGTCTGTCTCGGAATAGGGAGAACCAGCAAAACGATAAATTGGAACAATAAATTTCCGATTAAATGTCAAAATAGAATACATACCCATTATTTATATAAAGAAATATTCTCTTTGTGTGTTGACATTCATTTCTCTACGGGATATCTCCTTTTTTCTGGAGGGGGGGAGAGGGTTAACAGGCTACATGAGGGTGATCCTGAAACAGGCAACTCCCCTTTAATAGCATAGGAAGGGAATTGAAAAGGGGGGATGCGGAACGTAGAGCAAGGTAGTCTAGGGTTAACTAGGGCTCCCAAGCTATGGATTAAGGATCCTACCCGGTGTTTCACCTAAAGAGATGCAGGGAAACCCCTAGAAAACCTTCATCAGGTAGGTCGGGCATTGGGTACTACTCTTACGCCCATCCGAATGACGGGAGACGAATTTGCTGTGGGGTCGCAGCATTCCCTTCTCCATGAAGGGATATCTCCTTGTGGTCAATGATTACTATTAAGATTTTTTTGTTTGGCATACCCCATTCTGGTTATGTTGAATTTTCTGAAATTTTATGACGAACTAGTTAACGTGCTCCCTCCTTTCTTTATTGCTCTGAGTTGGCTTTGTAATGGTTTCATATAAATTCAGGGCGGGGGGATATATTTGATCTGCAGTTACTTTCGCCTGCCGTAGCATCGTGTGACGGGTAAGAACGGGGGCAAACACCCAGCGCACAGATGTCTTCCGCGGGTAACGTTAAGGTGGAAAACGACGAAGGGGGAGAAGGGGTCAGTCGGAAAATTAGTCGAAAAAGAGACGGAGAAGTGTAAGCTTCATAATACAATCATGGATAGCTGTTGGAGTAGCTGTTTTAGTCGCCAGCACGTATGAGTCCCCAGTTTGACCCCGAGAGCAGAGAAGGTCCTCGCCCAGGGCGAGGTCGAAACAGATAGTTTCGGATCTAAGCAGGTCGGGGGAAAAAAATAAAAATAAAACCTGGATCGTGTGCCGCAAGTTCCAGCACAAAAAGCCATACCCCCACGCGAACCCTGTTTTGTTGAAGAGTCTCATGTATTTTATTTTGTTTAAAGTAACGTGCTGGGATCCATATCGAAATGAACACACTCTAGCGTTGGAAAAAATACAAAACAGACTGAAAAGATGTTTGGGGGGTCTATTCGCGAAAAATCCTCACGAGAATTTAGAAGGTCTCAGTAATAGAAGAAACATGCGAGGTTGTGAACAATATATAAAGCTTATAAGGGTGAACCACAGGGCCTGGAAATAAATAATAAACCATCTTACGGCACAGAATTATATTTCTAAAAATCAACACTCGTTCAAAATCAAAGAAAAAGGGCAACGCACAGACGTAGGAAAATTTTCATTTGTAAATAGGTCAATACGCGATTGTAATTCCTTGCCTGCAGAAATACTGACGACTTTTCCGGGTAGCGTAAATCAGTTTAGGAATAGGCTAAGAAAACTAAAGAGAGCAGTATTTTTTTAGAATCAGTGAAGTGATAATAGTGAAGTGCAGTGAAGTGATTTCTGTGTAACTCCTGACTTCTCTTTTCTTTTTCAGATAAAAATCTACACTTCAAAGTTCTTCCTGAGTGTGAATTGTATTTTATTTTTGTAATTGTATTTGTGTTTTCTTTGAATATAGCTGCCACCGGGCAAATGCCCAAAGCAGCTAATTAGTAATAATAATAAAAGTAAAAAATTATGATGTTAATTAAAATAAATTTAACTAATTTAAAGCTCCCTATCAGAAAAACTAAATAGACTCATAAATGTATCAAAATAAATCAAATCAAATAGGTGCATTACAACTGCGATAAGAGCCAGTGTATCAATCTAATTCACCTTGTATTTAATTAATTATTGTTGATATGAAAGAAAGTAATTTTGAATTATAAGTGCATTTATTCTATCATCTAAGTAATATGGCAAAATGACGAAACATTTTATTGTCTTTGGGAGGGAGGTCGGGGTTTCTAAGGTCAAATAAGACTTTCCACTTTCCTGATTAAGCAGTTTATTTATATAAGGAAATTTGCAATTACATATATCTACTGTGTGCTGAGCACACTGACGACATGAACGTTAAGAATCATTTTATAAACTGGTCGTTTCAGAAGGCTCGTGCATTGATACTTAATTACACGTTACAGTACAATTTATAAGGACTAGTAGTAAGAATTTCCGACTTGGTTGCGTCATAAATGATATGGGCTTGTTAGATCATACTGACTGTTAGGAAAAGGGAATTTTGGAATTGCTGATAACCGATTGAAGACAGATAGAAATAAACAGGTGAAGAGGAGTTTAGAAAAATAATATTGTCATTCTGACAATTTATATGTGAGTATATGTCGAGTAAATTTATTTCTAAAATAACATCCTTATATATTTAATTGTTAACCTCTTGTGGTTCAGTGGCTAGCGTCGCTGCCTCACAACACAGAAGTCCTGGGTTTTAATTCTGGCAAGCGTATAGACGTTGTGTGAATGTCGAATGCATTTTCACAATCATCAGACCCATTCCAGAGGTCAGTAGAGTTCTGCAAGGGTTCACTATTAACTGGCGGAAGACAACTGGAAACCACCGCTGAGTAATTTCCCTCGAAAGAATAAAAGGTCCTTCGTATAGAACTTTCATCACTTAGGCAGAAACCTAAAGAATTAATTACATTATATTTAACTAGTAAACCAAACTCAAATAAATAATTTATTTACAACTGATGCCTATTTATTCGCGTGAAGTGTTATTATTACATATAAATTAGTATATATATAGTTTCGAAATTGTTGTCTATAGTTTGTTGATCAAGATTTAAGTAAAAGATTTCGTAAATATAATGATTTTGTTGGAAATATTATCACGATACAACAATTTTAGTAGAAAATGAAATGTTTATTCCAGTGGAATTTTATTTCGTTACTGGGTCAAGAATTCCCGATATTGGAGACAGCAGTACAAGTAACACATTTCTTGACCTCGGGAATTTTGAAGGGCGCGTCTCCTTTCCAGAAATTAGTGAGAGCAACTGCGGGCCAAGTTGGAATTTAATTGGAGGCTGAGGGTCAGGTGATCCGCCATGCATCTTATGGCGGGGTGAATGAACAAGATGATCTGCAAGAATGGATGGGAGAAATTTGGACAGTTGGGCATGGAAAGTTAAAGAAATCGTGGAATAGAAGTTGATCAGTCGGGAATGAAACTTGGAAGTAGGAAGGTGGAGATGAGAGATACAGTTTGGAGTTTGGCGATGAACATCAGAAATTAGGAAGAAGTAGCGTGAGAGTGAGAGAAATTTGAAATCTAATCTGGGGGACAAACTGAAAAGAAGATAGACGGCAGCAAGCAATTAATCGGAGCCCAGAATTCCTAGAAAGTAGACCAGGTACCGACAGAAGTATTCATCACTGGAAAGAGTCGCCTGACGAACGCGGAAGCAACCTTAATTAGGAAAAGGGAGGAGGAAGCCGTCGTTTCACAAAGGAAAAACAGGTGTGTGATTTCCTGCGTTCTGAGATGTGTCATGACTCGATCTGCTGCAATAATCCCTACAAAATGACCTTTATGAGATTAATTATAAGCTGAGATAGTCGTGGTAAATTTCTCTATTGGACTTTAAATTTTGTAATTGTTGTTTTCTGTTAATAAATTTAATTTGACTTTTATTTAATCAAACCAAATAATTTTTAATTTGATTTAAATAAAAATCCAAACCCTCTAGTTCATTATAAGAAACAGTAGTTAAATTTAATTTGTAAGACAACTTTTCTTGTATAATTGTAGAGATCGTTGGATGATGAGAGGAACTTTCAGCACTCAATAAAATTCACAACTAATTACAAGCATTTTTCAGTATTATAACGAAAGATGAGTCCGTTAATTTTCGTTTTGTTTTAAATTAAAGTCAAAAATTTTTCCATTTAGTGTTATTTATTCACAAAGCTGAAATGTTTGTGCGTATATTGTTTGTAATATATTTCAATTTCCAGCAGTGTAATCTCCTTTCTCCCTGCTAACGATATTAAATGCCGACAGACCAGTTATCCGAATAAGTAATGCAAAGCCTCTGCGGGAGTCCGAAATGAAACTACAGTTGTTCTTTTCGCATACAAAAATTTCATATAACGACTGTTTTAATCCACTGTTCGCATTTAGTACGAGGAAGAAGTTCTTTTAACGACTGTTGTAAGGGTGGGAGTGAATCGTAAGATCCTAATCTTTTAGGGTGGAGGCAAACTCTGCAGTTTCAGATGTAAGCCATTTCACTAAACAATACAGTTACGAAGCAATTAAGGTCGTAAAGAGTTACGCAAGAACTGCCTGGGCGCATTAATGAGAAGAAGAAAATTATTCAAGAATAGAAACGCTGGACGACAGAGGCGTACCTCTAATCAACACGTTGCTGAAATCGAGCAATCTTCTGTTCTCTGGGAACATTATGTTGGGTAATCATTTGTGATAGTATCAAAGATAAAAATAATATGCTATGTGTCCCAGATAATATTTATAAGTAATTTAAAATGTGCTTGGAAATGATTACATTTAAATTAAGGAAAATCGACACATTCATCACAACTAAAATAAGTAGATGGAAGCCTAAAATTGAAGTATACAATACAGAGTTAAAATTATTTAATCTCATATACAACATTAACTAAATTGATTAACATTATTAAAAATTTAGCTCCAGATTAAAATTCATACGGTAAGACGTAAAATTGTCTTACTATAAATTTGTTCTGTGGATAACTGAAACCAATTAATATACCGGAATTCCGTGTATCCGCATGTACAAGATCATTCGTAATTCCTAAATACGTTGGTGAAGACTGTCTTGGACTTAATTATGTAGAGACGGCGTCCAGTATTGAAGTTTATGTTGAATATTACTTCGGGTCAGTCGCATATACGGTGAAATAGCAGGTAGCAGCTACTATCCTAGACCCTGCGGCTCGTATTGCGGCTAATGGACTTCAGTCTATAATTCTAAAATTTATTGTATTTGTCATTAAGTTTCAAAATATCTACCAAATGTTAATCATATACACCATAATAAGAGAAATGATACCAAACAGTCTCAAATTTACTGAATCTGAGGGGCAAATATTAACTATGTTTAATGCAGAGTTCACTTTTATGGTACATTATCTGTAATACCTATTGCATGCATATATTCTAATTTGCCAAACATCTGTTGTTGTTTATATTATTAATTTTACATAAAATTAATCAAGATTACAGATCGTGTATTTTTATTAACTTTTACTCCGACATTAACTGTTTCATTTATTATTACATTGGTTATTTTCATTTTTCTTGTAATGGTGCGTAGAATAGATTGTTGTTGTGGTATTACGTTCGAAGACTGGTCTGATGCTAATTTATCTTGCGCAAGTCTTTTAATTTCCGCAATAGCTAGTACATTCCACATCCTCCATAATATGCTTAGCGTATTCGGTCCTTGTCCTTTATCTTCTTCTCTTAACCCACACACTTCCCTCTAATGCTAATTTTACAAGACCCTTATGTCTCAAAACGTGGTCTATTAATCTATCCCTTCTCTTGGTCAACGTCCTCCATATTGTTCGCTTTACTCCTATTCTGTTTACAACTTCCTCGTTAGTGATTCTGCCCGTCCATCTGATTTTCAGAGGCTTTTATTCTTTTCTTTTCTGCAACTCCTATCATCCGCATTTCGCACCCATATAACTCCACGCTCCATACGAACATATTTGTCAACTATTTCCTAATATTCACACTGATATTACCCTAAGTAAATTTCTGCTTTTCGCGAAAGCCTTCCTTGCCTGTGCTATCCTACTCTTTATGTCTACTATACTTCTACCATCACTAGTTATTACGATTCCGACGTAGAATGAATATATATGAAATATTTTGGTATTGGATGTCAAATAAATAAACCGGAGTAAGATCGACAAAAGTTCCCTGGGTAAGAAATCCTCTGAGCCAAGGCTAGACGCTGCTACCTGCTATTTGACCGCATATGTGACAATACCTAAAATTAAAGTTTCCCCTAACAATTAACAAACGGCATGCTTATTAACGAATTTGTGGGATATCACTAAGCCAATTATCACAAAGTATGAACTTAATTAAAATTTTGATAATAAACCTTCAACTTCAATAAGAATAAATTTCAGTTTGTACAATTTGGTATAAATATAGAATTATTGGTAATATCGTAACAGTGACAGGTTTATAACTCCAAATGCAATTTTTTTCATTTAATAAAATCAATATTACTGAGATTTTGTTTTTAACATTTGCACAAACTGTTCACTTGTTATTTGTATCAACATTTATTTACACATAACGAACGTTGTGGTTTTGAATAATGTATGGCAGGTTATTTTCTTCAACTTGCGTGTCTTAATAGCAGGTCTGCGGTTTGACGTCAGCGAAAAAAGTTAATGTGCTTCAAAAGTGTATGACCTATATCAGTCAAGAAAACACAAAAGATAGTTGTTACAGTAACTTATCGCAACTGATTTGACGCAATTACCGTCGGTTATCACGGGCATTTGTAATATAATGAGTTACGTAAATAGACATTTAAGTACTGAATTCTACTTGCCTCATAAAGACATTCCGGTTGAACATTGTGAAGCTGGATAATTTTAAAAAATAAAACTTTTACCTTTCGTAAAATGGTAGAGGACAGTTCTAAAACTATTACTATATACATGTTTCATTACGCGGAAACTGGGTGTACCACCTATTTCCATTTTCATATCGGTAATAATTTATCCGTGTAATTTTTTCACATGAATGCTTAAGACAATGACTGCGACTAGTCTTAGAGACGCCTCAGTTTTGGAGTTTTATGCCATTTTATGACGACGCGAAAGAGGAAAAATAATGCCTAAATCAAGAAAATATTCCTCGTAACGCTCTGTTGGTACGTCTGGCAATAAGCCAAATATCTAGGGAGATTCACATATACGTATTATGATAATAATTTTCCCTATGTTAATCAGTCACCATAATAACCAAAACTATAATTTAATTTGGATTTATTATTTATTCAGCTGGGGCTTTCGGCATTGCCATAGTCATCTACAAAATTCAAATACAATTTTTTTGAAACATTTCAAATTTTTTATTTAATTTGTTTAATTTTATATTGTAATCCATTAAATAAGATTAGAAATATTTAATTAAATTACAAGATCAAATTCCTGTAAAAGAACAAAATAATGTAGTATATAAAATTAATTGTAATGGTTGTAATAGAACTTATATTGGACTCACAGGAACTAATCTTAATAATATAATATATAACCATAAAAGCAATGCTGAGAACAATACTAAAACAAATACTTCCTTGTCACTACACAATATAAACTTAAAAAACACAATATTTATTATGATTCTGTTAAAATTATACGCAAAAAATAATATAATTAAAAGGCAGATTTTAGAATCTATAAACATTTTTAAAAACAATAATGGCATAAATTTCAGAAAAAAACGTGAAGACATATTAAAACACTACGCCAACGTTTTAGAGTAGATCAAAATTTTAGAGTTGTAATTAAAAAATTATTGTTTTGGACCTACATTTATCAATTATCGTTCTACGAGATTCGATAAGTCAATTTGAATATTACGATTGATATCGAAACTTTATTCTTCAACCGAAGCTAACGCAGATTAGATGTATATATATATATATATATATAATTATAGAAGAAAGACAAGAATGGAAAAATGTTAACGGGACATACTGGTCTTTTTCTAAAATATTTATACGCTCTGCGTTAGCTTCGGTTGAAAAATTTCTACTTTCTTAGACTTGATACAAAATGCTTTGAGTATGAAAAATAGTTTTAAGATTGAAATCATGTAAAAATCAAAATTGATTTTATTTTGTTAAAATTTTATATTTTTTTGTAATGTTTAAATAATTTGTATTTTAAATTTGTAGATGTCTATGGCAATGCCGAAAGCTCCTGATATAAATTAAATAGATTTGCAATAAAAAATAATCTATAGTTTTTATTAATTTGTTTGTGTGACTGATAAAACACTGATAAAAACAATTTAAAGAAATTCTTTGAAGAAAAAAAGACTTCTCTTTATTGCAAAAAACTCCATTTTAAATGTCTTTTTAGAAATAATTAACAAATGCAACATAATTATTTTAATAATTTCGAACGGTGAACATGCATTTTATTTTTTTTAATTTTAATGCTAATTTGAAAAAGATTATTAAGAAGATGATTTACTAAATCACGTCAGACGAACAGGTCTCGAGTATCCGGGAACCTTGGCTTAGAAAACTCGCAAAAAAATTATATTCTGCCCACGGGCTTGTAGAAGTGAGAATATAAATACCAAAAGCGATTCCATTAACCGTACGCGCATCGTAAATCGCATCCGGGAACAAGTTTTACTAATATTTTACTCTCTTCGCGAAGGACATCAAGTGTATTATTTAATTACTTACATTAAATAATCTACACATACAAACTGGAAACACCCACAAGAATATCTCACACTTCAAAAAACACTCCTTTAGGTAGTAACAGTTACATTGTTTATGCAATTACATGTTTGTATACGTACTTGATTTAGTCTTCAAACCGTTAAAATTATGATTTTCCGTATAACATTTTTTCAGCGTATAGATCAGTATATGACTGATGGAAAATGTAAAAGAAAATATATTTTCACATTTGTGTTTAAAATGCTATCCTTGTACGAATCAGTACATAACATTCAGCGAAAACAATACTGTATGAGATAGAATGGTAAAATTAAGTAACATACAACCCATAAAACATATCAACAAAAATTGTAATATTTGTTTAAGAGATATTGGCAAGAAATTGAAAGAAACACTTTAATAATTCCTTCATTGCTTAGAAATTTTTGTAAATGTCAACATATCTGCTCGGACATTTGGCGGTATGGAGTCAAAAGAAAGGAGACAACATTTGAGCCAGGAGCAATCAAACCCAGGCTTCACGTCGCGCTGGTTTTTTCCCCCGTTTTTTTGATTTGGCGGCATCTGGTGGTGTTTTTTCCCAAATGTAACCCTAAATGTTATTGGTCAATATCCATGTCTGCCACCTGGGTGATATGAACTAAAGAAGTGGGGAATATAATTTAAAAAGGCATGCAGAGAGATTTGGACAGATTTTTCGAGACCGTTGGGACAAATTTGGTGAGAGATTCCGAGAGAGGTTGCGGAACAGGTGGTTGGAATTGTGGCAAGGGAAATTTTGAGCAGATGATGGGCATCTTTGAACAGGCCGATCAAGGACTGTATGATAAACTGAATTTCTTCCTGAAGCAGGAAGAATAGCAGCGTCGGCGGCTGTGATCTAGAGAGAGGACGACACTTTTAGGACGAAGGAGCTGGAATATTCACTAAGGTGACACGGTAATTACCCCTGCGATGTTTTGCTGATTTTTTGCACTGCCAGGTCCGAGTAGATTTGTGTAAAATATTTTGTTCTATGAGAAGGCCCATAATATAGATATAGAGATAGAATTGTTTAGTTTTAAAGAATTTATTTGTATAATTTTTTATAAATAGATACGTAGTTTTAATTTAAAAAATAATTGCGTGTATAAAGAACGAAAATAGAAAGATTGTAATATTAATGTAAAATATGTTTTTGGATCAAGTAAATTATTGTCTTTCTTTTATAATTATAAAAACTCATTATTAATATATTAATATCCCACTTAAATAAATAATAATATTCCCCGCTGTACATCTCATTTTGAACGTATCGCTTTGTTAAAAACGTGAATCATACCTAATCCACACTAGTTTATCATTACATAATGCGAAACGACTTTTATTTCAGTTTATGTTACAGTAATATAAAGTCGAAATCATTATGGAAGAAATATGTATTCAATATGGATATTTTCAGGTCAAACAGCAGTCTGTTACTTGTTTCCTATATGCTTTATTCTCGATTCCTCGATACATTTGCTCTACAGTTTTCGTAATAATTTTGAATCCAGTAAGATGGGGCTGACGATTAAAATGTTCGAAGCGTGTTTTCAATGTGAAAAAAACATTTCTCTAAAAGAATAAAATAGAAAATTTAATACCTAATATTTTCATCATTTGGAAGTTTCATTTTTTGTTGTGATGCGGCGTTCTCCTTACTGACAAATACTTTTACTCGGTCTGAAAATTTCTATCTTCACCTTGGAGTGTACATAGCTTCTTTCTTAGTTATAAAATACCTCCTTCTTTATCCATTCAAGTAATCTAGTAGCCGCAATCGTCTTTTCCCACGACCTGGAAGTCCATATACGAGTCCTAGATGATTTCGTGGAGTAAACTATTTCTTCGTTGCAATTTGCCTTTGTAGTACTATAGTAGATTAATGAATAAGTAATTTAAAGTTAGCGAGTATTGGGAACTGCACGTGGCGGCACTATGTCGGGACCATATACTGTCCCTAATCCCCAGGGATGGTATTTCGGCACGTACGGATATGACCAGTGGAATTTATTTTTGCGAAAACCTTCCTTGCTTGTGCTATCCTACTCTTTATGGATAGCATCCCAAGTAGCAGAATTCCTTACCTTCTTTCCAAATATCCCTTCCCAATCAAACACCCTTTGTTATCCCAATGTTCCCATACTACACTCCATTACCTTGGTTTTCCTTCTTTTAATCCTCATATCGAACTCTTTCTTCAGAAACACGTTCATACCATTTATTATTGGTTCCAAGTCTTTTCTTGACTCCCCTAATACTAAAATATCATCGGCAAAGCGTAGAATTTTTCTTGCTTCTCCTTGCAGTATGATTCCTTTTCCATATTCCGTTTTAAGATTTTTCATCGCCTGTTCTATATATACGTTAAAAAGCATGGGTGACAAACTGCATCCTTGACTTAATCCTTTCTTGATTTCTGCTTTCCTTTCTTGATTTTCGATTCTAATTACTGCTGACTGCCTTCTGTAGAGGCTATGTACAAGACTTCTTTCTCGATATTTTTTCCTGGGCTCTTCAAAATATTTATTAGCTCTTCCCGTTCAGAATATCAAATGATTTTTCTAAATTTAAAAATGCCATGAATGTTGGCCGTTTTATTCTAATCCTGTCTTCTAAAATGATACGCTAAGTCAATATTGTTTCTCTTGTCCCTACATTGTTCTTAAAACCAAACTGATCTTCTCCTAACTTGCATTATATTTGACGTTCCATCCTCCAATATACTATTTTCGTTAATATTTTTCATGTCATGAGATAACAAACCGATTGTCATGCGCTGTTCGCATCTATCAGGCCGAGTCTCCTTCGGTATGGGTATAATAATGTTTTTACTAAAATTTTCTGGTATTCTTCATGTTTCGTAGATATTTCTGTTTGAGTAATGATATTCTTAGCCCTGCTATTGTCCCGGGAGTTTTTTTGACTGTTGAGATACTGGGAGTATATTTGAGGTTCGTATTGTGACTTTTTTGATGCTGCTTTAATCGTGTGTTGACCAAGAATTAAATAACGTATTGGGCAACGCCTGGCCCTCAGTTAATTTAATAAAAATTTGAGTGGTATATCAACCTCCTTTTGGATATTTATTAAATGTAAAAACCTTAGTTCAATTATTATTCAAAAGTAAATCGAACTTCAGTGGTAAGAAATTTGTAGCTGTTAATTTTGCTTATCATATTGAATGGTTGCTGGATATTATTAGTCCTGTCCTGTCGCGTTAAGTTAAACTTTATTTTAGATTTGATTTTTATTGTCTTTTATGTGATTCCCTTAAATACATAGGGATTAATAAACCACAATAAACCTAGTGAGTATCAAGAAGACGTTTCTATAAACAAATTAGCTAATAAGATGAGAAATTAGGAAAACTAAATAAATTTATTTATTCGTCCTAACTCTGGGACTTCTTCAGTTAATACATTTTTACCTAAATTAAAATACATAAAAGTGCTCCTTAATTCTCTTGAATTTGGATTCAAAGATCTGTATATAATGAATTATTAATATGCATAGACTACTCCTTTTAGGAATTTTACTGTTTACCAAGACTTAAATATTCTATTCATATCATATGACTTTTTTCTCTAGAAATGAAGTGCGTAATATTATGTTTAAACAGGGCCAGTTTATATTTCACATAAATTATGAATGCCTACTTTTTCCAGCCATTATTTCACGTAGTCAGTTTTGTGAGAAGTACAAGAATTTTCTTCTTGTACGACTCACACGCGGTGTCTACCGTGACATGCTATTTGAGAACAACAACCAATTTTCTCTTCAGCAAAACTACCGGAAACGATTGTAGTGGGTACTTTCAGCTTGGGAATTAGACCGTGTTGCAGCTATGAACATTTTTCATTTTCTGACAACATCGTGTCGGTTGTCTGTCCTGAACCTGATGTAATTTATGACGGGAACCTGCCTCTTCACATTCCCACTTTTAGTCACATTTAGAGTCGTCTACTTTAATTGCATCCAATTTGTAAGTAAAAATTCTTATTCTGAATAAAAGGGAATTTGTCATGTTTCAGTAAAAGCCGTACTTTGTTAAACTTCGTAACATTTGAGGGAATGTAATGAAATGAATACGAGGGTTTTACTGTTTAAAATAAATAATTATTGTACGAAAATGACAATTTATTTAACTTACAATATACTACAATTGAATCAATTCCATTGATGTGGTATCGACCCCAACCAAATCCTTTAACTTCATTATTAAACAATGAGCCCCTTTGTCATTTAGTTTTCTTCTTCATTTTCGCCACGGACAACAACAAGCATTCCACCTATTATCCAAAAGTACTCAGCCAAGTGAAAACTGCAATCTCTTAGTTTCCAACATATTATTCTTTAATGTCCACTCCTTACTGTCCACCCTTAATGCCCCCCTGCCTAGTGTTTACTGCTTAAGCCTTGATGATCGAATATATTTTTTTCTTGGTTTTGACTCATTTTCTCCAACTCCATCTTCCATGTTTTGATTTCTTTAGATGGCGGGGACCCGATCCTCTCCAATCAATTTATTTCGTCTTTAGTGGAGCCATTTACCCCACTCCACAGATATTATTGGGAAAACGCCATGTCTTTCCCGATTTCAAGTTCTTCGGAATCTCAATACGATCAGAAAACTCAGGCTACCGCCAACTTGTCTAGGTTTTATTACCTTATCTGTAACCCTCTTCAATTTCTCTCAATTCGAAAAGTAACAAACTGAATTATATAAAAAGTAGAATGCAATAATGAGTTATAAGGAACGAGTTGAATAAAGGAAGTTGTTTCCTGGTCTACCTGCAGATAAATCTTAGTGGCAAATCTAAGAACCGTACATAATATGTTCAGCGCCTTACGGAGGACGATTAACAAGATTGTTGTAGTATTTTACCTTATAATATGTTGGATTATAATTTAGTTTCCTTCAGCTTATTTTCAATTCATAGTCTCATCGAATGTAACGAAGTTAGTTGACAATATGAAGTCACACAGTTTTCATCCTTTTATTTTCATTTTCTGTTTATTTGTTTCAAAAATTAAATTTGTAAATGTATTTGGCGTTTTCTTTTTTACTAGTGGTGTACCTTGTTGCACTTGTTCCGGAGTTTACATTTGAATTTCCTCGGGAGAGAACGGACACTCTACATTGAATTTACTACTTTTGTGGACATGTTCATTTAGTTGATCGTGCGTGTTTTTCTGCGGTCCCTTGTTTTGGCGGAAGAATTGGCGCTACACTGCGGCTATTGTGTGAGTTATGTTCGTGTTTACCCTTTTCGGTCCGTCACGGGAAGGGAGGAAATAACCAACTGTCTGGCAGAGTTCCCAAATGCTCTGTTGTGCGTGTTGTTATTATCCACTCAGTGGCAGCCACAACGAATCTTCCGTTTCATTGCTGACCTAAATCTAACCGGGGCCTACTCAGGTCTGCTTTCTAGTGACACTAAATCGTTACCGAAATCGCAACGTCATGAAATTTAACTTTCAAAGTGGATGTGTGGCTCGTCAGTGAAACAAGCAGCGCTTGAAAAACAGGAGAAATGGATGGTGCACCTACGTGGCTATCATAAACGAGCACTAAGAGTGCCATTAGGAATTCTGGAGTCGAGTACATAAGAATGATAATGCTTTACGGCGCAAATGAGCTAACATAAAAGGATAAAATTCTTCGTCATGTCTCTCAAAAGGAATAAAGAAATATTATAACGGAACACTTATCCAGTGATCAATGATTCTTTGATTGATTATTAAAATATGAATATGTTATATAGCGGTTAAAAATGCTTAAAAAGATTAGTGAAAGTTTAGTTGATATAACTTCAGATTTATAAAAAGTACACGCTTTATCAGTTGACAAATGTAAACGACATGAGGAAATCGATTAAGAATTATTAATTAGGATTAACAGTCATTTATTTGCTGTCTTAAATAACTTGACGGTTATTTTAAAGGGGCAGTAATACGTCTCAAATGGTGAAATATATATGTTATTGTTGTACTCAGTTATTAGAATAGTCTGAGGCCACCTATTGCTAACCTATTCTGCACAAGCCTTTTCATTCATACATAACTACTACATCGCACATCCTTCATAATCTGCAAAGCGTATTCCGCCTTTGGCCTCCCACTTCTGTTCTTACCCCACACACTTCCCTCTAATGCTAATTGTACAAAACCCTCATTTTTCAAAACGTGGCCTGTTAATGTGTCCCTTCTCTTGGAAAAAAACCTCCATATTGCTCTCTCTTCTCTTATTCTGCTTGCAACTTCCTGGTTCGTTACTCTATCCATCAATATCATTTCTAACACTTCTATTCTCTTCCTTTCTGCAACTCCTACCTCCACGTTTCGCACCCATATAACGCCAAATTATATACAGGAACATTTTTAGTAAATGATTTCCTATATTCATACTTATATTAGCCGTAAGTAAATTCTTCTTTTCCGCGGAAGACTTTCTTCCATATACTACTCTACTCTTTGTCTACTATACTTCTACCATTCCTACTTATTATACTGCCCAAAATATTCCTTCTCAAACTAATACCCTTTGTTATTCCAGTGTTTCTAATAATAGACTAATAGACCATCACCTTTTCCTTTATTAATCCTCATGTTGTACTCTTTCTCTTCGTTTTCCAAGTCTTCTTTTAACTCCCCTAATACAACAATATTATATAAAAACATTAGGGCTCTTTTAAATTCTCCTTGGAGTTTTATTTACTTTCCATATTCATTTTTTTATCACCTGATTTAAACTGTAGAGGTTATGGATAACTTTTTTTATATTTTATTCCTGTCATCTACAGAAATCGTAATATATTTAATTGTAATAATTTTGGTTTATATAAGAAAACGAATTTTTTAGGTTAACCGGCTACTTGAGGGTGATTCTGAAAAAGGCAAATCCCTTTAAAAAGCATAGGTAGGGAATTGAAAAGGGGGGATGTGGAAAGTAGAGCAAGATAGCCAAGAGTTGACTAGGGCCCTCGGGCTGTAGTTTTAAGTGATGCAGGGAAAACTGCATCAGGTTGGTCGGGCATTGGGTAATATTCTCACGCCATTCCGAATGATGGGAGACGTGTCTGCTGTGGGGTCGCAGCATTCCCTTCTCCGTGTCTTAACAAGTTTTAGGAGGCAGTCAGCCGACTTACGCAATGGGATCAGTTAATAACTCTTACCGAATGCACAAGGTCTCGACCCCAGTGCTTAAACCTCTTAAATTAGGTGAAGTTTCCTCGGCATATGATAACTTAGAATAAAACCATATGAATATTAAAAGAAAATAGCTCGGTTTTAACTAATTGATCACAGATACGCACTAAAAATAGTTCGAATTTTTTTTTCTGTTTGGTTAACAGGCGATTCCCCTTTAATAGCGTAGGAAGGGAATTGAAAAGGGGGGATGCGGAAGGTAGAGCAAGGTAGCCAAGGGTTAATTAGGGCCCCCGGGCTATGGTTTAAGGATCCTACCCGGTGTTTCACCTAAAGAGATGCAGGGAAAACCCTAGAAAACCTGCACCAGGTAGGTCGGGCATTGGGTACTATTCTCACGCCCTTCCGAATGACGGGAGACGAGTTTCATTCCGTTGTAGTGAAATTTTTTGTGTTTAGTGCTAATCATCTCAAAGTAGGTTTCGGTTGATCATTAAAAGATCCTTCCCCCTTGCAGGACAAAAAAAACCGTCTCACGTCAATCAATGCTCTAAACTATTTTTTTTAAAAAAAACTTCATTTACACGTCGCATCGTCCGTGTTGATCATTAGAGACTGTCCCTCATGATATCGTAAACCAATCATCCGATTGCCTTGTAATTTTGGTGTAATGTAAGGCTGTGCCCAGAGAAGGTTTTTATCTATATTTTAAGATTTAGGTTTCTTCTGTCCCTCGTTTATGACCAAAAAAATCCTAGTGTAAAGATATATATGAATTTCAAAAGGATTATTTATAAATAACGTCAAGCAGATTGTCAAACGAGAGCGTGAAGTTATGGATAATTCATTTAAAATAGTTATTAAATCAACATTGTTGTTGCATTTACTGTTGATTAATTACAGATTTTGAATTCAGGTATGGGTAACAACTGAAACGCGTCAGATGTAGTTGTTGCAAACAGTTTGATCGTTACAAAGAGATGGAGATTACAAAAAGAAGTGCTCGGCTGTTTAGGCCGGCCTCTGATGAAATCCTTAATATAACCTTGCACTTGGATAAAAGCGTTCACGGTCAGATATCGATTTGCCCCCTCCGACTTTAATTAACACAACGTGGTTGTGTAGTTCCGGATCACGCTATTTCCAAACTGCCAATTCACCACTGGAATGAGTTTCTTAAATTAGCAGAAGCAACAGACGCTCTCTGACGAGTCTGAAATCTCTGTCTGCACAAAGGAAAGTGTTTCCTCGAGTTTACTTAGTTATTACTGACAGAGAGAAATTACACCTCGTCTGTTTCTTCTCGTAGAAAACTGTGAACGCCGACACTTCGAACCTCATTTATTTTACTTTACTATTTGTAACATCAAGTCTCTGAACGACATAATAAAGCCATAATTTAAAAAATATATGGAAATAATATATTATTGCGAAAATTATTCCTGTAAATGAAAACGCCTAAATTAAAACTCAGGTAAACGTAACTGGATTTCCTTACGTTTTAACGACGTTTTTATTACAAAGTAATTTGTATTTTTGAGAATCTAAGGAACGATTTGAAATGTAAGCTGTAGTTTAGTTTTTTGTGTGCATTAGGGCTTTGAATAAATGCAAGTAAAATATTAAATCATTTTCTACGAGGAAAATTTATCTTATTATATTTATTGTACTAAATATATTGTTATATGCAGGGAAATCTCCAATTTTACTGTATGAACACATGTTTTATTTTAAGATTTAGACTTATTGATCATTTATCATCTGTATGATAAAACAGGATTATAATTAAAAATCCTTGCCAAACGAATTATTTTCAAAAAATTCGATTAAAATATTGATATGAACTGTTTCACATAATTGCTACCATCATCTCGTGTGTTGTGTAATTCCATATTTTATGATATGTAATATTTAATTGCCTCAATAATTATTTTACGTACTGTATGTTTAATTTGTGTGAATTATTTAAATATTATTAGAAACGTAAAATGATTTAATTATTATTGTTATTTTGTATTTTTAGATAGCCTGGACATTATAATTTGTGCATCCAGATTTTTAGTTTTGCACACTTAAACTTCTATTGTAATGAATTTTTTTGTAACGACTTATCTAATTTCCTCTTTCAAGCTCTAACGGAATAAATCAAATCAGATTGATATAAAAATTGTCTAACAACTTAGATGGAAGTAATATACTAAATATTAGCAACCAGAAAAAATGAAAATATTTCCATGAATAAAAACATAATATCCCCGGGTTTGGATATTATAGTATTGATATTATACTTTATTTTAATTATATTGAAAAGGATAAGTTGAATTGGTTTTTAATTAAGTAGACCAATTATCTTAATCTGGATTTTTTATTCAGTAAATATCAAATATCTATATTTTGTAAGAATGATTGGCCTCCTTAATTAAAAATCAATTAAACCTTATAAAAACAGCATTATGTTAACATTGATTGGTTTTATTGTAGGACTTAGTATAAATCGTGCCTGTCATTCACCAAGTGTGACGATAGTAATTTACGTTAATTTCCGAGGGCACATATACATGACGGTATATATATATATATATATATATATATATATATATATATATATATATATACCTAACTCTGGTGACTTCACTCGAAACTGTCTCGAAGTATCATTTCTTACTTCCGTATTTGAATTTTTCCACAAGTCCGTATTAGCTTGAAGACAAAGTTTCGAACTATAAAAATTCGAAAACCACGAATTTAATCTAAAAATAGACTATATCTAAACAAAAGCCGATACAGGATACAATCTGTGACCTTTGAAATAGAAATTCTGGTAATTGCGTGTGTCGAAAAGTACAGGACAGTTGGCAGGCTTTACTTCAAAAAGACAGAATTCAGTTGATGAGGCTCAATATTGACGTGAGAAGAACTGTTTTTGCATTCACATATTTTACAGAGTTATCTTTATTTTATAGTAAAGCTACCGTCAGAATCTGAAGGACTTACAATTTATCGTCCCAGAATATCGGACCTTGTCCCAAAAATACGAGCAAAACTGGTCCTTATTCACTACACATTAACTATGCATATTTATTCAGCACATCAACTGATAAAATCGAAGAACAGGTGCACTTGAAAGTAGAATGGCCAGTTTAGGGCCAATTACGTGCAATTTCTTTGTGAGACGTGTCACATATGATCAACACTTATGAAAGTTACTGTGGAAGACTGGTTCTTATCAGAGTCAAATCTTTACGCTTCTGGTTGTTGTGATACATGTATTCTGTATCTGAATAGCAGATACCAAGAATGTACGGAAGCTCGTATTGAAAGAGGAGAATTCATTTTATTTTATCTCAGTCATATTTACTGCTGATTCATTGTCTTATTTTTTAACACGACGTTTCTCGAGACTTTATCCTTCACATTTTCATTAGACAGGAAATAATTTGACTCTTTAATCATTGGGTCAAATTGAGTGCGTTATATTTAAATACTCCTAATCACGCCACTTACCAATCATAATTAACTAGCATCTAGAGAGTCACTGCTCATCATAGCAACATCGACTTATTTCTTTAGGAAACTAATACGAGTCACTCTGGACAACTTGTCTCGCCTTTTGACACCGTACCAAGCGCGTTGCGCAAATTAACCCTATATGACTTCAAAAAGCATAAAATCGACTCAAGTATCCCGAATATATGATTCCGAGTATTATTCTGTCGTCATTTTTGGATGCTTCTCAAAGAAAGACAGTTAATGAACCAATACAGTCAATCACTGACTTGAATGATTCATTGCCAGTATCTTTCGGCCTGTACTTAGATACTTGTAATTACAGGATTGAAAAGATTACATGCAAGATCTTCTCAAAGTTACCTGTAACATAAAACTTCCATCGTTAAAAATACAAAATATAAAAATATAGAACTGTTTCTTGCTCTATTTGGGCTCCGACATACAATGCAACCATCTCATTGAATCTCCTTCCGTGAGTATTTGAGCCTATCTAAGATTTAGTAAAGAGTCTTACTGGACGGCAACAGTGCCACCGGGTAAAAAAATACAGAATTATTATTGATAAATAAAAAGACGACCAATAAGTCAGAAAATAAATTTATATGCTGACTTAATTGCCGTCTTTTTATTTATTGTAAATTTTAAGTCAGAAAACTATGTTCAGAACTATTATTATTTTCTTATATGATCACGCACCTTCAATAACTGTCATAAATCAGCATACAATATATGTAATCGACGTCAACTTCGGTCAATCTGAACAATTTAAAATAACCCTTTAACTTGGCGTTAACCGGCGTCTTGGTTAACGTCATAATACATCTCAGCGACCCCCAAAAGCTACATTCGTGGGCTATTTATTTTTCACGCGTCTTCACCTTCTCAATTTCCAAAATGATAAGGGCTTAAAATCGATTTATGTGTTACTGCTCATCGCAGAAACACCTAAGATAAGAATTTGACAAAAAAATATTACAATTTTGGTTGAAAATGGGATGAAAATGAGAATTTTATTCCAAATGGAAAGCCATTCCCAACATATATTGATTGAATACTGACATTGGCTTGTTTTATATTCCATTCCCTCCCTTATTCGTGTTGTACCCCACAGTGTTTGTCCTACACTGTTAAGTGTCCTAACGTTTGCCATGTATCTCTTAAACTATAGCCGTAGACACAACTCCTATTTTTAGAGATATATGTACTGGGGTCGAAGACCTTGGGCATAAGGCGAGAGTTGTCCGAAGATCCCATTGGATCAGTTGGCCAACTGCTTCCTAAAACTGTTGGAAACATGGTGAAGGAAATGCTGCGACCCCACAGGAAACTCGTCTCCCGTCATTGGAAGGGCGTGAGAATAGTTCCCAATGCCCGACCTACCTGTTTATTTACAATAAACAAAAAGACGACAATTAAGTCAGCATATAAATTTATTTTGGTCGTCTTTTTATTTATCAATAATAATTCTGTATTTTTTCACCCGGTGGCACTGTTGCCGTCCAGTAAGACTCTTTACTAAATCTTAGATAGGCTCAACTACTCACGGAAGGAGTTTCAATGCGATAGTTGAATTATATGTCGGAGCCCAAATAGAGCAAGAAACAGTTCTATATTTTTCTATTTTGTATTTTTAACGATGGAAATTTTATCATACAGGTAACTTTAAGAAGATCTTGCATGTAATCTTTTCAATCCTGTAATTACAAGTATCTAAGTACAGGCCGAAAGATACTGGCAATGAATCATTAAAGTCAGTGATTGACCGTATTGGTTCATTACCTGTCTTTCTTTGTGAAGCATCCAAAAAATTGTTTTCTAGGGTTTTCCCTGCATCTCTTTAGGTGAAACACCGAGTGCGATCCTGAAACTATAGCTGTAATCAACTCTTGACTACCTTTGCTCTACCTTCTGCATACTCCCTTTTCAATGCTCTTTCTCTGCTATTAAATAACAGTTTTGAGTGAAGGAATCACCCTCACGTAGGCTGTTAACCAAAAAGAAAAAAATATTAAGACTATTGTTGTTGAGTGGATTTAAGTAGGAACCTTATTATGTATTTCTGGAAAAATATTAATGGTGAACATTTTGAGGTTGAAATCGGTTAATATTAACTTCGCTACTTTCTCCGATGAGAGAATGAGTTGTTAAAATGCCATTCATATTTTCATGGTAGTGTTGACGGTGAACAATATTTGAGTAATAAAAAACCACATTGACAATGTTCTACTTTGTTAAGAAGCTGCGAGTAATCTTGAATATTAGTAAGAATTTAGATCCTAATATACGAGTCAAAAAATAATAATAGATCCTTGTTTGAATGCGTTGACCTACTTCGAGTGAACCTGAGTCAAGCAATAAATGATCTATGGCTTCTATTGTCGATTGATGTCAAGGAACGTGCCTTCAGAAGAGGCAGATTTCGGCTGCAATTGCAAAGATTTCGAAAGACATATCAACGTAAAACCTAAGAATAGCTTTGGCTTCTTGTTTCGTGCTCGGACTGACGCAGAGGAGGAAGGTGAGGCGAATGATAAAGTTGAAGGCGTGGAACGTGAGCAGAATTTCACACAACGGCCACGTGCGTGCCAAAACTGCATCTGCTAAGAGTGATCCAGCTAACCTTGGATTATAATGCTTTCAACAATTTCTTCCTATATAAACAAGCAAGAAACGAATGGACTCGTCAAGAAAACTCACAGTCCATGCAGCGTATTTGAGCGACTTAAATTTCGTTAACTTATAATTGTATAACTGTTAGAAGTGCCGAGACGATAAAAGAGGGTTCTTAATGATTAGATATTCTTTTTTAAAAATATAAACCCGTGAATAAAACGAGGCTTATACACTTATATTAAAAATTTAGAGAAACAAACTATGAGATCGATAAACTCCTATCTCAAATGTGGAAATAATTTTAGTTAAAAAATGTTTGTGATGTCGCTGAGTGTGGTATGGGAAACAGTGGAATAACAAAGGGTTTTAGATTGGGAAGGGACATTTTGACGAAAGTTAAGGAATTCTGCTACTAGGGAAGTGTAATAACTAGGGACGGTAGAAGTATAGTAGACATAAAGAGTAGGACAGCACAGGCAAGGAAGGCTTTCGCGAAAAAGAGGAATTTACTTACGGGCAATATAAGTGCGAATATTAGTAAATCGTTGCAAAAATGTTCGTATGGATCGTGGCGAAACGTGGACCATAGGAGTTGCGGAAAGAAAAAGAATAGAAGCCTTCGAAATGGTGCTATAGGAGAATGCTGAAAATCAGATGGGTGGATAGAATCACTAGCGAGGAAATTCTGAAGAGAATATGGGAAGAGCGAACAATATGAAGAACAAAGATCGCAGGTTTCCCGGATGTATTTGTTGCATTAGGAGCTCTTGGGCTTCCGACAGGGTGAGAGCAGGCATTGGCCACGACGTAAGCCCAAGAGCTCCTAATGCAATGTGGAGAACGTTGATCCAAAAAAGGAATAGATTAATTGGCCACATTTTGAGACATGAGGGTGTTGTAAAATTATCATTAGACGGAAATGTGTGGGGTAAGAACAGAAGAGGGAGGCGAAAGATGGAATACGCTAAGCAGATTAGGGAGGATGTGGTATGTGGTACTTATGCAAAAAATGAAAAGCTTGCGTAAGATAGGTTAGTATGGAGGGTTGCATCAGATCAGCCTTAGGACTAAATACCACAACAACAATATCTCACATTTGCCCAATTATATAATATATATAAGGAAAAATAAAGGAAATAAAAAATCATACGATTGGACAGGATTTTATTACGTACAGTTTGTCCAGTTGATAGTGTACATTCATTAAAAATGTAGTTATAATTAATGCAACTACGTTTGTAACGAAAAACGATGAACATGTAAAGTAAAAACAGTGTTGTTTTAAACGGTAATTACAAGAAAAAGAATGTTAATCAATTGATTTATATTGAAATTTTCCAATCAAATTTGAAATAATATCTGTTGCTCAGTGTTTGTAAACTAATTTTGGAATTAGCTTTCAAATGAAGTTGGCTTAACGATGACAAATCGTTTCAGTTAGATTTAAATTTTGGAAACAAGCTTTTAACTAATATTCATATACACTCTATGAAATTTTTACAAGAAATTTGAGGTGTTTACAATTACCTTAAAATTTTTAAATACATTAATAAAAGAGTAATTATAAATATTTTAATATTTCTAATAAAATGCAAATATTATAAACCTTTGTGGTGAAACCTTCGTGAATATACTTATTAAAAATAATACAAATCATCTGATGCAAATTATACTGTCTTATATTACGAAATAGATACTAATTATACCTTAATTATGCACTTAAGATACCGGGAATGTTCATGACTCCATTTTCTATCGGGAGTATTTTTACTTATAAAAAACAATTATATTTTTGATCACCTAAAGAAATATTTTTGACTCTGTTAAAGAACTGGGATTTTTAGACTCTCTTAAATTAGTGTGATTATTTAATGTTCCAGGAGAATTCTTAATTTCGTTAAGGCACTTAAAGTCACCAGGCTTGTTAATCTGAAGTAAATCCCCAATTGGTGTGTGGCCATCAAAGTGTCAATGGCGCAAAGACCTGTTGGTCTCGATGCCAGTTAAATCACGTGTTGACCAGTAAATTAGAATCGAATTTATTTATTTTATGGGTTAACTGGACTAAATGCCTGAGTAACAACGAAAACCCAAATAATTTGATCTAAATTTTATCAATCTTTAACAGTTTTTGACTTGATAACATAAATATTCAGAAAACCAGTTTACGGGAACGGAAAATTGTTTGCATTTCAATTTTATTCTAAAAAGGGCAAGAAAGAAATGAAGTCGTAAACAGGTAAACTGGGTAATTTGTTACGTCGTGATAGTAAACACGGATAATAATAGGCAACGTTGAAAGTCAACTTGCAGCGGAATGTTGAGACAAGCAAGAGTGGATAAACTGAAAGGTTTCTTCACCTTAGCTCCACCCAGCGGAAGAGAACTTTATGAGCAAATATTTCATATACACACGAGCATTAGTTAGGAGCGCCCCTGCATTCGGCTAGAACAATTCATCTTCCTTCTCCTCCAAGGGCACGGAACCGGTCGTAAGGCAGCCAGCCAGGTTTTATGTACTTGTTTGTCTCCCGTACTTATCGCTGCGCCTGCTTTACATACAAAGTAAAGAAAGAGAGAAAAAAAACCTCACGCTCAAGATGTAACCTTGAAGGGGTTGTCAAAAACCTTACCTGGATCTTCTCTGCCTCTCCCGCACCAGTCGTGCCTTACCTTACAGTCGGATCAGGTGAATCTTGGACACACTCGCCTCACATTGCTTAAATTATACAAAAGTATGGAATAATGGGGTACATTTTCAGGAATTAATCTGATATTACATACCTATAAACGATCATACCTGAAAACTTGAGACCGATGCACCGCCGTAGTAAATTTTCTAGCTAAATAAAGTCATTAAGAAGTAGGCTAATTTTCCATGAAATTCACATCACATCACAAGGTGTTCGCACAAGAATATTTAGGGTTAAATAACATATACGACTCAATCAGAGTAAAGGCAGAGTCTGAGTTATTCTATAAACATATAACCTTAGTAACCATTAATCAGGCCTACGTTCATGGCATTTGTAGATTCAGAAAAAGCCTTTGATATTGTAAACTGGAGCACACTATTCAGGATTTTTAACAGCACAGGAATAAAATATCGAGAAGGAAGGCTTATCCATAACCTCTACGGAAGGCATTCTATAGTGATAAGAATGTTATTGAAATTTTAGAGTCGCGTCAACCCTAAAGTTATTAGCGACTATATACAAAATTATAACCAGATACTAAATAAACACAATTGTCTTTCATAAAAGCTCACCCACTAGACTGGCAACAAAAAAAATACAGGTGAAACACAAAAAAACTAAAATTATTTATACACGAAATTTCTTCAACCAGTAAAGTTATTTTCAGAAATAGTAAAATATTCTTCATTGCTTCAGGTAACCAGTACAAGTCTTTTTTCTCCGAAGCCTGAACATACTTCCTCCTATCGTTTGCATGGAGTATTTCATACAAGAATTATAGATCCTCGACTACGTTCACGGACAGATTCATTTTTCAAAATTTAGAAAAATAACCGAATAATAATTTTACTCACCCTTAAGGGCAAGAAAAGAAAACTGAAATCAAGGAAGGAGTAAGACAAGGTTGCAGTCAGTCGCCCGTGCTGTTTAACTTATATATGGAACAGGGGATGCAGAACGTTAAAACGGAATATGGAAAAATAATCATACTGAAAGGAGAAGAAATAAAAAACCCACTATTTGCTGATGATATTGTACTGTCAGAAGACGACTTGGGAACCATAATAAATGGCAAGATCGTGGCCCTGGAGAAAGATTTCAATATGGATTAATAGAGGGAAACCCAAGGTGATGGAGTGTAGTATGGGAAATAGTGGAATAACAAAGGGTGTTAGATTGGGAAGGGATATTTTGAAGGACGTTAAGGAAATCTGCTATTTGGGCAGCATAATAACTAGGAATGGTAGAAGTATAGTAGTCATAAAGTGTAGAATAGCACAGGAAGGGTAGAATTTACCAAAAAAGAGGAATTTACTTACGGGTAATATGTGTGTGAATATTAGGAAATCATCAGTAAAATGGTTCGTATACAGTGTGGCGTTATATGGGTGCGAAAAGTGAACAATAGGAGTTGCGGAAATTTATAGACGCTTTTGAAATGTTGTGCCTTAGGAGAATCAGACGGATGGATAGAATCACTTAAGAGGAAGTTCAAAGCCGAGTAGGGAAGAGCTAACAATATGAAGGACGTTGACCAAGAGAAGGGATAGATTAATAGGCCACGTTTTGAAACTTGAGGGTCTTGCAAAATTTGTATTAGAGGGAAGTGTGTGGGGTTAGGGCCAAGGATGGAATACACTCTTAGGGATGATAAGCGATGAGGTAGTTATACGGAACGGGAAGGCTTGCGCAAGAGAGGTTAGCATCAGAATAGTATAAGGACTGAAACTACAACAACAATCGTGTTTTACTAAAACATATTTTACATTTTACGCTGAAAATTTAGAACATATTATAATTACTTAAATTTTGAAGTAACATTCTAACTATAAGTTCACCGTGTAAATAGTGAAAGACAATCAAAACCAAATGTATTTTTGTACTTCAAGTAATGTAAGGAATAAAAAACTCACAGATTCATCACAATAATTATCCCAATAAAATAAAATAATTCAGTTAAAAAATAAGGTATTGTAAATATTCCTTAATTCTGTGGTATCATTTTGCAAATTTAGCATCTGTTTCTATATCAAAATTATTTTCAATGATAAAAATTTAAACATTCCCCCAACCAATTCTTCCAATATGGATGTAATTGTTGTTGTTTTTGTAATATTTTATCCGAAAGTCATATATTCTCCACTTAAATTTCAAGTATATTGTTCTAAAATGCACTGTTCTACAAAACAAAAAAGGATATAAACTGACACAATATAAATATAGCAATTACATAATTTCGTTAAACCATACGGGCTTTCTTATAAATTCTAAAAGAAAGAAAACTACCTGCTGCTGAACTCTGACTCCTTTTCCATCAGTAAGTCTGCTCCAAAAGATTCGGAAATATTTTTGCGACTCTTTCTAGGACTGTTAATTGTCTGCAAACTCCTATTTGATGACAGCAGACATTTTTTTAAACAAAATGCGTGAATCAATTATGACCAATTGAAGAACTCGATAAGAATGATTGCGAAGACTAACAGGAACAGAAAATGAATTTGCAAGCATAATTCAATCTAAAGTAGAATTTCAGGAACGCGATAAATAAGATTTAAATAAATGGATGGGAAATGATAGGGTTTCAAACTTTATAAGAAGATGAAATAATAGGATGTGTGCAAGGGAAGTAAAGTAACGAAAGTGAAATGGACGAAGATAAAGGTGACTGTTTCTAAAATAAGGGTCCATCGCGTGAAGAAGTTTTTTCGCTTTAGAAACGGCGATAATGTTGTTTGAACGCTTAAGATCTTGGAGATCTCGCCGCTAAAAAAACAGGTTCTATGACGGAACAACGGAAACACAAGGAGTTTTTCATGTCATTAAGTAGGGTGTAAATTATATTAAGTATTCAACAGTATTTGGAAGCTTTTTGGTAAAATATAGGTAATGTAAAATGTTATAGCTTCGTTTATCCGATCAATCGAAGATACAAACATTAGATGTTCTAAAATATTTCGGATAATAGATGTTATAGTGTACCAACAAAAGATAATATATACGATTATTGTTATTTCACAAGCTAATCAGCCAACAAAGATTAGCTTTGATTTTATTGGAAACGAAAATAAAACATGCAAAGTGCATTTAAAGATAGTTACAAAACAGTCTCTAAAACAGATCAACGAATTCTATAATATTTAAATTAAAAAGTTACATTTCAATTGCTTTATCGCTCTAGTTATTTAACATTGCTGTTTTTATTTTATACTAATTACTTTTATGTTAGTCATTATATGAGAGTGGGATTCAGGATGCGATTTAGTTGTGAAATTATTAACAATTGAATTCAAAGGTATATTTATTGAACAGCTTGTATTTAAGTGCAACATGTTTTCAAATGTGGATTTTTATCATGTGAATAGAAATTCAGAATATCAAAAAGGAGAATAATTTTGTAGGCATAAGCATGAAGGCACGGGAAAAATAAAGGAATCTACTGTTGTTGAAGTAAGTGTTAAAAGCTATCTAAGAAAGAAGATCCTCACGATTAAATAATTTTGAATTGTACTATTGGTATGTTTTTATGAAGGGCCTTCATCTCCAACTCGTTATCGTCCATTTCAGCGTCGGATGGACTTCTTTCGTTCCTGGCTCCATTACCAAGACAAGTTTGGTCGGTAGGCGAAGCAAACTAATGCATGACGTCATGCAATCGGCTTGCAGTAGCAAATCTTCCAATTATCTGTGGCGCAGTCAATTACCCAGTTTGATGCCCGACAGGTTGCTCGGCTCATGGAACACGACTCACTTCTAAGTGGAACAATGCCAGAGAGGTCCGTCTCTTGTTAACACCTCGTGGAACTAACCTGTCCCATCGAGACTAAGCACAGTCCGGTCATACAGTACAAACACAACGGTTCCTCACTGGAACAAGGACAATCGAACGTAATGGTGTTACAGTCAAGAAGACATAAACCCATCATTCAATTAAATCACATATTTCCAATTTAAAATACAAAACAAATGTACTAGAAAGGTGTTAATGTTTAAAACTAACATTAGTTATTTCCTATGCTTTGATTACTTTTTTACAATTTAAATTAATTTCTAAATTTTGTTCTGAAAATATAAAACTGCGACAAGGCAAAAATGATTATAAGTTTCTCACTCTTCTTCGTCTGCACAGGAACTATTCTGTATGATGCCTCTTTCTTCTCTGGCATCGATCTCGTTTGCTTAGAAATTATATTCCCAGCTTTGGCTTACCGTTATGAATTAAATAAGCTGAGCTTCTTAGCTTAGACTAGAATTTAATTGTAGTCTTCAATTAACTCCATGAAAATTTCCATTCATGTACCTAAACGACTTTTTGATCAGATTTCTAAATGCGCACCCCGTCCCTCTGATATGCAGATTCATTGCCTATTTGTGCCTTGTTGCGTCTGTCCTGAAGTTTATTTGCAATATTATAAATTACTAGCTGGGAACCCGGCGTTGCCCGTGTATTTATTTATATTATCCCAGTACATTATTTAATTCTAGGTGAACACATGATTCAACCGGCATCGAAAACGTCATAATATGAAACTCAAATATACTCCCAGTATCTCGAGAGATTCAAAAATACTCGCGGTAAAATAAAAGGGCTAAACTAGTATCAGTACTCTAACATCCCCATTTGAAGGATGAATTTTTACTTAAATAGTATATTAAAAGTCATAATGTAACACAGCGACTCGCATAACACCGGTTTCGACACCAAACTTTCCTTGTTATTTTCATATGACTGATTTCAACCCTCATATGCTGCAAGGTGTTGAAATTATACACAAATATTGTCGGAGAAGCACTATAAATGTTATTGGCCTCAAGATTCTTTTTCAGCTCACATATGAGCCTTCATTACATATGAAAGTTCCACCCCTTCCCCCTAGGGGTGGTAGCCGTGTCTTATCTCCAAAGTATTTGGTTTTGGGTCGCGAGGAATATGGAAACAAAATTTTGTCAAAATTTTCCACTCTTTAAATATATTAAGCAGAAGTGTGTTTTACTCCGTCCAATGCCCCTGTCAGGGGATGAGGTGCAATTTCATTCGCATTCAAAATGTCAGAATCAATACTCTGATAGAACCTATTTCGATACCGTAACTTCACTTTTTTATTTTCATTTTCATATGACGCTCCCTGCAGCCCCACGATAAATAGGGTTGAAATTATATCCAAAACAATTAACCAAAAATGCTATCAAATTAAGGAAATATCGGAAAATTATGTATTTTTAAGAATTACCACCTCTCCGCCCCCGCCCCAAATGGCTGTAGTTGTGTATTATCCTAATTGTGTTGTTTGGATCGCCAAGAACCCCTGTTCAAAATTTGGTCGAAATTGTTCCATCCGTTAAATATAGTTTGCGGAAGTCTGTTTTACCCCCTTCCAACCCCTCTTAGAGGATGATCTGTAATTTTAAATTGTATTTTTTTATGTCAGAATTAAACTCAGTGGCTCACATTACAGCTGTTTAGAGCCAAATCTCGATTGTTTTCTGGTTATTTTTATGTGATGCCACTCCACTTCCACCTCTAAGAAAACTCCCCTTTGATTATGTATGGGATTGAAATTATCCTGCTATTGATCCAAGAATGCATTCATATTATAAAAATATTGGCCGATTTTGCTTATTTAAAATTTTCCACCCCTCCACCCCCGCACCTAGGGGTAATAGCCGAGTCTTACCCCGACTGATATATACCACGTGTTAGTCTATCAAAACTTACCAAAAATCGATACAGCGCGGGGTAATGTGGAGGGGGAAATGAAAGGTCGTCCAGGAGGGGGAGATAGGCAACCCACATTCACTTTGGAAATTCAAACCAGCAGAAAGAAAAAGTAGTCTTCTCGTAGTTGAGTTTTCTGAAATTTTCGAATTTTCTGCGCAATTTTCTTAATTTTTCTTTCCGTAAGAACCTCGTACATATAGATAAAAGATAAATGATATCGGTAAAGTCGTTCTCAAGTTAGGGCGTGACCAAGGGGAATAGGGATTCATTTTTATATATAAAGATTATATTAAAATTGCCTCTTTACAAAGTTTTTAATATTAACATTAAAATATACACAAGAAATAATTTGTTTTCACATGTGAAACACATATTGGCATATCGACTGGAGAAGACAACCCTATTTTCAAGCTATGATTTATTACCAATGTTCCTAAAATTTATTACTGTAGCATATCACACTGAAAACGTTTCCAGTATTTCACCAGGCATATCTACTAAGAAACCAACGTGAAAACTGTACTATAAAACGTGGAAACGACCTTAAGTTTTTTCTTTTGCAATCTTTAGTTTAAACTGTTGACACGCGACGGAAATTGTAAGTTGAATATCTGGTGTCATTTGTGGATGGTCCTTAGCAGCTCAATTTCGTGTCCTGCTCTTAGATGAGCAATGTCCTGTGGGAAGCGGTACTGTGATCGAATAGTTACCGTGGTCTGCAGCCACGTCAGTAACGGTTCAGTTTTTGTATATTTTTTCAAAACTCTCCAAAACTGGGGGTAGGTTTGGAAAGCCAGGAAGCTTGTGAAACGTAAGCGGTTTTTAGTTCCAGTAACGTTTGTAGATTTATTTTGATTGGACACCGTTGTAGGATCCAGGAAGCAGCCACCTCCGCCATATGTTCCTGGGTTCAGTCGATGCTGGGAATGCTACACGTCGAGATCGCTTGAGCTACAAATTAAGCTCTCTCCGTCTCTTTTACGGTCGTGTGATAGTCTACGCCGTGTCTGTGAGATTTAAATTTAAAACCCAATGACCAGAGTCCTCATCGAGGACGATCGAAATAAATCGCATTTTGTCCAAATAAATAGATAAAATTCTCGAACTTTTTCTAATGTTGAAATAATCTATATTTAATTTAGAATGTATGAGGGTGTGAATATCATAGGAACAAACAACGATTGAAGTGTCGTGTGGGTGAGCATGGCTGTATTTGTAAAAACAATCTTTTTAAATTAAATTATATTAATATTTTGAACACCACAATCGGTCAATGCGATGACTCCTGAGAGTCTCATGCTCTGTCATTTACTCACGTGTCTTGGAAGGACATTTATCAGCTCCCCATTTGTATCTCGCTAATTTGAAATACGAAACAGTGTTTTATTTATAGGTAACGAAATTAACATCCGAGGCAGCAGATAGGCGTTACAGTACGCAAAGTCCGAACAGTTTACTTTCTAAATATATTTTAATTTCACAAGAAACTGATATATTAAAGATATACGTTGAAGGCATTAAATGAAAACTAATTTAGAAACCGTTTTCATATTAACGCGTTCTTCACCATCATAGCAATCCTCATAGAGTCTGAACAACGAATACCAAAGTCCTCTTTTTCATTGGGCTTTACCAATCGAGTTTTTGCAATGTGAAAGTGTCTTTTATGGGGAAGGCACGTGAAGAACGCGTCTGCGGTATTCATTCATCAGCACTTTCACCTCAAAGACATAATTTCTCACTTGCAAAACAGCTGAAACTCCTTTGCCTTTTAACTGAATGTCTACAGACGATTACTTAAGAATCTCTTAGAACTTCCATACTACGGTGGGAAGTAAATGTTTATTGCATACGTTAATTGTAAAGTAGATATCACTAAACCAATATACCAAAAATGAACTACGAAAATACGTGATTGTATAAATATCATAAATGTGTTTCCATTTTTAAAATATCAGCAGTGATTATCACAACAAGTTAACTTGCAGAATATAACAAATTACTTCCATTACGATCGGTATTTTAGGATTCATTGTAAGAAGTACATAGACGACGGTGTTGAAGGCAGTAATATTTTGAAAGCTTTCTTTTTTTACAGTAAATGATAAGTTGTTGGAACTCATGAAACCGGTCGGAAGGCCTGTATGAATCACCAAAAGAAGTATCACTATTTCTCATCTTTTTAAAGCAGCTTCCTGCCGTAAGAACCTGTCAAGCCAGTTGATGTCATTAAGGCAACCGAGATTTTTGTACCTGTTAGTTTAATGGATGGCTTCCGCTGTTAATTGTACATTACTGCTGAGTTGTTTTTCAAGATAAATGGCGCTGAATACGTGTTAAATCACTATTACCTCTGGTCTAAGTTTAGCATTGTCAACTACTCATTTAATGGTTTGCTTTCTTCATATTCATGATTATATCGTCATTTACTTTCTACTAATGATGCCCTTGTCTGCTTCTGAAATTAATTTTACCTCTAAATTCGTAATTGCTACATTAGTTATCAGAGGGTGTTAATAATTTTTTTATGAAACATTCAGAGACAATGACTTTAGTTTGAATTACGAATATTTATTAAGGTATTTTGATTTCTAACAGAACTACATCCCTGTATCTAGAATGAATTCAATTTCCTTATGTAAACGATCGATGTGGTGGTTCATTTCTACTTACGATAAATTTAAAAAAAATTATGAAGGTACACACACACACAAACAATCCTGAATATCTATTTCTATACTTCACAATGAATCAATTGGTATATGTGGGCTTCCGTCCAGTATAGTGAAACGACAATGAGTTGTGATTGGACTGTGCACAACTTCAACTACTTTAACAGTATGTGATATGTGTTGAAAAATTACTGTAAACGTAGGTTATTCTCAAAAACATTTCTGTGAATCTATACTTTCAAAACGACGTGCCTTTTTCGTTGAAACCACAATATGCATAATTTATAGATTACACTGAGTGGCCAAATTATTATGACCACCAACTCAATAAAGTGTTTGACCACCTTTTGCTCTTAATACTGCTTGAATTCTTCTGGACATGGATTCTATCAGATATTGGTAGGTGGTACGGGACCATATCTGATTAACTGCACTTTCCAATTCCTTATGATTTGATGGTACGGCATCCAACTGCCCGATGGCCCGTTCGATCTCATCCCATAAATTCTCAATTGGATTGAGATCTTCTGATTGGTGATTGAGTATGCTAACGAAGCAAGGTAAAGTCTCCGTGGCTCTTCGAACCATCTGAGGACAATGCCAGCTTAATGACAAGGAGCATTATCCTGCTGCAAGTATCCATCCACCATTAACATAACAGGATGTACTTGATCTGCGATAATGCCCAAATAACCTTGGGCATTCAGACGTTGTTCATTCAGAGACGTTCACAGTTAGCCTTTGATTAAGATTTTGCGCTATTTGACACACCGGAAAACTCTGACAAGTCTCGTTTCACATGGAGTATTGAGTAGCTTGTGACGACTACAAGCCTGACGTTGAGACCAGGTTCTTTGCTTGGTAGTCCACTCTCTGCAATAATTTACAACTGTTTTTCTCGAACACTTCACAGGAGCAGCCGTTTTGCTGATAATGTAAATATCTATCCAGTTATTTGGAGCATTGCTTTTATAATTTACAATGCAGATTTTTATGTTGCTTTTCTACCCCCAATTAAAAATACAAATACCCCGGATTAAGGTTTTATTTGACGTTTCATTTTGATATCCAATATATAACATCCATTAAATCATTAATTTTATTTTTTTATGCTCTGAGTATGAATAAATTTGAGATATAAAGTGGGATTTAAACACGTATAAAAGGGTTAATAATATGAAGTTTTCATTAAAGAGCGGAGCTCGATATTACAGGGTTAATGATCTGCAGTTGCTTAATTATACGAGACATCCACACGCAGCGTTGAAGCCCCTGAAATGCAGCGAGTTGCATTGTGCAGTTAACTTTCACTTATCACAGATGCAAAGCCCTGTCTTTTACTTCCCTATCACTGAGACAAGATTAGTATTTATCTGAGTAGTTCACTGCACTCTAATCAGAAGTCAGTTGGACTTGCGGCTGCAACGATATATTTGCCGACGTGCTTTTTAGAGCTCGTAAAGACAAAGATAAAAGCAGAGTGCTGCGAACATTTTCAAGATTTTGATAGCGCTTAATTATTTAAGATATGTGATTCATACTTCAGACTTGCTCAACTTTATTACGTATAAGTTATGTAATAATTAACTTTCTTTTAATTTAGAACTTAAAATACCAATCGTCTTGAAATATGTTGTATTTGCAAACTTCTACTTCACAGTGTTCGGAAAAGTGTATAAATGTGTTCAAAAAGTAGATATAACTTGAAGAACCGAAATGTCCGATAGTTAGAAACTGTACAATGTATTTAAACACCACTCAAAAAAAAGAATTATGCGCTCAATAATTCAGTTGTTAATTAGAATAAAAAATAATGCACGTAAGTTTCCTTAATACATACGTAACACGCAATTTTACTGAGTAACTAAGTTGTTACAAAATGGCCGTCGAATTCTGAAAACACGTTATCTGTTTCTTAGTAAATGACGTTACTATTTGAGAATATCGTTAGTATTATTTCACGCACCCTTCTGGACATGATTGAACTCAGGTTTGTTAAGTCATTGGATTCAGCGAGATTCAACCAGATCTGTCACATATTGAAAGTTGAGAATAATACTGCCACATGTCTGACATTTTAGTGAAGTTTTGATTAGATGCTTAAGCGTGACGTTTAACCGTTTTTTAGAAAAAATAATAATGTGAAATCCGAACATTACTCATTTACTACTGATCGATATTTGACAGAATCACATCACGTAATGAATCCTAAATACTTGAGATAGTTCCAGTTATGAAACTGACGATAGAATAAAACGAATGAAATTTTAGAAGTAGCTATGGATATTTTGGTTTATTAAAAATAAATACTTGAAAGAAAAATTATCATTGTCGAGGGTATTCACTACTAAGTAGTGACTAAAGAAGACGGGCAAAACGTGGAATGTAATGCGTAACTACTCTACATTTTCTTAAAATTATATTTTACTTTAGCTGAGTAAATATTTCAGAAATAAATATGCCTACTAATATTTGCACCTTATAATTTTTCAAAACTCACAATAGATTGAAATTATTCAAAATTTCAATATTTGGTACGTAAATTATTGATCCAGATAATAATTTCCCGATTTTATTGTGGCATCCTCGCCTCATGCACACTCACAAAATTATTTATTGAGTGTAGATACCAACTTTGAATTTTCTATCAAGATGCAGAGAATACTTAGGTTCATTAAGTACCACCTAAAGTAGTTTCAAATTAACTATTCATTTAATGGAAAATTGAATCTCTAATAGTAGTTAGTTAGTACTTAATGAGTGTATTAACATATAAAAAATTTATTTTACAAATAAAACACGCCAGATTTTTTCCCTACATTTAAACGTTACAGGGGTAAAATAATAAAAGGGACTTAAAATTTTTGCAAAACTGTTAAATACCTAACGTATTTAAAATGATATAATATTGAAACGGAATTGAAACATTTTAAGAGTCTAAACAATGGCTTACATTGAATTTTGCAAACCTATTTTTCTCATTAATTATTACATTAATTTACAAATTGTCATCTATAAATTTCATTTATTCGAAACGAGTTAAAAATTATATACCATCCATGTTGTAGTGGTATTCAGTTCTAAGACTGGTCTGATGCAACCTATCAACCACAAGCCTTTCCATTTGTTAATAACTATCACAAAGAACATCGACCCTAATATGTTCAGCGTATTCCATCCTTGGCCTCTCTATTCTGTTCTTACCCCACACACTTCCCTCTAATGCTAATTTTACAGGACCCTCGTGTCTTAAAACGTGGCCTATTAATTTATCCCTTCTCATGGTCAACGTCCTCAAAATTGATCGGTTTTCCACTATTCTGTTTAGAACTTCCTCCTTAGTGATTCAATTCACTCATCTGATTTTCAGCATTCGCCTATAGCTCCACATTTCAAAGACTTCTGTTCTTTTTCTTTCCCCAATTCCTATCGTCCACGTTTCGCACCCATATAATGCTACGCTCCATACGAATATTTTTAGCAACGATTTCGTAATATTCACCATTATATTAACCGCAAGTAAATCCCTATTTTTCGCGAAACCCTTCTTTGCCTATGCTGTCCAATCTTTATGTATACTATATTTCTACCATTCCTAGTTATTACGCTTCCCAAGTAGCAGAATTCCTTAACTTCCGTCAAAATATCCCTTCTCAATCTAACAGCCTTTGTTATTCCACTGTTTCTCAAACTGCACTCCATTACCTTGGTTTTCTCTCTATTAATCGTCATATTGAACTCTTTCTCCAGGACTCCGTTCATGCCATTTATTATGGTTTCCACGTCTTCTTCTGATTCCCTTAATACTACAATATCGTCGGCAAAGCGTAAGGTTTTTATTCATTCTCCTTGCATTATGATTCCTTTTCCATATTCCGTTTTAACATTATTCACCGCCTGTTCTATATATAAGTCAAACAGCATGGGCGACAGACTGCATCCTTGTCTTACTTCTTTCTTGATTGCAACCTTCTTTTCTTGATCTTCTATTTTAATTACTGCTGCCTGTCTTCTGTACAGGTTATGTACAAGTTTCCTTTCTCGATATTTTATTCCAGTGCACTTTGAAATCCTTAATAGTGTGTTCCAGCCGTCTCTATGAGTAAGTTATTGTTATTAAACAACTTTCTATATTTAAGAACAATGATGTTAAGGTAGTAGACTCTTCTTGTTTAACAATTTTTGTAAAATTATGAAAAACAAAAATTACTTCATAAATGTATAAAACGTAAGTCTGTTCTATTACTTACTTATTGTAATATCAACATAACTGAAAACAACGAATTCATATTTTTGATGAAATTGGAAAAATGCACAATTTAAGCAATCGTAAATGGTATACCAATTAATAATACTTAGAAAATTTAAAGAAGAATTGAATCATACATTATTACGATTTAAAAACTGCCAGTACGAATACATATTTCCCCACCTATTGTTGTAATAACTCGTTTGCTTGACGTAGTGGCTACGCGAACCAGAGATAGAAACTGTGGATTTCTTTAGAAAGATATACTTTGTATTGGAGTGTGATCGCTGGGCGTAGTGAGGCTAACGGCGAATTTAATTGATGGTAACATTTACATTTCAGAAAGGATTTTTACCACTGAACAACTTGTATTGATTGTAATCACGATTTATTCAGGAATAAAATCTTTTCGTAAATGAATACATCATTAGTGATCATGGTACATAGCAAATATAATAGTGACCGCTGGCGCTCTTGGGAAATTTCTTGCCTATCAGCTACAAGATTGTATGAGCATTTATATCAGTAGTAAGTAATAAGAAAAACAATTATCATATTTGAAAACTCAAATGCACAATTTAGGCAATCGTAAATGGTATATCAATTAATAATACTTCGAAAATTTAAAGAAGAATTGAATCATACATTATTACGATTTAAAAACTGCCAGTTCGAATACATTTGTGAGTGCATTTAGTTAAAATTTAAGTTGCTTTATTAATAATCATTCATATAATGCGGGTCATTGAATCAGTTATCTGCTTTCATATCTTCCTGTCTCAGTACTTATGTTATCCAAAATTAAAAATGATTTCAGTTGTATCTTCTGTCGTATTGTTTCCCTTCTAGTACTATTAGTAGCGCTTGATGCTTTATTTTATATTTATCTTTATTGTTTTTGATATTTTGCAAGTTGTTTTTAAAAAATTTCCTGTTAGCGAAAACATATTATTAGCTATCTCCAAACTTTTATAGTGTATTTCCAAACATACAAGTATCTTTTGAGGAATTCTCACTCTTTATAGTCTAATAAATACCTGATTTCTGGGATATTCATTCACCTCTAGCTTATTAGACACTTAAATTATATAAATGCAAGTAATATTATTTACAGATATTAAAATTCAACACTTATAAAACAGTTTATTATTAACTGACTATAAAATTAATTAACTTCAAAACGTTATTAAAACTAACATTAATAATTGAATTTCGGAATACTTAGATGTATTCCCAGGGGGGACAACAGAACGTCTTAATTATTTAATTCTATATTAATAATAAGTTCTTTTAAAACAAATTTACATTAATCTTACAATGTTCCTATTTTCAATATTTATACCGGCAATGCTTTCTTAATTAAAAATACAAATATATTTACATAAAAATTATACAAATTAAATTATTAAAACTGACAATTCTCTAATTCTCAAGGTCGTATATTGTGAGCCTTCTCATAGATCAGAATATAATCATACAAAATCTACTCGGACGTGGCAGTATAGGAGATCAGCAAAAAGGGTTACAGCTGTTATTTACCGTGTCAGCTTAGGGAATATTCCAGATCCTTCCTCGTATCAATTTCCTCCTCAGAGTCATCGCCGCTATTTGTTCCTGGTTCAGGACAATTTCTGATAAACCTCCTACTCTTGGACAACCTTTCCAAAACTGCCGATCATCTGTCCAGCAATCTCTCTGCCAAAATTACAATCATATGTCCAGAAATCTCTCTCGACATCTCTTTCAAATCTCTCCCGTCTTCCCGCTCTCGAAAAGTCTCTCCAAAATTTCTCTGCATGCCTTTTTAAAATCTCTTCCCCACTTCTTTAATTTATATCACCAAGGTGGCACGGATGGATATTGACCTATAGCATCTATGGTTAAACTTGGGGAAATACACCAGCCGATGCCGCCAAATATCACCAAAATTGGGAAACATCCCAGGCTCGACGTGAAGTCTGGGTTTTATTGACCCTGGCTCAAATGCTGTCTCCTCTTTTGACTCCACAGATGTGTTTGACCGTTACACATGGAACAATAATGAAAAGTCTGTAGTTCTTAATAAACTGTTCTTGTTACTTCTTTATAGTGATCAGAACTGCGTCTTACCGGAAACTGAAATCTTGAATGATAAAACTGTAGATGTGTAAAATGGATAAATACATTTTATTCTGATGTACGTCCACACTTATGACTATAGCTGTGTCAGCGGGCTCTTAAATATAATTGAAACAATCAGCAATCATTTTAAAGACCCCAAAATGTATGGCTTTGTCACAAATTTGAGTTGTAATATTTTATTAGGTCCATTTCGTCCTTTTCTCCCTTTTAATTCTCCAAATTTATTGAATCTTTTTTGATGGTTTAGTGGACTGTGAGATTATATTTAAGCGAGTCTGTGGTTTTTGGTTTAAATCTGATTAGATAGGAGTATGTTTTATAAGTATTTCTTCCGAAACCATACGCCAATTTTGGGAAATAACAGACATTTGCAAACGATTTTTCTTTATCATGTTACAATATTCTTTTTGTATTGTTCTTCAAAAATGACTGAACAGATGAAAAACTAAAACTGAGAAATTTATCACTGTAAATACCTGTTTTTGTTTTTCTATCCAATAACCCAACCTACCTGATGCAGGTTTTCGTTCGGGTACGATCCTTAAACCATAGCCCGAGGACCCTATTAAACTCTTGGCTGCTTTCATCTAGCTTCCGTATACCCTTCAATGCCCTACCTATACTTATCAAAGGAAGTTTCCAGTTTCAGGATCACCCTCTGGTAGCTCGTAACGCTCCCCCCTCCCCACTCTTTCCAACAAAAAATAGATATCTTTCCTTTTGAATTTCCGTCCTATGCTATTAAATGGGAGTTGCCAGTTTCTAAATCTTTCTCAGGCATCCTGTTACCCTTTTTCCAATTCCCTTCCTAAGCTATTAAACTGGAGGGACTTGTTTATGGATCACCCTCACGTAACTTGTTACTCTTCCCGCACCCCAAAAGCACATATATAGGATATGGTTTTTAAAAGGAAAGTAGATTCATGCTCCCCAAAAATGAAACTATTTTTATTAATAATATTATATTTGTTATTTATTTTTCCTTCGTAGGTTTTATCATTTGTTTTAACGCGTTTTCCTTCTCCACTGCTAGTTCTCGTTTGAATTCGGAATTGATGCTGGAATTATCTAACTCATAATGACACTAGTTAAATAAATAAATACATTTTTAGAACCGAATCTGTATTAAAAATTTATCCACCTGAAACGTACTATGAAACTACATCGGCGTTTCTTTAGTTTACGCCTGGTATTATCAGCAAAATTATTTACGTCGTAGCATTATTATTCATTAAGTCACGACTCGCAGATGTATGAAACTGCTTAATAGATTAACAATTTTGCCGTAAGCGTTTACGAGTTAGTAATTTGGTTTTCAAATTGTCGGCTTCACCTGTGCTTTGCATATTTTAGTTACGCCTACAGTGTTCAGTTTTCCTACACGACACTTCCCGCTTAACACGCACGTTACGCGTTTAGCTTACTACGGCGGCAAATCACTGCACGTTTCCTTTCTTAGATATCGAGCATACTGTTTCATGAACACAGTCAACATCCATTTATATACTCAGATAATCTTCTGTAATTTTTTATTCACAAAGAACGGATAAGAATTACTATTTCTCCAACCAATAAATCAAGAATTTATAATTTACTGATACGGGAGTGTTATAACAAAAACTTTTCGTGTATTAATGAAGCATTTACTGATTAAGAATGAAAATTGTTTCTCTTTATTTGTGGGTTTGCATTAACTGGACCTCTTTAAGACATATTTGACATCCGACGTTTTGGATTCGAATAAATATTTGAATATTTCCTCCATCTGACTTTGAATCAGCTATATGTATTTTTCAACATTTTAAAAATGAACCGGCAACCTTGTTACATATATTTAAGTAAGAAAAATTAACACTGCATATCGATGCTCTTTCGGAACCTCGTCAGATGGAATAGTTCGAAAAAAAATCTTAATTTCACTTTTACAAGCCTAAAAAGTATAAAGAATTTTTTAGTTTATGTATGCTAATTTTTATTAAAATAGTTTTGACAATTTGACTGGTTTATTCATTTAAATTATAGTAAAGTCACATAAACATAACACTTAATTTTTTCTGCTTTTATCTGTCCGATGTTTATTCTACAAAACAAATATTAGTGGTACGGTCTATGGACTCACAACTTTCTGACTCATAGCCTAACAGTGTTTTTTTATATATTTAGGTGAGTTACTCCATTTCAATATCCACATAAAAAATTCTAGTGTTTCATTAAGTTGTATTTTTCAACTGCCTCAAGACCTATTCATGCAGCTTTGAAAGCTGAACTCGTTGTTTCATAAAACAATAAAGGGCTACGGAAGTGTATATTCATTACCTTCAACGTGATATTATACGGAATGAACGCTATAGGAAAACTTGTATACAACTAAATAAAATGACCAATACGCAAACAAACCAAGTTTTTATTTAATTCCTTTAAAAGTTTCATTTTCAAATTTGGGACTTCATCAGAATATTAAATTTTAAAGTGTGCAGTTAAACACAAGTTTAGACGAAAATAGAGGTCCCAATATGTATAAAAAATTTGTCCCGGGATGAATCCCACATCGAAAACAATATAAATAATTAAAATAATGTATATATATATATTTCTATTACTTTAAAAAGTAATGTTTTTTCTTAAAGAGTTTTATTAAATTTTGTTATAAGACTGATTTTTATTTAGTATGATAATAATTTGTCTTATTTTTATCTGCCACTTAAATAACCAAAACTATAATTATTTTTGATTTCAAAATTTATTTAGAAGAAGCTATCGGCATTGCCATAGTCATCTACAAAAATAAAATAAATTTTTTTGAAACACTATAAATTTTTCATGGACAATATAAAACAATTTGGTTTTTCCAATGATTTAATGTTTTAAAACATTGTAGATAAATCAAAATAAAATTATAGTTTTGGTTAATCAAGTGACTGATTAAAATAAGTAAAAATTATTATCATGCATTTGCATACTTTAAAATTTAATGTCCTGAAAAAATTATTTGATAAAGTCCCAAATGTGGGGCGAAATGTTGTAAGGATTAAAAAAAATCGGTTTGTTTGTGTTTTGGTCGTTTAATTTAAAATAAAATACGTTAATATATTATTAATAGTATATTTTTATTATTTTATTACTCCTGTTTTGTTTTATTTTAGAAATCAATGTTTCAACCGAAACTGACTAACACTTGTAGTAGCATGAATTACTAGTGCCTGTATAAACTCGCAAGTCAGCAACCTTAATTATTACACCGTTGAAAGATAAAATCTGTTCTTCTCCTTCCTTTTATTTTCAAAGGAATCCATTTAATAATTCAAATGCTAACGATTCTCACTTTTCATCGCGTTGTATTATTCACACCGTGTTCTTTAGATACACCAACCTCCTGTTTATGTTTACCGTGTCCTTAATTAAAATATCCGTTATTAAAATATAATATAAAGCGCTCTGTATTCATCATAAGAAAAATACGGTGAATCATTTAAAACAGCTAAGAAAATTGCGTATTTACAATCCTTTTCCTCTGGAGTAATAGTGTTGTAAAACAACGTTATGGGTATAATCTATTTGTGAAAAAATGGAAAGTTTTTCGCATCTACAAAAATGGAGTCTTAGAGAACTGAATTCGAACTATTATGGAAAATGTATTCAAGGTACAGGGTTTGGAAAATATCAACCCATTGCGTCCATCACTGTTTCCTTTCCAAGATTGAAATAATGTAGATAAGTTAGCCCATGTAATGTAACCATAGGGAAACTTTTTATGGAGAAGTACTAAACAAAATCGTCCTTGAGAAATGAATTAGCAAATATAAACTCAAATCATTTTCCACTGAAGTGATATCTTATTGGTGGAAACTCACCACGGGTAAGGAGTCGACTGTAGCTACAGTAAAGGTTAGCAATTTTGGAATGGCTGCGAGTGTTCCGTGACGTAATCCCCTCTCATTGTCCAGGCTGTTTTCTCTGGCCTTGACCGTGCCTCTCCTCTTCTTTTTGTGGCAGCTACGCCACGGCAGTTCTGTTTGGGATAATGGTGGGACTGTTCTTAACAGACCCCCTCGCGTTAATTTTCCGAGATTGATGAGCGTACCGACGAAGGAAATGGAGGAGCCCAAGGGGGAGGACGAACGACGGTAATGAGCAAATAAATGCTAGGATGTCGTACAGAGCGATGGGCAAAGCCGAATTCTCAGCGGGTAATCTGTATAAGAGAAAGGACTGACTGATGAGTTTATTTTTCTTTCATTAAGGGAAGGAATCGTGGTGGAACTGTTGTCGTGTTTAGGGGTGGTTCTACCCCTGAAAGATCTAAGGACTATAGCCAAGTAACGACAATATTATATTTATCATCATTCTAGAGCCCCTTCGATATTTCGTATCTTGAAACATCTCAATTTTTTTGGTAGCTCTACAGTTTTAAATCGAAAGTAATTAAAAATTATGAGAATAACCACAATAAAAAGAACGATAGTGCAATAATAATAAACATCTCATAAACATCAATTTTTTAGACTATTTTGATACTTAAGAACTACACAAGGAATCTTCTTAAGACTTGTAAGGCTACAAGTATTTGATAAATATGAAATTATTCGATTTACGAACTTTGGAAAAATAGAGTCAGCTATGGACCTAATAACGTTAAGAGCCCATTTTATTAATTTGAGTAAATTCAACATTAAAAGATCACATAATTTCCGGTGAATTTTTAAAAAGTACATTGTATTTTCAATCCGAAATTAATATACAATTCTATAAGCTAATGAGCTGGCTAAGTACTAAGTATTTTTTTGATGTGATGAGGTTTCGCCGAGTTGTAAGTTCTCCTTCGATCACTTCGCTATTTTAGTTTAAAGCATCTTGCATTTTGTATTTACAGAGAAGCGTTCAGGTAGATTTATTTTATGCTTTTCAATTATGACATCTCTTACGTATGTCAATACTTTACGAGGTTTGTCGTCAGAGAAACTTCATGGAGCATTGGAGATCATACATAATAGTTTTGATTATTATTTTTGTATTATTGCCATATTAGAATTTCTGATGCATTCGCAGAGTTCAATAGTTTATACACACAAGTTTAACGACTGTTTGTTTCTTTTTTCTTTATAAAGGTCGCATTGACTGTTTGGTCATTTGCTAGAACAGTGACACTTATTTACATATTATTTTACAATTATTTATTTACATATTATTTACAATTATGAATTTCCGTAATAATATTCCGGTAAATGTCCATTTTGCAGTACGTTAGCCACTAATTATTTGTCTTTATTACACTTGATTTTTTAATTTAAAAACACCAAATTCAATCCATTTAAATTAAATCAAAAAACATAACGTCCTTACAAAACTTAATAATGTCTTTTTGATATTCATGGGAGTCCAAGACGAATTAACGACTGATGTATAGATTGAGAGTTTACTTTCAAGTGTTAGTAGTTTGGATATCCTACAAAAAAATCATTACATTTCCTTAAATTTTACCTCTAATGCTTAAGCTTCAGATAGATGTATCCATGTTTACTTATATTTTCATTTGCTCCTAGGCATTTTGTATTAGATGACGTAGGCATTTGTATTTTGTTTAGATAAAAAAGGGGACACCGGTTTGTTCGTAGGGTGAAGTTGACTTGTGTTTATTTATCTTCTTTTTTCACTTGTCTATAGAGGATTGAATTTTTTAGTGTTTCGATTTTAAGATGTTGGACATCATTAGCGACAGGGAAAGTGACGAAGTATTGACATTTGCTGGTAAATATGAAGTTTACAGGACACACAGAATTGGACCCAATACTCTACCCTGCGGTACACCAGACTTGATCCATTATATGCCAGATAAACTTTATCGACTCTCTTACTCCTCCTCACTCTCTAGTAGGTTTTTTGATGCTAAAGTATGTTGGGGGCAAGAATTTTCTAATTTTTGTAATATGGAAATATGTCCAACTTTGTCAAACGGTCTGCTTCGTTTCAAGTGTTTCATTAATTATGTGAAAATTTTTATGAGTTCGTTGGTCATTCCTTCAATATAAAAGTTTCCTGTACTTTTAAGGCTGTAGGCAACAAGGTTATTGGATGAAGTGATGATACTTTGGTTACATCTTTGCCAGGCATTGTGGTAAATGTAATCTCTGCAGTTTTTCGTTGTTCGGGCCAGTAATTATGCTTCAGGATAGTATGAAATGTATATGTAAACAATAAATATCATTTATTTGGCAGCTCTTTTTGTTGCACCCTCTATTCCAGAAGATTTGGTTTAGTAGTTCTCTAGAAGTGAAACTTTCTATATTTCAAACACACTGATTAAAAATAAGAAGCTTAAAAGAATCGGGTTACAAGTACGTGAAAAGATATTTATGGACAATAAGTCATTCAAGACAAAACGTTTTGATTAAATGATCAGGATGGAAAATGGCGACCTAATCGGTTCCCTCCGCTTCTCTACGTTTTTAACTGTACGATTTATGCACATAATCTGGTAGAAGAGGTGATTAATTCAGAGAAGAAGCCAGGAATCTTCCATCAGGATATTACCCAGGCGCAAAAACTAGAGAAAGCCGTTGCTTCGGGGCTATAATGAATTGAGTAGGACCTTGTCAGTGTGAACCTCTGACATACAATTAATGCACCTTCTCGCTCTCTTGCTCCCCCCTTCCATACGACTAGCGACTTCACTAACTGTTCAATCAGTATATCATTTTTTCACTTTTTGTTAGTCAGTCGTTTTTCCTGTTTTTTGCTTCTTCTAATATACAATCAATCCCATCACCATAACATACCTGTGAATTATCTTCAAAAATAAACTAATAAAAGTGAAAGTACTATGTTGAATCAAAAGGTAGTGCCTCCTGTGTCATAAAAACTTTAGTAATAATCATATAAGAGCGGAATTAGCCTAAACTTTCCTCTAAACAAAACTACCATTCAACACAAACAGCATGAATTTGTGCCATCGTTGAACCTAGGCATCAAAACCGTGTTATAAAAATTCAAGGTTTTGCTTCTGGACCCATTTTTAGCACCCGAGTCAAAATTTATTAACTGGGCCTTTGAAGACATTTGATAACAGAAAAACGGACATTTCAGATAAACGGTGGCCAACAATATCTGTCACAGATGCCAATCGAAGACGTGCTCATGAAGTGAATCGAGGAGACGACGCGTTAGAACTCACGTTTTTTTCTGTTACATTGAACTTCTCGTATGGCCATTACATACACTTTTGGTAAAAATGCTACACCTCCATGAGTCCCTTTTCCTGGTGCATGGTAGCAGAAGTTGAAAAAATTAAGCGTATTTGAATATTGAAACACAGCACTGTACATGCAGCAGCAGTTCCACCAAGAAACAGTCGCCAAGAAGTTACTCTGACTTTGAAGACGAATGTAATTCATCTAACAGAAATTCATCATCTCTCAAATCAATGAATAAATTTAAATCTTTGCAGTTAATTGGTTGACCCCGTTACTATATTGTTTAACCGTAATCCTACAAAGAATTTGCACCACATTCAGAAAAAAATAGTGTACAAGAACCATATTTATTCCAGAATTTCAAAAATTAGCGTTTGACCAAATCTCTGGAGATATAGGACTCTTATTGTCACAAAATATTGCAGAGTGAAGTATGATATGAAAGTTCATTGAAGAAGTTTGATAGGATACCAAATCGAACTATTTATTTCTTATTGAAAACAATGAATTTTAGTAATGACCCGCACCCAACACGTGCAGCTTCGTTCAAAAAGAAAAGATGTACATCATAATAGGTATATCGAAACCTACAAATTAATTTTTAATTACTTAAAATGATTCTACTAAACGGTATTATTTTAATTGATTTGATGTGGAAATCAATGCTGTCTGTTATTTATATGCAAAAAAGCTTCGCCATACAACTAAGACAAATGGAACTGCAAGGTATTAATCAAACGTTCTCACTCCTTGCAGATCCTTTTCAAACGACCAAAATTTACGGAAAGAGGGGGGGGGGGCATTACAACTAGACCGTTCAGTTCATTATATAGTGCTTTAGGTGATCAATGATAATAAGTTAACTGATTTCCAATTAAGTATTGCCTAACAAAGGTGCACGCATTAGTTACGAAAATCTCTTGGAGAGATAAGAAATTGAAATTTATGGGTCGAGTGTAATTGACATGAGAGGCTGATACGTACACGGATAAAGATAATGAATGTATTGAAAATTTGGGGAAAATATATTAACGTAATATAACAACGATAAATAATTTATTTCACATTCAGTGGTGACTTTTATATCAACGAATTGTATTTCACGTATTTCATAGTGTTATCATTTTGTCACAAATTCTAATCGTATTTGTGAGAGGCATATTCTTTATCAGCCTGTAATGTTAATTATAGACGATGCATGAAGTGCAGCTTATCTCACGAATAAATGGAAATAATTTATTTTCAACACTAGACCAAGTTTTACTGATTATTTTCAACGTTGGTTCGTCACCTAAATGTCCAACTTCTTGATTAATTGATACTTTTTGTTAACGTCCCCTTAACAATTACTCATTAGGAACTATCATCTTGCACTCAGGGACATTTATGATGAGTTTATAACAGAATATAGTTGTAGTTCCAAGAAAATATAAATCATTTATATCTTTTCTAATAGCTTGCTATGAGGCAGGGACGTGAAAAGCTATTTTATGGCTCTTTCCGAGTGGCCGAGTTCTCCCTCTCTGATTTGGTGAGCAACTTGGGGTGCATTATCTTAGCCAGAGTGACAGGTACATAGTATGTGCTTATTAGTATGTCCCCACAACTACTAAAAATCGGACTTAAATACGTACGTATGAGTAAGCATGGTTTTAACCGAACGGATTCTGGATAAGTTGACCTGATCCCTTCTAGTTAGGACAGTAAGGAAAATAATCTGAGTGTTGCTGCCATAACTTGGATATTCTGGACCCAAGGAGCCTTTTCTATGTCTGCGACTTTATCCTTAACAATATCACACTCCAGAATTTGGTATTCGGTTTGTTTTCTACTCATTTATGTATAGGTTGAGAGTTATTTGCTGAACTCACTCGCTATCCAACTTCTTGTTCGTATATAATTATATGGTTGCGGTTGACAACCAGTTTATACAGACTGCCGTCTAATATTCTTGCAGTTGTACTTTATTCTTTCCAGAAAACCATGTCTATTTGTCACTCAAACATATCTGTAATTATATTTCAAACAATTTTAAGTAATAACCATTGATTAACGTATAGTTTGGGAAGTTTCGTGTAGATGCGTACAATTGGTGATCGTTGCTGCTTTACAGTTATTATAAGTGTGTAATTAGTGGTCACTGCTTTCTTTTGATCTGTAATTGTTTTTTCGCGAGATGGCAGGTCAATGTGGAGAACCGCAGCAACCGGTCCGGAACGGAACCGGTCCTCGGAGGAAGCGATGTAGGTCAGGCTTCGCCGGTAGCAACCGCCACGCAGCGCCGCCCCACGCCTCACGCTCCACGCCCCACGCCGCACACGTAGAACAAGGGTCACAAACGCCAACACTAAACAAAAAATACAACTTAACACAATTTTAAGTAAGGGTTTTTGTGAGTCGTGAATAAAACTAAAAAAAAGTTGAGATAGACTTTTTGAAGAGCAGTAACTTATATTATAAGGGTTGTAGTGAGTTCTTGGCATCTAGGTGGTATAAATTAAATAATAATATATTTATCTAATATCAATTAAATATTTAAACTTATCATTAATTACAATTCACTCTAAATATTAAAGACGAAATTAACGTTTTAAATAAATATAATATAATATAATTTACAAACGTAATTGCTTACATTGCATTGCGCGTTATATTGAACAAACGAAACGTTGATGACAGAGCTCGACGTTGTCTAAACGTTGCTTCTTAACCTATTAACCGTCACACGTCACACGTAAACAGTATCGTGTATGGGTAGGACATGAGAATAAGTCCTTGAAATATATGTTTTGACTCTGGAACGGGCGGGACGTATATTTTCGTACAGCAAAGGTATTAGTCATTCATGCAGGTCTCGACATTTTTACATATATTATATAATTTTAAAAACTCAATATTACTCTATTTTATTTGGGACCTTTTGTTTACTGTTCTGTAAAAGTTAACTTTTTATATTCTTTATTGTGTATCTAAATAAAAAGAATATACTTTTTGTAATCTCTATAATTGTTTGTAAGATTGATAATTTTTTTAATTCGATGTTTCAATTTTTTTGTTGGTATTCTTTTCTATTTATTTGTAATTTTCCTTTGTGATTTATATATAAATAAACGAAAATATACATTTCATAGTCTTTTTATTTATTTTAAGCATAAATAAAAATAATAATATGAAATTACTTCCTCCGTGCGTGACGTATTGATACATCCTAGTGAAAGAGTTCACGCCCGTTATAAGTTGCGTAGTTGAAAAGAGAATTCCCCGGTTAACAGGTTAATCGCAGTTGTACCCGAGTATATACATGATATTTATTTTTGCAGCATCTACACCGGGAAGTCGTCGTTCACTAAATTAATTAAGATAAAGAAATTGAGATTATAACAAAGTAATAAAAATTTCGATTTGACAAAATGTGGACAAAGAGAACCAATATTAATCCAGATTGATGGGTGAAATGTCACATAAAATCAAATAAATCGGCTATAAATGTCAAAATTGATAGAAGTAATTTCAATAAAATTTAATAACCACTCTGTGATGCCAGCCTTACAACAACTTTTTTATTAATGATAGGATTTTATTGAAATTGTCAATGTAACTATCAACTTAAAGGATGACACAAATTTTTATTTATTACCATGATTTTGTAATATACAGGCGTTTAAATCGCAAATTAAATTTTAGACCAAATGAATTTAAATGAAATTAATTGATACTGATTTCACTCAGGAAAGCAAAAAGAATTTCTTGGTAACAACTAAACTGTTAATGTCTGGGTAACGTGGGTGGAAATTTATAAATCAAATTGAAATTAAAACTCGAAATCATGTAACCTCGCGCTCTGTTGAGAATGGTGTTTATGGTTCATAAGTTGGAGAATATCATTTACCGTTGTTTTCGATTGTGGCCACTGGTGATGTCATCTATGTTGACGGTTTTCGGAACTTGTGCGGGGCCGATTTTGTTGTCACGTCGTCGCTTTTTCTGTCTGCGCTCGCCAAAATCTCCTTGCTTGTCTGGACCCACCCACACCCTCAGTTGGTTTGTGATAAAAGATGAAGTAATTTATTTATTTAAAAAGTTGTATGACCCTTCAGCTTCCTCTCTCCAATCAAAACCTTTGACGGACTACCCTGCAAGACTCCATTTCATCAGGTAGCCCTTGAAACATGTACGACTCGACGCTTCGCAATTCTCAAAAGAAGTTACCAGGAAAATTTTTTGTTATTATTGTAAAAGGCAGGCCCCGACCCTCACCATGATAACTATTACCAACTATGTGCCTTGAGTTCGAGTAGCTTTCTAGACATGATATTTAATATTTAATCTAATTTTTGTAGGGAAATAGTCTTCGCAATTGCTTTATTAAGTTATTATTATCGTTTAATTTAGCATAAGCAATCATTTTGTTTAAATAATATTAATTATTAAAATACTCTTAATTGCAACGCCCACGTGCATGCAAGTGGTGATGCTGAAATATTTAATATTCCTAAAATAAATTCAAACCAATTTCAATTACAGCGTATTAGATAAAATATTATCTTAAATATCAAATTGTTAGGTAGCCTTTATGACGATTGTATGTCTGTATTGCTTGAATAAGTAACCAAAACGATGAAATTTTGTAATGACTATTTAGTGTGTTGTCGGTATATTTTCAAGTCATCGCGGAGTAGATTCCACGAGGAAGGAACTCCGACCAATAGAAGAGGAGGAAGGACCTCCAGTTAGATGTCGCCGCCACTGCTGTAAGAAGGAGTAATTTAAGAAGAGAAAGGAAGACGCGTTCAATAATTAGTAAAAAGCAAACAAAAAAGATGCATTACGAAATTATGATATCCCAGCCAAAACTCTGCTGAGACGTGAACTACTTCGTGAGACTGAAGATTGATTTTTCTCGTCGTCCAACAGTGCGAAATTTCATGTCTTCCGTCCATCGAATAACACCGTGTGGAAGTAAGTGTCGCTATAGCTTGCTGCCTACCTCCATCAACGAGGAATTCCTGGAAGGAAGACATCTCTTTGTATCTGTACGAGAGTAGTTTTTTTAAGTAGTCGAAAGAAGAAAAAAGATTCATAATTGTCGAGATCTCTGTTACCAGTTATTGTTGCTCAACAGTAATTAATCCTAATAAATCTCATATGTAAGAATAACCTGAGCTAAGTCGTTAATTAAATATTTAATTTTCCCTTAAATCCTATATTTGTTGGTAATATAGATAGTGGATGACCCAACAAGGAATTTATGTTTTAATACATTATTAAATAAATAATTTTAAAACCCAATTAAAATTAGTTAGTAATTTAAATAAATTCCCCCATATTTTTCATTTACAAATGTAAAATCTTTTCATTATTACGTGGTCTCATTGTTTGTATTTATAATCCAAAGAGATTTCGTTATATGCATAGAATCTGATAGACTGCAGATAGCTTGAAGTTTCGCCAATATCCCCAGAAATAACAAATATTGTTCAAACTTATACAAAGGCTTTGTTTCTCCCAAGAAAGGTTTTCGTATCACTTAATAGTAAATATTTGCGTAACATTTATTATGTAAAATACCAGAACAGTCTCAAAGATGGCTCTGTTCCAGCAGCAGTGGCTCTTAAGATCTTATTCTATAATTAATATCGGCACTTTTTTATTTTTAATGGGTCCTGGAACGCATCCTAAGAAGTTTAGATAAGTTATAAAGCAGAAAGTTTCTTTTAGGTTGTGAGAGTCCCTATAACTTTTATGATAACTGGTGAGTAGCCAAACTTATCGGAAATACAAAGATAAATCTATTATAAATATTAAATAAACGAAAAATCTTTCCAAGTCCTTTTTGTAGTAATTCCGTATCTTGGTGAAAAATTAATATGTGTTGAAATGAAAATGTAATTGTGATGAAATATAAAAACTGTAAAATAACATTCTGAAACAAATAGACTTAAAGCTAACCGTTTCAATAAACCACAATATTCAATATTCAAATCGTTGAAAATTCAATAATTTTTATTTAGTAGCTATCATTATTATTTTTATGTTTAAATTAATTTAGTAGCTCTCTAAATGTGTAATTTTATTGTTCCAATAGTTTATTTATTCCTGGGTTACGGGTATCGTTTAAGTTATAAATTTTAAGTTTTAGTTATGACATGTTTTTAACTAAAGCAGAGTCATTATCTTCGTAGTCACATTGGTCGGTTATAGTCAGTCAATGGATTCTGTTGGTCTTAGGTCTTACATCGGATTATGTTAGACGGTATTATTTTATTAGATTCAACAATACACATGCAACAAATATTTACGAATATTCAAGTAGAATTTCGTTCCAGTTACATTAGTCAAAGGACCAAATTTTTACTGACAGTAGTTTTTGAATTTGAACCCATTGTAATAGGGACAAGAATTGTCACGGTACTTTTTATATTTTGAAGAAGTCGCGAGCTGACCAATGGGAGAACGTTGCTACGTTAATTGTAGAGTATAAATCATAAGTTGAAGTGTAAACAAATATATCTTATAATTCCTTTCCACGTGCTATAAAATAAGTAATCACGTCTGATCCAGATTTTCTAGAGGTTCCCTGCATCTCATTTAGGTTAATCACCGGTTAGGATCCTTAAATTATAGGCCGGGACCCTAGTCAACCCTTGGCTACCATGCTTTACCTTCCACACGCCCCCTTTTTAATTCCCTTCCTATGATATTAAAGGGGAGTTGCCTGTTTCAGTATTACTCTCATGTAGACTGATACAAAACTATTGTCACGTTTCAACGTTTGCTTACTGATGGAAACGCAACAGAAAAAATATGTATTTTTAACTTATATATCGAGAAAAAAAATTTCTTTGCTACAACTAATTGAATCCTAACGTTTATTGTGCTTAATTTTTAGGCTGATTTTTTGTCTGAGTTTTTGTCTCCTTTTATTGAAGAGTAAAGAAAATACGTTCGCCAACAAACATGGCTCCTGAATTCAGTGTAGTCATTTCTCAGTAATCCAAGTTGCTTAATTTATTAAGCAATTAACCGTACTAGAATTAATGATAATAAAAAGATACGACCTTAAAAAGCAGGAAATCTTCATAAAAAGAAAGAATTACAACAAATATTAAAATTCCGGGACGCCTAGACGCGAAATAGGCGGAAAACTAAAATAAAATAAAACAAAAATCAATAATATATGATCAAAGTATTTTAGTAGGAACCCCGATAAAAAACGCTTGAGAATATAATTCTTCTTATTATTATTGTTTACTCTAAATTAATTTAAATATTTATATATATTTGTTTTACGTATGTTTAAGGGAAATATTCCTAAATACAATGCTTCATTTACATTTACCAATTCCTTCTCAAGTACAATTAAAATTGTAAACATGCAGGAAATATAAATCACTTATTTCTATTTATTATAATAAATAATAATAAATTAATCAGGGGGCAGTCCAAAGTGATTTAGTCACTGAGATTCGCACCTTATTACCGTAATTGTACAATAGAAGGTTTACCAATTGGTTAGGGAAACATAGCACCTTTAATTTATCTTGTACCATATTTTTCGTAGAGGACCAACTGTAATTTATAAGCAGAAGTTATCATTTGCAAGGAATCTTACAGGAGAGAGAAAACAGAAAATAATATGAACAGTTTCACTACAAAGCGGTTGAGTGACCAAATAAATGAAACTAATTAAAATAGTTAATATATAATTCAGGAAATTTTTTTTATTGGAATTTGGATCACATTTATCTGAGAAATTACTACACTGAATTCAGGAGCCATGTTTGTTGGTGAACGTATTATCTTTACTATTCAATAAAAGGAGACAAAAATTCATAGATGAAATTCTCATTGAAGAGGACAAAGGGAATGGAAAGGTAAAATGCTTGTATAAAATAATTTGTTTTCGGTGGATGTCTTCAGAGCAATAAAAAAACAACTTCTCAAAAATTATATTACGGTTATCTGTAGCTATATGAAAATGAAAGTTATCAGTTATATTTAAGTTTCGCAGAAGAATACAGAAGCATATGTATGGAATCATCAGAGCATCCTTCAGAAATGAGTAATTAACGTGACATGCTGAAATTGTTACAAACAAAGAAACCCTAATTTTGTTTTCCACTAGTTGAAATCAGGTTACGTCTTCTGTCGCCAAGTCCATTAGCTGTCCAGAGGCCGTTAGGGATCGATAATTGGTCGTCTCAACTTGGTGGCTTTGTCTCGGTTGACCATGGAGCTGTCCAGCGTGATTTATGCACCGAGATCCGAATGATAATTGGTCTCAGTTACACATTGTACCTAAGCCAATTCTGCTCATCAGCAAAGCCGTTCGAAATTGCGAGGTATTTATTTCACAGAGCCAATAAAACAATAAAAGTTGGTCGTAAACAGCCGGCGCCTGTCGTTTCTCGGGATTTATGGGACTCCTGCCGAGTAAATTGAGTAGCGAGTGTCAAGGATACGAGAACGCTTTTAGTTCTAGGAAAAGTGCTTCTAAAGAGGCTTCAGACGCAAATAGAATCGTTCAGGGACTGCAGATGTGCACATTTTGAAATTCACAGCACACTACTTTCCATTTCGCACATTATTATTAGCATACTAACAGAGTTCCTTCAATATTTTTCTGGGCTTCTGTGAGAACATCGATTCTAACGCATTTTTGTTCAAATAGCTGAAACGAGGCATTTAGTATAAATAAATAAATAAAAAACATTTTAAAATATAGCTATTTAATTAATAATAAAATTCTCACAGTTTCTCTGTTAAAATGTAGGAAACGTTATTTGAATATGAAAGATGGCGACTCCAATATGCTTCAAAATTGGCTGAGGGCAATTTAACAAACTTTGTTTGGTTAGAACTTTATCACGACTGCGAATAAGACCAGGCTGAAAAACGTGAATCATAAGTTAACCTGAAAACCACCAAATTTAGCAAAATATACGATTCTTTGAAAGAATCCGGTCAAGGAGAAACTGAAGGAAAGTCTCAATAATGAACAGATGATAATTATTTTAGTATCATTCCATGTTATACCTCCATAACTTTAGAAATGCATAGAAGAATGCAATATTAAAATTAAAAAAACGTTTTTGATTCTGTGCAAATACCTGCTGGTACAAAGAAGAGATACTATAAATGGTTGCAATCTGTAGGAGTCAGCAAATGTTGATCCTTCTGGTGGCCTCCGAAGGCCTGCCCACTCAGCTATTCTTGTCCATGACGTAAGTTGGTCCCATCTGCTAGCAATAAAAAACACTCTCAATAAATACGTCAGGAAAGTGTCAGCATTAAATTTCCTATCCCAAATAATTTTATAGTAGTAAAGATAATACAGTTGCTGCTAATACAATTTCATTTTACGGATTGTTCCTCGGTGGGGTTGAAAATGGCAGGATGGCCTGAATAGAAATAAATATAGTCACAAATATGATGTTTAGAAGCTGGGAACAATAAATAAATCATATTTTTATTGAAGTCAAAACCTTTAAGAGCTAAAAGGACTAGAAAACTTCACATACAATAAGAAACATGGATGAATAAAAGAATAGAAATAAATAAAAACAATAACAGTACGTATGTAATAAATTATCAATAAATGAAAATTAATTCACCACTCTATTACGAGGAAAGTAATTTTACATAAAAAACGCGATTTTATTTAATGTATAGGTATCAGCCCGTTACTTATCAAAGTTCTGCTACTTGGGAATCGTAATAACTAGGGATGGCAGAATTATAGCAGACAAAATGAAGGAGTAGCATAGGCAAGGAAGACTTTTACGAAAAAGAGGAATTTACTTAGAAAAGTATAAGTGTGAATATTAGGAAATGGTTGCTTAAAATGTTCGTATGGAGTGTGGCGTTATTGGGTGTGAAACGTGGATGACAGGAGAGGAAATGTGGTGCTATAGGCGAATGCTGAAAATCAGATGGGTGGATAGAATCACTGACGAGGAAGTTCTAAACAGAATTGGGGAAAATTGAACAATATGGAGGCCTTTGACTAAGAGAAGGGATAGATTAATAGGACACGTTTTAAGACACGAGGGTCTTGTAAAATTAGCATTAGACGGAAGTTTGTGGGGTAAGAACAGAAGAGGGAGGCCAACGATGGAATACTTTAAGCAGTTGAGGGAGGATGTGGGTTGTGCTAGTTATGAGGAAATGAAAATGCTTGCGCTAGATAGGTTAACATGACGGGTTGCATCTGACCAATCTTAAGACTGAATACCACCACAACCCCACACTTAACAAAACGCTTATCATTTCGTAGTAAGAATAGAAACCGCACTGAGACGAGGCCATTATTAAGCGTTTTTTATGTTTTCTGTCAATAGAATATTTGTAAAAAAGAAGTAAAATTATTGGTGCCTGAAAGTTACCCGCGACAGTGGTAAACGTCAACTATTCTTTAAAAAATTGATTCTTTGTCTGTGAAAAAACAAACTTCTCTTACTCATCAGCAGTCGTACTAAAAACACAAACACGGAGTACATTCAATTTTTTATGTATTTGTTAGTGAAACGTCTTTATGATCGCTGAAAACTATAAGGATATCTAGATGGAAGCGTGTCGAAATTTATATTCTAACGCTGCGAGGCAAACTGATATCTAGTGGACAGACTCTCGTTTTCTAAAGTTCTTCAAGTTCTCATTTCGTGATTTTTCTGTTAATTATAAAAAATGACTGTGGGTGATTTTGACTCTGAATATAAGCGACATCTGAAACAAACTAATTTTCTTCAGAGTTTAACATACTGGGAAATAAAACGTTTATTACATTAGTTGCATTTGGTGTTGAGCATCGGGGATATTAATAATCAAATTTCATATTTCTTTATCTATTGTGACACTTAATTGTTACTCGACAATTCTGTTACTTTACATTACAATGTATTTCGATTTCTGCTGCATTTTTTCCATTTTGCTTGTCTCTCATTCTTTCATAATTTCCCTTTGACCTTACTATGATTTACTCTGTTAGAAGTTCTCTGATGACAAACACAAAAAATGATCATTCTTAACATTCATTTACACTGTAATAAAGAGTATACAATAGTAAAAGATAATAATTTCAATATATATTAATAAAAAGTTGTATTAAATGTACACATGCGCAGTTGTAAATAAATGCCAAAATTGTGATTGAGATTTGTAATGAAATGGGCATGGGGAAATCATATTATTTAATAAGGACATTTTATTATTATTATAAGAATGAAATTACATTTGCTCTATATTTAATAATTTTACATATATACATGCAAAAATTTGCTCACTTTAAAGTTATAAGCCGGAAATTTCTTTTATGATAAACACTATATATATTTACAAAAGTTATATAAATTAAATTCCTTACAAATAAATCCAAGGAATCTACACTAAGGGTCGTTTTAAATCGGCCTTCTCATAGAGCAGAATAACTAACACAATAATCTTACTTGGAACTGGCAGTACCAGAAAATCGGCAAAAGGTTACAAACATTGGTATTTTCCGTGTCGTCTCAGCTTGCCTGGACCTTCCAGCTGCTGCTCCTCGTTGCTACGGACTGGGTCATGCCTTACTGCAGTTGTTAATGTCCATGGTCAGGACAGTTTCCAATCTTTTAACTGTCCAATTTTAACCTCCGATCATACCCTCCGCGTAATTAATCATCGAACCATCATCTCCTTAATGTTCAAATTATAAACATCTCCAATTCCTTAAGTGTCGCGGGCTCGATATTGTCCAATCAAAATCATTGTCTGGCCTATCTGGGAGAAGCCGTTTGTCCCTCTCACCAACGATTTTGGAGAAAAACACGAACCTCTTTACCATCTACTGGAGAGAAATGCCTGCGAGAGAAACTCCCACAGGCATCCTGAGAGTAGTTTAATGATTAATCGTCGTTTTTATTGTCTCCGAAACGTATGATTGCGGGACCGGTTCTAAACCAACTGCAAGTTATGGGGGTTTTCCTTAAACGATCAAAAATAGATTTTACCGTAGTTTTTATATACTTAATAAATTAAACCTTATCAAAATTCTGTACCTCATGTTTCGTTTTCAGGGCAAAATAAAAAGAACTATTTCGGCGTGTACAATTTCTTGGAGGTTAGTTAGTTGATAATATGTTAGCAGTAGTTAGTAATTACAAGTATGTAATTTCGTTAATCATCTGGGCATTATTTCGTCTGACTTTACGTTTCGTCAATCAAATTTATTAAAATATAATGATATTTTAGGTATTAACTGTGCGCAATATTCATAAGAAGATCAGAAGGTAACATTCTTAATAATTCTCACTTAAATTATTTCGTCGAAATTATATTACCTGTTATCTTTTTATCACCGTTTGATATTTCCTGAATACAATTGGGCCATGGTCGAGTTTTCTTGGTTCCCTGAAATATCTCGTTTTAAAGGGAGGTTCTAAATAAAACGGTAATATCAAAATATTCAGTATTGTTTCTTTTATCTTGTGGTCCTTGTGTTAGTATTATAGGATAGTGTTGATGAAATGTGAGCGTAACAGTCACTTAACAAATAGCAGCCATATTGCTTGCAATTAAATATAGCAGTTTTCCTGTATTCTGTCGGTCTCAATGTTCGGTAACGTCACAAACTTACCCATAATAATTCCTTATTATTATGGTGTGTTTTTATAGTAACAATTCAAATACTACGGCGATTAGGGTGTGTGCCTTAGATGACATCATCTTCGTCGAAGCCACGATGGCTCAGGGCGTGGGTCACGGAGCTACGGTAATCTCATGAGCGTTGACCGCCTTGGAAGGATTAAGAACGAAGCAGTTTTGCATTTCACGAACTCTGACTTACTGGCCACGCCTCGTTCGTTGCCCCCAGCCGTATTAAGGGTAGATTCATGCAGGAGAAGCAGCTGAAGATTTTATTTAAGGCCAAAGCTAACGACCTCGTGTGTGATATGAGAGTCAAATTCAGATTCCTGTGCACAATGCCATCAGTCGAGTAACCTTCCGCCGCTCATGGCACCATGCAAGTCATATGTGACTGCCTCACGACTGTCATTAATAACGCTGGATTTCCGCGTGTGGAAAGGTCACAAGTGGCGCTAGCTTCTCCCTTCAGATTTTCAAGGAACTTCACCTGTTGCAACGAAAAATATCAAATCATTCTTGAACAAAATAAAACGAATTTAACATCAATTAGATATTATTAAACAACAAACGAAAATATTTTATTCAGATTTATTCAAACTTCCTAGACCAGAATAAATCTCAAATACCCCTGCATTCATCTTATGTGACTCTCGTAAAAATAACGTCAATGGGGTTAATTGTTAATTTATTAACAATTAAATCAAACGAAGCAATGACACTAGTCGCTATCATAAGTTATAATTAATATAGCAAGCAATTTTCAATGAATTACTCATTTTTAAAATTCAAAGTGTTATAAATCACGTAGTTTGTGTTAAATTATTACGAGATTACAATGTTAATGGAAACGTTCCATTAGTCATTAAGAGTTGCTAACGATTTCTAATACAGTAAATTAACTAACATTGATATTAAAAAATGGTGGCTCAGGCTTTCGTACGAAACGATGAATCTTGTCAATTCATTAAAACGGATAATAAAGTGTTTGTGAATGATTCCTTCTTTGGCTCTAGAGCCCATTGAGGGCCTGGGCCTACCAAGTCGACTGCGGACTGTCATCTTGCATGACACATTCCGATGAATGATTCCTTGGAGTAAATATATTGTTCATAAACCAGAAAAATTATTAAAGAAATTAAATATAATTATATTAAGTACCAATTAATAGACGAAACAAGTTTATTATTTTATTAATTCTACACTTCGTCCACAATTTTGAAACATCTTGAGGTAAACGCTTGCTCAATCAAATTACTTCTGAAGTAAAATTTTGAAATACAAAGTTAACATTAGAGGCGCAAATAAGAAAAACTCGTTTCCTAAACAGACGAATTCCCAAAATTGTAGACGAAAATTCGAATTAAAAAAAAACTTCGTTTGTCTGTGAATTTATCTTTTGAAAAAACTGACATTAAATTATATACTATTAAAGCAATTAATAGAATAAATAATAAACCAATACATGTTAAAAATGGCTTTACATAATAAATATAATACAGGCTACAATATTACCGTTATGACACAATTTTAAATTAACTGGCACATTGCCATTTAATTATACTGAATAGCAAAAGATCTTTCTTTGCTAGCATAAACCTTTAAAAGTACATAATATATGAACCTTATTTTTTTGAATTATTAACATTGCTTAAAGAAAATATTTTCATTTATGGATGACTACATAAAATATTTTATTTTATATTATAAATGTAATTTATTTTAATATACATATTTTTTTACATTTTTACTAACATAAAATGGGCAACGGTCTGTAATAAATACATATCTCTTTGTTAAAATATTTATTTCAGTTAAAACATACAAGGCAGTCGGAAATTGCCTTAGAAATATAGAATTATAAATAAAACAATTAATTAAATCTCACTTAATAATTATAATAAACTATAATGAATGGGTGGAAGTCAGAAAGTCATAAATAAATAAATAAACTTAATCCTAGGCTGAAATTAATTCCGACATTAGTAACACGAAATTCCAATAAGACTTTCCTCACTTATGTGAACAGAACTCAAAAGTTGGGAACGGAACGCCTTATTTTGAATGGAAATTTTTCATTTCTGACTTTTGGCCATGCATTGTATTTTGTTATACAATTATTTCTATACTTTTGGCAGCACTTTTCAACAAATTTGGTCAAATCATCTCTTGTTTAAATGTTTTTTCTTTAATATTTTGAATATTAATAATACACCAACTCTTGACGAAATCTTAAAACTCAAGTCTAAACATTTTGTAAATAATTTTATCAATTGCTTTATCTATCTTTTATTAAAATTGATACATTTATTGTAAATTATAGTCGTTACATATTTTGACTTTTGCCTTATTGGTGTGAGAATTACTTTGTGGGTGCTTGGAGAAACCGAGACCTGAATAGCTGCTGAAGCTGGAATCAATATCCAAGCAAAAGTAAGTAAAAAATAACATAAGAGATTGTGTCAGCCTATATGAAAAATTGTGAACTGGGAACAATGGGTAGTAAATTATTCCTAGCAGCTTAAGGATGGAAAGAGTTAATTGCCCCACTCATTACGGTTGAAAAAGTTACAGTTCACTTTACCGGTCACATGTGTGACAATGTGATTAAAGTATCTGGTCTGTAGAGATAGTCTTCTATTTACCGCTCAAAATAACAAGTCTTATCCTGTTTGTTTACGTATCTCGTTGTTTCCTCTTTCCTCCTCCGGTTGGTTTATAAGACGTACACAGGAAGATGAGGAACACTGAGCTCACAGAGAGTGACTGCGGAGCTCACCACATTATGTTGGGAGTGCCTCGCACTCTCTCTGTTTTTTTTTTCAAATCAAAATTCTCATTTTCCGAGGTACCTTCACCTATTTTAGGAGGTATATGTGCTGGGGTCGAAGACCTTGGGCATGGGCATATGGCAAGAGTTATCCGCTGATCCCATTGGATCAGTCGGCCAACTGCCTCCTAAAACTGGTAGAGACATGGAGAAGGGAATGCTGCGACCCCACAGCAAAATCGTCTCCCGTCATTCAGAAGGGCGTGAGAATAGTACCCAATGACCGACGATGTTCTAGGGTTTTCCCCGCATCTCTTTAGGTGAAACACCGGGTAGGATCCTTAAACTATAGCCTGTGGTCCCTAGTCAACCTTTGGCTACCTTGCTTTACCTTCCTGCATCCCCCTTTTTCAATTCCCTTCCTATGCGATTAAAGGGGATTTGCCTGATTTAGAATCACCCTCATGTAACCTGTTAACCCCCCCCCCCCACCAAAAAAAGAAAAAAAACACTGAGCCTGCTATCTTCTAAATAGGTCGTTATATGCGGAAGGGAATGCTGGGCTACTACAGTAAAACTCTCCCGTCATCATCGGAAAGACGTGGGACGAGTACCAAGTACCTGCCGCAGATTTAATATGGTTTGCTCTGAATCACTTTTAGGCGACGGGCGTCGAGTAACTTTACAATATAGCCTGGGGGACTTAGTTAACTTTTGAGTTGCCATCCTCTCCTTTCCGCATCTTACAAAAATTTAATAATTTCATTATATATATATTTTTTTAATTTAGATAACTTCATAAAGACGTGATTGATTTATTCTTACCCTGTAGAAACCGGCGAACTGAGAGAGGATCGAATCGTCTTCACGTAACAACAATTTAGGAAGATAATTTAAAGACAAATTGAAGACGTGTAAACTAGAATTGGAAGTGATTCAAATTTAATTAATTTTTTTATTGTATTTGAAAATGTTAATTGTTATCAGGAATGTTATTTAAAAATATTCATTTCTTTGTATCGATGATGACGGCATATTTTGGCCGAATTGTCCTACAATAATTGAATTTAATCAAGAAGTAATATTGATGAATGAAGTTGTGAAACGTTTGAGAGTGATTTAGTTACATTGATATATAAAATTCAAAATGAGTCATAGTAAATTTATATTCATTGAAGAACTATTTTTACATTATGCTATCAAACGACTTGGATTATTCTCGTGTAGTCTATTACTCCTCAAAAGTTAATAATGACAAAAATATATTTCCTTTAAACCGTGGAAATTTTGTAGCTTAATGAGTAAATCGTCGTTCACACAAAATTAAGGATCCGTGTTCAATCCTATCTTTGGAATAATTTTCTTTTATTAAAAATAAAGAAATCAATAAAAATAAAATTCAAATTTCCGGGGGAAATCTTAAAAACTTTATTTCTGAAGGATAACGAGTTGCTACTCTTACAATACTTAGATTCCGTATATAATTCACTCTCTGGATCAAATCTTTCATTAAAATTATTAATAAATCATAATTAAATATATATTTCCTTACGTCTGGGGTTGTTAACTGTTGACGTAGCCCCCAAATCTACTCGTGTCTGGAATTCTGCTTCCCCACAGCAAACCTCATAACAGTCTGATCTATCTGACCATCTAAAGTTATAACACATTTAGACGATTTTCTCGTCCCCATGCCCCATTATAGCACTCCCAATAGTATTTTGCAGGCCATGGCTTTTAAAAATTAAAAAATTCTAATTTACTCGATACAATACTTAAAGTGTGTCTTGTTTGTTGTTGTGGTATTCAGTCCTTAGACTGGTCTAATGCAACCCTCCTTGCTAACCTATTCTGTGCAAAACGTTTCATTTTCATATGACTGCCACATCCCACATCCTCCCCAATCTGCTCAGCGAATTCCATCTCATCCCACGCACTTTCCTTTAATGCTAATTTTACAAGACCCACATGTCTCAAAACGTAGCCTATTAATCTATCCCTTCTCTTGCTCAAAATCTTAAATACGGTACATTTTACTAGCTGATTATATTGTACACTTGCGAACCCCCGCGATTCGTTCGTGACGAAATGGTTATTTTTATTTTGCCCTAAAAACGAAAAACAGGTACATAATTTTTATAAAGTTGAATTCATTGAACATATAAAAACTACGGTCGGTTCAGAACAAACCTTATAACTCGCAGTTTTAACTATCATACTTAAAAGAATAGCATGCTACTAGAAGTACCAATGGATTAATAAATATTTATACAAATATCTTCTGAACTCTTCAAGATATCGATACTGTTTTAATTCCTGAAATTTTCATTGAAATCTGTTAAACCGTTTCGGGGCAAATAAGATCAATAGTATAGGCTACCCGCAAGATTTTAACGCACGTATTGAAAAGAAACATTCACGTAGAATTAATATATATTGATATTAAATTAATATCATTATCTAAATGAAGTATGCACTAATATTTAAGTTAAATTGCCTTTGTTTAAACCCTCAAATTTTCATTGAAATCCGTTGAGGCATTTCGGAGCCTATTCGAGAAAAACGTGTGGAAAGGCAGTCAGATAGACAGTCGGACAGATAGACAGGGAGACAGAGAGAGAGAGACAGCCAGACACTTCAATTTTATTTATTGGTATAGATGACAGAAGATTCACTAATTAGATTGTACACGAAGTTTTGAAATTGAATTATTATTCGAGTGTACCAACTAATGTAGAGGAGGTGAAACCGTGGCTCATGCACCAAACTTGTCTCATTTCATCATTTCACGTGTATGTATTTTCTATATCGTGGGTTTTGAATCTACAATACTTTTTGTCGTGTCTATGGACACACGATGTACCCAAAAACGTCACATAAAATAAATCGATGTCATCTATATATGACATGTACATATAATGTTAAAAAGTAAAAAAAGTACAGAAACATCGCATTTTCTAAGACTCGTCGTGGGGTCCAGTTTTGAAGCAGATTTTATTGCGAGAGCATTTTGTGTTTTTTTTTATTTAGTGTTACACGATGTACGTAACTTTCATCTAGTTTTTTCAACAAAAGGTTACTGAACATGTTGAGGACTTCTTCTAGGAAGCGGACGGAACAGATAAATCCAAATTCCAAGTTGATCTTCCTCTCATGCCAGCAACTGTAGTTCGGGTTTATCTTCCACAAATGAGACTCTAGCATTCTCGTACAGGAATATCATTCTTGACTGCCACAGGTTGCTACTTCATTAAGCTGTCGCAAATAAGTTAATTTAATTTTGAGGTTAAGTTATTCGTTTTCCTCTCCTGAGTGAAGCAGATTCTGTGCACATTTTCCAACCATTAACCAATAACGTATGACGTTATTAGAGTTGTGGAGTTGAACTAGTATATCAAAACATTGACTCCTGATCTATTATCTTCCTCATTACTCCCCATACAATAATTTCTTGTTTCAATGCAGCTTCATGAACGTACAATTAATAGTGCCAGGCCATTTATAAAGAGTAGCATGCATGTAGAAATACCAGTGATCTAACATGTTATAATGTGAAACAAACCACTCCTTCCTCTATGTGATCTCTGGATATGCAACAAAAAAATGCTTGAATAAAATAAAACAATTACTGCTAACTATCAAAGGGTGGTAAAGCTATGCAAGAAATTTGAGATAATATTTATAAACGAGGCTACCATTTGATCTTTTAACTTATCTGTAGTAGCAGTCAAGTAATGGGATACAATTAGTCTTAAAATGAGTGCATTCCAACGGTCGCAGAATCGGAAAAGGTCAGGTATATAATAAATCGCTGCATAAATTAACATTTACTAGGAGATAGGGGCTAAGAACAGGCATCTATCAACATCTTTTATAACTCTCACGAATGATATTCTACAAAGTACGGTACCCCATTCTGTTTTCAACATCCTGGTTTTTGACGTCTATTAATTACAGGCATATTGCGTAGTTTTAGAACCATAATAGTGTAAATAAATTTAAACCTTTTCTATCTTCTATATATATTAGTTTAACAGTCGATAGGAATAACTGAAACACTTTGAATTTAATATTGAATTATAAAATTACACGAAAAATATACGACGGGGGTGGCAATCAAAATATGTATGTACGTGCATATCTTACGAACGAATGCACTCAATTGAATAATTCTTTTTTTGTTGTTTGTCTTATTGTCAGGACAAGTCTTGTGTAAAGGAAAATTTTTAAAAATCGCACGCAAAGGTTTTAAAACTCTATGGGAAGATTTCTTGGCATACGTGCGTTTGAATCTCCAAAATGTGTATGCGGGTTGCCTATACTCATGATATGTTCATGCTCCAAAACGGCTCAACGGATTTCAATGAAAATTTCAGGGCTTGAAACAGTGATTTGGACTTAAATTTTCGTGTATGTTTCATTTCGATATGTTGCAGAGTTCAGAAGATATTAATGTAAATATTTATAAATATATTGGATTGCTGCATAAAAGGTGGCGTGAAAACAAATTCCGAGTTAAGAGTCCTATTAGACGTTCTCATACAATTTATTCCACTTACTGCGTAATTTTGGCAGCATGAAAGAGAGAGAGAGATATGGGGGCGAGCCTTCTCACTCCTTCTATTGTTGTAAACGTGTGAAAGCGGGACCTGCTCAAAACCAACTGCGAATTATAAGGTTTGCCGTGACGCGATCATAAGCTCTCACTCTCTTCTTTGTCTACCACTGGACTGGACGTGCGTGCTCATACAGTATTGATAGATTGACATCCATTCACATTCAATTACCGTTTCTTTAGCAACAGTAAAACGTAGTATGTTTTGATGTATTATTGAGGTCAATTTCTTTTATAGTGTTTTCCCCGACAATATTTGTGTTTAATTTGAATCCCTTGCAGCATGTGAGTGGTGGGGGTGGAAATGAGTCACATGAAAATAACAAGAAAATTATCGAATTTGGTGCCGAAACCGGTGTAATGGGGGTCGCTGTGTTACATTGTGTCCTTTAATTTGCGATTCAAGCAAACGTTCATCCATTAAGTGGGGAAGATATGTTGTTGTGTAGTAGTACTGAAAATATTTTTAGTCGTGCTATTGTACCGGGAGTATTTTGCACTCTGTACAGATACTGGGAGTATATTTGAGGGTCATATTGTAACTTTTTGAAGTCGGTTTAGTCATGTGTTGACCAAGAATTAGATAATGTACCGAGATAATATAAATAAATGAATAATATAAATAAACGCCTGGGTCCTCAGCTAGTTTGACATATTTTTAAATCTTGTTTGCCGCGATATTGAAAGTATCTTCTGATAATTGTTAAAAGCAAATAAATGTTTTTCAGTTACTGATCGGTGAAAGTACAAGCATCGTGGTTGCAGTGCTTGCATTCCCTCACTGGAGCTTGATCTGAGGAACAGGCCGACGTGTCCTCGGCTCAGTGCACTTTCCATTTGCGGAAGATGTTTCACCGATGCAGCGAGGCACGCACATGGAATAAAACCATATCTCTGGATTCGTGTCCACTATCAGCTCCACGAACTGGCCTCAATTACATAGCCTGTAAGTGCTCACTTGTGATTCGAGTCACGTCCACCATTTTCTATGCTAACACGCGAAAGCACTGTCGCGTCCGTTGTAAAGTTTTGAGGAGATTACGAGTTGGGGGAGAAAGTACGCACAAGAGAAAATATTTCCGAGGGGTCAAGCCGGGACTCGCCTTCAGTTGTGGTTCTTATCTGCCTGGGCCCAGCAATACCATACGTCAACAACTCATATCTAGTGATTAGATGCAGCCTAATTGTGGAAGAAATACGTAGAATATTAAATACGTTACCTCTATTAGTGTAACAGTCGATAGGAATAACAGAAACACTTTGAATTTAATATTAAATTATAAAATTACACAAAAAATATACGACGGGGGCAACAATCAATTCGTCTATATAAATAAAAAGTCTGCTATACGGGCCTGTTCAAATACTCTGTGAGTAATAATATTTTCCATTAGGCGTTCCTATACCATTCACCTGATTGCCATGTTTAGCGCTGTTCACCCCCGAGTACATTTTTGTCGATCTTTTGAAGGTTTATATTGCCTCCTTCGCTCCTTTCAAGTAAAGAAAGGTCCCACGTAAAATCATCTCCTCTAAGACTTCATGTTAATCCGTTATGATTTACTGTACCATTCAATCGATTGTCATGATATTTTGGTGTATTATAGTGCTTGGCCCAGAGAATGTTTCTGTCGATCTTTAGTCCCCCTCCCCTTACTGAGATCTGCGTGACACCCTATAAAATTAACGCATATCATTGTGCCAAATGTAAGAGAGACAGAAAGAGAGAGAGAGAGGTGGGGGACAAATACTGCAAAAACATATCGTTAACTCGATTAGCGACTCCACAGCACTCCAGGAAAGCATCTTCGAATTTTGAATGTTAGTGAACTATTATGCCGAAGCATAATTACCCAAAAATATAACAACTACCTTTGCTAGTATCGAAGTATAGAACCTATATTATCTAAATTATTAATTTTATAACAGCCTTCCTTCAGAGGTTAAGAACAATCATAATAACAAAAATTTCGGGAATTAATGTAAAATTAGTCTATGAAATGGCGCGTTGAAATTAATGCTCCTGCGAATGAAATGAATGTGCTGCTTTGTAAAACTTCCTATTGCAAAATTTTAAAACTTTCTGTATAATTCTTTCTTCTCTTTTGTTTTTTTTCATGTTTTTCCTGGAGATAACTCGTCGTGCAGCTCCAAGAAGTGAAGTCTCCATTGCTTAGGCATGTGTTTTTGATACTTAATGTTTGTTGGTGCTGTCTAGTGTACGTGTGGTGTTTTAATTGATTTTATACTATGTTTTCTTTATTCTTGCTATGTATCTAATTTTTGTACTTAATTACATTAGTCATTTTGCTCTTATAATTATTTGATTACCCGATGTAATGCATGACGTATCCTGCTTCCTCGTCGAAACAACAATAAATGAAAATCTAAATGTATTTCAAGAAACTTTAGTTAATGACGTCGTTGTTAATGTGACATAAAATAATAACTATATAAAAAGAAAGTTAGTACTAAACAAAAAATGATAAGTAAGGCTGAGAAAATTTGTAATACGTAATTGATGCATGTAACAGTGGGCTAATTCGAACGTCAGTACAAATGACCTGGACGAATTTATTGCAGCTTTTGTCCAGTTTCTGCATTATTTAGAGCGAAGAATACAGTTAAGAATTCAACCCATGGGAGGACAGGCAAATAATTCAGATGAAAACCTTAGACTTTGTATTTTTTAAGTATACGAATTCCAGAAGACAACCTAATAATGCGCCTTATTCTTTGCCGGAGTCCGAAGGAACAGAACCAAAATCTGTGGTGTTACATTAGGGACTGTACAGAGGACTAGAGGGAAGATTTTTGATTTGTCTCGACAATTGGTTTCATTATTAACACGAGTCTGAGAGAATAATGTTGTTAATTATCGTGCTTTCTCACTCGCTCTCCCGGGATGCCGGGAGGCGACCGCCTTGCATACTGCGCCAAACTACATATAGAAATCATACCTAGGAACTCAGTTAGGATTTGAGAAAAATAAAAGTCTATGATAGAGATGTGAGAAAAAATAATGTTTTGAAATAATATAGGCGAAAAATTCATTATTTTAAGTGGAATATTGATATATTAAAATTTTTTAAGTATAAAAGAAAGACAATAATTTACTTGATTCAAAAATATTTTACATTAATATTTCAATGTTGCTGTTTTCAATGCAGCCAATTCTTTCTTAAATTAAAACTATATATCTATTTACAAAAGACATGATACAAATAAATTCCTTAAAACTAAACAATTCTATCTCTAACCTCAGGGTCGTATATTATGGCAATTCTCATAAAACAGAATATCTACTCAGACCTGGCAGTACTGGCAAAGAGTCACAGGGTTAAAAACCGTGTCGGCTTAGTGAATATTCCAGCTCCTTCCTCCTAATTGGGTCGACCTATCTGCAGACAGCCACCGCCGCTGCTATTCTTCCCGGTTTCAAAATATCCCTTGCCCACAATTCCAACCACCGGTCCAGCAACCCGTCTCAGAATCTCTCATTAAATCTGTCTTTCCATATCTCCCGTCTCACCGCTCTCAAAAAATCTGTCCAAATCATGCCTAAAACCGATCTGCACGTCTTTTTAAAATCTCCCTACTTCTTTGGTTCATATCAGCCAGGAGGCAGGGATGGATGTTGACCAATAACATTTATGGTTACACTAGGGAAAACACATCACCCGATGCAGCCAACTCTCACCAAATTTGGGAAACACCCCAGGCGCGACGTGAAGTCTGTGTTTTATTGCCCCTGGCTCAAATGCTGTCTCTTTTCTTTTGACTCCATACCGCCAAAAGTCCGAGCAGATATGTTTGACCGTTACAAAGTGTTTAAATAATCTTTTGAAAATATTTAGAAAGGTGCTTTCTTCTGGAGTAGGTTTGAATTATCATCTGGTGCATTTAACGTGACTCATAAATCTGAGTATTATTGAAGACTGGAAAATAGATTTCGTTGGAAATACTAAAATGCTATACTGAAAATTTTGCATATTTTCTATGCATTACAGCACTACCGATCCCGTGAACTGGAGCAGAGTCCTACACCCGTAAGCTGGAGAGCGCCTCACAATTATAAATAACACGCCGGGTTTAAGAACGGTGGAAGTATGAAAGCACCATTAGGAAGATCGGTGTCAGCTGGCACCGCAACGAAGGCAGTTATCTTCGATTATTCTCACACCAGGCCCGAGCGTGAAGTGTGGACTCGGTTCGGATTTTATCTGGCGCGTCCTTCCCTTAATGTCTATCCGGCGCGCGTCGTAATGGCAAAGAGAAGCTCATTTGTCGTCGCCGCTCTGTAATGGCTTGGCTTATCTGAGGACAGAGATCGTAATCTGCACTCGGCCTTCCCGCAGTCACGCTTCCCTCGCCTCAGCACACCTTCACCGCGTCTTTAAATCAGCAGATTAATCCAAATAAAACATTTAAATCCGTTATGACTTCCTCTTTCTTCGACATATTATTCACTCTCTCATCAATACTACTTTACAGGTTATCTTTCTATTAATGGACAGCATTCTCTATTGGAATCAAGTCCTGTACTATATAAAATGGAGCGAGAATTTGGGTGTCTTTAATCTCCAGACAGGGAATTAAGGTCACACGCAAGCTCTTGAGTATTCACAACGGACGCATCATGAAATCTATAAGACAGCTCAACGGACAGAAGCAGGTAGAATATTTAATTTGACATAAATCAATAAGAAAACGGAGCGGCTTTTACACCTATAACTACGAACGGACATTCTTATTCGCTCTAAGTACTACTGCAGAGTTATTTTAGTGCCATTAAGAATAAAATTATTGTCTGCAAGAGGAAACAAAAAATTAAGATCGAATAATCTCCACTTGTGTATTAGTTAGAGATTTATTTGTAGTTATTATCTCTGTTGTTGTGGTATTTAGTAATAAGACTGGTCTGATGCAAGCCTCCATACTAACCTATCTTGCGCAAGCCTTTTCATTTCTTCATAATTAGCACAACCCACATGCTCTCTCAACTGCTTAACGAATTCCATCGTTGGCCTCCCTCTTCTGTTATTAACCCACACACTTCCCTCTAATGCTGATTTTACAAGACCCTCGTGCCTTTAAACGTGACTTATTAATCTATCCCTTATCTTGGTCAACGTCCTCCATATTGTTCTGTTTTCCCCTATTCTGTTTATAACTTCCTCGTTAGTGATTCTATCCACCCATCTGATTTTCAGCATTCGCCTATAGCATCACATTTCAAAGACTTACATTTTTTTCCTTTCCGCAGCTCCTCCTATCACCCACGTTTCGCACCCATATAAAGCCATGCTTTATATAAATATTTTTAGCAACGGTTTCCTAATATTCACACTTTTATTACCCTTAAGTAAATTCCTTTTTTTCACGAAAGCTTTCCTTGTCTGTGCTACCCTACTCTATATGTCTACTATGCTTTTACCATCCCTGGTTATTAAACTTCCTTCAAAATATCCCTTCCCAATCTAACACCCTTTGTTATTCCAGTGTTTCCCAAACTACACTGCATTACCTTGTTTTTGCCTCTATTAATCCTTATATTGAAATCTTATTCCAGGACTCCGTTCATGCCATTTATTACGGTTCCAAGTCGTCTTCTGATTCCCCTATTACTACAATATCGTCGGTAAAACATAAGCCTTTGCTAGCATTTTTTCTTTTACGTTCCTTTTCTTGGATACAAGATCCTATAACTGATACTTATAAGGCGAGTATGTTTGTCTTTCTTCATTTTGTGGATTATATTACATTTTGCCACATAGAGTAATATACAGTTCCACCCTTCACGCAAGTTTTAGTCGAAAAATTTTCATCCAGCCTTAATACAAGCAGATTTAAACGTAAAAAATACGTTATACGCAAATAAATACATCTAATTTACTAATATGTAGAATTAAATAGTTAAAAGGAAGCAGTTTTGCAGCTTACCTTCTGCCAAAAGGCTCCAAAAATTATAAATTCATAGATTTAAAACGTCAAACTATTAGTTCAATCACAAGCCTGAGTCAAAAATTTGGCAATTCTTCTGCCAAGACTGCTTTGTTTACCCGTTACAACGAGATCCGAGATCGTCTCACTACTTTCCAGTCATTTTTCTTTCACATTCTTACTGCAATTTATGTTATCCTTTGATATGATTCTTGAAGCTTTGTCAATCAATCTTTTGCTTCCTGCCACGGACGTTACTAATTTTAAGTTTTTTCCGCCTAATACAATTAAGCACGTAGTACGCCTTACGCGTTGTGCGCGTAACAAGACTTCACCGAAAAACTGTTTCGGATGATAGACCATGCATAGGTGATCATTTTTTGTGAAACTGCATGTACTTCCGAACGCATATTTTATGAGTTATGAGCAGGTAAAGTTGGTAGCCCGTAATGTTGGAAATTGAAATATAAACGGTTGTACGCAAATAACGTTTTATTGAGAAATAAATGTTCAGATAACTTGTAATTTATTTTTATTAAAGTCCCACGGCCGCAAACCTACAGGCGCGTACGGCTGTGACAGATGAACAACGTGCGGGATGGTTGCGGTGTGTGGCGAACGCATCGTGATATGTGTGCTCATAACGCAAAGCGACGTGTTTGGGAGTAAACGTTTGTTCAAAAATACTGATCCTGTCTGCATAGCTTATCATGCCTATGAAGTCTTGTAACAATCTGTATACAGGACGATCTACAGTCGTAGGGAAAACTTTGAGCGATGGTATAATGTATTAAAACAGTGGATTTGATACTAAAATTAGAACACAAAATTTTATAGAAGTCAAACTAACGGGTCTTAATAACACGAATAATAGAACATTGATCTAATATCAGACGTTACGATGATAAGATTTCAGTTATCACCAAACAATTTCTTACTAAGTATCAGAGATTTGATTGAAATCGTATAAAAAGGATTGATATTAAGAACATGTAGGATGCTATGTTAATTAAACAACTCTATTGATATTCAAAAGTAACACCGCTTTGATTAGTATCTGTGACTATTTTATCTTCCAGACTTCTTTTTTAATGTTTGAACTTATCAATCTGATTCACTTGTTTTTTATAAGGTTTGCAAGTACCTAACGAAATCTGCAATGTCAGAGGTAACATTGCTCTCTTAATGTTTTGTGTATTATGTCTTTATTTATCCAATTTTTCAATTCATTCGACAATTAAACAGACGAAAACCACAATTAATTAACTGTTATTATATTTTGAAATATTTATCCCGTATGAAATATCGAGATATTCATATTAATTTTTTCTAGTTTATATTATTTATATATTTTTGTATTGGTAAACCAATATATGCTGATTATGTAAAACCAAATATTACACACCTTTCTACTTATTATATATAAGAAATAATTAAGCAATGGGAACAATGTTTCCTATCTCTATTATTTCGTTGATTTCCATTTGAAGTGTTCGATTTGTTCTATTCCCACTGTACGTGAAGGAATATTGGGCGACACGCTTCTGTACTTAAGTCTCGTTCCTTGATCCCAGAGCGGGTCAACATCCCATAAGCGATGTCGTCCCTGTTATGCCGTTGAACTTAGTGAATCTCTTTCTAGAGGCCGCGTTGCTTTGCGATTAAAATTGAAGAGGGAAGCCGTGCTAATTCGGCGGCACGCCATTACGGTCTCACACTTGTAAGGCAACGACGCGGCCATTGTTTATCCATTAAGGGCGGATTCGATGAATACGTTTGGATGGAGTACGCAATCCGGAATTTCACAACGTGTATTACGACAAGTGGCGTGTGCCGAGGTAGCGTTGTCTCTGATTAATATTAACATTCCCGGGATTCAATAACCCGTCTTCCGTCCTTATCAAGGTTTGCGTAACAAGTAGTATTCCAGCGTGGATCAGCAAAGGTAATCACAGACGCTGTTCTGTGCTTGCATCTTCATTAAATATACATGCTAAAACTTCAGTAGTTAAACCCTCAGATAAATACAATGAAATACTCAAAAAGTCTCAGTTTAAGGGTTTGTATAAGAATATATAAATAAAATAGAGTAATATGAATAAGTAAAATATAACGTCATAAATATGAATATAATTCAAAATCAAATACAAGACGTTTCGTCCCCAACTCTTCATTTATTTCTATAAATATATATAAATACATATTTTATGGAAACGGGGGGAAAGCTAATTTTTAATTTAATTAAAGACAAATTTATTACTTAAACATTAAAATAAAATAACTTATTGAATCAAATTTATGTTAATACAAATTAATAAGCAACAGGTAGCTCAGATTTAATTAAGCATGACTAACTATTTAAAAGGCCATTAAAGGAGGAATTTTTGCCCAGCAGGAAACTTGTCACAAGCACTTTCAATTAACTGGCACTGACACACCGGATTTCCCTGCTTGCAAGGCGATTGCTTCCTTCGTCGCCACCGGCTCGGTACCTGGACTGGCTTTCTTCCAAGACATTCGGGACTAGTCACATCCAGATGTTATCTTTCTTGATTCGAACGATTTACGTGAATGGTCGATGCCATCTGCTGCTGTCATCTCTCAGTTTGTTTCAGATTAAATACTTCTCTCACTGGCGACCAACTCTTCTCGCTGCTGTCTCTCTCTCCCTCTCTCTCTCTCTCCCCCTCTCTCTCTGATCGTACGACTAAACTCTATTTTCTAGCCTGCCGTTTTCTAACTATCACTATATCTCCTTTCACCCTTCTTCTTCGAAATTCATTCCCCTACTGCCTAATTTCTCTTTTTCATTTCATCTCCACCTTCCTCCTTCAAAGTTTCTTCCCCGACTGTCATATTCCTTCTCTCAACTCCTCTCAGGTCAACTTTTCTCCTGCCTCCACCGTGAGGGTGGTTGGCAAATCACATGACCCTGAGCCCCAATCAAATGTAGAGTGTGGTTCGCGAGGGATCTTCAGATTTTGCGGAGGGAAAAACGCCCTACGAAATTTCCGAAGTGCTGAACGCCCTGGGCAGATAATATATCCTAATCCTCATAATACAGGATTTCACACGCCCGGTCCACTGATCTCCCTCCTGGTTGGCATCTTCCTGCAAGTTATTGTCCTACGATTGGAGTATTAAGAATTTCTCAACTAGATTATCGGCTCTGAATGAGTAAAATGGCAATCGCCGCCTTAATTAATTACAATATAGTTCTATATCTCTCTATTTATTTAATCTATAAATTGGCATATGCCCGGTGGCAGATGCCCAGGACTTAAAGAATAATTAATAATCTGGTGGTAAGGACCATATTTAGCCTATAATTAATAATATAATTATATTACTTCAATATAAATCGTATATACACCTAATAAATAAGTATATATGGAATGATATTATTAGAAAATAAATCTTGGTACAATCATTAATTGTCTCATTTAGGAACGAGTATTTTCCAACGTCTGTTTCTTGCTGCCTCGCTTTTAATTCAAACAAGTGATCACTCCTCCCATGCCTAGTCGATTATTTCATTCTACCTCTGATTCCCTGTCAAGGTTTTTGACCTGGAAAAGATCGGTAGGAAATGTGTAGCCTAGCTATTTCTGTTCTTGTCTGTAGCGTATCGCACCCTAGTCGCTCCCATCCATGCCCTATTTGTACGAATTTGCGGTCCTTTTTGTACCCTTTCTATTTGACTTACCCCGTATGGATCCCAGCATGCTGCACCATATTCCGTAAGTGGGCGTACTAATGACAAATATACCATTTACTTGGATTTCGCATTACCCTTTTTGAGTGTCCTACATAACATGATTACTTACATCGTGTGTAATTAAAAACTTTAACATCAAAAAAATTTGTCCTGCTTCCGCAGCTACTAGGGTCGAAAAGAGAGAAACCATTAAGAAACACCCCCCCCCATATATATATATATATATATATATATATTAGCTGAATGTAAAGCGTTTCCAGGAAATTTATTTATATTATTTCGCTACAGTATTTAATTTCATCATAACCAGCGCAATTACCCAATGCAGAAATATACAGGTAACTTAAAAAGACCATTAACTTGAAAAATGCCTGACAATGTAGAATTTAATCTCTGGTATGTTAAAACAGGAGAAAATACTCCCGATTCCGTAGAAGAGTCAAACATAATATGGCATCTTGAGAGAATGAAAAATTCTCCCGGTACGTTATGAAAGTCACAAATACTTCCGGTATACTAATAGAACGAAGAATACTCACGCCAATATTTATATATTTATTTATTTACTGGATAGTGTTGGGGTTTAGTAAATAGGGGCGGACCATTGTAACTGGTCAAGGAAGAAGTCTCAGCAACCAACTTAATCATGGTCGGATTGAGCCTTGTGAATGAACTATTTCTCTTTGGTGTCTTCCATCTCTAAATTTATAACTTGTTCAGTATTTTGACTCAAGATAAGCTTCAAACTCCTAGCTTATATTTCTTTAATCGTATCTATTCTTCAAGTAGATGTATTTATTTGCGTATACGTTACGTATTACGTTTGAATCTGCTTGTACTAAGGCTGGGTGAAAATGCTTCGACTAAAACTTGTGTGTAGGATGGAACGGGATACTACTGTAAGCGGAAAAATATAGTAAGTTCCACAAAATCAAAAAAAAAGACATACTCGCCTTATAAGTATGAGTTACAGGATCCTGTACCTGAAAGAATAGATAAAGAAAGTAAAGAGAAAATGCTAACAAAGACTGTACCGATTCCAGAAATCTCTTTTCGAAAGGAAAAATTGATAAAGCGATCAACCGTACGGAAAATAAATATAAGAAATAAAACAGAAAAGCTTGTAAGAGTTATTTTTATTTCAATTTAATTTTATAGTAATAAATGTAATAACAAACTTCATGTCGCGTTCTACTCTGGAGGTGGGGCAGAATGGGAAATATGTCAAAATTTATAAAAAATCAAATATATCAATAATCAAAATTCGCTGTTTTGTTATATTGATATTACATTAAGTAAACAATAGAATAGAATAATGCTTTATACATTTATGAAGAGATTTTTTAAAATAATTTTAGAAAAATTGTTAAAATGTAACTGTCCCGTACCACGTCGACGTCTCGTATATAGATTGGCGTATTTTTAGTTATTTTACTATACTGAGAATAAAAATGTAATACCTACATTTTACAAGTTCGCATTACTGAATAAAAATTTTTGTGAGCTTCTTAAGAAAATATAGTAAACATTATATATATATATATAACATTTTAAGAAGCTCAGCAAAGTATTCATTAATAAATGGAAACTTATAAATACGCGATAAATTGATCCTTACAAATCTTAGAAGTTCACTCGCGTCAAAAGGTCCAATTTCAAAAGACATTTAATAAATCAATGATCAATAATTATGATGTAAACATAATTATAGAGTTGAAGTTTGAAGATATAAAATTCTCATAAAAACATAAGCAGTTGCAAATTGTTAGGAAAACTACTACTGTACAACATTAAAAAGAAATTCGGAAAATATCATCGTTTATACTCACGCTTTACTTCATAATGATTTCATGTTCATGACTTACAACAATAAGATATATTTTAGGACCATTAGTAGTCTTTTTTATACAAAAATGTGACTAATAAAATTTTTTTAACAGCACAACGTTTCTGTAGATATTTGAACCATTTTCAGGCTGTGTCAGACTGAAAATTTGTCTGATTGCTTATAAAGTTCCCTCACTCTGGCTCCGAAGATTTACTGATTACATAAAATAGGATTTCATTTTTATAATCAGATAACTAAACAATGTTAAGTTACCATGTTTTAAAATTACAAATTTATGTACATTTAAAAAACTAATCCAGTTTTCAGTTCTTATACTCGCAGACTGAATAATTTAGACTCACACAGTCACTTAACTGTGATCTATGACGAATCATGAATTCTATTATTGTTGGGTCAATCTTGATCGACGAACTCTCCATTATACTACTTCCCATTACAACAAAAAGTTGGTCGTACTAGTATGCTACAAAATTATGCTCTTCGTGCTTCTTTGTAGAACATGCAACAGCGCGTGTCGTGGCTCCGAAGATGAACTCGTTACTTATAAAGTCAGGGGGAAAGCACGCTCTTCATAAAACACAGCCTAACGGTAGTTCTACATTCTGGCTCAGTTACGTAAGTTTTATCGTTCTAAAACATGTCATTTGCCTAATTGTAATTTTCTGTACATACAAATTTCCAACTGGTGCAGAGTTTTCATAACTGTGATCTCATTGAAGATTATTTTTGTAAGGATGTATTACACAAAAAAGTTGTTGGTAGACGCTTAGTGGTTATCATGTATTTATTTTAATATTAAAAACTTAGAGTCCAATTCAAAATGTACATTATTTCTTTTTAAATTGCGTGCTATGAACATTTACAATTGATGTTCTTTGAAAAAGATTTTGGACAATATTTTATCAAAACTATGAATAGTAATAAATAGATTAAGAAGCAACCAATCAAAAGACTAAATTAAGTAATAAATTAAATAATGGTATTAAATGTACATTTAAAATAGACGTATTAAATTTAATATTTATTCAATTAAATTCTTGGAAAATTTTATTCTAAATACAAAATAATTTTATTTCTGTACTTTAACACGTTTTTTAAATACATTAAATTTCTTCTATCAGTAGTTTTTTTCCAAAAATAATAAAATATTCCTTATCGCTTCAGTTGATTCGTAAAAATATTTTTTCTCGAAGTTCTGAATATACTCCCTCCTCTGGTTTGAATGGACTATTTCATACAATAATTATAGATCCTCGACTGCGTCCAAGGACAGTTTCATATTTCAAAAGTTATAAAAATAAAGGAATATTAATATTACTTACCTTTAAGGGCAAGAAAAGAAAGCAGAAATAAAAGAAAGGAGTAGAGAAGGATGCAGTCTTTCACACATGACCTTTAACTTATATATAGATCAGGAGATGAAAAAAGTTGAAAATTATCATGGAAAGGGAATAAAATTGTAAGGAGAAGAAATAAAAACCCTCAGGTTTCCTACGATATTGTGGTATTAGGAGAGTCATAAGAAGACTTGGAAAACATGATCTTGGAGGAAGAGTACAAGAGGATTAATAGACGGAAAACAAAGGTAACGGAGAGTACTATGGGAACTAGTAGAATAACAAAGGGTGTTAGATTGGGAAGAGATATTTTGAAGGCTGTTAAGGAATTCTAGTACTTGAGAAACATAATACCTTGGGTTGGTAGAAGCATAGTAGACATAAAGAGTAGGATAACGAAGGCAAGGAAGTCATTCGCAAGAAAGAGAAATCATTACTAAAAATGTTCGTGTGGAGTGTGGCGTTATATGGGTGTGAAACGTGGATGGACGGTAGGAGTATCTATAATTTTTAAATGTCTACACTGTGTGATTTTCCAATTTAACTGTCTAATTATTTAATTTTTCTTCCCGTATTCTTTTTTAATTTCTCACGGTCTACAGTACATTGTTACATTATATTTTGACTTAAGAAATTGAAAATTTTAATAAATAATATTGATAACTGTTGCATTATATTTTATCAGTTTTTGTAGTATAAAAATTAAGAAATGTCTTTGATGAAGTTCCAAATGTAAGGAATAACCTTGTTGGAATTATAAAAAAAAATTTTGGCCGTAGTTGATCGTTTAAGTCAATGTGATATAATTCGCTGTTATACAGTAAATATTTAATTACTACATAATTAACAGATAATAAAATACAAGTATTACATAGAAGTATAATAATATATCGCATGAGAACTGAATATAGTATATACTTATACTGATTTAATAATCACGTTTTTTTCCTTAAGATTTGAATACTTCATAGAAATTGTTAACTTAATTGTTGGAGCGTTATTTGTTGATATCAAGAAGGATATATAGTGTCTGTTTTATGCTTAAGATTTGCACACTTCATACAAATTACTTACCAAAATGTTGAAGCGTTGTTTCGACCGTCTTGTTGATAGCAAGGAGGACAGATAGGGTTTACACTAACATACATTCAATTAATTATTTGTCTTATTATTTTGGTTAACAGGCTACATGAAGGAAATCTTGAAACAGGCAATTCTCGTTTAATAACATAGGGAGGGAAATGGGAGTGTGGAATGCAGAACAATGTAGCCAAGGGTTGACTAGGGCCCCCGGGCTCTGGTCACCTAAAGAGATTCAGGGAAAACCCTGGAAAACTTGCATCAAGTAGGCCGGGCATTGGGTACTATTCTCACCCCCTTCCGAATGACGGGAGACGAGTTTGCTGTGAGGTCGCAGCCTTCGCTTCTCCATGTCTCAACCAGTTTTAGGGGATCAGCAGACAACTCTTGCCATATGCCCAAGGTCTTCGACCCCGGTATTTATACCTCCTAAAATAATGAGAGAACTTTGATAAAAAGAACAGAGAGGGTGCGAGGCATTCCCGACAGGTGAGCCCCGCAGTCACTCTGGGGTGAAGCACCTGCGAGAAAACTCCCGCAGGCCACTATCGACATTACTATGCCCAAGTTCTTCGACCCTAGTATATATACCTCCCAAAATTTCCGGATCAGATTTTTTTCCCTTTATTTACTACATTTAACTGCAAGTATTATAATATATTGAAGTTACATGTGTTTATATATTTTCCATTTCTTATAAGATAATAAAGTACATTAAACCTCGGCGAATCGCTTCCACGTTGATAATTTCCGAGTGAGGCGTTGATACTAAGACCATTCAGTTAGGTCCGTTTGGTCACTATAGTAGAACGGAACTGTCTACCCGTCGGGTAAAATGTAAAGATAAATTTTGCAGTTGAGAATTTCTCTGGGTTATGAGGCGAGCCTAATAGACCCATAAACACGTCAGCTGACATGCTTAATAAGATTCTACGAGGGGTTTCATTTGTCGTGGGTTCCTGCACTTGAAAGGGAAGCCAGAAACATGGCGAAGAATAGTGGGGGGGGGGGGGAACACGTCTTCCTTGCCTCCCCGTGGATTTGACGTCACTTCTCGTAAGCTGTGATTCTAATGCAAATCGCTGAGGCCTCCTCACCGCAGGCAACTTCGCACAAAGAAGATCCGGGGGTGCGATCTACCTGTCACCCCACAGGAGTGCAGGTGTACACAAACACGGCACCTGTGCAGCGAGTCTTTCAAGTCAACAGCCCCACCCTCCCCCTCTCCTGATGGACGGCGACAAATGGCTGAGGAGGGGCTGCGTAAACCGCCACGCCACGTCTCAGATTCTCACGAGCTCGCTATTCAGTAGCTCCACTACCTGACCAATTGTCTTGCAAATGCACTTGCTTCGATTCAATCGCGATTAAGTGGCCAACGGATTTGTCTGAAATGGCGTGTTTCATAACTTCACGCAAATTTCGTTGTTATTCCCACTGATGGAAGGCTTTCATGCCACCTGTGTGAAAATGTGGTTTCGCGTTTCAGTTTACAAAGACTCTAGTCAACATAGTTCATTTGACCAGACGCAACACTAATAGTTAAGTATAAATTCCGAAAATATGTATCTCGTCTACGAATCACTATTTAGAAGTTAGTTCTGTGAGCAATTGTAATTTGAAAGCCACAATTCTCGATTTGGAAAAGATAAAGCAAAACGTCCGCAGGTGTTAAACCCATGAGATAGGATATGTTCTTCTTCAAGACCAAAACAAACCATTTGTCCCAGTTTATAAAGAAAATAATCTGACATGATCAAAATTTAGAATTTATTAAAATTTACATTAACAAGAAAACGTTTCACAGCTGTGTTCAGGGAACTCTTTAGTTGTATCTAAAAATTAATTAATATAATAAATTAAATAATTTCCGACCGATTTTTACAGACAGTTTTTATTTTTTATTTAAACGACGTTTCGGCGCATATTCTCGCCTTCTTCAGGTTTATAATCAAATTATTGTTAAGAAATAAAAACTGTTTAAAAATCGGTCGGAAATCATTTAATTTGTTAATTAATTACAGACGTTAATCGATTTAATATAAAGAGGATACAATCTTAAAATAAATGTGACTTTATTTACTTAGATTAACTCATGGGCATCACGTGGTACTACTCCCACGAATTAAAAACAAAATTAATTATTTTTAACATTAAATCATGAAAAAAACAAATTTGTTTTATATTGTCATAATTTTAAACAAATTCCATAAATTTTTTTTGTAATGTTTCAAAAAATATGTATTTGAATTTTGTATATGACTATAGCAATGCTGAAAGCTTCTGAAGAATAAATTTGAAATCAAAATTATAGTATAGTTTTGATTATTAATGTGACATTAAAATAAGGAAAAATTATTATCTAACAAATTAAATGAAAATGAGGAGAAAGGAAAATATCAAAAGTAAATATTTAGAAAAGAAAATGCTCTAAATTTTTTTAAAAAAGTATGGCCGACTGCTACAACATGAGATTCTACTCCCATGTTACCGTGTTTCGGTATGGAAACTCGAAAGTAAATTTTGATGAAATTGAATTAATAAGCTTAGCGTCACAAAAACTCCAGGAAACAAAATTTCGACTGCTTATCAGATCAGGATTTCTGCCGCAAGGGATGGAAGCGAAGTCCGGTTCATTCAGCCACGTTTTCACCCATCTGATCCTCTCTCCTTCTCCCGCGATCCTTTCTTTGTCAATTCTTACACTAAAGCTGTATCTCTCTCCGTCTTCTGTAAATTTTGGCCTCTTTGTTCTCCTCTCTCCATCCAAATCTGTTACCAATTTCCTTTTTGGTTGTTGGAGAAATTTTCCCCCTCTGCCTGCTTTCGGGAAATTGTGGACTAGTTTTTTAATGTTGATTAGTCTCGGCTGGAAACTAATTTCGGGAATTTCTTACCAGTGCCTTGTGACGTTGTTAGTAGTCGTACATATAACGCGGTAATTTACGTTACTTACCTGATCATCGCAAAAACTCCAGGAAACAAACTTCCGACGGCTTACCAGAACAGGATATCTGCCACAAGAGATTGACGTAATTAACGTTACATATAAAATTCAAATAATACAAAGAGTAATAATTTAATAAACGGAAAAGTGCTCTATACGCGAAAAAGAATAGGTAACTTCCAAACTTGGAAAGTGTAATTATTGTTAAAGGAATCGGTTACAACAATGAAAATTTTGCATTGTTTGAATGAAATTGTTTTCTTTTAGTTTTAAGTTGTTGGAAGAACGATTTTTTTTCTGTTAAATGGTTTATTTAAATCCAAATCATATTTTGTTAACTATGTAAGGAGCCATGTTATACTAAATTTATTTGTTTTGAAGCGAATTATTATCTTTTCCACTGTATGTATTTATTAATGTTTAGATATAAAAGATGAGGTCTCTGCCTAGAGGGAGGAAATGTTTTGAAGCTGATGTTAATTTTTCTAATAATTCATGTCAGATTCAGAATACAGTTTTAGTTATAATTTCATAAAATTATTTTATCCAACCAAATTAACGTTATACGTTACCAAAGTAAAGCGTTGGAGGTGTAATTGGGATTGAAACAGTAATTATTTTAAATACAGAAGAAAATGTATGTGTATATTATCCAATTAATAAATTTTTAGCGTTCTAATCGGACTTTCTTTTGGAATTTTGGATACGTAGCTCAAAAAAAGAGTTGGAGTTCAAGAGGTCATTAATCAGAAATGATTAAAATTGACTACGGCCAAGGAAGACTGCTGTTGTCGGATGATTCATCTTGAAATCTGAATAGTTAAAAATGATTTGAAGACCAGGAAAACTTACGCTATTAGTTGTTTTTTTTACGGGAAGGCAGAAAAATAATGAAGATGATGACGCCAACTGAGTGAGTCAGGAAATTTTGCAAGAAATGATTACCAGGCAACAGACGAGCTTACCCTCATTTCCCGCTCATGTTAAAAAAGTTCACATTACTGCAGACATGACAACGTTAACTGGTTTTTGAAAAATATCAGACTGCCGTAAGTTCGCAACTTTCAGAACGCGTTTATTAATTTAGTAGTCAATAGAGAAAGCTACCCATTCATTTAATGGCATAAAATTCTCAGATTTTAGAGATTAAAGATTGTGTCAATTACCTAAGCCTGATACCTATAAGTAGCTTAACTAATATTTTCCTTTCATATCATGATTTTTATCACATCATAGCAACAGTATTAGGCTTCTTTCAAAATTTATAAATTAAAAAAATGAGAAGCCACGGAGTTATGATTGTAAATGTGCCTACTACGTACACGCCAGAATTATATTCGAAATGCTACACATTGATGCAATTAACATACTTATTGATACTGTGAACAATGGCTAACTTCTCTGCTGTTGTATTATCATTGATTAAACTTCGTCACTTGATTTCATACATTTGAGTTGTTCTCGCGGCTCTGACGGTTTTAACCACCTGACGATAGCTGCAGATACGTTGTTTGGTATTGTCTCATCACCAGTTTATTATTTGTATTTTGGCAATTTGTTTTTGTAATTTGTATTATTTAAACGAGACGTTTATATTTTAAGTTCTATTTACAGACAGTTATTCTCTCTCTCTCTCTCTCTCTCTCTCTCTCTCTCTATATATATATATATATATATATATATATATATATATATATAACTGTGTTGACTACACAAGGCCTGCGGGAGTTCTCTCGCAGACGTTTCACCCCAGAGTTACTGCGGGGCTCACCTGATTATGTCGGGAATGCCTCATACTATCTCTGGGCTTTTTTCAAAGTTCTCACATGCCGAGACGCCTTCGCCTATTTTAGGAGGTATATTTACTGGGGTCGAAGACCTTGGGCATAAGACAAGAGTTGTCCTCTGAACCCATTGGATCAGTCGGCTAACTGCCTTCTGAAACTGGTGCAGACATGGAGAAGGGAATGCTGCGACCTCACAGCAAACTCGTCTCCCGTCATTCGGAAGGGCGTGAGAATAGTACCCAATGCCCGACCTACCAGATGCAGGTTTTCTAGGGTTTTCCCTGAATCTCTTTAGGTGAAACACTGGGTAGGATTCTTAGTCCGGGGGCCCTAGTTAACCCTTGGCTACCTTGCTCTACCTTCCACATTCTCCCTTTTCCATTCCCTTCCTATGCTATTAAAGGGGAGTTGCCTGTTTCAAGATAACCCTCATGTAGCCTGTTAAACCCCCCCCTCTCAAAATCGATTGCCAATGGCAAAGTGATGACGATTTACCTTCGTGGATGTCTCTTTATCTCTCTTGTTTTAAAGTTCTCACATGCCGTGATACCTTAATCTATTTTAGGAGGTGTATGTATTGGAGCAGAAGATCTTGTGCATATGGTAAGAGTTGCCCGTTGATATCATTGGACCAGTCAGCCAGCTGCCTCCTAAAACTGAGAAAGGAATGCTGTGATACCCCAATAAACCCATTTCCCGTCGTTCGGAAAGGCGTGAAAATAATATCCAATAGCACGGTCAAGGTTTCCTACGGTTTTCCCTGCTCTGTTTTAGGCAAATCACCGGGTAGGTTACTTCCTATGCTATTAAAAGGAAGTTGCATGATTCAGGATTACCCTCATGTAGCCTACTTCAAAGAAAAAATGAGATTAGTTTCTCTTGATGTACGAAAAGCGATAGAACAATACGATAGAAGTTATTTTCAGAGAAATTTTGGCCTATTCTTCCGAAGAGATACAGTCTGCCGCGTGTTGTAGAATCAAATGATCAAAGCTATTACTTTCACGCTACGTATTCAAGGCGCTTTGAATTTACGATATCTGGACAAGGACATCTTGACTTGGAAGATTTAAGGTGCAACACCAGCGACGACAACATTTTATAGGAACGGAGCCAGGAAAATAATAAGAATAATTAGTTGTATTCGTTTGATCCAATAAGTGTTTAACTAATATTTAACTTTGGGAGTTTGTATGTGAGTATATTCCGCTTTCATTTTAAATGAATGGAACAATTTCAACCACTGAAATCGCACATTTAAGCAAGAAAAAGGCACGTAAAATGAGTTACAACAGCCTGTTTTGCAGTTTTTATTTTATTTAAATAATAAATGACATTTTAATATTTATTTTAATGTAACAAAAAATAATTATTTAAAATACATGTTAATTTGTTACAAGTGGAACATAACAAAATTGTGTAAATTTTTTCTATAGCGACGTTTCGTAACAACCTATATGCAAGACCATCATAGATTATTTTAATGTACTTCGTGGTAATTGTTCTGTTTTTCAAAAGAAACTACTTTCCCCGAAAGAAAAAACACATCCTTATTTGTCGACTGTAATATGTTTTCCTTCCTCTGTTACGGTGTACACTCAACATTTTAAAATATAATGTATTCCTGTAAGTATCAATTTATGCTCGAAAAAAGATTACCTGATGTTATGTTATAGACGGTTATTTATGTATATAATTTCCTTGTGGGAATTATCGCTGAACGGATAATGCAGTCCTTTGTTACTCCATAAATTAAGATTAATGAGAGGGATTAAAGAAATCGTACTTGCTTCAATGCTGAAACATAAATTTTTTCGTAAAATAGTGCGGATATTGACAAAGCTACATCGTTATCCAACATGATTACATAAGTCATGAATTTAAAATAATAAACGTCAGACAACTCAGAAATTTTTATATTTATATGTAGGAGACTTTAGATATTAATTCTAATGTAGACAGTTACGGCCCTTTTAGTATCTGGCTGGTTCCATGGAAATGTACGTCTTTTGTTCTATTGTGCACGGGGATGGTCACGATAATGTGGGAACGTTGACCTGAGGTAGAGTTGGTCTTTTAGTACTATAAGTGCGAAATGTGCGTTGACAAAGAGGTGCGAAGTGTTTGGTAGACCTCAAAGGATGCATAGATTATTTCTCCCCGCAAAGGGACAAAATGGAGAGGATTCACCAAATTCGCGAGCAATTGGGGGCGTGTTATTTCAAAATTATAAACTATGTTTGGTGGTTTAGATGGGGACAGAAAATGATATGGTGACGAAAAATATGGCGAGAGAACAGTCGGAGCAGAGAATCGGAGAAGCGAAGAGTTCTCTCTGGAGAGTGGACGATCTGCGTCCATAGTCTCCAAACAGTTGGTGTAGATAATCAGTGAAGAACACAGTCCGAGCTGAAGAGAAGAGTTCTCTCTGTAAGCACCCGCTGGGGCAGAAATCCTTTTGCTGTCAGGAAATTCGAGGTGGAAGCCAGCCATCCACCTCTACTACGTGGCGTGGAAAGAGCACATGGGGAATTAGTTGCCTATTCCAGCGATCAGGGAGCTCAGAGGCCCTCAGAGGACGACACAGCACCGGGAGTCCTGGCTTCATAGTTTTCCCCCACCACAGTACGAGCATAAGAGACGGAGCAGTGTTGACACGATAATTTCGTTTTTTGTAGATACTTTTAAAATTCTGGGTACATAAATTATTTTTCTTTACATAATTTTTATGGGGTTAAATTTAACCACGCGGTATGTTTTTTTTAAAGTTTTGACACGTATTTTGGTGTAATTTTCCTAACCACCAGTCCATGAGGCTAGTTGGAGCAAGTTAATATTTTAAGATTGTAAATACTATAAATAGTTTTCCTCCTTTTATTTTTGGATAAGATATTAACTAACAGTATTGTTGTAAATAGTTTTATTACAATTTTTATAATTTACTCTGTACCAAAATGAATCATATTTGATATTTTCCGTAAGTTGAACCATATCCTATGGTGTATTCAGCTGAGGTTTCCAAGTAAATAAATGGTAAAACAAAGAGATTATCCGCCCACAACAGTTAATAAACACGTTATTCTTCTGAATATAATGTTTTTGTAAATTGTACATTAGAGGTCCAAAAAGTGAAAATTTAGCAGCCAGAACTAGTCCAATGATAGTTACGACCGACTCTCTAATGTCAAATCTGTACATATTTGCATAATTTCAGAAGAAATTAGTCTGAGTGGTTCTATACCTGAAAAATTTACAAAATTTGGGACGAAACGATGTGTTAATTAATATAAAAAGTTCATTCTTACTGGCTGTTTGATAATAACTTGTTTAGTTTATAAATGTTAGATTAATGAAAATATTGAAAAGTTGACAACATTCCATGATGGAAATGGATTAAGATTGTCTGGACAGTGGAAACCTAAGTATCAACATGTCTTACAGGAATATCGTAAGATACATATGTTACTGGAAACCACCGTACAACTCTATATTTAAATGATGACATGGAGAAACAAAAATTTTTGGGCGAATTTAAAGTTTGTTTATAACATTATAGTAACCATTAATGCTAGAAAATGTTTTTCAAATAATTGTTTACATAAAGATATAAATTGAAATGGTTCTAATCAATAATTTTTTTTAAAAGTAATACGTGTCTCTGGAAAGCTGCAGACAAAATTAAAATTGCGATATTGTTTTGATAAATGTAATAAAACGTTTTAATTTCATATATTTTTGAGTGTTTAAATTTACTTGACGTTACGATATAAACACAAAAAGAAAAATCAGTTTTAATAAATTTTAAATATCATGAAGTTAGATATGAACATTGAAGAATCTCTCGGAAGTAATGACTTCAAGAATTTTTTCTCTGTTATGTTGTTTTAGGTTTACTTATATTTATTTTCCATTTCCTACCGAAGAGGAAACAGGATACGTCAATGAATACATACGAAAGTGTGCATACAAGGTATTCTATGTTTTATTAAATATACAACCCTTAGAGCTTAGTGTAATCAGCCACGTTTCTGTGGTTATACATACATAAAAAGGAGAAAAAAAGATTAGTCGTTATACGTAATGTATGTGTAGAGTAAGTTGTTATTATATCAACATAATTCTGACATACTATTACTCGGAAGAGACAAGAAGTATTAATTTCATCGATGGGGTTCTAAATTACGTCTTTATTCCGACGAAGGATTAATGTTGAAAACTGAAGATGGACCCCATAAGCGCCTTAACATCCATAACGGAATTTTATTTTCACAAACATTCCCAGTATTTAATTAAATAAACGTCTATACTAAATTTGACGAGAGATCGCACTGTAGCTGATGCAGAGGAACTAACAATGTGACTGGTTATTTGTCCGCCTTTTCCAACGCAGCTAACTACAACGCCACCGTGCTCGGCGATAAGACTGAGATAAGTGCAGCTTCTAATTTCCATTGTTTTTTTTTTCAGTTTGGGTGAAGCTAGCTAGCTCAGCGTCAGCAGCTTCCCTGTCGTCGGGCGCCCTCTAATTGCTCGTTGTCTCTAATGAGGTTCGTGCACTTGCCTCGGAGATTGCTGCCAACTTCACCCACAGAAAATTACCTCTAGGCTTCGCCCACTTGATGTGTTTAAGTAACAACTGAAGGTTCATGCTAGAAGACGTTGGCCCTCGGCCAGATATGCAGCCCACTCCACTGCGATCACATCTCAACGGAGACGTCATGTTTTTCTACCAATCGTAAATTAAAAGCTGGACAGTTTCTAACAATCTCTGACAATGTTTCTCTTAGTAACAAGTGACATTTTATTGTGATTCTTGGCGCTTATTATCTGTAAACGTGTCTCTTAGACTTAATATATGAGTTCTTTCCCGCCTTAATTGTAATAACAGCAGCACTTTAGTAACGGGCTGTGTATAATAATGGAAGATAGCGATCGCAATGCATGGATATAATACTTACATTTGTTACAAGCATTATTTATTTTATTAACAATCGAAATTATGAAAAAGAACTTAGATATTGTAATGAACACGTTCCCTGAGCTGTTGACCCGATCCATGACCAGGAGGAAATTATTAAGAATGTTGGTAAAGACCCGGCTGATCCTTAATCAATGAAGCAATATAGTGAAAGAGTTGAAACTGTTATTGAAAACGCTGTGCCTTTTGAATAAAAGAATGGGACAGCTTGATATTCAAAATTTGGAGAATATAGCTCGCAAGTATGATATATTTAAGGACGCAATTCTAAAGAATTGAAGATAGAAAATGAGTTACTTTTAAGGTAGTAGTTAGAGCAGTTATTACCAACTATTACTTCAACTAGTTACTAGAGTAGGTACGGAAAAAACAAAGATCTTTATAAACCGATAAAACTAATAGAAACTGGAATATTGGGAAACCGCTATTATAAATCAATTGAATGCTTTTGAAGTGAGGCTTGAAGTCGACGTGTTTGTTTGAAAATACGATCGTAAGCCAATGAAAATTGTACGACGGAAGTAAAGTTCCGTCAGAGACCGTACGTCAATAACCGAGAACCAATTAGAAACCGCCACGTCAACCACGGCTACAGCTGTTGAAGTGGACACAATACTTATTAGTATCTCAGTTTTAAATCCCTTGTTTTATCACAAAGGGAGAGGATGCACCTTAAGTAGTCTACGTCACTAAAGAAACGTTCCCTCTGCGACGCTACAAAACTGTATTTCTCGTCATGTTTTGGTATAATTAAATTCATCTAAATTAATGCCTGTAGTTTACTATAGAAAACATAAGTGTAAGACTAAATATCAGCAATAATAATCAACGGCGTATTCCGTTGATATTTATCTCCTTTTTTTGGTTCCGCGCTTTAGATATCTTAATCATAAAAATGCATTGTCATATTTAGATTAAACCGTGAATACCGTCAAATATAAAAATATTATTTTATTTTTCACTCAATATCACAAGAAGACATAGTTAATTTAATGTTCATATTATGTATGTCATTGCTTTCAGGCCACCTCGTTCAAAAAAATTTTATTCTTTACCGTTCCTGGCCGGAACCAGTCGATTCCACCTTGAATTATTAACGACGTGCCAAGACAAACATTAACATCACTAAGGCGTTTGGTGGGATTTTCCACAGTGACAACATTGCTAATTTGGGACTTTCACACCAACATGTTCTAGTACTAGAAGGTAAATGAGACTTTCATGAATTTTCATGAATCTCTTATTGTTAGAGTGGTCATTTATTGTTTTCTAAATATCAATGAAATTTCTGGCCGTTCATTGTGAATGTTTATTCCATGAATCATGTTATAGAATTAAGAAAATTAAACACTTGAACAACAATCTACTTTAATTTCGGTTCTTTTCCCCCGTCACTGTAATCCACTCATTCCAATACTCAACTTATACCCGTGAAAATTATGTTGGTTTTGTTATTGTGATACTCAGTCCTAAGACTGGTCTGTTGCAATCCTCCATGCTAACCTATCTTGTGAAAGTCTTTTCATTACCTTATAACTAGCACAACACACATCTTCCCTAATCTGTTTAGCGTATTCCATCCTTGTCCCTCTTTCAGCTGTTCTTACCCCACACATTTCCCTCTAATGCTAATTTTACAAGACCCTCGTGTCTTAAAACGTTGGTTGAAATGTTGGTTTTATTAAAGAAATGTAAGTCAAGCGTTCTTTAATTTTCTACAATTTCAGTTTGAATCTTACAGGTCAAATAAAAATAAACTTCGGCTAACAATATTTTAAACTGAAATTCGTATGAAGTAAATTGCTCTTAGTATATGTTTTCCAATATTTAGTTCAAAGAAAATCACTCCAAATAAGTACTGGAATAAATTGATTCAGTATCATGTTTCTAATTTAATTGGAATGCTTATAATGTTAATTACTATGTTATTCTTACCTAATGGTAAATATATTATTTTTAGTGTAGTAATTTCAGTTGACATTCACGGTAATATAGAATTCAATATGCTTAAATAAAAATATTCTGAAGGCCGTTGAAGGACAACCTGCTGTGAGTTTTCCGATTTACTCGCCCATATTTTGTGAAAAACATGCAAAGGAAAGACAGCAAGTTTGAAACACAGCTCTTTTTCAGTCATCATATCAGAGAAATGTGTCACTTAAATAAAGTGTTATCTTTTGACTTCACCTAGCGTTTACATTCCCATTGTCACGCGGCTCTAATTAGACTCGCTTGGTTAACAGAAAGCACACGTTTGAAATTATCTGCGACTACCGCATTGGTATGGAATGTAAATGGCGGAATTTCCAAATAATAGCAGTGTGACGCGATTGCTCGGTACATTGTAGGAGAAGAATTTTTTGCATTGATAAGGATAGCGTAGATAAGAGAAAAACTACTTAATTTCGGTTCTCGTAGTTTCACCTCTCAAAATAAAGTAAAAAAACATTTTTAAAAATTCGGAAGGACGTGAGAATAACACCCATCTACCTGATGTAGGTTTTCTCTGCTCTACTCGTGCTCTAATCAACCCTTGGATACGTTATTCCCCTTTTTTCAATTCCTATCCTATGCTATTAAAGGGTAGTTGTCAGGTCTAGATCACCCTCACGCGTTTTTTAAAAGTAAGATCCATGAATTTGAATGAACAACCCTTTCTGTACCCTTTCTGCATTTCTGTATATGAAAATAATAATGATAACGTTCCCCTGAGTTAAAGTAGAGATAATTGAACTTGTAAACGAAGAATATACAGCTGAAAATAACCATCTAATTATTAAAGCAATTAAATGTTCCCAACCGTAATTTAAGAAAAGAAATTTCAACAACAATTAAAGGGCATAAATATAATTCAAAATTTTCTTAGTGCTGTTCGGAATTGCGGTCATTATTTTATTTGGTAATATTTTAAAATGGCGATGCTCCAAACTGCGTACAGAACATATTAGATGAGTCTCAGTAATGCTTCATGTTTACAATGTATTAAAATACTTCGTCACTTCGCGTAACATGTACAGAAACTTAGTTATTTGTATGCACTATTTTTAGTTTTTATAATTAGAGCGATTCAAATTATTTAAAAAATGTCATGCAAAATAGAAGAGTCCCGATTCTAGATGGTACGAAAGAATGTATTAATTTCGTTAATATTTCTTTTATGACCCTGATATTTGGTCGTAATTTAAGAATTAGTATAATTTGTTATATAGAATGGAAAATATTCCAACATTTTTTAATATGTATGCTTTTAATAATCTACAATTAGGCAATATCTCAGGAGCAGATACGCGATAATATACTCACAGCTAAACAATGTATTATATAATGTATAATAAACATTAATATTGGTTTCACCTACGATACATATTAATATAACTTATAATTTTTACGCTTTCTTACAGATATGATTTTGAATTATGAACATATGAATCATATAAAATATTTGATATTATAAATACATCATTTTCTATGACTAATATGAAATGAAAAATAGACCGTTACACATAAATAATTCTAATCAAGTAATTAATTAATTCCTGTATACATTTCACCCAAACTTAGTACTTATTACCCACGATCCAGGTATGAGTGGAGTTTAATAGAAAAGAAGTTTGCAAAATATGATAAACTAGGCGAATAATATGGAGGACGTTGACTAAGAGAAGAGATGGGTTAATAGGCCAAGTTTTAAGACACAAGGGACTTTTAAAATTAGCTTTACTGGGAAGTGTGTGGGGTCTGAACAGAGGAGGGATACCAAGAATGGAATCCGTTAAGTAGATTAGGGAGGATGTGGGTTGTACTATTTTGAGGAAATGAAAAGGCTTGCGGAAGGGGTCGCATCAGACCAGTCTAAGGACTGAAAACCACAACAAAAGGTGTTGTTAACGTTGATAAACTATTTTCCTTATGAGCTTAGATTGGTAGCGTGTAATTTCAAGCCTAGAGGCGGGGTGGAGGCTTATAAAAAAATTAAAAAAACACAACAACGGCCGAAATTAATGTCGAATCCGGAGTTATTAATTAATTAGTGTACTTAAATAAAATAATAAATATATTAAGCATTTTATTCATAGCATGGAGAATTTTGTAAAAGCGACTGTTCGGCAAAGTGAACCGTTCGGGAACATGCAGCTTTCGGCTAAACCTCTTTCTGGCAATCGTGATATTTATAAGTAACCGATCGGGAATTTAAAGTGTTGAAAAAACGACCGTTGTGATAATTCCGTCGGGAAAACACGCGTCAGGGAAGTGCTTTCGGGAATTTTGAACCAGACACGTAAATAATATAATGAATTAGAAAAATCAAGAAAACTTCAGCAAGCATTGTCATTTAATAAATTTCACTTCAAAAAATATTTTACGCTTGTTTTAAACATTTTAGTAATCACTTTCATTTATTCTATATGAACGCCAAAAAGTCTTAAAGATGTAAGGTTTCAATCATTTGTAAACATTATTACAAAGTAATGCATTGTAGTATTAGGGTAGCCGAAATATTATTCGGAAACCATAATAAATTAAATGAACGAAGTCCTGGAGAAAGAGTAGGACATGGGGATTAATGAGGAGAAAATCAATGTGATGGAGTGTAGTATGGGAAATAGTGGAATAATAAAGGATGTTAGATTGATAAAGGATATTTTCAACAAAGGCAAGGAATTCTGCTACTTGGACAGCATAATAAATAGGATGGTGGAAGTATAGTGTAGATCGGGTGTGTAATAAAGTTAAAGGGTAATTAAGACATAATGGGAATTTTTTGTTACAAAAGAACGTACCTAGAAAACATTATTGAAGGAAATATTTACAAAATTTGAGGTTCCACGAAGCAATGAGATCTAATATAATCTCAAAATGAAAACCCAGTGTGATACCCTCCATAGGCGTCAATGATTGGAAACCTGACAGCGTACCTTCTTTGTAGTGTGAATTTAAATTCCACGTTTCCAATCCTTGCTAACTTTATAGTAAGAAATAATAAAATATTAACTATTACACTACAATAGAAGACATAAAGAGTAGGATAGCACAGGAAAGGCTTTCGTAAAATGACGAATTTACTTACGGCTAATGTAAGTAGGTATACTAGGAAATCATTTCTAAAATGTTCGTATAGAGGTGGCGTTATATGTGAGGATAGGAATTGTAGAAAAGGAAAAGAATTGAATATTTTGATATATTGTGCTATAGAAGAATGCTGAAAATCGGATTGGTAGATAACGAGGAGTTCTAAGCAGAATTACAGAAGCATGATCATTTTGGAGGACTTTGACCAAGAGAAGGTGTACAATTATAGACTACGTTTTGCGACATGAGGGTCTTGTAAAATTAGAATTATAGGGAAGTGTGTGTGGTTAGAACAGAATAAGGTGGTGAAGGATGGAATATGCTAAGGAGATTAGTGAGGATGTGGGATTGGGTAGTTAATGAAGGAATGTAAAGGCTTGTGCAGATTATTTTAGCACGGAGGGTTGCATGAGACAAGTCTAATGACTGGAAAACTACAACAAAACATAATATTCATTACTAAGGTCATCATGTAAACTGATGGAATAACTGCTTTTGGGTGTCAGAGTACTAATCAAAACATCAAGACATCGTCAGGATTTTAACAGTTATAAAGATTAATACAATTTTCCTTGAGGTATTTTTCTACTACATCAGTGCTTTAAGAAACTGAATCCACGTCCGTAGAATGGATTCCAAGTGTTTCTAGAAGTTGAGAATAATTCATGTCACTAAATAGTTAAGTTGAAGACTAATATAATAGTGCTGTATTAAAACAGATTGGTAATAGTATGAAAAATTGGCAATGTTCCAACAAACATCAGTACGAGTTTTTTTTTCTGTATTAAATCATAATCGCTTACTCGTAATTCTGAGAGAGACTTTGTGTCAGGGTGGTCGCTTGCTTTGACCGTCCCTCGGCGATCAAGATACAAGAGTCCCGTTGCAGCTAGTCTGTGATGTAACGATGGACAAGTGAGACACGTTCTCCACCAGCAGCTGCGAATGTCATTGCCATTTATAAAAGTGACTAATGCGGAGTCGAGGCCAACTCTTGCTGACTTGATCTTCGGCGCGGACAGATACAGATAGAAACGTCGGTGAAAGTACAGCATTTTACTTTCATTGTTTGACTCAAGGTTACAAATAACTTGATAAATAATAGCAGAGCTCCAGTAATAATGGGAAATTACGTTATAACGATGACATGATAACCGGAGCTACGGTCAACAAGTCTGCGCGAGCTTCCACTGCTATAAATCTTATGATTGCAATATATAAGTTGGCGCTCCACAGTTAACCTATTTCATAAATTATATTATGGTGTCTGATTTTCAACAAACTTCCTATTTCTCGGATGGATATCTTCATTTTCACAGATTTTATCTAAGTCAATGGTAATATTAAGTCCCTGGGATGATGTAACGTAAGTAGAATGCGAGTTAGGAGAAGATCAATTTGGTTTTAGGAAGAATGTAGGGAAAAAAGAAGCAATATTGACTTTGCGACTAATTTTAGATGACAGGATAAGTAAAAAACAGGCCTACGTTGGCATTTGTAGATTTAGAAAAAGCGTTTGATAATGTGAACTGGAACACACTACAAAGGATTTTGAAGGACACAGGAATAAAATAACTAGAAAAGGAGGCTTATACATAACATCTTCAGAAGACAGGCAGCAGTAATTAGAATTGAAGATCAAGAAAAAAAGCGGAAATCAAGAAAGGAGTAGGACAAGGATGCAGTCTGTCGCCCATCCTATTTAACTTATATATAGAACAGGCGATGAAGAATGTTAAAACGGAATATGGAAAAGGAATCATACTTCAAGGATAAGAAATAAAAGCCCTACGCTTTGTGATTGCTATTGTAGTATTAGGGGAGTCAGAAGAAGACTTGTCAACCATAATAAATGGCAAGAACGGATTCCTAGAGAAAGATTTCAATATGAGGATTAACAGAGGGAAAACCAAGGTAATGGAGTGTAGTATGGGAAACAGTGGAATAACAAAGGGTGTTAGATTGGGAAGGGATACTTTGACGGAAATTTAGGAATTCTGCTACTTGGAAAGCATAATAACTAGGGATGGTTAGAAGCACAGTAGACATAAAGAGTAGGATAGCACAGGCAAGGAAGGCTTTCGTGAGAAAGAGGAATTTACTCACGCGTAATTTAAGTGTGTATATTAGGAAATCGTTGCTAAAAATTTTAGTTTGGAGTATGGCGTTATATGGGTGCGAAACGTGCACGATAACAGTTGTAGAAATGAAAAGAATAAAGGCTTTGAAATGTGGTGCTATAAGCGAATACTGAAAATCAGATGGGTGGATACATTAATGTGAAATGTGCTAGTTAGGAGGAAATAAAAAGGCTTGTACAAGATAGGTTAGTATGGGGGTTTGCATCAGACTAGTCTTAGGACTGAATACCACCACAACAACACATTAAGTCCCAATCTAAAATTTTTAAATTATTTATATTTAAATACGCTCAAAAGTCATAGTGGTGATATTTTCATATTTCTTGATCCTAGTACGCCGCACATGTGTAATAATAATTTAAGATTTTGAGGAGTTCAAAAAAGATAACGAGTCTGTAACGAATTTTTAATTTTATGAATACTGAGAAATTATTTACAAAATCTTACTAACTTTTTTTTGGGTAACAGGTTACATGAGGGTAATCCTGAAACAGGCAACTCCCCTTTTATATCATAGGGAGGCAGTTGAAAAAGGGGGGGATGTAGAAGGTAGAGCAAGGTAGCCAAGGGTTGACTAGGGTCCCCGGCCTATAATTTAAGGACCCTACCCGGTGTTTCACCTAAAGAGATGCAGGGAGACCCCTAGAAAACCTGCATCATATAGGTCGGGCATTGTTTCTCCTTATTTAGAGCATTTGGCTTACCGGGACGACTGCCAGACTGTCATCTTACATGACACATCGTACACTTTTTGCGCTCAGACTTATTTACGGTAGACAGCAGGTAGCAGCTACTATCTAGGAGCAGTTAGCAAATGATTAGTTCCTCAATTTATTGTTAACATTTTGTTTTAAATTGATTAATGTACACCAATTCTACACACAGTTACAAGAGAAACGACAATCAATAATTTTTTAAAATATCAGCACAACATTGCCATTACATTTGACGCAGAGTTAACTTGAAAAACTTCTTATGTTGTTTATATTACTTACGTAAATTATTAGTTTGATGTTATCTATGTTCAACTTGAAATGAATAGGGGTAAATTAATTTTTTAAGTGGGATATTAATATATTAATAATAAGATTTTGTAATAAAAATAAGAAAACAATTTTCTTGAGTCATAACAAAGTTACATCTATAATTAAAATTTTGCTATTTTGAATCTTTATGCCCGCAATTCTTTCATAATTAAAACTACAAACACATTTACATACAACATGATACACATTAAATTCTTAAAGCTAACAATTTTCTAACTCTACACTCAGGGTCGTATATTATGGGCCTTCTCATAGATCAGAATGTTAAACAAAATACAGTGGGACTTGGCAGTACAAGAAATCAGTAAAAAGGGTTATAGGTGTAATTTACCGTGTCACCTTCCTCGTAATAATATCCTCCTCAGTGTCGCCGCCGCTATCTTTCCTGGATCAGGACAATTTCCTTGTTATCCACCATCCCTTGCACTATCAAATCTGTCTTGCTATGTCTCTCAGACTGTCTTCGTCTCACCGCCCTCAAAAGCCTCTCTCCAAATCTGTGTCACTAAATCTGTTTTTCAATCTCTCACGTCTCACCGCTCTCCAAAAATCTCTCTCAGAATCTGTCAGTAAAACCTCCCTGCCAACCTTTTAAAAATCTCCTCCCCATTCCTTAGTTTATATCACCATGGTGACAGGGATGGAAATAGACCAATAACATTTATGGTTACACTTGAGGAAATACACCAGCCGATGCCGCTAAATTTAAGCACTCCAGGCGCGACGTGAAGTGTGGGTTTTATTGCCCCTGGCTCAAGTGCTGTCAACTTTCTTAAACTGAAGTAGTGGTTGAGATCGCCAGTCATTTCTCTTGAGCCCGGAGACGAACTTGTGCATGAATCCAATAGTCTTAGTCTGTATGAGGATCAGTGGAGGTAGTGTGTTTCCTAGAGATGGTATCTGCTGTCAGTAGCGCACAAGCCCGAAGGCGGTCACGCCGCTTTTCACTGACAGCTAATCTGGGCAGCGAACGTGACGTACGGTATCTCAGACTCAAGCCTCGGGGGAACTTCTAGGAAGCAGCACTGACCGCTCACTTACACAAATTACACGTATTCATTGCAGAGTTCATTGGCGCGTTGGATGCTGAAGCGTAATGTTAGGGTTCGAATGGTGATCCTTTTATTATAAAGAGTTATGAAACGCTATTCCCGTAAATATTTTTTATGGTTTACGTTGTGTGTACCATAGAGAAATCAGCTCACACAAATAATAGCCACAGCGATGAAACCGTGTAGCAGGTCAAGTTCAGTGCCGAGAAATTTTAACGTCTCTTAAAAAATTTACGTGAAAGGGAAGACAGATACATTCTGGTTTTTAGACCGATTGTCCGCTTTGGTGTATATTTGTAAATTTTGTTAATATCAGATTAACTAAAATATGAATATATTTACAACATAGTTTTCTGACTTAAAAATTTACAATAAATAAAAAGACGGTCAATAAGTCAGCATATGAATTTATCGCTATTTATTCGAAAGCAACGTTTCGTCTCCTTTTTGAGACTTCTTCAGGCGTACTACAAGGAGTAAATATGATGAATTGCTCAATTTGTAAGTTTTGAACCATGTTTTTAAGTATAAATTAAAAAATTGTAACATTGAACCAATATTTAATTTCTTGTAATTTTATGTTTGTAGACGAAACGTCGTTTTGAATAAATAGTGATAAATTTATATGTTGACTTATTGGCTGTCTTTTTATTTACTGTTAATTTTAAAGTCGGAAAACTATGTCACAGAATTAAAACACTTTTAATAGTGTAAACAATGGCTTACATTGAAATTAAGCAGACGCAAAACTACTTTGACCAGTAATTACTATATTAATTTAAAATTAACACAATTCCTCAGGCGTACTACAAACAGAGTATTACAAGAAATTAAATATGGGTTCTAGGTTACTATTTTTTAATTTATATATAAAAACATGGTTCAAAACTTATAAATGAAGCAATTCATCATAATTACTTTTTGACTCCCACAGCCGAAAAGATTATTGAATGTGCACGTGAAGAATTTATATTCTGATTTATTGGCCGTCTTTTTATTTATTGTAAATATGATATTTGATTATAAAATAACTAATTTTATGCCTACTTACTTCAACAACTGTATCAACTAAACTGGTGCGATCTGTTAATCGTATCCTCAAACAGGTCAGAATATTATAAAAATGTACAGTGAATAAAACACTGTTAAAAGTAGTAAAAATATTTAACGAATGTGAAGTTGTTAAAATCATGAAAATATTCAATAATTTGTCTTCAGCCTGTCATGGCCAAACACATCTCCTCGGTCGTTTGTCGGTATGGAGTCAAAAGAAAGAAGATAGCATTTGAACCGGGGGCAATAAAACTCAGACTTCACGTCGGGCTTTGGGTGTTTCCCAATTTTGGTGAGATTTGGCGGCACGGGTGATGTGTTTTCTCAAGAAGTAACATAAATGTTATTGGTCAACATGAATCCTTGCCACCTGGGTGATATGAACCAAAGAAGTGGGGAATAGATTTTTAAAATACATGCAGAGGTATTTTATTGGAGATTTGGACAGATTTTTCGAGATCGGTGAGACGGGAGAGATGGCAAGATACATTTGGTGAGAGATTCCGAGAGAGGTTACTGGGCCAGTGGCAAGGGAGATTTGGAAATTCTTCCTGAACCATGAAGAATAGGAGCGGCGGCGGCGGCTGTGATCTGGAGAGAGGACGACCCAATTAGGAGGAAGGAGCTGGAATATTCACTAAGCCGACAAGGTAATTACCCCTGTGACACTTTGCTGATTTTCTGCACTGCAAGGTCTGAGTAGATATTCTGTTCTATGAGAAGGCCCACAATATACGACCCTGAGGATAGAGATAGATGCTTTGAGTTTTATGGAAATTATTTGTGTCATTTATTTGTAAATATATATGTAGTTTTAATTTAAGAAAGAATAACCGGCATAAAGATCTGAATGTCAAAATTGTAATTATTAATGTAAATATGTTTTTGGATCAAGTAAATTATTGTCTTTCTTTTATATTATAAAAAACGTATTATTAATAAATCAATATCCCACTTAAAATAATGAAATTCCCCCCTCCCTTTATTGATTTCAGGCCTTATGCATGCGTCGATTCAGCGATGACTCACAAATTCATTGAACATCTTATATTATCGGTACTTTATATAATTACGAAGTAATGTATACCATGAACAGAGAATGTAATATGAATTTTTTTAGTATTAAGGGTAAAGTTATGTTGATTTCATATGTCAATTATATAGCATATTATGAATTGAAATCTATTTAAGTTTTCCTCTAACCTCCGTTTCATGGCAGCGTCGACCGTACGACGGTAGTAATGTCTCGTAAGACTATAAACTGACGTGGTTATAAATCTTCGGCGCCTATTGTAGTCTAGTAGTTTATTTTTATATTATTTTTGAATTTGTCGGGAGATTTATGTCTATTACTGCGAAATACCACGCGTGAGGGTCATGGAACTGGGATACAAACACAGGGAACCTTGTTTCAAAACCAGGTAACGCATACTTATCGTAAATCAAAAGATTTATGGCCACGTAAGTGTCTTTCATTGCACGTCAGAATCTGGTGGCACCAAGGATATTTTGAAGGAGCGGCAGATTTTTCTTATGTGAAGTGTGAATGAAAGGACTCTGATAATGATTTATTACTCTTTTCAAGTGTTAAATAGATTCAATTTAATATCATTTTTACGGCAACGCGCATTAGCAAGCGAATACACAGGAGTATTGGCTCTTGGAACATCATATCACAATTTTCGATTCAAAGGCAGGACTTACGCACTTCACCAACTACGTGTGAATAGGATTTTCCAATTTGGCACAGACAGTTGTTACCCTTATACGTAAGTTACACCAAACAAATAATAATATCGAATGATTCATAAACGTGTAAAGCGTGAATTCTAGTTCAGTATAAATATACATAGGGAAGAGGGGGGGGGTTCCACAAGGTTACATTTTAGGTACATTACTGCTTTTCAACAAAGATAAATCTATACCAATAAATAAAAATAAAATTAAACTGTCTGTATGTTTGTCTCTAATGGTCTCCGAAACGATTCAATTGATTTCAATGAAAATTTCAGCGATTGAAACAGGAATTTTATCTTTAATTTTCGTGTACGTTTCGTTTCGATATCTTGCAGAGTTCAGTAGATATTAATGTAAATATTTATAAATTCATTGAATAGCCGCGCGAAAGGTGGCCTGAAACCCTACTGCGAGTTGTAGGTATTACAAGGCGTTCCTAAACCATTCTTACCACTTACTGTGTTATTATAAGGGTAATTTCGGCAGCATGAGAGAGAGGGTGAGCACTTTCACTCCATTCGTTGTTGCAGCAGGATTCTCGCCGTAATTAACTAAATATTAAAATCTACCTGATACTAAAAATAAAACTAGTTTACTTATGCATCGTATCGACGATCCAAATAAATTTATTATTTCTCAGAGATTTAGCGCTCTACCACCGATAGGTTAATTATAACGCGAAATTATTATAATTCTAAAATAAATAGTTATAATGATCAAGAATGTAGGCAGTCCACATTCACTAAGAAGACCTGGATCCGCGTATGGAACACGAAACTTTTAACTTACAATGTTTTTCTTCTTTTTCACAAATATAACTTCAGTATATTAAAAAAATTAAAGATATCAGGCAGCTTCAGGCACTGAGGAACACTTATGACAAATTAGTACAAACTGGGACCAGTAATTTGGACTACTATAGCTGGGACAGACATACTGACTCACTGACAAATGTTTTTAGACATAAATATAACAAGGCATTTATTAAAATTCTTAAAGGGTCGGATAACTCTGTAATTATGCATTTCCGTACCCGTGTTGTACTACATTTTTCTTGTATTTAAATATGAGGAACCCATTTCTGAAACTTTGCCGCCGATGTTTGTCATACTCTGAATACTTATTACCTTTCACACATCAAAATTCTAAACTATTCTTTTGTTCTATTGTGTTGAAGCATTTAATTTACGGGAAAATAATTTTTGTCAGTTATAGAATATTACCATCAGTTTGGGGGGGGGGCGGTTAACAGGCTACATGTGGGTGATCCTGAAACAGGCAACTCCCCTTTAATAGCATAGGAAGGGAATTGAAAAGGGGGATGCGGAAAGTAGAGCAAGGTAGCCAAGGGTTGACTAGGGCCCCCGGACTATGGTTTATGGATCCTACCCGGTGTTTCACCTGAAGAGATGCAGGAAAACCCCTAGAAAACCTGCATCAGGTAGGTTGGGCATTGGGCACTATTCTCACGCCCTTCCGAATGACGGGAGACGAGTTTGCTGTGGGGTCGCAGCATTCCCTTCTCCGTGTCTCCACCAGTTTCAGGAGGCAGTTGGCCGACTGATCCAATGGGATCAGCAGACAGCTCTTGCCATATGCCCAAGGTCTTTGACCCCAGTTCATAGACCTTCCAAAATTGGTGAAGGTGTCTTGGCAACGTTGATCGTAGGCAGTTGATAAACATATCGTTTGGCAACCTACGTTTGGGCATGATCTATTCTGTTGTAATCCAATTTTGAATTTTAAATGTTTATAAAGTTGCACACGTTTCTGGTCACATTATGAGTTACTGGCAATTTCATTTTAAATCAAGTCCATCCCTATTCATAAAATTAACAATATGGACTGAATAGTTTCATGATTTTGGCTGTAGTCTGAGTTAACTGACCACAGATTGGGTGGACTTTATTTTATAATACAATGTCAGTTCTGAGGTAAAGCAAGTTGTGAAGTAGGATAAGTACTAGTAGTCGGTTCCAGTCCTGAGAGAATGTAGAGAAACTTTGAACCAATCTGGTTAATTCTGCAGAGAGAACAAGACCCGATTTAAGGAATCCAAGATAATGATGTCTAATTCGCAGTGAGAAGAGAACAAACCAGGCGCGTGTAGTTTCGTAACTCGGGCAGCGATCGGATCCATGGTTAGGCACGACTGCGCAATTATTCACTCGTTTCCTAGTTCGTGACTAGTAGCGACTGAGTCCAGCAGAACCAGGGCGTTTCGGGGCGATCACAGATAAAGACGACGGCGGTGACTAACCGTCCCACGGATTGAGACAGCTCGGTTGGAACGCGAGGACACGCTGAGCTGAGCTGAGCCGAGACCAGACGAACAAACACCACTGAGCTGACCTTGGCTCTGCTCCAGCATCCATACACTCTGCACCCAATCACACACGCACTTTGAGAAAGTGGAACTTCAGCATTGGGCTGACATCACACTTAGTCAGTAACACGTTTAGCCGCGTCTGGGTACAAAGGAAGCAGTATTCTGCTGTCACCTGTATTAATCGCTTGTAAACTGGGCTACCGACAACATTTTATATCAGTCATATCATCAACCGAAGAAATGATAACAATGATGAAGAAAGTCCTATGAATTATTGACAATAATTCTGCTAAGTAATAACATATTGAGTCCAAGAAGTCAGTTATAAATTATAATTACAAAAAAAATTCTACTACGTAATATTGGAAAAGAAATAACTATTACCTTACGATTCTTCCAGAATCAGTGAACTTCGTTGTGCACTACAAATAAAATTAAATAAAAATATACATAAGGGGAGACCTATAATCTTATTTAAAAAACAGTCATAAACGTTGCTGCGATTATTTGAGACAGCGAGAGCACAAGCTGACTAACCCCAAGGAAGTAATATGGAGGAAATGGGCTAAACAAGAATTATTTTCGTACCATTTGGGTGTTGTAAAGTTAATATAATTAACTGTGGATTTAGTGAAGTTCTCTAAAATACAAATATCAAAAAAATATACTTTATACAAGGATAAATAAATTTTTTCTGTGGGTTGGTCCATTTTAGCTCTAAACGTTTTTACATTCAAAATGAATATTCCATTTGTACAATGAATAGCTACACTACTATTGCGCACATTCAATAACACGCAGTCAATATAATATAATATTATACATTTTATACGTTTCATGTCATATTTTACATTGCTTTATACTTGTTAGGAAAGATTTTCCACCTTAGAAACATCCTCAAAATCCAGGAGAGACAAACCTTTCTTGATTACTGCAAGTGGTTTTAAGTTCATGTAGAAATTGTGATAAATTGTGGTACGAATTCAAGCAAATTGATCAGGTCCTTCTTTTTTGTTTCTGTAATTAAATTTCCATTTAGATACAGCAATTATAAATTGCTGATACATGTTCATGTTGTTTTGCCCACAACAATTTCTTGAAATAGCTCTTCGCTTCGAGTAATTATATAAAAATAAATGAATTGACTTGTAGCCTCAAACTGGAGTCATTGTATGTTCAACCATTGCATTTAACAATTATTAGAGGACATCTTTCTATTAGTGACATTCGTTTCAAGTCGTTTTGTTGAAAAGAAACATTCAATAATATTGATTACCTTGAATTTATTAACGTCCTTGGCGAACACTATAACACAATTCCAATCTTCAGGGGGGAAAATAAATATTTTTTCCTTTTCTGAACCAGACCTAAATTCTGATCACAGGGCTAAAACGTTTTGTTCTATTTCCTTTACAGAATACACTGGGCTGATTACAATATGTAGGCATAGTACAGAAATTTTAATGTTCCTGTTGTGTTCTACACACTGATCAATGCCAGCTCAGTTTTTCGAATCTTACAAAATTGCGTGTAAGATACAATAAACAGGAACCAATTTCTTGCGGCGCTCTAGACGCAATGGAATGATTCCAAGTGAACAAGTACACATCATCATTTTGCCGAAGCAACACGTCCACAGCTGGCGTTAGTAATAGCAAACTCCAGTTGATATTACTGGTTGGTGTTGGCATGTTTTTCATTAAATCATTAGCATTGCCAACTGATTTGCAAAGCAAAGAAAGACTCTGCAGACCTCCCCGTGCATTTTTGGCTTTTTGCTGATGGAATTCTATTCCCCGAATCAAAACTCTTTTCTCGTTATCATTATCTGAGACAGTTATTTTTACCTGCAATGCATCGCATTTTCTGCACGACTCGGATATTGTTAGAGGAAATGAAAAATTGAAGTGTTCATAAAAATATGCGGAAAATGAAATGAGAAACTATCATTTCATCCTCCTTGCAGCACAGTGATTACATATTTGATAAATTCAAATCTGCAAAAATATCTGCAATGAACAATCGTCCATCAATGAAATATTTCTACATGACAATAATGATAACTTTAGGCAATGGCATCCAAGGCGAAGCAATTTGTTGCAGAGAAAGGTTGGGCGGCCAAGCAGTTCTCCAACATGGAAACAAATTGGAAAAATGTCGAGGTGCAGATTAAAAAATTAGTTGCTTTATGCGGAGAACCTTTTTGTATGTCCAATAACATTTTTCATATTCGGGGACTTCCAGAAGTACAACTGTGAAATTTGTTGCTGGATTTTATATAAACAAACATAGTTTTTTCATATGGAAACACAATGAAATTTGATAAACATTTTTTATATTATGGAATCAAAGAGAACGGCTATTTTCAATTTTATATTGATAAGAAATTTTTGTGAAACTACTTTGCACTGACTTACACTTCCAGGTGGTCCCTGCAAAAAAAACTGATTTTTCAACGCACAACTGAATATGCCGCATAGTCCACCATTGTTCACAATTATGTCTATCGATTTTTGAGAGAAACAACACAAAAGCTGCTTAATTCGAAACAAAAGAAAGTAAGCGAACTGAAACTCATGTTTATTGCATTAATGCTGACATCATTTAGCACAAATAACTCAAATTCACAAAAAAAAGTGGGCTAGTCTGCTTTCGCTCTCAGCACCTCATTTGTATCAGTTTTGACTTCAATTGATGAACAATTGGATTTAATGTGTAAAATTTCATTCATTAATCTTGAATTGTATACAATTACTGAATCAAATATTGCTACAATATTCCTTTCAAAATTTGATATGTGTACTGAGCGAAAAGCATTGCAGTCTTTTTAAAGTGTAGCAGTCATTAATGACCGCAAGGTTCATGTGACTTAAATAAATAATGCCAGAAAAAATTCTGAGTGTAGTCTCAAATAAGCTCTTAGGTTTCCTCTGATGTGTGTCTGTGTTCCAGTTCATTAGTTGTGATTAAGGTCTATGGATTGTGAAAGAAACATAGTGTTTTATTATATTTTTGCCGCTATAACGTGTAATTAGTTTTTCTTTCCAATTAATTAGTTTTCCACAAATCATTTTCGAAAAATAGCTTCTAGTGTTCAAAATGTAATTATTTAATAATTCTTTATAAATAATAACGCAGTACACTCATACATTTCTCAACATATATTAATTTATCTTCTTTTTCTGGCGTTTAACAGGCTACGTGAGGGTGATCCTGCAGGCAACTCCCCTTTAATAGCATAGGAAGGGAATTGAAAAGGGTGGATGTGGAAGGTAGAGAAAATCAGTTAAAAACTTAAACAAAATAAAATTTACTTTAATTCACTTTATATTTTATAAGCACTTAAAATATATTGTCTCATAAAGTAAACGTTCATTAAATTTACAAGTTATTTCGCGCTAAACAGACCTAATAGATGGATATTATAAATGGTATTAATTGTTTACGTGTTAATAACAGTTATTCAAATTTCGTACGTGTGTATGTATATTCCTCATAAAAATCTAAACGCGTGGAGCAATTTCAACCAAATTATGCACACAAGTTCTTTGACACTGGAACTCACCAGTGTTGGGGTACGACACGACTAAGAACCATTGGGGTGGAGGTGCAGGGACGAAAATTTTTAAATATGCAATATGGGCCGTTATTTCCGTCGAATAAATTCTTTTCGGGGTCAATTTCTTTTAAGGTGTTACCCACGACACTATTTGTATCTGCCCTACCCTAATGACATATATAACCCGATATATTATGCTCTTACGTAGTCTGCTTATATACATGCGGCGGCGGCGACGACGACGTTCGCGAGGAACAAAAAGTATTATGACGTAGCTAAAATGTTTGTTATACTTAAATAGCTATATCCCGGGCGTCACCGGGCACCCAGTTAGTATATACATATGCAAATTATTTTATAACAATAGTTATAGAGAAAAGAGAAATATAGAAGCAAATGATTATCAGAAGAATAAAGAATATTAAAATTTAGATAGTTATTAAAAGCCATGTATTTGAAATATATAAGTTTGGAAGACATTTCCAGTGATCGGCTAGCTTTCTGATGAAGGAGGCGGTGCCTCAGAAAATTTAAAAAACCCCTAACTTTACAATGTGCCTTCCATTTGTGAACCTCAGGTAAGACACCTACTTTCTATATCTCTTTCCTGTCCTTATTAATTGTTTTAATTAACCTGACAATGTCATTGAACAATGAAACACAAGGGAACGCACCTACAACCAGCAACATACATTGTGAGAGGCAAGGGGAGTCACACAAAACAAGCAACCCAAAGGGAACAGAAAACTACTACGTCCACGTCGTTGTTCCTGGGTAACGCCAAACGTAGTTACTACTTATCAGTAAACGAATAAATGAACGCCTCCGTGTTATTTCTATGGCAGCGCAATCTGCGAAATAATTTCCATGAATAATGAATTCAAATCGATAGTATTTGATATTATAAAACTAAGTTTCCCATTGAAAATTTTGGCATGGTGGTGGATAGACAGTTATGGTGCCATTAAGTAGCATTTTTAAGAATATCACACAAATTTAATTTTATTTGGCTGCTCTGGTGCCTATTTCTTCAGATATCCCCATTTTTCAACGATTTTTTTATCCATTTTTATTTTTGTCGTTTATTACAACGCCATCTGTGACCAAAACGACTAGAACCGTAGGTCAAATTGAAATAACATTTTTGGAGAATCCGAATGTCTAATAAAAAATGGGGGTTCCCATTTAAGTTTTTGGGTGGGGGGTCGAGTTTCGTATCATTAGGATGTCCCCCATCGAGACGAAGATTTTTCATTAACACTTTTTTAGTCCGATGTATTGTTCTCGAACACCCTGCATATAATGAAGCATAAAGAGCTTCCACTTCTTTATCCATTATTTTGATGTGTTTAGAGCTAAAAAATTTCATATTTTATTGGAAAACGTATATCAATAATTTTTCACCTTTCTATCACTATTCTATGTGCATTAATTAGGTTTATATATTTAGAACGCGAAATGGTAAAATGGAATGTTATTCGAATTGCCCCTATATTTGATGAGAATCTACGATAAGATTGCTGATAATGAGAAGGGAAATAATGTATAGCTATTGTAATGTTATTTATAACAAGAAAAAATATTCCAATAGATATTTATTTAATTAATGAAATTAAGGTGTATCTGTCACAACCTAAAGCTCGTATTTGTATCATAATAATGAAACCTATTTTATTTTTTTCCATAAATTGAATTTAAATTAATTTTAAGTGAAAATCTACCTTTGATATTTAGAATTCAGAATTTCGAAAAGTTTAAAATACACTTATGCGATTTTTATATCTGAAAGAAAAATCACAATAAAAGTTCAGGGGATTTGTGTTTGTGGTACGCCGCGTTTCTCTGCAACAGCTAAGCGCCGTGGGGGAACGACGTATTTGGTTGAATCTGTAGCTTTCCCCAGCGTTTTCATTCGAGCACCGGGTGCGGAATACGCCCCATGATGTATTTGCATGCAGTCCGAATTTATCATTCTCCTAGCGGATGCCAATAATCCACCGGATGTCCGGACGGCCTTCCTCTGTAAATCCATAACAAGAACACATATTGCTTCCTTTGACTGCTTACGCTGGAACACTCAATGCCGCATTCATAGGAAAGAAAATATCGTAATTTTCTATCACTCTACCAGCCCTTATTATTTTATTCACTGAAAAAAAAACATCGCCGACGAATTATTTAATTTCGTGTGACGTAAAATTGCTATCGATTTGGCAGATGCAGTTTATTTGTACTGACTGTACAGCTGATCTGCTATATTTAAAGTATTTATTGTAAGGAAATTTTATTCATTGGCCTTACCTAAGGAGGGACGGAATAATTAATTAAGACCAACGAAAAGAATTGTTTTGCAATAAATATATTAAATTAAGCACTAAGACTGTACTCAAAATTCGGATAAAAAATAATGAATACATTCCCGTAATTCAGGAAAATATCAGTACGTTTTGAGAATTGAGTGATTGAATATAAAAGTCTCTGTTATATTTAACTGAAATCACTGACAGAACGTGAAGCAATCTGAGAAAATATCATGATACAAGATGAAAAAGACCAACCAAGTTCGTGAAAATAAATCAATATCGTATAGACTGATCACGCGAAACCTCATACTTTATTAAAACTAGACGAATAATTAAGAATATTAACAGTGACAAAATGTAAACACGAGATACAAAAAATATAATGCGAGAAGGAGCAGTAAGCTTAATAAAACAACTACGATCAATAAAAATGGAAGGACTAAGCTTCTAATAAAACATTTATGATCAATAAAAAGGTAAGAACAACATTAAATGTAAAAAATAGCGGTAAAAATATAATATACGTCGTTACTGAGAATAATATTGACTGGAGACGTTAGTGAAAACTTCCTGTCAAAAAATTCTACAAATTCCAATAGACGCATATGGAAATGTGGCACTTGGTTAATCTGTTGTTAATATAAATTACTAGGAATTCTTAGAGAATAATTCAATTGTCAGTACAGAAAATGATTATTAAATAAATTTACAGGGATAAAGAGAAATACTAATCCCCAATGTACGCGTCATGACCCAGCCTCCCCCAACCTCAATACTAATTAGTTACCTTTTAAGGTAACGTCCCAAATATTAATAGCAAAATTTTCCGACAAAATATTTTATCGTATATATAATTATTAAAGTATTTGTAATTTAGTAAGTTAAAGATTTGTTCATTAAATTATTTATAAATTGGTAAAAGATTTTCTTTCGTTCTATACAGCTTTTAAGTCAATTTGAAGACTATAATTCAAATATTACAAATTTAGTATAGGAATTTCCTACATTCACCACACACACACAGTTTTCAAGTTACTTTAACAATTTTTTATTCAAATATTTGAAATTTAGTAAAAGATTATTCTTAATTTTTACAGCTTTTAAATTAATTTAAATAAATTATCATTCAAACACTTGAGAATTAGTATTTAGTTTTATTTCATTCCATACAGTTTTAAACGAATTTAAATACTTCATGATGCTTGACATCAGTATTTAAATATTGCTTCAATTTCTCTTAGAAATTAGTAACGTCAACTTTACAAGTATAATTTTTGATGAATTGCAGAAAATGTAATCTATTTCTTAATCATTTAAATAATATTAATAAATTTGTTTGCTGACTTATTTGACATTATTTTTATGTAATAAAGACAATCATTCCTTTATTTCAAAATTGGTAAAATATTTTCCTTCGTTCCAATTACAGTTTTGAAATTAATCGTTATCTCTATGATTCCAATATTTGTAATTATATTTACAAAAAACAAGGTTAATTCTTTTAAAATGGATCCTATAGAGTAATCTGAGAAGAAAAGAATTTCATTCGATTGCTTGCATTTGTGAAGCGTAATTGTTGGTTTTCAAAATTTCGTTTTCCTTTTTGAGGAATTTTCATAACACGATGATAATGTTCCACTCGTTGTTTTAAAGATTTTCAATTGTGATACGTAAATACGATAAAGACTATTTTTTAAGGGATGATTTCTGGTGACGTGGTAAGTGCACATGCACAATTTCTTCTAAAATTTAAGTCAATTTCATTATTTTTTTTGTAGGTGTGCATTTTCGATTGATTATATATTCATACTAGTTGTTCCCTATTCACGAGTTAGGAGGCGGGGCTTGAAGGTCATGACGTATACCTGGGGGTTTTAATTCCACCAGTTCCCATTTACAGTTTCAGTTTATTTATGTAGCTGAGGATTTTAAGTTCAATAAACTTTCTACAACTGATTGTGGACTCTATTTATATCTCGTGTTGTTAATTAACAATGATTTCATTTACTAGTTTTTTACCATAGATTCTTTGCAATTTCTGGTATAGCATTACTTCTCTTCTAATCCAAATAAAGAGAATATAGGCACAAGGATTAATATATATATATATATATATATATATATAGTAGAAGTTCTCTCAATCTGTACCTCAAAATCTGATTTTACTTTCCACTACATTTCTTTCAGAAGTTTACTAACTGATGACTGTTTCATCTATTGACTCACATCATATTAATAATTAATTTTCCTGCTAATTTTCCACCTTATTGCCTGCTTCTGAAATAACATCTCATCCAATGAAGGCTTTTAAAACTTCTTTCGATCTTTTGATTTTGCAGAACTGCTATTGATTGAACAGATTTTCTGTTTGTGCGTTGGCCATTCCCCGAAAACTTTTTCACTGTTTATTAAAACAGCTCGATTTACAAAGTTCATTTCCTCAAACAGAAAATATATTTTGTGCCACTTATGACTGAGTATAATCTGTATGAGATTCTTTAATTGCAAATTAACCCTTAAATGACCTGTCTGACCACGCTATAACGTAGAAAATGTAACCGCCCTTAATTTATAACCTTAAATTTTCATTACTAGGGTATTTTTTATCTTATTTCTTAATACTGTAATTTTAATATACAACTAAAAGAGTTTTCTCAAATAATCATTATTTAATGATAAAGCAATAAAAATTTAAACCTTGTAAGTGTAACAACCCATCGACCGCTTCCGACCAAATATCTTTCGTCTTCCTTTAATCGTCAGACTGGATACCTTGAAGCACACCTCTCATACAAATGGTATTTATTATAAATAAGTATTATTAACACCACTGTCAATGGTTATATAGCAACACTTCCATCAAACTGTGTGCGGAATTAATTACTTTAGTTCGCTATGGTGAGTTTAATACCTCAGATGACGTCAATCTTTTTTTGCATTTCAGACGGCTTTACCATCCTACATCGCGGACAGGAAAACCAATGCCTAAGGTCATTAGCATTAGTAAAATATGTTTAAAAGATTATTAACGCTTCCGTCGGTTTAAATTTAGTTATTATTATGATAAATGTTTATTAATTCATTCTCCGAGCACCATCCAATTGAGAACATTCATTCAGGTTAATTGTAAAATCTTTAAATCAGCTGATAGAGAAACGATCTCTTTAATCTCGGAAATGTGTAAAGCTTCCCTAATTAGATTCGCATAATGGTAATATTATTCATAATATTACACGTATAAATTCTAGAGCTTATTGAGATTTAAATGATTTCAATTAATTTGTAAACATCCACAACTTACGTTTAAATGATCACTCATTACTCCATGCCTATTTTTCTTCTTCGTGAATTAGAGTAACTGCTTATCCGCTTTCTAATTTATTAACAGGTTTCTTATTTCAATATCAAACAAATTTATCTCAACATTTACAAATATTTAAATCCGGCATAACCAATACAATGTTTAGTTGCCCCGGCAACCACCTTCCTAAAACCTCGCCAACTATACTCACACTCTCTTCTTTAACCCTTCCCCCTCTTTCTGACTTAGAGCAAAATATCCTCTACTTATTCTTTTTCCCCCTCAATAGAACAAATATTAAATATTTCAAACTAACCCTTAAGGGGCCGTTACATGAGGAAACCACGAATTTTCTATCAAATTCACCTAAATTGCACTTGAAATATTCTACCAAGTTAAATATATCAAACTGGTTTAAACTTAGAGTTCTACCTGTTTGGAATGTAGTTCCGTTATCATATTGCCATTTTTTATCGGCCAGTTTCCTAATATGTAATATTTAAGTTAATTTTCCGTTTTAATTTACTTACATCCATGCCATAAGTAGAAGTAACTTGAAACATTTTGAATTTGAATACCCACTAGTTGCATCCAGGCTTAATGAAATCGATTTTAAGTATCCCGCGTTCAAGCATCGACCATTGCTTCTAGTATCTGTAATAATCCTAGCATTCGTGCCCTAGACGCATAAAAATAAAGTAGGTCGCTATCAACATATCCTGTAGCAGCGGTAGGCCATGAGGGGAGGGGGAGGTTTAACAACGGTACAAAAAAGACGACCAGATTGCAGCGATATGTGAGCCGGGTCCAGGAAACAATCCGGTCGCTCACTGCACCTGTTGCAGCCGGCGAAAGCTGCGAATAATAAAAGAGAAAGTTTTCAGAGGCCAACATACACACGCGGAATTCCCGGGGGCAGCATTTCTGTACAGGGTTGAACTCGGGAGCGTTGACCGCTCGACCTCAGCCTCGGGCAACGTGTGCAGGCCTTTCCATTAAACAACTTGCGTCATCAATTTTAGGCTTCCGAATTTAGATATATACGTACGCAAATCATCAGATATTAAATTGTATCCTGTAAATTGAAAATAGAAAGTAAAGTAGCCTAGAAACAGACAAATGAAATTATACCTACTTCAATGTATATTTTTTAATTTTCGACAAATACAGACTATTTTCTTACATTCTGTACAAATTATAATCCTAGTACCCTATTCACAACAATGTTTGAAATAAATATTCGTCAAACCTTGATAATTGCATAGAGGAGAAAACTGAATAATTTTTAAATAAATTTAAATTTTCTTTCGTGAGATACGTGGCAAGATATTCCAATTGTATGTGAAATTTGTTATCAATGGTGGTTTTAATATTTGTTTGGTTAAGGTTTCTTAGGAATATTTCCCTACTCCTTTTTAACACGACTTTCCTTATTCGTTCAATACCTTTTGAGTTATTGAATGAATGAAATTGCTATTGAGGTATACTCGGTGGCAGTTACAAACAATAAGCTTAAGACAAGCAATTTGAATGATAATAATAAATCATTCACACTAACATAGTAAATAACTTCCTAAAAATAAAGTTAAAGCATCAGTTGTTAAGTTAGTTTTTTATAGCATTAAATTTCACTACACTTTCGCTTCACTATCACTTATACCTTCTTATTCTTCCCTGCAAAACGTTATCTTTCCAGCAGTAAAAGTTTCAAAAACTTCTGTAGGTAAATAGTTATAATCCCTTTATTTCTCTTGCTTCATGTATTTTCTTAAAACCAGACGACCAAGAATAATATAATATGAAAATATTCCATTTAATAATTTGTTTAAAAATGTAAATACAAAAATAATCTTTATTCACAATATTAAATTTTTAATAGCTATTTCATGAGTTAATGGACGACTAATAAATTCATACAATTTCTGTGACACATACTGAGCCGACTACTTGTGGTCTAGTAGCTAGCGTCGCTGCTTCCCAACACGGAGGTCCCGGGTTTGAATCCTGGCACGTGCATGGATGTTGTGTGAATGTACAAAGCATTTTCACAATCACAAAAACCAATGAAGTGCTGCCGCTGCCACGCTCGGACGGTAGTGACTGAAAAGGCCCATCATCAACCAGCGGAAGGAGACGGGAAACCACCGCTGTGTAATTTCCCTTGAAGGAAGAAAAGGTTCCCCCTAGAGAACTTTCCCCACTTATACTGTCCGTTGGGCAGAACATTAATTAATTCATTTTAACATGTTATAATATACCCCAGGGTTTAAAAAATAAATATCCAATTTATCCAATTAGCATAATAATCCAAAGCTGATTGTCAATTTTCACCAAACGGGAACCAAAATTGCAATAATAACGTATTAAGAACTGTGATAGAAATTGGTTTTGTTTTTTGAAAGATGCAGGCTGCACTAAGGTAGATAACATTCTACTTGGCATGGCGCTTGATAGCAGGTAACAGCCACTGTCCTAGGAGAAGGTAGTGAGAAGCCGCCCAGAGATCTACTTGACTAGTGGATTTCTGTCGACTACTCTTGGATTTATTGGTTTTAACATTTTATTATATCCATAATTGTAAATTATAGAATTAATTCTTTTTAATTGAACGGTATTATGAATACATTACGAGATCTTTTATTAGTCTTTACTCTAGCATGGGCCTTTTAATTAATTATTAGATTATTTATGACATTTTTATTATAAAGAATTGCTATATAATTAATATCATTTTCGTTAATGATATAAAAAGAACATAAGTTTTCCGAAATTAAGGATATTTTAATTTTAAAGTTTTTACAACTAACATGTTAAAAGTTAACTCTGCATAAAAGTATTTAATATTTTGTGATCAAATTAATTAAACTACAGATATTTGGTATCATTTTTCGTGTAATAGTACGCAGAATTAATATCTATTAAATATTTAAAGTAAAATGTGACATACCGAAGTCTACGAGTCAATTAATCGTCTGGGCTGTTACTCGCAACCTTCTCCTAAACAGCTGCTGCTACCTGCTGTCAACCGCAAATAAGACACGCCCAATCTGAGTGGTTCAGCGCAAATACTACAAAACCTGCGTCAGGTTCTTGCTCTACACCCTTACAATAACTAAAGATAGGTTTACCACTATATCTGCCAACAATGGCTGGCAGGTCAAAGAACTATATTATTTACAGAATTATTAGTGTTTAATCCTTGGGCAACAGCTGCGAACGATCTGAGGATGCTATTTCCGTCAAGTATTATGTCCTCTTCACGCCGCATCAAATCAGCTTTAAGTCCCATTCAATGTGAAACACCCTGCGTAATGAAAACAGGGAAAAAAATATTCCCAGGTTATTTCTCATTCGTGATTTTCAATATAGGACCTATAAGATACTTTTCAAATATGTAATAAGTATTTTCCTCGTGGTTTAATACATAGATTTATTTCTTACATAATGAAGATAGAATAATTACTTAAATAGTGATTATTATTATTACCTGCTTCATACATTTAAATTTTACTGATAATACGTTATTGTTATATGAAACATACAGTTGCTGCACTTCATAATATGCAAGACATTTATCATAACTTGTTCTAGGATTAATACATAATGTATTAATTTATATAATATTTTTCCTTGAACAAGTTTATCCGTACAGCCTAGTAATTGATAGTAAATTCTTGTAAACGGAAGCCGCAATGTAAGAAACACAGTGAAGTTAAATCACAAAGGATGTAATAATATTCGACATGATGAATCATAATGTATAGTCTATACGTATTTATTTTAAAATATTTTACTTAAATATGGACTTGGTTTCAGTACTATTAATTGAATTTAATATAAATATAATAATAATAATTACAAATTAACATTTGTATCAAATACTACAAGTTTATCAACGTTAATATTTAATTAAGGGTCTCTTAATCTCGTTTATGTGGGCCCATTACTGTAGCCATTACGAAATTATATATTTAGAAATGTTTTCAGTACACATTGAATGACTAAGTTCTTTATTATTATATTTCCTTTTGATTTTATAACTCTTCATTAAGCAGAGCATTTATACTTCCTTCCCCTCTTTCAGGCAAAAAAAGCAGCTCGTCAATACAGTTGCAACATTTTACAAATAGCTGTCCGACGAATGTTTCTGAATTTGTACAAGTATTACACGATAGGTGGCGCTCGAGTCGTTTCAACAAGTGTATCAAATATACCAGCCATAAAAATTTAAAATCTTGTGTAGATATTTTATGGAGAACGGTACACTTTGAATCCAGAATTTAACATATCAAGCATAAATAATTTTCACCCTAGTATATTCGGGACTTCCTGATTTTATCGGAATTATTCTTTAGTTAAGAAATCGGGGACATTTTTACACATTTAAGGCAGTGGAATTATTTAAAGTTCTCTTAAAGTAACTTCTTTATTGTTCAACGTGTGTTGTGGAGTCGTAGAGGGCGCCTAGAAGATTTTTTATTACGGGAATATCGGGATATTTTAGTGTGTTAATTAGGAGAATTATCGGTTCGATTAAGTAATAGCCAATCATCAACTCTGTTGATTTGATGCTAGCCCCAAATGCGGGGTGGTATCCATCAAGAGGTAAATGGTCCGAAAACGGTATAAATGCCAGTTAAATCACAAGTTGACCAAAATATTAGTGTAAAATTAATTCTTTTATAGGTCTTATATACATAAATGCCTAATTTATCCGGTAATTCGTCTGCATCGAGGACGAAAAACTTCTTTGGTCACCCAGAAAGTCACACGCCAGCAACTTTTTAGTCTATTCATATCTATATAAATAAAATGAATGAATATATCTGATTATAAGTTTTACTGAATAATATTTTAAAATAATGGTGAATCAAACTGATTACAAAAAATTTCTGAATATAGATAGAGTTATAGCTTGATCATATTTAATATTACGAAGTCGCTCGTTGACAAACGGTGTAATTGCATCTTATTAAAGTTGGACTCTTTCTTCGAAGAGGAGTGATCATGTCGGGAATGCCTCGCACTCTCTCTAGGTATTTTTTTATCAAAGTTCTCATATGCCAAGACACCTTCACCTATTTTAGGAGGTATATGTACTGGGGTCAAAGACCTTGGGCATATGGCAAGAGTTGTCCGCTAACCCCATTGGGGATCAGTCGGCCAACTGCCTCCTGAAACTGGTGGAGACACGGAGAAGGGAATGCTGCGACCCCACAGCAGACTCGTCTCCCGTCATTCGGAAGGGCGTGAGAATAGTACCCAATGCCCGACCTACCTGATGCAGGTTTTCTAGGGTTTTCCTTGCATCTCTTCAGGTGAAACACCGGGTAGGATCCTTAAACCATAGCCCGGGGGCCCTAATTAACCCTTGGCTACCTTGCTCTACCTTCCGCACTCCCCCCCTTTTCAATTCCCTTCCTATGCTATTAAATGGGAATTGCGTGTTTCAGGATCACCTTCATGTAGCCTGTTAATCAAAAAAAATCGAAGAGGAGTGACGGTAAATAAGCTATAAATCAAGGAAAATGCTGAATTTAATTAGGTATTTATTAACGTTTGGCCCGTTTTTGAAATGGCACGACAGTAAACGATCACTAAAAAGAAATTCAGTAATTCTTCCAGTTTTGAATATATATTGTAATAGTAATTTATGTAGTTATTTTGTCAAGCTCCGAGTCTTCCTTAATCACGAATTCCTGAATGTCTAGGATTGTCATTTATGAGCGTAGTTGGTCCTTAGTACCGTGATGTAGGTGTACCTGGACAAGGGGGTCACGATATATAGGTTGCAGGTTTCATCTCGGGCGATGCAAATGGACGTGGAGCGGCTCTCTTTGACCTAGCGCTTTTAGGAATTGGGCAACTTTCTACGCTTCCTGTATCTGTACCCAGGCCGCCTGCAGGAATGCCTGTCTGCCTGCCTGCCTTTTGCAGACATCGAATGCGAGATGAGGCGGCCACCTACCTTACAAGTGTTCTAATGTGCGCAGATGACAAATAGTAGCAGGTCTCGTGCGTGCCGAGGCTGCGCAAAGAGAAGCTGGCGCAACCGGCGCGGACAAGAACACAGCAGACGATGCGATACGTTGCACGAGATCGACTGCGAACCTAATTAAGGATATGGAAGACACTCCGATCAATCACATAATTTGCATAACTTCAAAGCGCCGAAAGTAATAAAATAAACCATGAAGATAAATTTCAAATTGTGAGATAATCACACGTATACTATAACAATTAAGTCCCAAATAAATTACAGAAATACATGATAAAGTTTACTAAATTTACAATATCATAAGAACAATTGTAATACAAAATTTGCTACGTTTCATTCTTTGCGGTTGTGGTATTCAGTCCTAAGACTGGCCTGATGCATCCCACCATGCTGGACTATCTTGCGCAAGCCTTTTCATACACGCATAACTACCAAACCCCACAGACTCCCTAAAATGCTTAGCACATTCCACCCTTGGCCTCCCTCTTCTGTTCTTACGTCACACAATTCCCTCTAATGTTAATTTTACAAGACCCTCGTGTCTTCAAACGTGACCTATTAATCGATCCCTTCACTTGGTCAATGTCCTCCATATTGTTCGCTCTTCCTCTATTTTGCTCAGAACTACCTCGTTCGTGATTCTATCCACCCATCTGATTTTCATCATTCTCCTATAGCACCACATTTCAAAGACTCCTATTCTTTTCCTTTCCCCAACTCCTATCGTCCCCATTTCGCAACCATATAACGCCACGCTCCATACGAAAGTTTTTAGCAACGATTCCTTATATTACCCATAAGTAAATGCCTCTTTTTTGCGAAAGCCTTCCTTGTCTGTGCTATCCCACTCTTTATGTCTACTATACTTCTACCATCCCTAGTTATTACGCTTCAAAAGTAGCAGAATTCTTTAACTTCCGTAAAAATATCCCTTCCGAATCTAGCACCCTTTGACATTCCACTCTTTCTCCAGGACCACGTTCATCCCATTTAGTATTGTTTGCAAGTCTTCTTCTGACACCTCAAATAATACAATATCACCAGAAAACAGCAGGGATTTTATTTATTTCCTTTCAATATGATACATTTTCCATATTCTATTTTAACTTTCTTCATTGTCTGTTCTATATATAAGTTAAACGGCACGGGCGACAGACTGCATCCATGGCTTAATTCTTTGATTTCTGCTTTATTTTCTTGATCTTAAATTCTAATTACTGCTGACTGTCTTCTGTAGAGGTTATGTATAACCCTTCTTTCCCGATATTTCATTCCAGTGCTCTTAAAAATCCTTAATAGTGTGTTCTCGTTCACACTATCGAACGCTTTTTCTAAATCTACAAATGCCATTCGTAAAATTCAGCTAATACAAATAATAATAAGACCTTGAAACTGAATTTTAAAAATTAGGAGAATTTGAAAGTAAATATTAGAAATTAAATTGAAGGGCCTCTAATAACTGTTATTACAGGGGCTGAAGCTCTTGGGCGATGCGTCGTAAGTGAAACAATAAAAGTTTATGATGAAATTGTAAATTTAATTAACTTCATCTTGTACTATTTTATGACTTACCTAGGCACGATTATGATAATAAAGATAAACGGTATTTTTTCTTCTTCTTCTTCCAATGGCTCAATAGCCCTCTTGAGGGCCTAGGCCTACCGAGGCGGCTGTGGACTGTCATCTGGCGTGACACATTCCGAATTTGGGGTGATACGTGGTCAGAGTAAAATGGTATTATGGAGGCCAATAACAATGTCTCGCTGAAACAGAACAGATGACAGGAACCAATTAATATTCGTTATATAATAATAAAATCAAATATAATCAAGGACGATATATATAGACTTTATACAGATATATATATATATATATATATAAAGTCTGCTACTGAAATAACGGCTATCTCTATATTAATACATACAATATCAGTGAAAATTATTTTGACTGATAAAGTATTTATATGGACTGTGTTAACGTGAATTTATTCTAATTTTTTCTTTATTTCGTTTGTTTCACATACTTCCCTCCAGTGTTGGCAAATATTTACATCCTGAATAATTCTCGTGTACGCCTGATACTTTTGGGGTATACGTTTGTGCATTAGAATGTATAATGTAAATATTACTTGATTAATAATTATAATTTCCGTTAATATTTTACCTGGATTTTTTTAATTACTTGTGTTTGGTTTAGTTTTCAGACCTTAGATTGCAGGCCTCCATGTTAACCTATTGCGATCAAGTCTTATTTCAATATAACTACCACATCGCCCATAATTTGCTCAGCTCATTCCATCCTTGGCTTCCCTTTTCTGTTCTTACCTCACTCACTTCCCTCTAATGCTAATTTAAAAAGACTCTCATAACTCAAAACGGCGCCTATTAATCTATCAAGTCTCTTTTTTTTCAAAGTCCTCCATATTGTTCTCTCTTCTCGTATTCTGCTTAGAACTTTGTGATTAGTTACCCTATTCACATATCTGATTTTCAGCAGGCTTCTGTAGCATCACATTTCAAAGACTTGTTTTTTTTTCTTTTCAGCAACTCCTATCGTCCACGTTTCGCACCGATATAATGCCACATTCCATACGAACATTTTTAGTAATGATTTCCTAATATTAATACTTAAATTAGCTGTAAGTAAATTCCCCTGCACAAAAGTCAACACATTTTTAAACTAATATTGAGAATTTATCATGTGGAAAATTTTGAAATAAGTTAATAATAGGCCTGAAACTATATTAATATCTGGTAATTTAAAGTATTATTGACATTGTGTGGAATATAAATGCGATGAAAGTGATAGGCGTAAAATCAGTAATTCAACGGTATTTCAATTCCTGATAATTTTAATATAATATTCACCTAATACATTACCTACTAACTTATGATGCACCACACTTTAAATAAATGTAAGTGAAGCCTTATTTAAAGTATTTATCAATCTCTATTTTAAATTGAAAAAATAAAGTATTAATTTATCTATATTATATAATACTGCATATCAGATACAAACAGATTATCTAAAAAAAATTTCTTCGTTACTATTTAGATGCGATATCTCTGGACGAATACGGCACTTCTGTGACACCGTCACGATGTCTGTCAAAGACCGTAATACCTTTTTCAACGACGACGGTTTTGAACACGTTAAACTACTACATCTTCGTAACGGTAAATAAAACGAAAAGAATTATCCATTTCAACAAAATGGAATAATTCATTGAGTTTTTTATTGTTTTTCCATTATATAGAATGTTAAGAGAGAAATTAAGCAGGTATATATTTAGAAAGTAACGTATATTAGAGAGATAGGCTGAAAATGAAGTTTCAGGTAAAGAGTAGGAAATTATACTGGCGCCATTAAGTACAATAGCCCTTAGTGTCCTGAACTGTTAAATTATGTTAAATTTACGAATCTTTTTTAATATTATTTCAAATACTGCTTAATTTAAACAAATTTATTTTTTGAAATTTTTGCTATTGTTAATTTTGAAAATAATGAGGTGGGACTTTTAGGTACCGTCATGACCGAGCAAGTGTCATCTTAGGTAGTCATTTTTTTAATTTTGTTTATTGTTTTATTCAATATATAGTTACAGTATGTTACTATATTAAATTAAATATAACTACTTATACGTTTAATTCATGATATTTTGCAAAACAGTTCTGTTTCCATTCATGCAAAGGAAAACTTTGAATGTGAATGAGGTCCTGATTCTATCTCGTTGTCCTTTCTGCAAACCTCACACCGGCCTCTTTAGTCTACACAAGCCTGTGTTTGAAATTCTGACTCTTTTAGTACAGAATAATTTTCTTTTCTGCTCATTTTCCCAGGTTCAACTGACGAGTCGCTTATACTTTTTGTTTTATGTGTACATCTTTGTTTGGTTATCAGCCCAAATGCCATTGACCTACTGCATACCTTGGGTGGAATTTTCTCTCTGTCGATATTTTTGTATATACTTCGCGGTGTGTACTCGATGAGTACAAAATTGTAGTGGAAACTGTACTATAATGATGTATTAAGTTTAAAATATAACTATAATGTTCAGTTGCAGATGAGGATGACGAAAGCTAATGGAAATAAATGTAACGATGGACTGATTGGCTTGTTAAAGTTTACAATCAGTATGGTTAATAAAACACTATGATCGGAGGATAGCTCTGATGTATTGTTGTTTATTGCGAATCTCTACTTTTTCTTGTTTGAGTGTCAGCCAGCGGTTGTAAGAGTGAATGGCTGCAAGTGTTGTGTCACCGCTGCAGCGATTTCGGAGGGCGTGGGCGTGGTCAGGGCCAAGGGCATCAGGAAAGGCAAGGATAAGTGTTCACCTGAGTCACTCGTCACCGGTCACCGGTCACTTCGACCTAGAAACCGGTATCCAAACCCTGCACTAACTTCTCCGGCCCTCTCTAAGCTCTGAGTCATCGGTAGATTACAGCGCTTTCTCATAGATAACCCATTTCTATGCTGACGTACAAATACACTTGGTATTTTAGATCACCGTACATGTATTGTTACTCGGGTACTTGTTGCCCCACTCTTCCATTCGACAAGAAGAGGAATGGATTCTATCTATAGTAATTTCAATTAGATGTATTTTAAGAATTAATTACTGTATATAAATAACTAGCTGAAGTACCCCCGGCGTTGCTCGAGTTCACGAAAATAACAAAACAGGAATTTAATTATAGAAGTTCATTCACTAACGTTCATAGTTCTGAGGGTACAATACATTCGTAGTAATTCTCCGGAGGGATCCATTTAAGCCTAGGCGGGCGTCTAAACACTCGTCTTTTAACTTTCCCAACAGTTCAAATCTATTTCTGTTTTCAAAACCAACCTATCTTCAATCCAAGGTCGTGTGAAGGGTGAAAAATAGTGGTAAATTTGTTTTGTTTTACAGAGAGGTGTCATTTTCACCCATTTACGGTTATCAGTGAAGAAAGAGTCATATAATGGTAGATAATCGAATTTCTAATCGACCATGTGTTCTCAGAATTTTACTAAAATCCACAGTTTTCGAACTACAGGGGCCGAAAGCTGGAGGGGTTACAAAATTGAGTTTTTTATCGTGTTGACCCTGGGGGTTGGTCCGCATAGGAAATAAAGATATCTACTGATCGGTCTTGTTGATGTCGAGTACGGACTTTGCTAGAGGTGGAAACCACCAATAAAGTGGGGAAAAAATCCCGTAAGTATGGTGACATTTTCACAATTAAAGTTTATTTAATTTATTACCTGTTATGAATATCGCTATCAAATGCATAATATTTTATTTGCTTTTACAAATGAGCAGTTAGTAAATATTAAAATTTAACTGACGCGAAAAATAACTAATTTACGTATACATCGTATCGACAAACCAAAGAAGTTTATTATTTCTCAGGGAATAAGTTCTCTGCCAACGTTAGGTTAATATAGGCAACCTGTATACACTTAAGGAGATCTCGGTTCGTGTATGGGACACAAAAGCTTTTACGTAAAAGGTTTTTCACTTATATAACTTCAGTATATTAAAAAAATTAGAGAAAATGTGCATCTTCGGGCCCAGAGGAACACCTGTGATAAATTTGGTAAAATTAGGACCAGTTGTTTGGACGCTTATACCTGGGACATACTGACAAACTGATGTGTTTAGATAATGTATAGTTAAGAAAAAGCTTTAGAAATTTCTAATAATATTAAACAATTTTAAATTTATTTTATAATACAGATGAAAATATTCATAAAAATAAATTTTAAAAGTGAACCTAGAATGCAGGCCCCATAAACGCAAGGGAAAAATTATTTAACGCTATTAGCGCATTAACGTCATTGTTCTCGAACTAATCCCTTTCGCATAACTGTTTTAAAGTTAAATATTCTATACGGCACAAATATGATCCCATACAGCCCCTAGATGGACAATTATTTTAATCTCTTATTCTTAGGTTTGCAGCATACGACTTAATAAGTATTACTGCCTTTTCTAAATTTTGAAAATATGTTACGTTACACTACGTTCTACCACCTATATTCCACTCTAACGTTTTTCTCCGATAACTTTCTAAACGAATAAATTAAATCCCGCCATTTACTTCCAGCTACTTTAATATGGCGCAACCATGTGGAGCCCACAATTATTCTAGATTTGTTGCTACTTTCGGTATCCTTTCTATATTATTTTATGTTTTTATTTCCCATGGCAAAGTGCAGAAAATTTTAGACTTTTCTAATACGTAGTTAATTATTTTCTCAAACCACTAGTTTGTAATAGCCGCATTTCAAATGCCGGTTTTTTACTGAGAGATCTGCCCGTAACCTTCCTCTCCCATTAGGTTGGTATATTTCTGTTGTTTTAAATTTTTATTTTCAAAAAAATTAATGGGAGGAGAAGTTATAAATGTGTCGTGCTGGTCTTCCAGTCACAAACCTGCACAGAGGTATTTTCTACTGTACCTTTCCTCAACAATTCATCTATTTTATTACCTTTTCCCTTATATAAACAATTTTATTTGCTTTTAATACATTCCCTGTTAAAATAAAACTAATTTTGGAGACTGATTTTAAGGTTTTATATTTTTCAAGCAGTGTGTGAACTGAATTGTTAATTCACACAGTTTAACGTAGCCGAATACTGCAGCTCCTAGAAACAGCAACCCTCATAGGGAAATATGGACCCAAATAATAGGGAAATGCAAAAAACAGTGGAATACAAGATGGAGAAACTAAAAGCCGGAAAAAGACATAAAGATGTGAGTGACTTCTACTCATTAGACGTGAATCTATAACAAACCTCGGAGACACTTAGTGATTTAGTTTTAATTTTGATATGATAAATGTATGCTATTTGTGTTGACAACCTTGCAAATCAATTTGTCGTTTGAATATAACTTTTTGGTTTTACTGACGACTGTTCACACCAGAAGAAGTTCGATTGATAAGAACGAAACGATGTGTTATACTCTAGTTCATAAATATTGCTACCTACAATTGTGACTAATTTGGCCGTCATTAATCCCCTGTATTATTCCAGATATAGTCAGATTCATAAAATTTATGTAAGTTTATAACAATATAATAAAATGCATTTAAACTAAATACTTAGTTGTTAATGTTTCATAAAATTATATTTTAACAATAATAAAAATATTTCCTCAGAGAAAACACGTTCAGCTGTTTGAATTAATAGAAACCAAACCTTTATACAAGCAGTAAAGCTCAGATTTTGGATCTCTCACCCTGAATGGCGAACGGCAGTTTGATGTTACAAGAAATCCTTAAATTTTTGTATAACAAAAATAAAGTTTCAATTATGATGCGACTAGGCAAGTAGAGAAGAACTTGGCGAAGTTCGTTGTATAATTGTAACTAAAATGTATTGGCAACAGCATTCTGGATAATTACAGTTTATAATCGGTGAATCCTAAGATGATCCGGGAATATGGCATTAGTCCAAGGTAAAGAAATCAATGTATGTAATATAAGAAAATGGGTGTGGTAATAACCGAAAGCTACTTCAAATAGATTCTGTACAACTCTATTAAATGAGTTTTTATTTGATTGATGATTAGGTGTTGCATAAAATTGTTTGAATTATTTAAATAGTGACATTCTTTATTCTAACATCAAGTTAAAATTGTATAACAGACAAAGCATTACGTAGATAAAAAGGCATTAAATACATAGGTGGGAGCGAATGATTACCATCACTGGGCCAGCGTGCACCAATCAAAAACCACCACGACCTTCATCCATAATGGAATGGTCTGTGAAATTAAGAAATAGTATGGCAGAGATGTATGCAATGTGTCCTTTATAAGAGAATAGTTTTTTTAACGGATACTTCATCCTTCAAAATGGGTAGATATCACCAAGAATGTTGATTAAGATATATTTATATAATTATTGATTAATATTTGTAAACTTATAAATTTTCAGTATTAACGTTTATGAAAAAAAATACTACAATCGTTCAGTGTAATATCGGTATGTTAAAATTCCCTTTATGATACTGTGCAAGTGTTTCCAGTTTGCTCCTCAGTTGCTATATTTATTAACATGACAAACATGAAACTGAAGTCACCTGACGCCTAAATTTCTTTTCTTTCTTGCAGTTCTGTAATTCTCTGAGTTGTAGTTCTATTTTAAATGTCAGAGTGGTAGTGCGTATCGTGAGCTGTTTTCCTAACTTATTACCACACCTGTGGGACACGACAACGGCTGAATTCAAATGCATGTACTGAGAAAAAAAAGTAAAAGAAATTACAAGGTTATATACAAGAGAGTCATAGTCGTAAAGTACTCAGCCGTAGTTTCTCCAAGTTTCACTACAATGTTTAGGCAAATGCTATTAAGTGTGGCCTTTCTCATAAAGCGTAAGCCACATGTCCTCTTTCAAATACCTAGCCATAAAAGGCCGAATAGCCCATAGATGCCGCGAAAGATTTCATGAAGATTGCATTATGCAAACTCTATTTCCAAATCAAATACTTGCTTGGAAGCTGATATAATTAGCTCCTTCATTTCATCAAAGAGTAACATAAAGAGATATTAAACTCTTTGGGGACGTCAACCCACAACCTGATATTAAGGGGAATAAATAAAAGCTTGCATATTTCTGTAAAACAATTTTAAGTACTGAAGGGATTAATTTCAACTTAGAAAATTATTAGTTTTTCTATTCTTCTTTTGATACCTCCTGGGCTTCAGCCTTCAGTTACTATACTTCTATTTAAAACATTTGACAGTTTCATATTAATAATTAATCTTACCTTTTCCGTATTTATATTCAAGTAATATAGGTACATCAATTAATTTAATCGTCTTTTGACTTTAAATACAATTAAAGGTAGAGAAGAAGTTTCATAAACTGATAATTTCGTATTCAATTCTGAGAATTTCAAATTTACTCCCAATGTAAATGAAATTTTGAAAAAGGTCAATTATTAGTGTTTAGATGTCAATGCGGAATATTTAATATGATTAGTAATTTTTCTCTATTCTTATGTTTTCCTTGACTAATGTTACAATTTATTATTTGTAGCCATAATAAAATTCCATTTTTATACACATTCCTTCTTTTGAATGCACCATTTATTGTGCGTTTATCACGCAGTATATCAAGGAATGCATGAACTGTTTTGCTACTAATTGCACAATGAGTAGGATAATAGCGTCAAAAAATTGTAAACACCTACATAAATGATTCAAGAATGTGGTCAAACGGAAAAGAAAAGTAACATACGTCTCCTAAAAACATAATCGGTCTCCTCCCTGCTTTTTAGATCTTCCCCAGATCCTCCAGTGGGGTTGGCGTCTCTACCTTTCCTCTCCAAAAATTCAAAATTTGGGAGGAGCCACCCCTAGCCATCTTAAGGATCAACCACCTTGCTGACCTCGGCTGTCCTGGGGGTTTCGCCGAGTCGCAAAATCCTTCCAGTTAAAGGACTGAGACTCCTCAGATACATGTTAGGCTTCAAGTTTATCACTGTGTTTTTTGCAAGGTTTACTCCGGAAGGGTGCCTTACGAATATCTCAGGATCTGTTCTCCATGGAAACTTCTTGCAGAATGCTTAATATTGTAAATTAATTTAGTTAATTAAAATAAAATATACGACAAAAGTTCTACGCGTCACAGTATTTATGCATACATAAATTTTGTGTTTGTATAATTTAATCATATATATCTGTTTATGAGCGTCTTTTAAACTTAAAAATGCTGAACAGAGTGTTACTTTTTATAGGCAACACGTATTTTTTCGAATTTTATGTCCAGATTGAGAGTTGAGAACTACTTCAGAACACTTTTGAATTATTCCCTACAGATAGCTTCATTGTTTTCAGATTCTTTTAGGGAAATGTTTGTTAAATTCGTCTTATAGCTATTAATTGCTCATCTACTACAGGTACTCTTATTTGATAGTATATTTAATTCACCCGGAACTCTAAACTTATTCTGTTTCTTTGTAAGCTAACTGCTTCTGTACTGGACTCGCTTAGGTGTCTTCAGCGTAAAGATTTCAAACAATCGTGTATGGAAATGCGGCGAAAGGCCTGAGATACAATGTTTTGAGGCACTGTCATATCGCCGGGCAATATTTCACGTTCTTTGTAGTATCTAATCGCCACGCAGTGGATGCCTCGCGCTTTGACAATAGCAGGCCATGCTGACGCAAATGCTAAGCTAGCATGGTTTTCGATAACAACGGAATTACCCCACATGTCTCATATGACCCGGCAACAAATCAAATTGGAAAATTGTGTTCATCGAGAAAGTCGTCCATCGCCACCGTCCATAATTACATACACGTGTCTAATTTTATCTCGTATAAGAAACAAAAGAATAAAACTCATTTTACAATAATTTTTTTATTTAATTATTTAGGATCGCATCAATAAGGCAAGTGTAAACATTTATTACAGAACACAAAACAATACTCTTCCTCCATACAACGGGTAAACATGGAATGATCTTACCGTAGTGGATATATAAAATATCAACAAATACGTAAATAATTAAATTCAATTGTTGAATTAATAAATAAATAAACAAATATAAATTCAATCTTAAATTACAAAATCACGACGTTTCGTTCTTCATGGCATCTTCATCAAGTTTACAAGAAAGACGTGTCGTGATTTTGTAATTTAGGATTTAATTCTTTTGTGAACCACTAAATCGTTTCTGACGCATTTGTCATTTTATTTATTAATAAATAGAGTAACATTTATATCGGTATAAAAGTATGTCCATACAGTGCACATAATGGATCTGGATCCTGGAGTCCGTCCTTTTGTGAATTTCTATTCGGACCTATTCAGTACTGTCGTCAGTACTTCGTTGCTTCCATTATACCAACACTTTTCCAATCTTCACTGAATTCACGTTAATCAGAATATTGTTACTTTTTAGTCTAACAAATATGATGAGAACGTCTGAATAGTTTCAATTGCCGCTCATAAAATTGTTATAAATCCCTGCGGAGTCAGTCTGTTGCAGTTCACGTGTATTAAATCAAGTGGACCAATAGAAATATTTTTAAAATCATTTATATTTTTTATTCAGAAAAAAGCACCATGGAGCCAAGAAAGTAAAGAAAAATTTTACTATCCGAGCTCTTTTACAAATAACGTGCACATAAAAAGGATAAAAGATTTTTCTGATTTAAATGACATTATTTTTTTTAAAAAAAGTGAAGGCGGATTAAGAGAATAATGGATATTTTAGAATTCTAATGTGACTATAGAAAATATTTTACATAGTTAATTATCTGACTAAGAAAGAGTTAGTGGGGTTGAACTTTTACCTATAGAAAGGACTACAAGGATAATAAAAACTTTAAAAAGACTGAGATTCTATTTCTTTAAGCTCTAAATAGTATAACATGATACTTTTCTTAGGAAAAGAAACCTAAATTTCTTGTGTTATAGACGTAACATATATCATAAAAAGGCCAAACGTATCAAGTAAGTACCCTAAGAACCAGAAATTGGATCCAGAGGTGCTCGTAAATACTAAAAGAGATAACACTTTACAACATCTTATTTTGTATTCTGTGACTACAAAAATAATCTCCTTAATATATTTGATAATACACTATTTTATTAATTGGAACTTATGTGATAATTTATTGAATACAATTTGACCTTTTTGTATATATTGTAAGTCATTTACGTCTTCAAATTAATTTGCCGGACGCAGACTTTCTAGAAGTTTTAGAGGCTTTCGGAAATGTTCATAGTCTGGACCCTGACCTAGTCTTCCCCCACTCAGCATTACGCTTCCCGTCGAGTGAGCAAGAAACTGAAAGTCCTTCAAAGACTGCTTCACCAGCAAGATTTCTGAAACCGTTCTACATCTGTCACTGCTTGTGCTATCTACTCATTCAAGACAACACGTCTTAAAAAAATAGTCAATAACTGATATAAATTGTACCAGCATTGTCACGATGCATAAATTAATTAAATCTAAAATAGTTTAAAATAATGTTCACTAAAATCAAGCAGCTATCAGACCTAGTCAAACGATATTGGAATACGATACTTATTACATAACATTAAAACATGCCATTATCTATCACCCACAAATTACTGAGATTATAAAAGGTTATGTTACCGATACTGTCAACTTTGAGAAGGACCGGAAAGTGTTGACTTATAGAAAAATCAAAGTTAGTAACAATAGGGACTGTTATCACTGAATAACTTTAATCAATACTAAAACCTATAAGAAACGATGAACCTACAAGTGAGGGGACTGCGGCAGGGGATGAAATCTGTACACTACAATTTAATTTGGAATTGAAGAAGGTAATTCTGTAAATAGCAATAAATCCGGTAGGGATAATATTTAACCAGCAAGTTCAAGCGGTGGCATACGATGATGAAGTAGAGATAATCGTAAGGTATATAGGAGGGCTAAAGGACAATTGTGACACATCTAAAGGAATGTCGAGAAAACTAGGACTGGAAGTTAATACAGATAAAACAAATAGTATAGCTAAGAGTGATCTCAGCAGAGACATGCAATTAAAAATGTAAATAAAATGAGTCGTAAAGAGTGTCAAATAGTGGCAGCGTTTAAATATTAAGATTCGGTTATAACAGAAGATAATAAGACAGAAGTGGAAATACCAGAAAGAATTGGAAGCAGAAACCTATAATACTTTGATTGCAGAATAACCTAAAATGTAGAAATTATATGTGACTCTATTAAGACCTTAGGTAACGTAAGGATCTGAAGGTTGGGTGATAAGCAAAGAGAAAGGTTTAGGTTATTTTTCTAACAGGTCTCACGAGAGTGATCCTGATACAGGCAACTCCCATTTAATAGCATAGGAAGGGAATTAAAAAAGGGGGGTGGAATATAGAGCAAGGGAGCCAAGGGTTGACCAAGATCCCCGAACTATAATTTAAGGATCCTACCCTGTGTTCCACCTAAAAGAGATGCAGGTAAAACACTAGAGAAACTGCATCAGGTTGGTCGGACATTCGATACTATTCTCACGCCCTTCTGAATGAAGGGAGATGAGTTTGTGGTAGGATCGCAACGTTCCCTTCTCCGTGTCTTCACCAGTTTTAGGAGGCAGTTGGCTGACTGATCCAATGAGATCGGCGGACAACTCTTACTGTACGCCCAAGGTCATCGAGCCCGATACATGCACCTCTTAAAATAGATTAAGGTGCGTGTGAGAACCTTGATAAAAACTAGAGAGAGTACGAAGGTGACCTCCGCAATCAATCTGGAGACAAAAAACAGCTAGAGAGAGTCCCACAGGCATTTCTTCACTGAATTTTTTTTAAATAACATGCTATCCTGAAACAGGTAATTCCCTTTTTGTAGCATAGGAAGGGAATTGTAAAAGGGGGATGTGGAAATTAAAGCAAGGTAGCCAAGGGCTGACTAAGATCCTCGTGCTATGGTTAAAGGGTCCTACCCGATGTTGTACCTACAGAGATGCAGGAAAAGCACTATTGACAAGGAAAAAGAAGATATTGATAAATAATTTTAGAGCTACGAGAGAGAAAGAAATCAGGAAATTAAGGTCAAAGGTAGAACTTTTTGGACAGGTGGATATTGTAACTAAAACCAAGCAGGAAAAGCTAAGATGGGCTGGTAATGTACAAAGAATGCCAGTAACTCGAAGTGTTAAGAAAGTATTTTCTTGAAATCTTGATGGGAGAAGGAGAAGTGAAAGACCTACGAAAAGGTTTCTTGACAATGTGGAGGAGGATCTGAAAACAATGGGAATACGGATATGGACGAAAATGAATGGAGGCAGTTGGTAAAGGAGACCGGGATTCTACAAAGACTGTAGCGTAGGCCAACAAGAAGATGAATACTAAAAACTAACCACATTCTGACTTAGCGTCAGTCAAGATTCAAAGAGTATTGCCATCAAGGGCTCTAGGTTACAGATGGAGATCACGGAAACAGAGGAGAAGAGGGGGAGTGAAGGAAGAAGACAAGCGACTCGATGTCCTCAGGGGTCATAACGAACGGGAAAAAACTGGGAGCAAGAGAAATTACTAATTTGTACAGGAAGACGAAATCCTTTAGAGTTAAATAACATCAGGGAACAATGAAGTTTTTTAAAACTAGTGGTTGTAAAACGCGAATTAGGATATGCGATATCATTTTCTTCCAGGATTCCTAACGAGAGTAACAACTTCTCATGCAGATGATTCATTCACTAAAAAATACCGAAAGGATTGTTTTAAACTTCAATCTCTTTTTGTATAAAATATTACATATTGAAAATATAGTATACCGAAAACATAACGGGACTTAGCAAAGATATTCTCTTACGTCAAAATGTACGCTTCATACTATGTATTACGTATATTTTATGTTTTAATGATTCAGTCCATTTAACGGTGAGGTTAACATAATAATTTTTTTGGTCATAATTCAATGTCGTAAAATGGCTGAAAAGTTTAATAAATCGTGTCAAGAAAGTTTTTGGGTTCATCAGTAGGCTATACCAGTAAAATACCTTGTTGAGAAGCTTGGAATATTGAATGTCGTGTATGAAGGACACAACGGTACTGTAGTCGCATATTGATGAGGCGATATAAGCTATTGCATAATATCTTATCTTGGGAGCTGTAAAATATACTGACCTAATAGCCAACTGTGGTGAACACTTACTATTTTATTACAATGTCTTACTACTACTTGCATATATGCGAGTGCGAATGTTTTAGTCAATAAAATAAAATATTTTTGGTCCTTCTGTACCGAGTGTATTGAAAAACAATTCTGGATGTAGATCAATTAATTAAAATGTGTCACAAACTATAAAAATATTAATAAAATAGTTGTGAGATGAGTAAAATATTTTTTATGAAAAATACAAGAAGTTCATTAGCATTATTTTCATAATTCTTTTCAATAAAACTAATTGTCCTTGAACGAATCATATTTTGTAACTGATCGATAGATAGAAATCGAGTAGGACAACCGTTTAAACTACAGACCGATGTTATTCAAATTAAACCGAGGAAACATTTTCATAAAATTTTAACTATATTATAAAATTATGCTATTTGTCTAAATAGTTTTCCTCAATTCTAGAATCATCCTTATTTGCAATAATTTTCGCATTCGTTACTGGTTGAAATTTGAAGCTCAAATAATCGTCAGTATATAATGTGTGCTGAAAAGTCGCTTACGTTGTTTACGAAAGTGTGGGCTTCTAATTGAGTATCCGTAACAAGGAAGAGCGCGCTTTCGTGTGCGCGAAAATTCCACTTACAACAAAGGGTACAGTGTCTGCAAGGTACAAGAAACGAACAAAGAGCCTTTCAAGACTAAGCTCTTTAGTCTAAACACGAACAGCATAGATATTTTAAATTCCTAACCTTCATGGAACACCAGTATTCAATTTAGATCAATTGAACAAGAAATGAATGTTTTAATTGTCAATAAAGTACAATACAATAAATAAAAGAAAACAAGTTTATAAAATTTTATTGGATGAACAGGTGATTAATCCTTTACTAATGGTCACTTTCAGTACACAAGTAATATATTGTTTGGTAAAATTCGTAAAAGTCTTGTGAGAACGTGGGCCATAATGGCGTGCGAGTTCAAGCGGTCGTAAAATCAGAATTACTTAAAGTCCTTGAAGTTCTCTGTCTCTGTCGGGGAGTGAAAAATTTTATCTTGTCGCATGAAACTTTGGAGTGGTGTCTAAGAAACCCATCCCATTCAAACAGTTACAGACTAAAAAGGTAAAACGAAAAGAGAGAAACGGAGGGAGTGAGTAGAGTGATTCGCTGATGAAGTTTTCAGGTTTACTATCAGGGAAATTGGTAGGCCTCGTAATAGTCATGATGCTACCTGAATGTGTAGATTGTATATAGAACAATACAAGATTTAAATTAATTATTTAATTGTTATATTTAATTAATAATTCCCTTTTAATGGTTAATTAATAGATCTTATATGTTTCTGAGACCAATGGTTTCCTAAGTCTTCGTTATCTGTTAATTAGTATTTTTCATAAATTAAATTGCAAAATCTAATCAAAGGAACACATTGAAAACATTTTACTTCAGACTCGGTTGCTATACCCTCTGAGCTATCCGAGTTGACTCCCAGGTGAGAACGTGACTTCTCCATCCTAAACACAGACTTATATATAATAATAGGAAAAACAATGGATGAAGGAGACTATTAAGCGTCGGGTGGCTCAGATGGTAGAGACATCACGTTCCAACCTTCATGGCTGAGTTTCATTCTACACATTTGTTCTTGAATGAAAATCAACTAATTATATCTAATCATCACTCATGTCCAAAACTTAATCCATGAATAATGATATTAAATTCGACGCAGAAGAATTAATTTCAATTGAATCTAAGCCATGAAGCGCTGAGATTTAGAAAATAAAGATGAAAATTCCGCGACCGGACCGGGATTCGAACCCCGGATGAGACGATGGGAGTTCTCAATGATTCGGGAGTGAACTCAAGTTTGGTAAAACACTGCCTTGTAAGCGGGAGGTGACGTTTCGAGTCCTTCATATCTTAATTTCCTAATATATTCGATTACATTATATACGGATAAATAGGACTTACGACTAATTTTTCCTGTTTTGAGTGAAGGAGGTACCCTAAGGTTTGTTGTTCTGAATTTGAATTATTCTTCAAGGATTATTACTGTACAATAGTATACTTCGAAAGCACATATTACAAGCTAGATATGATTTGTATGAAGATGAAAAATTTGGTGAGTCAGTCCTATTCTAAGATCTATGTATTGATAACTCGGCCCTACTATATCAAATGATTAAGTCTTTTTAATCCATAAAGTTATGAAGGACAGCCCAAAATTAAAATATGTCAAGAAGAAAATTAATTTTAAACGTAAAATAAATCTTTGAGAGACTGTACTTTCTTAATCTATTGCAGAGTTTCCCAAACTTTTTCTTCAACGGTTCACTTGGTAAAATCGTATTTTCTAACGGAACACTTGGCCCTTTTCTTAGGATGGGTGAATCCTAGTCTTAAAAAGTAAAACAAGATTTAATTTATTAATTATTTTTAAACATAGACCTGTAATATAATATAAATATTTGAATAAATTAAGTACTTAGTGACTTTGCTGATTATGGGTTCTTGAATTGCATATCTTACTGCTATGAGACACAATATTTGTAAATTGAATTCTAATATCTGGTGTGTTTCTGCACTTTGACTTCATTGCAGCATAATAAAGAAAATCCAGCTTCCCATATTTCGGATGTAGGAAACGGAAGTAAAACAATAATAGCATGTTTTGAAATATTGGGGTACTCTTTTGACCTAGACCAGTAATCACATAAGACTGATGTTTGTAATTTTCTTACCCTGATAAAATCAATTTGATTTTCATAGTAAACCTACAGGTTTAACAATCACAGAAAATGGATATTGAACCCAGGAATCGTCCTTACTAGTTTTCGGAATATATTGCATAAGTGTTGATTAAAAATTACAAACATTTTGGAAACTTCATTTATTTTAAAATTTAATTCATTCAAGCATTCATGTATGGCAGGAAAACAGTTAGGATCCTGAGATTCAAATCATTAAATCCAATATTGTATTTTTTAAATGAAAAGATCCGATTTATTCTCTTGTATTAAAATTTATAATACTTTCTTCTTATAATTATTGCACTTTGTAAAAATATCTGCCAGATACGCGAATTTAATCAACCATAAAGAATTTAGTAAAACCAACAAAATATTGTCACGAATTATTTTGTGCCTTTAAGAAGACCAACAACTCATTTCGAAGTTCGAAAAGTCATGATAGTGCTTTTCCTCTGTATATCCATCTCACTTCAGTATGAAATAAAAGTGTTTTGTGTTCACTGGCCACGTTATCGCAAAAAATTGTAAATAATTTGGATTGAAGTGGCCACTAAAATTTTCCTGCGGACCTCCGGATGAAAACCGCTGCATCAGACTGCAATTATGTGTCATTGAATTAAATTCCACAAACGAAGGTATGTAACATTGGCTTATTTTTGGTCAAAGCTGGACATTGTCGAGATAAACAAAATATGAACTGTATAATTATTGGTTATGGCAATCTCTATCTCACTAGTACAAGATTCTAGTTGACTGAACACGTCCACACTTGTTCATTGTTACTTGCCAAGTGGTCCAGAAAAGGAAATTGGTTGCCACACCATCTAAAAAAATTGTTTGTGCATTCCCTCATGTTTTGACAGTTCCAAACTAATTTTGTTTTATTTATATTGTGTCCGGTTCAAAAATGGCTGCCGTTTTCCCGCTCGGGAAACAAGGAAGAGGGTCTCTTTGTTTCGCAAAGTTGTGATTCGATTTTCTCCCGTTCGATGCAAACGGAGGTTTCGTCATACAAACGTATAAGTGGTATTAAAACATGATATAATCTATGATATAGAGAGAATCCTTCCAAATGTTTGCGGAACACCTATTCAGGCCCCGCGGAACACAGTTAGGGAAACCCGAATCTAATGTAATTACCTCTCCGGTATTCTGATATCAGGCTCTATATCCTCGGTGATACAAGTAATAACTAGACGATGTGGTAACAGTACGATCGGTTACTCGCATCGGACATTAAAATCTAAATTCCGTATTCTGTTTCTTAAAATTCTGAAGTCAAACTCAGGAATCTCTTGTTCTGTTTCTCTGAATGAAATGGTTGACAAACAAGATTCCACAAAAATGAGCCGGAGGAAAGAGAAAGATTATAATTAGCTACGTGGTTTAAGCCAGTTGAATATGAGTTCCTCCGGCTTGAGAAGCATGCCTCAACACGCTTTGCGAGCTGCAATAACATGTCGTTTCGTGGAAGGACTGCTGCATACGGAGTGAATAGCTACGTGCAAAGCGGGACGGGGTTCATTGTGCTTGCAGAGAATGGCTGAGGACGTGGCTTGCTGCTAAGTATAATTCCTCAGGATTAGACCTGCCGAGGGCTGCTCTCAAACCTGAAAAACGTCCACTCTCCGCCGTCAGATGGAAATTATAGACTGGAACTGACGGCCGAACAGAATTTCTCCTCCTATGTACCTCAACAGCATTCAGTTGAAAATGACCTGTAATTTAGTTCCCCTTAAAAGAATTTGAATCTGTATTTTTACCTCAGTTTGGTTTTATCAATCGCTAATTTTTAAAATAAATCTTTTCAAAGCCATTCCAATTTTTTAAATTTAAAGATATTGGAAGTTTTCCATAACCATCTATTATAATAGTCAATAGAGAAAGAGTTCAATATGAGGACTAATAGAGGGAAAAGCAAGGTAATGGGGTGTGTTTGGGAAACAGTGGAATAACAAAGGGTGTTAGAATGGGAAGGGATATTTTGACGGAAGTTTAGGAATTCTGCTACTTGGGAAGCGTAATAACTAGGAATCGTAGGAGTACAGTAGACATAAAGATTAGAATAGCACAGGCAAGGAAGGCTTTCGGGAAAAAGAGGAATTTACTTGCGAGTAATACAAGTGTGAATATTAGGAAATCGATCCTAAAAATTTTTCTATGGAGCGTGGCGTTATATGGGTGCGAAACGTGGACGATAGGAGTTGGGGAAAGGAAAAGAACAGAGCCTTTGATATGTCGTGCTATAGGCGAATACTGTTGGAGGATCTATACGCTGACCACGTGTCACTCCAAATTTGGATGGTGTCATGCAAGATGACAGTCCGCAGTCGACTCTGTAAGCCCAGGCCCTCAAGGGGCTGTAGAGCCATGGAGGAATAGGCGAATGATAAAAATCAGATGGGTGGCTAGAATCACTAACGAGGAAGAATAGAGGAAAAGCAAACAATATGGAGGACGTTGACCAAGAGAAGGTTTTAAGACACGAGGGTCTTGTAAAATTAGCATTAGAGGTGTGTGGAGTAAGAACAGAAGATGAAATGAAAAGGCTTGCGGAAGATAGGTTAGCAAGGAGGGTTGCATCAGATTAGCCTTAGGACTGAATACCACAACAACAACATAATAGTCAAACACTTATATTTTGAATCAATTTATATTTTTTCATTTATAAAACTATTGCTTTACTCAATACTGTTACTTTCAAACTTAATCCAAATATCTATGAAAACCACCTTCTCGTTCTATTTTACCCTCTAATAATGTTCTGCTTTCAAAATAGAAATAGTTATGACAATGCTGCAATAAATTATACTTCATTGGCCAAACAACACAATTAGTGAATATTGAAGAAATAATTGCACATAATTGAATTCAAGTTTTATATTTTAGGGGTTTCTCAATTAATAATGTAAGAATAAAATGTCGTATTAGTCACTGAAAATTCTGTTGTTACTTATTTAAATATTTTGTTTTCAATTTTGTGGCCATTAATATCAATATTAAATGTTCGTTCTATAAATAAATCTTCCTCACTTTATCAAAGTTAAGAGAAGTAATAAATAAAACAACCAATTCAGTCGGAATTAATTTAACAACTCCTTTACTTTAGGTTTATGTTATATTTAATTATGAGAATAACAGAGGTTTCAACGAAATAATCGAAACGTTGTGTAATTTTCATCATATTTTGATTGTTTTTATTTTAATTAAAGTTTTAACTGAGTAGGATATTATTTCAGGACTGTGGATTATTACTAATTAATTACAATCTGGATAGTTATATTTATGTTCTTCGCATATTTAAGGAATGGATATGAGAAGAAGATAAAGATAAGATGACTATGGCAAAAGACAGCCGGAAGCTTCTATAAATGATGACAAAGAGAGTATAATGAAATACATTATAATAAATTTCCGAACTGTGGACTTTAATTAATTACTTAAAATTTTAATTTCTTAAGAGTGAATGTGTTATTATTTTATAAAGCTTTCTAAATTGTTTTCCAAGTCGAAATAACGGAGTTTGACCTCAAAATTGACATATTTAAGTGACTACGAATTGTAATTGTACTAAGGTTTTTATTTTATTTCTCTAATAAATAATTACGAAACATTTGCTCCATTACAAGGTAAAATTAAATGAATTTGTTAAACAGTATTAGATGATGTTTCATTCCTAAAATTTGGAACCTCATGTGGTGTGATTTACGCTCTAATAATACAAGATAAATTTACAATATAATATGGATAAGACATTTATCACATAAACATGAAAAATTACTTGCTGAATCTAGAAATTAAAAATGGTGAAAATTTATATGTGAATGGAATAGAAGCGAAGAGGCCGAAATGACTGTAAAAACCAATAACACACAAGCGTGTTCTTAATACTCACAATAACAGTTATGAACAGAAAAGTTTATGGTAGTAGAGAATCGTAAATTATTTGTGCTATTTTTAACATTGATCAGTTGTGAAGCATCTTACTCATAATTAATGGAGATTATATTCAACAATAAAATTTCAATTTCAATTTTTTGACAGTGAATTCTATGGTTGTTTATCTATATATTCTTGAAAAGTAATGAATAACTTTGTAAAAAATCGAGGTCTTTCCCGGTGAAACCCGAGAGGAATTTATACAATAACTTCGTACTCTAAAATATAAATTAATTTTGTTTATTACTCAAGGTTTTTTATGTTTGGTTTGACCAATGTAACACGAAAAAAATTCTAAACATTTAATTTAGGATCTAACATTATGTTTATCGTAAATATTAATTTTATCTGAAACCAAATATTATAAACTTTCGGTTCATTCATAACACCCGATTAGGTTCCTAATTTATGAAACGAAACGTTTAGTACTACCGTTAAATAAACTTCATATTTAGTTACATCTATATAGTTACATAGTGTAACTATTTAAATAATTTTGGACAGATATTAAAAAGTATTTTTATGAATATTTTTGTTGAAGGTATAACACAAGAACGGTTACGTAATTATCCGTTGAACAGAACAACTGATATATTACATAATTGTTTTGCTAAGAAACGAACTATTATCAAACCAATCCACGGTGTCGGCCGATGTTGACGTCAGGTAAAGTTATATGGTTATATATTTCAATGAATTAGGTAAACAATTATCAATAATGTATATTTAATCGGCTTAGAAAACTCGAGAATATTTTATTATTAATTTTAACCAATTTTGATGTAAGTTAACCTTGTTGAGATAAAAACGTGACAGAAGTAGTAGTGTAATACAGTAATGATTTCACTTAAGGTTCTTCGTTTATGGCTGACGACGAAAACAGTAAAGATAAATTATCTTCACAACCGTAAAGGCGGCCACTCAAGTTACGCTGGGCCAAATGAATATTTATTAAGTTGAACTGATTAGCTGCTCAAACCGAGAAATATATTATAAAATTTTATCATATTTACACATACATATTTGTACGCACAGAAATATTACCTTTATCCCATAAGAAATTCCTTGCATTGAATATTGTACCCTTTATTATAGTACTTATATATACCACGCTGATGCAGTGTGGATTTGTGTGTGTTCAGAAGTTCCTATCGGGTACAAATTTGGACTTGTATAAAAAACTTGGAAGGAAAGTGGCTCGTCAACCGTACAAACAAAAACGTCACATTTCACAAGGAAATCAGCAAATACGCGGACCTGGAACATCCTCACCAGTAGACAACCCTACACACTAACCTTAGCAACTCTTACTTCTTTTGCAGATTTCCTAAACCAGCACAGCAGCTCTCAAACGACTCAACACATCGTCTTTCGAGTGCAACAAGATCTACATCAGGGCTGAAACACTTGCTCAACACTCAAACTGGACCTCTGCAGAAACAAGAAGACATGTTTTAGAGTATTTCCTGTATATTTTAATTGTAAATCATTTTTTCAACAATTTTTGTGAACATTCAGTGAGGTTTAGAAATTAATTTCAACTATACCAATAAAAATAACTGAAGTATTTGTCTGTTATTTCAAAATGGTTGCCAAAGTATGAATGAAATTTGATTTTTAAACGATGCTTAATCGTAAATAACTGTTTTTAGCATTTTTGTCTGAAAGTTTGTCTCGAACAAGTAAAAAATACTTGTATACGCAAAAAAAATTTATACTTAAATTCTAGAAATAAAATAGATAGATAAATGATACCGTAATTAAATTTTAGAAAAGTTGTTTTTAATGAAAAATTTCACGTTCACGATATTACCAGTGGTTACTACATCAGTAAATTCAACTTTGTCAAAATTATGTACCTTTCGTCGTGGGAACAACAATAGTTAGTATAAAAGATACAACTTCATGTCCAATACACTAAAATATGTACTTATATATTATTTTTAGATAAAAGTTGGAAAGGGCCAGGAATTGATAAAATTCCAGCAGAGTTGATGAGATCATCAGGTGGAGAAGCAATATCATGGCTTTTCAGGACAGTTTGCGAAATTTACGATATTGGAAGAATAGCAGAATATTTTCACAAAAACATAATTATACCCATACCGAAGAGGACTGGAGCTGATGGATGCGAACAGCACAGGACAATTAGTTTAGTATCTCATGCACGCAAAATATTAACGAAAATAGTATATAGGATTATGGAACCTTAAATAGAATGTGAGTTAGGAAAAGATCAGTTTGGTTTTAGGAAGAACGTAGGGACAAGAGAAGCAATATTGACTTTGCGTCTAATTTTAGAAGACAGGATCAGAAAAAACCGGCCAACGTTCATGGCATTTGCAGATTTAGAAAACGCCTTTGATAGTGTGAACTGGAACACTCTATTAATGATTTTGAAGAACACGGGAATAAAATATCGGAAAAGAAGTCTTATAATTTATCTCTACAGAAGACAGGCAGCTGTAATTTGAATTGAAGACCAAGAAATGAAAGCAGAAATCAAGGAAGGAGTAAGATAAGGATGCAGTCTGTCACCTATACTATTTAACGTATATATAGAACAGGTGATGAATAATGTTAAAACGGAATATAGAAAAGGAATCATAGTGCAAGGAGAAGAAATATAAATCTTACGCTTTGCCAACGATAATGTAGAATTAGGGGAATCAGAAGAAGACTTGGAAACAATAATATATGGCATGAAAGTGGTCCTGGAGAAAGACTGGAATATAAGGATTAATAGAGGGAAAACCAAAGTAATTGAATGTAGTATGAGAAACAGTGGAATTACAAAGGGTGTTAGATTGGGAAGGAATATTATGACGGAAGTTAGGAATTCTGCTACTTGGGAAGCTTAATAACTAGAGATGGCTGAAATATAGTAGACATAAAGAGTAGGATAGCACAAGCAAGGAAGGCTTTCGCAAAAAGATGAATTTACTTACAGGTAATATAATTATAAATATTATTCATTGCTAAAATGGTTCGTATGGAGCGTGACGTTATATGGGTGCGAAACGTGGATGATAGTAGTTGCAGGAACGAAAAGAATAGAAACCTTTGAAATGTGGTGCTATAGGAAAATGCTGAAAATCAGATGGGTGGATAGAATCACTAACGATGAAGTTATAAGTAGAATACGGGAAGAGGGAACAATATTGAGAGGATGTGGTAGTTATGCGTAAATGGAGAGGATTGCGAAAGATAGGTTATTCTGGAAGATTGTATTAGACTAGACGTAAGGCTGAATCCCACAACAACGCTTTTTCATAAAAGGGAACAAATTTTTAAGAATATATATATATATATATATATATATATATAACAAATATATTATTTTGATTTTTATTTTTGCATGAAAATAATCTGGACGTACAAAAATATCGGAAAGTCTATGGGCCAAATGTATAGCCAATGAAGGAGCCTGTTGAGAAATAAAGCAAGATTTATAAATAATAATTCTTTTAGTTAAATTTTTACCAGATTAATCAAGCAACCGTCCTAAGGTTTTATAAGCATTTTCGTGCACTATTTGACCACAGAGTGTAATTAAAGTGTCGTTAAATTTAGTGTAACAGTAAGATGACAGAATCAAAAAAGTTTTTGCAAGCCTTTTGATGTGTTCTAGATAGTTCTTGTAATATAACGTGGAGAAAGTTGATTCACCTGATTCAGTTCACATTCACGGTCATCGCGTGATGGGATACTAACCCAGCCATTACTGCCATGAAAAATTGTGTGTAGTGAAGAAAGTGGAGGAAAAGTGACGGATTTTCTGTTTTGTCCGCTTCTCCTAGCAACAAGCAGAAGCAGGCTGTCTGTCATTGAGAGGAGAACACAATGCGCCCGAGCCCGCTCTCTTTGCACGACCCCCATTCTCTTCTCACGCAGATCCACAAACGGCCATTCCTGAACAAAGCAATGCTGTAAATGTGGACACAGAGCTTCCAACTACTGACAAAGACTTCAGATTAGAGGATGATCTCATGAAAAAATAATATAAAAAGAATAAAGTCCAATTAAGGTCTTCACATGTAAGTACCAACACCTGCATCACTTTATTCTCTTCACTTATTATGATTACCGTCCCCTGTTTATCCAACGAAATCTACATTCCACATGAATAATATATCATATATTTAAAATACTGGGATCTCCTACTAGGATAATCCCAGCACTGATAACGTGATATGTTAAAGTTATTTGAATTAATTTAATCAACGTAATATGTTTTTATCAGTAAAAATCGAGAGGAAGAACAAATTCCCATTAACATTTCTTCCCTATGAATAATCATTAAATTATTTGTAAGTAACTTTATAAATAATAGTTATGTAGGGCTTCTTGTGTATGCTTTTCGTAAACAATTTACCCACTTCTTTCATAACGCCATGAGTATTCTTTCATGGATCATTCTGTAGTTAAATTTGGTCTTGATCAAACATATCATCTACAATAGACTGCCAACATCCACAACATTACAGAGAATGCATTTCCGAGAAATTCCGTCATTCCTCTGAGTCCTCCGACACACAAAAAATAACTTCTATTATTTTTCTCTTTTATTTGTCAAGACAATTAAATCTACGCATCTTAAACCCACAAAATGAATGATTAAATTTTAAATTTGTCCTTTTTGATGGATTTTGTGGAGTCTCTGTACTGCCTGCCGCTTGGCCTTTCATCGCCCTTCAGCTCCGTTACAGCGACGAATCCATCGCCGAATATTACTGACATCCACTGTTGCATCACCATACACATTTATCAGCGTTTCATAAATGAGAATTGGCGTTTCAGCTTCCACATTTAATAATTAAACCACAGAAAGCTGTCAGCCATTTTGCAGTGCTGCCACCTGTTGAATTAGGAAGTTGTTACAGCAGTGAGCTGGAGAAGAATTATTGACGAATCGCGCCAATTTCAAAACCTTTATATAACATTGAAACAACTCCGTATATTGCATGCTTATAAACGATTGATTAATTTTTTTAGTGTATTTAGCATTCATATATGTTGAGTTGCGTAAAATTCATAAAAGTACAAAATACACATTGTTTCCTTTGGAATTTTAACTTGTTTGTGACTGTTCCTTAAGCCTCACACCCATGTTTTAAAGTCGCACCAACACTGTACACAATTAAGGTTGAACTTTTATATAAGTAAGGGAATCATAGTGTCTTACCTCAAACAACATTCGTCCAATCCCGTGCCAGTATTCAAACCCAGGACCTCTGCGGTGTGATGCTAACCACTACCCCACAAGAAGTCGGCTCTTATGTTTCAAAGGTGAGATAAATTATAGTTTTACTTTCCGCGTTAACGTGAAAAATGTGCAACAGTCGTTGTATAGCCTGGAGAATGCTCGGATGTAACGAACATAACATCGTAACTGACGCCGAAATGTAACGAAGTTCATAAATCAGATGCAGAATATCGACATTTCATCGGCCAATCAAATGGTAAGGAATTTGATACTGTAGTATTACGAGAAAAATGTAACGGAAGGAGAGTAAAAATGCCAACGACAGATCATGACTATTACTACTTCACCGATATACTTCACTCACAAATCTGTCTCAAAGAATAAGGAACCTAAAGGCACCGTGAACCCAGAATAACTGATACGAATTTAATTTACTTTATCAGTATATCTTTATATAGGCGACTGTCGTATAAATTCGAAATGAATAGTCAGGGGAGTTTAGTCAACTCATGGCTATTTACCTCGTCCGCATCCTCCTTTCCTATCATTTCCTATTATACGTTTTTAGGAAATTTTCTACAACGTGCATTACTCTCAAGGAGCCTGTAAATATTTTTTTTATCTTTTAATTGGCACTGACGAGTTATTTTAAGCATAATGATATAATGGTTATTCCACAAAGCGATTAAAATTGGATAACACTAGGTTATTTCCCTAGAAGGATTTGAATTCACAAATTGGAACGTTTAAAACTGAATCCGGGACAAACAGAGCTGACGAACAATCCATGTGCATCGATAATTTTCGAGTGAAGCCAATTTACAACAGCGGAATCGCTCCAGTGTTAATATATTGACGTTTCCTTTAATAGTGCACTTCACAAACACTACAATTCCACGAGGTGAGATAAGTGCCCTGAACCAATCACACGTTCAACTTAAATATAAGTTCGTGAATTGGTATCAATGACGAAGAAAGGCTGACTGTGTCCAGTCTTGCTTTAATGAGAAGTGTTGTGAGTAAAAGGCCTGGCCGAAAGTAGACCTGCTTCTGTTACGATTGAGCAACATTGGATTGTCCTTTCTAATGGAGGCCCTTATTGTGGCGTAATAACCCACTTCTCCTAACAAATGAGCCCAAACTTGATCCGGACAAACTGAACTGGACGACGATGAAAATACTACTTCAATTTGGAGCGAGAATCCGAAAGTTGTGAAGTAATTTCGTTCGCCACAGATTAGACCAGTCCCAAATGGCTTAGATTAATTAATTAGAGAGTATTATTCTCTCTATCAAAGTCAAACTATAAATAAGTCTGATATTCCCACTGATTTTGCATGAATTCAGAAACTGTTTTCCTTGAAACGTTTCTCCTTTTTCGCAATACGGAATAAATGATTGACAGGATTCCATGCAATCAACTTACTTTAATTAATGACTACTTATGCATATCACTTAATCATTAAGCTTAGCCACTTCTTTTCTTCAAATAATAAATTTACGGAATTATATTAATATTACATAAATTATTATTGTGCCAAAAAAGATCTAATTTTTGGCTTATAATAAATAAAATCCATGGGGCATTATTTTAAGAGTAAAATGGCCTGCGATTCACATCACTTGCAGAAGATAATTTTGTAACTAACTATTTTACTGACGAATTTTCCTGTGTTGATCAAATATACATCTAACCAATAGTATTGATTTATGCGCTGAATGGGATGAAAATGAACTAAGAAAGGTTGTGTTTTACTTTCCGTACTGGCAGGTCTTGGACTTTGTCTATTAATTTCCTTCTCCAATTTTTCATCTACTTGGCTTGCTTCTTCATTATCCAGCATCTTCTTCTTTCTTGCTTCAAGTCGTCTAGCTGCTGAATTCGTCAATGCCCTGGGGTCTTCCATGATTCACAGTAAAGAAAAGTGGAAACGGATGTGTCCGATCACAGTTACCCCTTTCTTAAGATCTATAGTCAAGATGGATATTTTCTCATTTACTCTTCTTAGAACGCCTTCGTATTTTGCAATTTCCACTTAATTGCTTCTCCAAAACCATATTTCAAAACTGCCCAGGTATTTCTGCATCCTTATTATTATTATTACTTAGCTGCTATTGGGCATTTGCCTGGTGGCAGCTGTATGCAAAGTAAGCATAATAGAATTAAAATGCAACAAAGTACTAATACAATTTACATTAAGGAACAATTTCGTGCTGCCTTATGAAATTTTGACCTGAAAGAAAAAGAGAAGTCAGGAGTCACACTGAATTCATTTCACTGCACTTCACTATTTTAATTGTTTATTTAAAAAATAAATTAGCACTTCACTGATTATAAGTTTTGTATCCATACATATCCCTCACCTATTACTTTACCAAGTCTTCCGCAATTATAGATTACTTTTTTTATTAATAGAGCTGTTTTTAAATGAATGGTACTGCGATACGTAAATTTACGTCCTCTCTCCTGAAGCCAGTATTAGTCAATAGGTGTCCAAGGTACTTAAGTAATGTATATTTTGTAACAGCTTGTCTCCTCCAAATATATATATTATCATAATGACCAATTACCATACAAACTCGTCAAATCAGAGGATTGGGAAGATATTACTATTAGAACGAAAGGTTCCAAAAAGATGCTAAATCAAGATGATTATAACTCACGGAAGTTTGAATGTTTCTTAAATAATTACAAGAGAAGGTATTTCATTTACTACATTATAATTAAAATCAGTGTATTAAATTATATCATAAGGAATAAAGTACAGTTACATTTTCGAGTCCTACTTATCTGGTTTATACTGGGATGCAAGATCCTTTATCTCAGGGCTTTATATTATTCGATATTTTCATCACTTATTATTTTTTATATATTTATCTTCATTCCATCCTTCCTTTCGCCACTGTCCATTCCAACCTGTCATGCATATTTCGCCAACAATACCAGGCCTTCTTTATGAATCATTGTCTTAAATGATCTTTTTCCTATTTCTCCAACTCGAGGTCAAAACTCCTTTTGTTATAGAGGTTGAATAGTATTGGGCCTTGTTGCAATCCAAATCCTATTTTCATGTAGGTGGAGTTTCGGTAATCCATACTTAACTTACAAATTATTTAGAAGTATTCTACCAAGTCATCAAATCAAAATAGCTTCAGGATTTCCAGAAATAGTTTCAAAGTTACCCAATGTAGTGTTTTTGATTACATATATTTCTTAATTTTTCAGTAAAAATATTTTAATAAGTATAATTTGGGTCTCCTACAGGATCAGTCCCAATACTTCATTTTGTAATTATTATACGAGTATTCAACTTGTGTAAAAACCATTTTGAATCCTTATCGTTATTTAAATCATTTACCATACAGACTCCTCAAATCAGAGGATTGGGAAGATATTACTATTAGAACGAACGCTTCCAAAAGGATGCTAAATCAAGATGATTATAACTCACGGATGTTTGAATGTTTCTTAAATAATTACAAGAGAAAATATTTAGACCAATTCTATAATTTTTATTTACTTCATTATTATTAAAATCTATGTATTAAATTATATCATAAGGATTAAAGTACAGTTACAGTTTCGAGTCCTACTTATCTGGTTTAGACTGTGATGCAAGATCCTGATCATCCCACAAACACTTTCTCTGTGGAGGAGGCAATTTCATTAATTATTCATAGTATTTTCTCACCTGTAATAATAGATCGGATACAGAATGAAATACACCAATGCGATGTGCCATTTAGAATCGTTTTCATTCAGTGTTGAAGAGGTGCATTTGTGGGTGGCTAGCTCGGTTCTTCTATATCCGGATCTCGGCAACAACCCATTGATTGTACCTGAGCGTGCCTGTTGATAGAGGGCACATCTGCTGTAAGGAGATACGTGGAAGTGAGCGTGGCTGGTCCGTGGGGGACGCTCTGCAACGTGAAACCACAATCGCGAAATCTCCACCCACGAGAAGACAGCTGCACCTCTCATTAGTCACCTTCTTCGCCAAACAATTACCGTACTTACCTCTCAGCTCTGGTAGATCTTGACACACTCAAAACATCTAAAGATATGTTTTCTTATTCCTTTGCCGTTATTGAGCCATGGACCAGAAGAGATCCTCATTGGTATTGAATTTGGATTTGGCGTTCTTTTATTATTATTTCGATGAAAAATGAAGTGGGGCAGACATTTTTTTAAGATTATTTGGGCTTGGGCTGTGATTAGAGCAGAATTATCATCGTTTTGGAATTGTAAAATTAATTTAAACTGCAATTTTCAGCATAGGCTTTAATTTTCAACTGATCCGGGATGGAACGGTAATAGTATGGTGGCAAACTGGGAAGTTTTATCTGATGTACATTATTACTGAACCGTTGGCATCTACATTTCAACACTACATTTCGTTATGCGGATTTTTCAAAAAAGGAAACTGTGGAACACGGGAACTTGCGTCCTCTACTAGAGTACGGCCGTATTTCTTGGGACCCGTTCCGAAAATATCAGGTCGAGGTACTAGAAAAGAGTACAGAGGGGGAGGCAAAATTTGTTCATGGAAATGAGAAGGTTCATCAATCAGGTTGGGATATGCGTTGATACGACGACAAAATTTACGTCTCTGTGCTCTTTTTAAAGCGAACGCAGGCCAACAATCCTGGGAGGATATTGCATCAAAGTTTTTACCAGAAAATTATTGAAGTAGAGATCATAATTGTAAAACAGGAAAGAGCACGTTTAAAACTGATGCTGGGAAATATTCGTTTGTAACCGGACTATAAGGGATTGGAACACTTTACTTACAGAAGTTTTTGAAACATTTATTCCCAATAGCAAAGTTTCCAGGGAAGAATTAGGAAGTGTGAAAGATAGTGAAGTGCAAGTGTAGTGCGTTGAAATAATATCTGAAGAATGGATACTTTAATTTTATCTTTAAGAATGTACGTTACTGTTTACTATGTTTGTTTGTATTATTATAATTGTAGTAATTTTTCATATTCCTTAATTTAAGCTTGTCTTTTTGTAACTGTCACCGAGTGTAACTCAATTTTAGTATCAATAAATTCATTCATTTATATTGGGAAAGGCTTTCGTAAATGCCATAGAGTGGAGGTATGTTGAAAAGTATTTGAGAGTCCAGCGGAAGATGTGTTTATCATCGTCTAATAAAAATCATAATTTTTCTATTAAGAAAGTTTTTATAAAGCGTACGAATTAGATTGGTATATATTAAAGTTTAGAAGTTTATCTATAAGTACTTATATCCACACCTTTATCTATGTTTAAGAAAAGACTACTATAGATTAGAAGTTACTAAGGGATATGAAAGTGCAAGAAATGAGTTTGAGGATAGAGTCAGAGGTAAAAACTTGTTTCTGGAACGGAAATTTATGGGCGAGTTAACGCAATTGTCTGCACCGAAGGATTATAATTTTCCTTTTCCTAAAAACATCAGTTTTTTACATTAATGAAGTATCATTGACTAACTTAATATCGGAGTTTTAACATTCATTTACTGTTTTTTTTCTAATTTGTTAATTAAAACATAAATTATTGAGATTCTAACTGTCTGTAATCACATCATACAATATAAATGATTCAATCAGCCTCTTTGGCCGTATTTTTATAATTTAAATATAAAATGTTTCAACGTTTCGTCTCTCATTTGAGACTTCTTCAGGTAAAAATTTAGCTGTACGTGGAATTTCGGCCGAAGGAGTCATGGTGTGAATTTCCATGTACAGCTAAATTTTTACTTGAAGTAGTCTCAAATAAAAGACGAAACGTCGTAATATATGATATTTAAATTTAAAAAAATACAGGCATAGAGGCTGATTAAATCAATTATCATATATTTAAGTTTCAGAAAAATTGTTTAATCACATCATACAAATTTTATTTATTTATTTATTTGCAACTATGTGTATGTAATTATAGTAATATTTTGCAGAATGAAGTGAAGAGGTCCTGAAAGTTGTTGACGAACCGTCGTAATTTAAACAATAATTCTTCTATAAGGAACGTAGGTTTTCTCGGTGTAACTGCTGGATAAAGTTTTCTCGGAATTCCAACCGGGTAGCTGAAGAAGATGGCGGTGCAAGCTATCGAAACGTTGTGGCAAATAAACGACGCTACCCGGTTGGAATCCCGAGAAAACTTTATCCAATAATTCTTCTATTACTGACTTTTGGCCGCCTTTCCTTGTATTCTATTTATAATATTAAGTCATGTTACTTTAATTACTTTATTTGTAACCTTTACAGTTATTTAATAAACAATTTAAATTTTGGAAACAGGAGATTTCAGTTAATAATAATACCCATATTATTATGCAAAAATAAAAATAAATTTAAAAAAACATTATGTTTGGAAACATGAATAACTATTTAATAACAAAATTATATGTTTGCATTAATTTAAAGTAATTTCGATTATAAAGAATATTATTGGTATATATTATCAATATAGAGTTGTTAAGCAATTATAACAATATTGTCAACAATATACAGACTATTGTTTTCTCAATATTAAAGAACTAAGTAATTTTGAATTATTTTGTGGTGAGTAATAAAGGACTTTTGCCGACCTCCTGTGGTCTAGTGGTTTGCGTTGCTTCCTCACAACTCAGAGGTATGGGCTTCGATGTTTGTGTCGTCATGGTCACGAAGACTGGGGCTAAGACTGATGGAGATCCGATACGCTGACCACGTATCACTCCAAATTCGGAATGTGTCCGCAGTCGTCCTGGTAGACCAAGGCCCTTAATGGGCTGCAGAGCCAAAGAAGAAGAAAAAGAATAAAGGTCTTTTGGGAACAAAAGACAAAAACAAGAAAATAACATAACAGTCATATTAAATGAATAATTATTGAAGGAAATTATGATGAAGTGAAATGTTGTTTATAATTTATACATAAAAATTGATGATATTCGAGGAGCACAAAGCTACCTGTATCACATCATCGATGCAATGTAGATGTTTTGGTGTTTCCTGTGGTTGGAATTGAGTTGTGTACAGATTAGCTGGAAGTAAGGAAGGGTCAGTTGTGTTCTTTGTAAGCATTCCGCTTGGAGGGTTTCACGTAACAGCTGAGAGTGGCCGGACCGAGATAAGGCACACAGCGGAGACGATGACGATGGTCCTCGAGCGCACAAACGCCTTTCTTACAACGGCCAATTTGCTGACGCTCACTTCCGACGTCTTAAAGCTTTCAGAAAAGAATTCAATTTCGTCGGCGACTGTAATACGCTAAATTTTATCTCCTTAACTTATTTTCGGCAGCGCGATCCGTCACGCTAACAATATTACGTCTAATATTAGAAGAGATATAAAATACACTCCATGAGGCGTGAATTTTATCTGGTTAAAAAATTTAAATCATGTTTGTGACATGGCGTATAATACCGTTTACATTTTTGTATTTATATTGTACTTAGAGGCCTTTTTATATTTTTATCTGGTCCACCAACGGGGATAATGGAATTCAATTTATTAAAAAAATTAAACACTAAATTTATAAATTTATAAATCCTAGTTACAATTGACAGTTTAAAACAAATTCTATAATTGTTCTGACTGTACCTCGATTAATGAAGGTGAAAATTTTCGGCCAAAAATTGTCATTAGTTGACAGTTTACATTAAGTAATATTTATGCATGTAATACTTTTAAAAAATATTGAGGTTCACATTTCCTTCTTGGAGGAATTGATCAGCTTACAAAACTGGCATTTTCTTCATTTGCACGGATATATTTTTGTTTTACAGAGTTCATGTAAAAGTAATATTATGCCTGTAAATATAAGCCAGAATTTATTGAATTTTAAAAAATGATAGGTCACGCAATTATAAATACCTAAACAATCAAACTGAAACAAAACTGGACGCTATTTTTAACCAGACACGTTCTAATCCAAAAATATATATATTTGTATTATTAAAATATAATTAAATGAACAAAATTTTTATTTTTTTTGTGATGGTTAAGTAACTAATTATTTTTTCTATGCGACTTGGTATGTATTGACTCGATATAATATTTCCGGAGATTATAAATATACCTTGCTGACCTACCAACTGTACGATTTACTTCAACAATTTAGAGATGTGACAAAATTTAACCCTAAATATGTCTTAATTTAATTCAGCTGAGATATGATTAGTAACTACGATAGTATAATTTAATTGTTAAACAAGGATAAGCAGCAACAGTTGCTGAATGTATAATTTTCCTCAAATATTTATTACTACTTTAAAATATTTTATATTTTAATATAAGAGTGCGCACATAAATATATATGATAATTCAATTTATGCTCATGACGTCATGTCTTCAATAGTAATTTTTAATAATTTTACTTATACCCTTCGATTAAACTGATGTTTGCAGTTGTTGTAGTTGTAGTTTTCAGTCCTTAGACTGGTCTGATGCAACCCTCAATACTAACCTATTCTGTGCAATCCCTTTCATTTTTTACAAAACTACCACATCCTCCCTAATCTGCCTAGCTATTCCATCCTTGGGTTCCCTCTTCTGTTCTCACCCACACACTCATGTCTCAAAACGTGGCCTATTAATCTATCCCTTCTCTTGGTCAACGTCCTCCATGTTGCTCTCTCTTCTCTTATTCTGCTTAAAACTTCCTGGTTAGTTACTCTATCATTACATATAATTTTCAGCACCACATTTCACAAGTTTCCATTTTCTACCGTCTATGTTTCGCACCCATATAACGCCAAAATCCATACGAAAATTTTTCTAATGATTTCCTAATATTCATACTTATACTAGCCGCAAGTGAATTTTTTTTACAAAAGCCTTCCTTGCCTGTGTTATTCATCTCTTTATGTATACTATACTTTTACCATCCCTAGTTACTATTCTACACAAGAAGCAGAATAACTTAATCCAAAATATCCCTTCCCAATCCTTTGTTATTACAATTATTTCCACACTACACCCCATTACCTTGGTTTTCCTTCTATTAATCCCCCAAGATCATGTTCATATCATTTATTATGATTTCGAAGTTTTCTTCTGTCTCTCCTAATACTACGATATCAACATCAAACTTAAGGGTTTTTTATCTTTTCTCCTTGCATTTTGAATCCATTTCTTTCTTTATCACCTCTTCTATATTTAAGTTAAAGATCAAGGGCTACAGACTGAATCCTTGTCTTACTATTTTATTGATATATTCTTTCTTTTTCTTGTCCTTCAATTCTAATGACTGCTGACTGCCTTCTGTAGAGGCTACGTACAAATCTTCCTTCTCTATATATTATTCCTATCGGCTTCAAAAGCCTTAGTAGTGTGTTCAAGTTCACATTATCAAAGGCTTTATCTACATCTAGAAATACCATGAACGTAGGCCTGTTTTTTCCTCTTCTGCCTCATTATATTTGTCATTCCACCCTCTTATATATTACTTTCGTTAATATTTTCCACGTGTGAAATACTAAGCTAATTGTCCTGGGCAGTTAGTATCTATCAGCCCCTGTATTCTTTGGCATTGGTATAATTACGTTGTTACTAAAATCGTTTAACGATAATAGTTAGTGTAGTCAACTTTTAACGGAACTTACCGACGTCGATTTCTTCAACGTTTCAGCGATAAAGAATGGCCAGAATCAAGTAATAATACATATTGGCGTATGAGTGCATGAGTGCGTGCTTGTTGGAATGACTTGTAATTGGAGTGCAAGTACACGAGACGAGTTGTTTCCACCTACACGTTATCCTAAAGAAAAGCCGGCTTGCCTGTTACTGGATTGGTGAACGACCGGTTGCCTATCACAAGGGCGTTACCCGCTCAAACATGTTGATTGTAATTGCTGATAACTACGTACATATAACACAAGTTAGCGTGACATCATTTTAAATTACTCCGCAACGTGATTAAATTAGTGAGTAATATTATTTGAAAATTCTTGAAATACCTGGAACGATAGGAAAGGAAAAATGGAGTATCTCTCTGAATATGCATTGGTTTATTTAAAATAAGTTGAACGGATTGAACTTTATACTATTTAATTTTTCTGTAATTTCTATGCACATCCTTAAGTATTACATGAAATTAATTCGGTTTAGAATAGTATAAACATTAGATAGAATACTTAACTTGTAATTTTTATTGTGGTATTCAGTCCTAAGTCTGGTCTGATGCAACCCTAGATGCTAACCTAACATGCGCAAGCCTTTTCATATACTTATAACTAGCACAATCGACATCCTCCCTAATATACTTAGCGTATTCCATCCTTAGTCTCCCTCTTATGTTCTTATCCCACACACTTTCCCTCTAATGCGAATTTTACAAGACACTCGTGTCTTAAAACGTGGCATATTAATTTATCCCTTCTCTTATTCAGTCCTTCATATTGTTCGCTTTTCCCCTATTCTGTTAAGAACTTCCTCTTATGTGATGCTATCCACACATCTGATGTTTAGCATTCGTCTATTACACCACATTTCAAAAGTATTATTTTTTCCTTTCCCCAATTCCTATCGTCCACGTTTCGCACCCATATAACGCCACGCTCCATACGAACATTTTTATCAACAATTACCTGATATTCACACTTATATTACCCGTAAGTAAATTCCTCTTTTTCGTGGAAGGCTTCCATACCTGTGCTATTCTACTCTTTTTGTCTACTATACTTCTATCATCCCTAGTTATTACGCCTCCCAAGCAGCAGAATTACTTAATTTCCTTCAAAATATCCCTTCCTAATCTAGCAACTTATGTTCTTCCACTATCTCCCGAATGCTACACTCCATCACCTTGCTTTTCACTCTATTAATACTCATACTGAAATCTTTATTATGATTTACAAGTATTCTTCTGACTTTCCTAATACTACAACATTATCGGAAAAGCGTAAGATTCTTTTTCCATACTCCGTTTTAACTTCTCCGTGAATTTATTTATTTGTAGTTAAAGTAATTTCGTTATTCTCTCATTATGCCATGATTACAGCATTAAGAAAGTCCTCGTCGTGGAGGAATCTACGGTAGACTAGAATAGATTCCATACACGAAGAAAACCTGGAAGGATATGGGAGGAGTGAAAATATCACGACAACTAAGACAATTGATTTATTTTTTAGTTTCATAAAAGCATTTAGATTACAAAATTTAAAATAATCGTCAGTTCGCGTATATCATTTTCCAAGTTTAGCATCATTTTTATCTAACTTGTGCCTGATAGTGATTAATTTCACTGCTTATAGGTTCTCAATTTCGCTCTTAATTATTTTAAAACGTTATAAAATAATTATTTGAGGAATAGAAATTGATAAGTCTTCTTCTACTACTTCCTAGGCTCTGAAGCTCATTCAAAGCCTCGGCCTACCGGGTCGACTGCGGGCTGTCATCTGACACGACACATTCCGAATTTATAGTGATAAATGGTCAGCGTATAAAAAGATTGATGATTTCTCTTTTGAAATTCACGTATCAAAGTAAATGAAACTTATGAATATATTAACAAACTATCAATAATATTCTCAAGTAATATTGTGTTACAGAAGATTTGTTTGTAGCTTTGTATGATATATTTATGAGCGTTCATCTCGTAGCTAGTATTGTAAATAAGGAAGAGGAATGGAAGTTCCACAATACAGGGAGGCATAAATAGCTGCGCCTCGTGTACCTCCCTCGTTCTAACGGCGACGTGGAATTCTACTTTGGGCAGGCTCATAAAAACAGTCTAAATAAATAAATCTTTCGTAAGTCAGGAGCTTGGAACGGGCTCTGAAGCCAAGGGGACAAGACAAAGGTAGCCAAGGCTTGTGAGTGCAATTGTAATAAATAGCTGATGGTGTTCTGCGGACGGATGTCTGCTTCCGGATACATTTACTGACGGTTGGTAACAACTTTGGTAAATATTACAATTATTAATTTATTTGTCTTCCTCAGACCTAAGATATTGTCACTGTAATCCCTACACCAAGACGAATCAGTATATTATTATACTGAAATAACATCTTCGATTTACTCTGTCACCTCCTTCTCTTACTAAATAATTAATTTCATTATTCATTAATATAGTATCAATCAACTTAATTTTTTTCCCGGAAAACCTCATTCCGAAAACTTCTAGCTATATCGTTTCTGGTTCGATATCTGTCCAGCTTTAAAGTTTAAAATTTATTTTGGAAAATCATAACTCCGAGATTTAATAGTGGAAGGGAACCATAAGACAGTATTATCAAAATGTGATTTCCGCACGTCAGGTTCTTAGTGCCTTGTGACTGTGACCACCTTCCAACAGGACGGTGCCGCATGTTACACAGCGCACGTTGCAAGAAATATTATCTCAGGAAATGGTGCCGTTGGGGTTACGCGAATTTTCATGTTTGCATGGACAAGCCATTAAAGATCTAGAAACGTTATAATCAGAACTTCAAGCGCAACATTTTCAATTTACCATGATACATACGTTGAAAATGGTATCCAGACATGAATACACTTAACATAAGTGTAAGAAGGAGTCATCAGAAAGATGTCGAAGATTGCTTTAATATATGTTTAGTACTATCAACTAGCGACTGACGCTGGGCTGTGCGAGCGGCGGGTAGCAGGGCGCCTACGTCCCCAAGTGGATTAGGAAAGTCCCGATTCACGTTCATTAGCCAAACTCTGATGTGTTTTAATTAACATATTATTTCAAAATATTTAATAAGTAGTAATTCTGCGCTTTATTACAAAGAAATTACACCAAACTGAATTGAAGTCCTACATATTAGCTATGTTTGGTACAAACTGAATGTAAGATTATTCATAGGCTAAACTTCAGTTGTTTATATTGTTAAATTAAATTATAGACTGAACTATATTATGAATTCAGTACGCCAATCAAGATTATTATTTATCCGATATTAGCTATTTACTTCAATTATAGATACTTTGGTATCATATCTTTTGTTAAATTGATTTGTAGTAAAACTTTTTTTAAAAATAAGTCAAAGTTTGGGCTACAGACTAAGCTCAGTAATGGGACGTGAATAAGTCCTTGCCTAATCCTCTGGGCCAGGTAGGAACCATGTCACCTGACATTCGGGCAGTCTAGCCGTAATCACTAGCTTAAGCTAGTATGTACTATTTATTAGGTGTCATTTTCATTCGGCAGAGTTATGATGCTTTTTTTGGTTGACGATTTATAATTTCCTGAATACAAACATTCATTGTACAAATATGAATATTTCTGTAAAAAAAATAGTTAAAAAGAAACTGCATGAGATATAATTTTGCTAAATCTTCATTTGTTCAGATCTGAATTTACAAAAAAAGTATTGAAGTCTGTAGAATATTTTTGAAATTTAGGTTCTGTTTTGTGTTTATGTTGTAGAGAAACCAAATTCAGAAAAAAGTGCATTGATATTTCGTTCATGACATTTTGTGCTGTATGGTTTGATTTATGCACACAGTCCGGTCTGGTATTATTTTGATATTTTTTTAACCAATTTTAATCGCTGTGTTATGATTAACCGTGTTCTCAGGTAAGCGACAAAAAGGGACGTGGAAGTGTGATTTTTCTCCTCCTTGGTTTATAGCAATGAAATGCTCTCAGCCTTGTATAACTGTTTCTAAATCATCAAATATTACTACGCACGGGAACGGATGTCTGTTAAGCAAATCGAATTTACTCTCTCCGAAGAGTCATGGATCCATATTTCAGTTTGAAAGGTCTCGCGGGAGAGGAGAGCACAAGGGGTTCAGGGTCGCGATATCTGGAAGGAGCACGGGAACCTTCGCAACACAGCTTCCTGCGCTTTCCACAGGCCGGAACACATCTCCAAGGCACGGCAAACAATTGAGAGGTCACGGAGAGACGATCGCCAGTCACTTCGTCCAAAATAACATTACAGATACTTAAGTCGCTACCAGTTGCAATAAAATATTAACTTAGTTTATAAAAGAACTATTCACATTGATTAAACTGTTAGATGAATATTGTTAAAGACGGTTTAATATAACGTAAGATACATTTAACATTTATTTTTCGTTACTTTGACAACAGTGGCGTTGGTGTTGGTTCCTTCCACTTTAAGGTAGACAAGAGAAAATTAAGAAATTTGGGAAGCACATGTCAGGTGTATATATTCTTCTCGAGTTTCCAACCGGGTCAAAGATTTTAACAGTGACGTTTCGATGGCTTGCACGATGATATAAAAACGGTTTTTCTAACACAACGTAAAATCAAAGACATGCTCAGGAATGTAAAAGACGATGTAGGCCTAAAGACCCCTGGTATTTATGAAATACCTTGCGACTGTGGCAGCAAATACATAGGGCAAACAATCAGAACCGTAGATGAAAGAATAAAAGAGCATAATAGACATCTACGATTAAAACAACCCAATAAGTCAGCTATTGCCGAACATGCCTTGTTCACGGGCCATAAAATAGCTTTCGATAAGACGCGTATTCTGGACCGAGCAAATTGCTATTGGGATAGCGTTATTTTGGAGGCAATAAACATCAGGTCCAGTGAGAATTTACTGAATAGAGATTCTGGATTTCAATTGAGCCTGGCTTGGAACCCATTGTTTCACCGGAGGAACGCGGAGCTGAGTCACGGGACCCCAGATGCAGCGGAGACGGGCCACGTGACCACAGCCACGGGGGACTAGAGCATGACTAAGCAAGTGGACCAATGGGAGACGCCCTCGCTCCCGCGTCCACATCTAGCCAATCACAGGCGGTTTGTGCTTGCACAGACTTGCCTCAGACTATATAAATGCCTACACTCACCGAATTTGACACTTCAGTCTGAAGATGATGGCAGAGCAAGCCATCGAAACGTCACTGTTAAAATCTTTGACCCGGTTGGAAACTCGAGAAGAATTTATACATGCCATTCACCGGGAAAGACCTCGTACTTTAACATGTCAGGTGGTTTGGGAACTGGGGAAAACGTCATGTTTCACCAAGGATGGAAAAAGTTAGATATACATTAACATAAAGAAGATAACCAAGCATAGTATTGTTAAGCTACCACGGAAAATGTATCTGCAGTTTAATTTCAGAAGAAACGACACACAACGATTCTTCTTTGAAAAAAATTCAGTAAATAAAAGCGCAGATAATAAATATTTCTTCTGATCACACGATACATACAGTATTTCCAAAAGTTATAGTGGAAAATTGAGTGCATCACAATTACTGAGACACAATTTATGAGCCATAACAACTGAATCTGGAAATTATAAATTGAGTTTCCGATTTACGATTGTGAAAGCACAAAGAACGGAAGTTTTTCAAAATTGATCTCCTGAAGGGTTTGAAGAGATGAACCGCCATGTCAAGAAAATCTCTTAATGCAGTCTAAAATAAGAAACCATATATCTAGATTGAAAACTGCGATGTTACCGAGAAAAGTTGGTCTTTACCATTCTAAGCACCAAGGAGAATTTTCGTAGCCTTGGAATGAATGACACAAGGCATCCCTTGAATTTGTCATATTTTGGCTATATGGATATAATATTTATAAAATTAAATGTAGAGATTGTTCATATCACTTGACAGATCAAAAGTGCTTTGTAAACCAGATTTAAAGAACTTATTAGCAATCAGAAACTTCGTGTTGGATACTGAAAACCTTGAGATTGATATAATAAGTAAATTTCCTATAATTTCGAAAATAATTAATAAAGAAATTGATAAAAACGTAATTATTCAATGTTTCTTTTATAATATAGGACTTGATCGGGTTTACACGGTAACAATGTAGTATAAATAAATTGTATATATTACTAATCACTTTTGATGGAACTTTGAGTATATTTATCAATTCTTTTAATGAAATATTTTGACTTGTTGTCCATTAAAAGTTTCTGTACATTCTGTATGTCAAAAATCTTTAATGCATGACCTGAAAAGTTTGCATGCAACTCACTACTTGTATTCATATTAGTTTGATAATGATTCTGACCTTATTTTGCGAAAATTGTCTTTTTGTCTGATTTATGGTTGCTGACTTTTAATTGTTTAATTAGGATATTGGTTACTTTTTTGTTTCGCCATTGGTAAATACTAAATTTATTGTTTTTAATTGCCATTGTTTGGCAAAACAATGCTTCACTTACTTTACCTTCAATTACAGTGCAAAATATTTTTATAACAGTCTTACTAACCATCGTATCGAATCTTAGATATTCGGCTAGTGGTGTTATATTTTTGGATAGCTCAATTACATTTTAAAGAACTTCATGAATTAAAATTCTCCTTGGAGTTTCAGTTAGGGAATTTGATACAATGTTCTACTAATTATATTGCAACAATTTTAAGTATTTTATTATGCATTGGATTGCTTGACCATTTAATCTTGATTTTGAAAAATAAAATAACCTGAAGGTTAGCAGTATTTCTTGGGTTCCTTTTATTATAATGTTAGCTTACTGTAGTTAAACAGCCATATTCAGCCCACTAAAATTTTAAAAAATGAACTTGTTTGAGTGGCATTCAGTCCCAAGATTGGTCTGATGCAATTCTCCATGTTAACCTATTTTACGCAAGCCTTTTCATTTACTAATAACTACCATAACCGACATACTCCCTAATCTGCTTTGCGGATTCCATCCTTGGTCTCCCTCTTCTGTTCTTACCCCACACACTTCCCTCTAATTTTACAAGTCCCTCATGTCTCAAAACGTGACCTATTAATCTATCCCTTCTCTCGGTCAACTTTCTCCATACCGTTCGCTCTTCCCCAATTCTGTTTTGAACTTCATAGTTAGTGATTTTGTCCACCCATCTGATTTTCAGCATCATTCTCCTATGGCGCCACAAGTTCTATTGTCCACGTTTCGTACCCAAATAACGCCGCTCTCCATACGAACACTTTTACGAAAATTTCTTAATATTCACCCTTATATTAGCCTAAGTAAATTCCAGTTTTTCGCTAAAGCCTTCCTTGCCTGTGCTATTCTACTCTTTATGTCTACTATACTTCTACCATCCTTAGTTATTACGCTTCCCAAGCAGCAGAATTCCCTAACTTCCTTCAAAATATCCCTTCCCAATCTACCACGTTCATGCCGTTTATTATGTTTTCCAAGTCTTCTCCTGACTCCCCTTATACTACTGTATCATCGGCAAAGCATCGGGTTTTATTTCTTCTCCTTGCAGTATGATACCTTTTCCATATTCCGTTTTAACTTTCTTCATTGCCTGTTCTATATATAAGATAAACAGCATGGGCGACAGACTGCATTCTTGTCTTACACCTTTCCTGATCTCTACTTAACACCAACATTATCCATAGTGTGTAATTCGTGAAAACAGACGACGTGGTTAGAAGATAATTTTTAAGTATAATAGGATGGAAGTTACTTTCCGAAATTATCATTAAAATAAAAATATATTTTATATTTTAATATTATTATTATCATTTATTATGTAGTCTTCTAACGAACAACGTTTTTTTCTAGAATTGACGCTCTGCGGCCATAAAAGACAACTCATTAAATAAAAGTTTGTCTAAGACACGCGTTGAAAACCATTACATAAATCGTATTGTCAAATTGCGAATGAAATAAAAGTGCATGTTCAATGTCATAAATAATTAATAAACGGGGATGAATTTCAGAAATCCACGATAGTAATATTTCGTTGACGACGTGTGTTTACGTTATCTCGAGTGAATGACTCGCATTATGCAATAATTAACTATCCATATGTTGAATACTCCATTTGTGGAAGTTGAACTGAATGAAATCAGCGCTGCAACTGGTAAAAAAAATATGAATTTTCAGAGGCATGTTTTCTTTTTTTCTCAGGAACCATTTACTATGGATGACTTCAGAGAACCAGCCATTCTTTTCTGGAGCCTGTGAGGAAACAATGCTGTCAGCAAAACGCTGCTCGGAAGTGAGGTAACTAGGCTGTTGCCATGCAGATAATTTGTTGCTTTCAACTACTTCACTACTAAGCAAAAAAACGTTTTTAATATTCTTCGGTAATAAATCATTTCTAACTCATTGTTTATTTGCGCTTGGAAGCAATTCTTCTTTTTATTTATGAATATCCTACTATCAACAATACTCGTGTCGTGTTAATGTATGACAAGCATGAAAAAAATATAACTTTGCGACTCAAATGTTACCGATTTTGGCAGTTTATTTGCCGTTTCTCTAAACCAAAATGTTCTGTATAGCTACATTATTCAGTAAATAATTATTTCACAGGTTTTCCCAGTACAGTGCATTTATGTAATTCATGAAATTATTCTGAATCCCTTGCCCGTTGCTTAGAGATTTTTCTCCTTTCGGCCTTTTAGAGTCACCATGCAGAGTTAATAATTATTATTACTCAATTGCAGTAAGATGGCTTGGGAACATTAACTTTGATCATTTTGATTGTTATACGTTCTTCTCAAGAATGAAGAAATAATTGAAACACGTGGTTTGGGAATACTTACCTGGTCATTTTGATTTATGAGATAACTAAAATAATTTAAGCACTAAAAGGTCTCTTTGCACTGTTCGGGAGATTTAGTCAGTCATGTGTCAAACAAATGCGCAGTGGACAGGTCCACTCATATTTTAATCGGGGTGGACAAGAGCTCATTTTAATTCCATAACTTGTAAAGGCAACTTCGTAGTTAAAAGCAATTCTGAAAACATTGGCGCTAGGAAATGCATTGCTGTCAGTTCACGATATGTTGTACTCAAGGAACGCATCCGTAAAATATAATAGATTATGAGGATAGGGTGTGTTAAAAAGACGTTGTCCATATTCCGTTCCTATAAATACAATTAATGTTTTCAACAATTCTGGTAGCGTTCCGGCAGTCCGTTGAAGGGGAAGTTCCTCCTCAAACGACAATTCTTCCTTTCCCTTCTGTGCATGTAAACATGCCATGTAGAATCTCACAAACTGTACTCCGGAATATATGCATATAAGATTTAGCGACACGGTGTTTAAGGTGTTCCTTTTTAATTCAGAAGATGTATAACCTGTTACCACTTTCGTATTTGAGTGTGAAAATATTGTGACAAGGGTTGTCGGCAAGAAATGAAATATTACTCTTTTTGAAAGGATAAATTATATGGGTGTACGCCCTCTTTGGCTGAAGACAGGAATTATCTACAGCCCTTATTCCTGTATGTTTCCTCTTTCTCGTTTATCGCGTAATGGGTGATTTGTGTCTGTAAATCTTCTTCCTTCAATCAGTCCTTTACTTATTTCATCCAGAATTAAGGGTTTAGAACATCAGATAATTTGGTTGGTTCACCACGACCAAAATATTACCAATCTACCTACTGCATCATTTCATTTTGACCACCAATGTTCGTCTGGAACAGTTGCCCCAGCAGATGAAAATCTCTAAGGAAAACGTAAATCGGAGTTTTAATGTAGTCAACATTTGGATCAATAATCATACAATTGTTCGGACACCAAGAAGCTACATGTAACACCTTGCGTTTATCTTAAAGTACAGCAAAAGATGATGTCGGGCAACATAAGTCAACGATGTGCAAATGCGGCTCTTCTTTGAGTCAAGTCTGGCTCCAATTAAAATGACAGTTTTATACAGTTTAGTTCTATTTATTTTTCTTGAAGTAGGCTGAAATCAAAATATCCCAACTTAAAGAAAGCTGCTCGGTCTCCGAGTTATATTTTTGGAATAACAAATTGCTAGGATTGTTTGTACTCGCCAGTGAGGTTCATGAACTCTAAGCATCGTTCACACTTGACAAATCAACATCTTACAAAATTTATGCGGACATCTTTAACTATTTTGAGCATAATTTTTTCGATATTAATATACTTTTATTGAGAAATATATACTTATTATATTTGAATTTTGGTACTAAAATTTTGAAATAATAATTATTTTTTTCGTATTTATATTTTATATGCATGTTATTATGTTCTTATAAGTGACTACTGAAAGTATGCAATTACATTGAATAAAATATTTTGAATTTTTGTATCTACGTGTGGCATTTAAAAACAGGATTGTCTCTCTCTTTGTCCTCATGTATGGACTTATTAGTAGGCGGGACTTAAACACAGGGCAAATAAAGAGATTTTGTTACAATTCTCCTATACATTTCTGATGTATAATAAAACGGAAAATTTTTAACAGTAAAATATGATGTAAATCACTTCAATGAAAATAGAATTAATAAATTTAATAAAAGAGTGGTATTTATGAAATTGTAAATTGTTCTCTGCTGCATTACGATAAAAGGAATGTCAGAGGTGAGCACACAATTGACCGCGTGGAAGAGGGAAAGGGGTTGTACACAAAAATATAATGCTGTCATTTCGAGTGGGTCAGAGCGGGAGTGAGTCTCCCTCAAAAGCAGTCGGGGACAAAGAACTGCCTGTTTAATGGAAGAGCGGCAGTGTTTGTATGGCTCCCTGGGAGGAGCGACTATTAATTGGTCGGAGTCAAGCGGTCACGCGCGTGTGAGGAACGTTTCACAAAGGCGCTGCGCACGCACGACACACTCCGAGGGACGGTTGCTGGGAAAACACGCAATAACTCGGCGCCCTCTTCATCAGACTACGAATGATTTAGCGTCCCCTATCAACCAACAAATCTCTAGGGCATCAACTCATCGACGATCCTGGGTTTTGCAATATTGACTCCTTTTTGCGATGCTTTTTGTGTCAGAGATGTGTAATTTAAAATCATTATTAGACCAATAATAAAACACGTCAGTTTTAAAATACTGTCGGACAGAAGACTAGTATAAGGTTGTGTGATGATGTAAAATTTTATTCAAAATGGTTTGCAAATTTTTATTGTGACATTTCGAGAAAGTAGCTGCGGAGTGTCCACCATGAATGGAACTATATTAAGTTTATCATGTACAAATGTATACTGACCTTCTTAAAGAGTTTTGAGTGTGTATGTATTTGTCCTTTGGAAGTGGACCAGATTAAAGCTTGAAATGTAAAATCTCCTTGCGTAGTCTATACAGTTCAAGTTAGAAGTCAACTTTAACGCAGTTAATGCTCCGAAAGGACAAAAGTGAAACTGCGAAGAGTCAGTAAACGAAGTAAAGTCAAAATATAAAGTAAATATAAGTAAACTGATATTTAAAAACTGAATAAAGTGGTTTTGTAGAGGGGAGATTTTGGGAATATAATTTTGTCAATGAGGAGAATAAAGCGATTTCTGCTACTACATTTTTGAGATTCACGGATAAAAGGAAATCAAATAAACTTTATGCTACAAAATTTTGTTTATATGCTACTAAATTTAATATTGCCAAAATAATCTACCACGAAATTTTACCTTGATAAAAATGATCCATTATTTTAAGTGTTTAAACAAATTTTGTAATTTACTTAGTTCTGGTTTTTATAGTTTTATATTAAAAGTATAATGACGTGATATAAAAACTAAAACACATCCAAAAATAAAATAACACTTTCCGCCAATAATTAAGTATTAAATCCGTTACAATATCTGTAATAACATGGGGCGCTAATTTAGTTTTATTAATTATTTTTAAGTTCGACAGTTGGGTGACAATTGAGGTGGTTTTCTTACATTATTATTAATTAAAGTTAATATATTACTATGAAAAATTATACTTTTGAAAGGGAAACAATTATTAATGAAAAATGAATTTAAAATAAATTTAGATATTTATTTTACGATAGCAAACTTTAATAAATGAAACATGTAACACCCAGAAGAAAACAAAAGAATTTACATGGAAAGGAAGAGTAATAATAAATTTTTGATTTACATGAAACGGCCGAGCAATAATAAGTTATATACTGATGAGACTCATTGAAATCATGTAACATGTGGGGAGAACCAAAAGGAGCAAGCTTTTAATGAAAATTTTGTCTGAAAATGTGAAATAATTAAATTAAATATCAACAATACCGTAGAAGACTGCAGCTGCATTCTGTGGCGGCGTTTTGCTTTAGTCTTTTTCAGGTTGACTATTAGGCGGCGTCGGTTAAGTCGATTCTCGTTGACTGCATCTGATGATTTGTTTGCATGGAGAACGACTAAATATTCTACATCTTCTGAGGTCCTAAGAGTTCCACCCAGCTCTCAACAGCTGCCCCAATTTAATTATCTCTCGAACTATAAACATCTCTCTACTTCACCTCGTAGGTGCCCAGAATTTTCCTCCTCTCTTTTCCAGTAGCCATTTCAAATGGCACCCATTGGCTGGTATTTGCACAATTTCAGCCAATGGTAAAATATTTTGCTGCCGGTTAAAACCAAGTGCCATTGCACATGAGTTTTGCATTAGTCATTCGCTCATTAGCCGTTTCTAATTACCCACGCCTTGCTTTCGACTTGACGGTCGCCAATCCTTGATATATGGACGGATGACAGGTATTATCCTTAAAGCCCTCTTGCGTTTATTGTGATGAACGGTTGTTTTCAATTGTCTGAGGCAGGTCCGATTGCATTGTCCGAAGGAAGGATGTAAACTCTGACCACGCACACAAAAAATACGGCGCACGACTTCAGACGTTTTCTCGAGTACTTTTAATGTATTACATATCTGACTCAATAAATAGTAAAACATTCTATAAGTCAAAAAAATTAGCACGAATTTTATTAACAGTAGTTATAACACGCCAAAGTTGCAGTAGCGATAATTTGATTAACAACATGATATAAACCTACCATGTTCTAAATTACAGACTGGATATTGTAACTGTTTAATTTGGTTCAATTGGAGACTTTTTAAAGTCCTACATTATTTTTATGGTTATAAATCTAATTTTATCTACCTATATTAATGGACTGATAAGTTACAAACCTGTGAGGTCAAGTGCAGAGCCACCGTATTGTTTTGTGAAATATATTTTTTAAACCGTTTCTACCATTCTCAAACAATACAAATTTTTCAATGATCGTTGGTTTTCTCGTTATATATACTGGTTAAGCAGTTCTTTGTTTTCCACCCGGGTCAAAGGCAGTTTAAGCCAAAACATTTGGATGGCGATTTCAATCCTATTTCTCACTTGAGAAGGATGGGAGTCCACCATCGAAACGTCGTGGCTAAAGATTTATTTGATCCTATTGAAAATACAAGCACTACTTATCCAATACATAGTTTTTATCGACTGTATTTCACTGTAGTTTCGCCTTGTATGCTAATTATTGTACACTTCTTGAATACTTGTTATTATTATCGCCAGCACGATATAATAACTTATCTACAGAGTTACACATCATATACTTTAATCTTTATATTACAAATATTTTTTAAGCTTCCTAATTGTTATTGACTTCATGAAGTGCCAACTGAATTTCGATCATATAAAAATATAATTAGATTAAAATATGCCGAGTAGATTAACTGGACATTCACTATCTCTACTGCGTTTTGTAACAATGAAGGTCAAAATAAGACGGATAAGTATCTTTATTACTTCTCCAAAAATAAGTCACAGATATGGTTACCTACTGTTAAAATATACTTTTATATGCACATACGTTTACAGTGCGATTATATGGGTTATCCCATGGAAACATTGCTTTTAAAGTACATTTTATCTTATACTTGTAAATTGTATTTCTCATATCTCATGATAATTGGCTGTTACATTACGTAAAAAATGTCGATAGTCAAACTTTCTTCTTTCTGCAAAGTGTAAAACACTAGTAACTAAGTTTTAGTTAAGGAATTTTTGCCATTGTAAGATATTAAATTGAAGATTAACTAATATTTTCAATAATAATTTAATTGTACGAAAATTAAGATAAATTAATATTATTTACGTATGTAATAAATCTACTACTTATGTTAAAAAATTAATATACAATTATTTTAATTAAATATCTCCTTAATTTTCTTCACTGTTAGTTTCCTTTAACAGGTCTTTATGCTGAACATGGAAATTTTATTTTGGCAATGGAAACAATTGTTCTGAAGTTTTCATATACTGTATCAAGTCCAAATACAGCTTTGCGACATGAGGAACTAGATGTCGATTTTGAATATAAGTATTTCAAAACTGAATATAAAAACTAACAAGTTATTTGATGGAAATTTACCAATTAAAGGACCACATTTATCAGTTCAGGAATCCTTTAGACTTCCCTGGGTGAAGTTAATAATCTTCCTGCGTCTAACTCAGATGAGGTCGCATCAAGTGTTCCGGGCAACGATCCAGCTCCCTGGTAAACGGTGAGTTTCGGTCTTCCTGGGATGAGACGGTAGTGAGGGTAAACTACGAGATATATATGCGATAGTTTATTTCTTCCTTCTAATAATTTTAATATTTTTATTATTATTTACATTCTTGCAGTACACATAATTTGTAGATGGAACCTGAGCTGTATTAAGTTTTAAGTAGCGCAGGAAAATTAATTTACTTTTACCAATAATATATCTGCAAAAATAGCCACCACGACAAGTTAAATAATTATTATTTAACATTGTCAGCAAGGCATTCCAGGTTTTTAGCCACTGAGGGGTCAAAGTCATCTATTTTCGTTTTTTGGAGGGTAACGGGCTACAAAAGGGGATCCTGAAACCGGAAACACTCCTTTAGTAATAAGGGATTTGAAAAGGGAGGGAATTCTGATGGTAGAGTTAGGTTGACTAGACTTCTGCCTGGTAGTTCACGGGTAGCCCTATAAAACATGCATTAGGTAGGTCGTGGCAATGGAAACTTGTCTATCGATCTTCCGAAAGTTTGCTGTGGGGTTGTAGCATTTCTCTATCCTAGTCTTTCCCAGTTCAGGTCGTAGCTGACCGATTGGTCCAATAGGATCAACGGACAACTATTACCGTATGCACAAGGCCTGCGACCTCGGAACATGTTCCTCCTAAATCAGATCGTGGTATTTTAAAAAACCAGAGATAGAAAGTGTCTTCTCCGAAGGTAAGGCTGAAGGTAAAAGGCCCGATCCCGCACTGGGGAAAATAGCAGCAAGAGCTAAGCTTCTACAACTATTGAATAAATATACCATGTGGTTATAGAATGTCTTACACTCATAATTGCAATCATGGTTTAAAACAAAAATCCATCGTACCTCAAATACAGTACACGTTAAAATTATATAACAAAATCTGTAACGAAGCTAGATGGTAGAACACAGTGACGACAAAGGCAGTACTTCATTGCAAGTAGAAGCAAAGACAAAGCAAAGCAATTGTAATGCGGGTCTCGCATGTTGCGCCCAGCTGTGTACTAAGCCGATATACTTGCTATTTGAATATCTCTGTTTACGTGAACCCATTTCTACTTACCGTTCCCCTGGCTATATTTTTGTCTATTTACTGTCTGATAAGCTCGGTTGATGGCAACTTGAACACAGATACGTTGTACATCAACTTTCAGGTCAAATACCTCCAATTGCCGAGTCATTATTTAAACAATAATCATTTACCAGTTGACCGCCAACCACAAATATCACGTTTTTATCACTCTGCCCGAGTGAGATTATGTTACAAATCCAAAAATGGTACGGTCACGAAATAAGTAATTATCTGTCCGAAGTATTCTCGTAATTACAGTTTTAGTGAGCTTTACTAATGCATTGTTTAAAGAAACTCTATCAGCTATAAAATCCACTAAACGAGTCATTCTTCTTGCAAATTAGAAATATTCAATCTGATTTTTAAATATTTTGACTATGGTGAATATTAATATACAGAATTTTCGTGTAACCCACTGCCTGTGTAACAAAGTGGAAAGGAAGAGTAGGAAAGGTAAATAAAAATGAGAAACAAACAAAGAATTGGGATACATAAACCAGAGAGGAAATAAAACCCAAGAAACAAGTTATGGTTTTTTGAGCGAAGGTGATTGTGACGAGATCCACAATTTCTTGGTTGATAAACAGAATTTCATTATAATTCCAATCATTGAAGTAAATATGTACTTCCTTCTTTCTCAACTTTTCCTTTTGGATGATTTCTTAGGTCGTCTCTGCCACATGCGCTTAGAGAAACTAACTTGTTTATTTCATTTTTCTTTCCTTTCGGATTTCTTATTGTACTCGTTTGTTCGATTTGCATCTATACTTTAGTTTATCTTTACCTAATGCATGTATTTTCTACATTTATAGTCGGACAGTGAAATATCCTTAAACATCTGTATAGAATTAATAAGAAATATTCCAGATGCAAGAAAGGATTTGTAATGATACCGCCAGAAACTTGAAACAAGGTTTTTAACAATCTTGGACGTCTATATTTACCTAATGAACACAATTTGGAAATATTAACATTGAATTCGGTCTGTCGTATAGAATATTTATTAAAATATTAACAAATGTCGTATATATTATTCCCTTGATGAATCTTGTAGTCGATCCGTATACAAATGATTTTAGCTGTTATTTTCTAAAGAAACATTTCCATTAATAGGGAGCCATACGAATTTAGCAAAGTCATTTACATTTTCAGGAAAGAATATGTGATGAATCCAAAGAAAGTTTAGTTGTAAGCTAAACGACCTACAATGAAAAATTTTCTCATTAAACACCATGTAAAAGTAGTTATCTATATTATTACATTTGGGTAATTTTAGATGACGTGGATTGCTGTAGATTCTCGTCAATTACTAATTTTTTGAGCACCAGATAATTTTTTGATGAAAGTTACCAGAAATTTATTTAATAACTTAATTTTAGAGCGATGAGTTGAAAACAAACCTCAGGGCGTGTACTCTTCACCGTACCTCGCTGAGGACTCTTAAATATCAAACAGCAACTAGTGTGGCGTATCACTACGTTTAACCTGGTGCTCTGGTAACGCTTCCTCTTACATTCGCGACCTCACTATAACCGTATGACTCGCCGTCGACTGTGATTTCCACGCGCTGCACTGTTTCGCGTTCCTCGCGGCATATCAATAATGTCGACTTTTCTCAAAGTAACCGCCAACAAGCCACTCTCGGGGCGGCCCGACTGCCTTCAACCACGGAACCCTAACTTCACGTGTATAAATATATTATTATTACTATTTCCAACGTGAAATAACGCCATCCCATCTCTACTGTATTATGAATAAATAATTTTCTCTTCATTTTCCTGAAATAACAACCTTTTTCTCCTTTGTATATTAATGTTTTTATTTGCGTATTTTTTACTTTCAATTTTTCTCATTCAATACTATATTCTATATATTTGTAATTTTCGCCTTCTGAACTTGCTGTTGTTAATATTTCTTTTGTCTTTGATGGAATTTCCTACTTTTATATTCGTCCTATTTTCTCAAAAGAGGACGAATTGAATCAATAAAAATAGAACCTTCATATTATTTTCTAACAGAATATGAATTCAATTTGATTTTATAGAAATGAAAAAGTTATTTGTTTGTTACACATGAACTTACATCCATATTAGTAACCCCTCGATAGTTTTTCTATAAATTCAAAAAATAATCTCCATTTGAAAAAATCTGTAGAACGCCGAAGGTCCAATAATGTGGTTGATAGACTTTAAAAATTATTTAATTTAACCTTAGGTTCCAGATATCTCAATGAGATACTGACTTCGTGAAAATATATATAACTTCAAGATAAAACATTTTTTATGAACAGTGAAGCTGTTGTCCTTCACGTTTCTTAATTGTGTTCTTCATTAATCGCTCTACCTGAGGATTGCAGCCTTATTGTGTCGAAAAGACACCATTGTTTCAGGCATCTAGCCCTGTAGTGATGAGAGTTTGAGCTCTTGAGGTGACCAAAGACTTCAAACAGGTCTCAAGTTGTAACCAAACAAAGACTTGTCTGCTGGTCCTCCACATAAAAGAGTCACTTTAATATCGCAATCGGACTTGAAAGTCCTAAATTATTTATTGAAAGGAGACAACACACACAACTCCTGTTCCTCAAGGTTATCGCCTACTTTCAGTGATATTAGAGATATAAGCTAAAACCATAAGTGGTCCATCGTCAATCAACTAACATTATAGATATTGGAATGGTTTATTTACGTTAGTGTTGCTTCTCTTAACAGTCATAATAGGTGATACCGTCACACTTCCACACAATATTACTCATTGAAAAATTAGAATATTCAAGGCCAGTGGATGAATAATATCGGTTTTTCCATTAAAATTTTTCAGTTATTTTGACTCCCAACAGAAGGCGAACAATTTCTTTAAAGATCTCTAATCTAATTTCAATCATATATAAGGGGTATCATTCAATAGGGTTTTGAGACAACCCTGACTTTTGATTTTACTCTGCAAAGGAACTCGTAAAAGGGGACAGAACTGAAGAAAAATTCTTTAGAATGATATATAACCGTCCATTACTTTTGCTGAAGACTTACGCAATATGAAAATATGTTACGCGTCTCATAGGAGAGTGTCAGACCTTCCCGTGTTCCTGACAAGCAGGAATCGGAAGACGGAAGAAGAAAGTTGACAAGTGGACGACCTTCGGCGTGCTTCCACTGGCAACTGCTAAAACAGGAAGGGAACGCGCGAACCTCTAACGAGACGCGAATAAAATTTATAAATAAAATGCTTGTATTTATACATTTAAGGCTAAATTTATGTGAGCTTGCAAAAACGTTTCAAGGCTACCACGAGAGTCATACATATCAGCAAGGCCATTTAGGTTTTCATGAAAGAAGGTGTAAAGCATCCAAAGCGAGTTTGGCTGGAACTTTAACGATCTGCGATGAAAACAAACATCCCGAGTGAATTATTATAATTGCTTTTAATGGTTTAGAAAACAACACTTATATGATATTATATAAGTGAATGCATAAATTCTGAACGTTCTTAGGTGAAAATATAAATTTCAGTGTACATAAAAGGTTACAAACTTATGTGGTGTGTTGTAAATTTTCTTTTAGTTTTTTTATAAAATGGATTTATATATATTTCTTATTAAAAACGTAAAATTCTCACAAGAAACTTTTTATCATGCACTGGCATCAGGGACAATTACTGCCACATAATATTTCTGATTCCATCTAAGAACTGTAACAAAAGGTAATTATAAAATATTCAGCAAAAATATTTATTTTTATAAATTATAAAAGTTATTAGATCTATAAAATGTTGATTATGTAATAAATTTGGGAAGAATAAATAATTAGAACCACGGAAGACTATAACCCAATATTTTACTAAACATTAAATCGATTAACGTCTGCTATTAAATAACAAATTAAATAATTTCCGACCGATTTTTACAGACAGTTTTTACTTTTCATTTAAACGACGTTTCGGTGCATATTCGCGCCTTCTTCAGGTTCATAATCAGTGAAATACATATTTCAATTTGAAAATACTTATATATATATAGGAATAAACTAACAACTGACCAAATTATTGTTAAAATCGAATTATCAAAAAATACAAAATTGTGCAATCGTTAATTTCTTTTTACCAATTTTGTAGTTTTTAATAATTGGATTTTAACAATAATTTGGTGAGTTGTTAGTTTATTCCTATATATATGTATATGTATATATGTATATATATATATATATATATATATGTGCTCGTGGTCAACGTCCTTCATATTGTTCGCTCTTCCCCGATTCTGCTTAGAACGTCCTCGTTACTAATTTTACCACTTATCTGATTTTCAGGATTTTACTATAGCACCAACATACAAAGCCTTTTTTCCTTTCTGCAGCTCCTATCGTCCACGTTTCGTACCCATACAACGCCACACTCCATACGTACATTTTTAGGAACGATTTCCTAATATTCACACTTATATTACCCATAAGTAAATTCGCCTTTTTCGCGAAAACCTTCCTTGGCTGAGCTGTCCTACTCTTTATGTCTACTATACTTCTACCATCCCTCGCTATTACGCTTTTCAAGTAGCAGAATTGCCTAACTTCCGTCAAAATATCCCTTTGTTATTCCACTGTTTCCCATACTACACTCGATTATCTTGGTTTTCCCTCTATTAACACTATATATTGAACTAATACTCTAGGACCAGGTTCATGCCATTTATTATGGTTTCCAAGTCTTCTTCTGACTCCCTTAATACTACAATACCACCGGCAAAGCGTAGGGTTTTTATTTCTTCTCCTTGCAGTATGATTCATTTTCCATATTCCGTTTTAGCTTTCTTCATAGCCTGTTCTATATATGAGTTAAATAGGATTATTATGGCTAAAATATCGACCAATGTTTGCTAGATTTAAATATTTTTAAAATTATGTAAATAATTTAATATTGTAACTTTAAATAAATGGCTGAGGCTGATCAAAACCTGAAGAGTTATAATAAAAAATATAAAATTAAAAAAATGAGTCAAATTTAATTTAATACCCTTGAATATATCTAAAGAGGGATTTTCTAGCGGTGTGTACGAGATTGAAGCTAGGACAGGTTTTAAACGTAAAAGAAAAGACTGCAACTATTTCGGTTTTAGAAACCACGCAATAATTATAAATGTTGGATCAACAAACTATGAGACGACGTATTAAAAACAGTTAAAGAACGAGTTAATTATTACTGAAGGAAACTAAAACTGTGAGACGTGTATATCTAATTCCAGAGTAAAAACATGGAATTTTGAAAGCTAAAATGTCTTGGACATGAAAATCTGCCCCGTTACTAAAGAAAATGGGAGTAGTAAATCGAACCACGTTCATCCAACATTCATAGTCTACCGACTAGACCGATATAGAAAGAGGGTAGAAGACAAAATCTGACCCTCTAACCGAAACGATAGTTGATAAAATCACCGACTGCGATGTAAAAACTAAGTTCGGAAGTTGTAACAAAGTCGGTTGGTTAGATTTTTATTTGTGCACATTTTTCTTAATCTCTGACAAACATGTTTGTGTTCACGATCCTCAGCTCCACCCAAGGATTCACACACAGTCTTTGTGGCTGTTCTTCGTCTGTCTTCCGTGTAGAGTGAAAGACGTGAGGGTCAGACGAGAGAAAGGCCTCAAAGAATCACATCTGCTGTTTTGCATTATTCTGCACGGACAATGGGAACCGTCTGTGAATTGCTTGACAACAGAAACGCGGTCTTTTGAATACGATTAATTCACACACCTAATGGGCAAAAGACAGTATAACAAAAGAACTTGTTAAAGCCTTAATTACTCTTAATATTCCACCGAATTATAGACTCTTATGAATTCAGTACTACAGTCGCCTCTCACAATGAAGAAATAATTAAACGAAAATTTAAACCGTAATTGAACTATGTGGTTACAATTTTTATGAGGACAGGTACATAAAAGCGGACTGAGGAAAAAGGAAAAACTGTTCGAGAAGCTGTGTGCGGAATATACAGGGTGAACACAAAGTATTCCACCAATTACGAAACAGCCATTTGCGTGAAAAATGGTATCAATGCATAGATTTGTTTTATTTTGTTCTGTTCAATAGTTGGCGTCGATGAATGTAAAAAGCACGATGCGTTTTCCAGTTTGATGAAACTGAATTCTCTTGATTTTTGATGTTGTTTGTTATTGCGTTGATCATTATGGCATGAAGACATCTGGCCTGTGGTATGAGAAGTTTAGAAATACTGGGAGCATTGTTACGAAGACCTCATTCCTCGTTATTATCATTAAAATAGCCCGACAAAATCACAACGTGAATTTAAAATAGCGGAAGAAGCTGAGTATAAAATTATTTACTCGAATGCCGATAAACTGCAGAAAATTTCTAGCCAAGCAATCTCCTGATTGGTCATCTTATCCAGAAGCCGTTCGGGTAATTCCATGATTACTCATGCGTACTTATTTAAGAGGGAAGCTCCACCTATATGTAGTATATGTGGGGACATACTAACGATAGAGCACATACCGAGTAACTGTCATCGTGGCTCGGCCGAGTGTTCACCAGATCAGAGAGGGGTGACTCGCCCACTCGGGAAGAGACATAAAATTTCTGTTCACGGTCCAGGCTCATAACAAGCTATAAGAAATTATATAAATGGTTCTATTATTATAGTCTGTTAGCATCTTTTCATAAATGTCTCTGAGTGCAAGGTTATTGTACGAATGTCCCTAATATTTCTAATGGTTAATGGTGCATTAAAATAAATTAAATATAGCTTCTGATTGTCTGATTAATTTTAAAAATAATTTTTTACATAATATCAATCAACGATTTATTCAATTGTGTTTCTTTCTTGATGAATCATACTTCCGTTAATGCGACAAGGTAAATAGGAACAATAAACAGCGCGAAAGTGAGTGTATCGAGCGGCCTTATGCATATAAATGTCATTGAGACTTTCTTTGCTACAGAAATATCCATCACAGCCGCCGTGAATCTGTTCATAGCACCTCACAAGAATTTCAACCTTTGTATCATTTACCAGTAGCGCATTTAGTCAAGTCGTACACGAATAATTTCCAGATAAGCGGACTGTAAGGGATGATTTCATTTTAGTTATTATATCAAGTAGCATATTTATGATACTGAAACGTTAAAGGTACGATAAATTTGTATCCACAACACACTCACTTCCCGTCATTCGGTTGGGAGTGAGAATAGTACCCAATATCCCGCCTTATCTGATGCAGGTTTCCTGGGGCTCTCCCTGCATCTCTTTATGTGAAAAACCGAGTAGGATCCTTAAACTATAGTCCGGTGGCTCTAGTCAACCCTTGGCTACCTTGCTCGACCTTCAATTCCCTTCCTATTTCCTGTTTCAGGATCACCCTCATGTAGCCTATAAACCAAAAAAAATGTATACTATCAGAGAATAAATGTTAATCAACCCCTATCGAGAACTAGATTTCCATCTTGACGGTCTCCTATCACGGGTACACATTGAAATGCACTGGCGTAAATTGTGCTATTAACAATTTACAATCAAAACTTGGACTAAAAACAATTATCGGGGAAGTTTTCTGCCTATCTGAGCACAATTTTGAAACAGATATGTTACTGAGCGAATAAAAAAGGAATATTTATTTCCAAGTAAAATCATAAATCTTGATATGTACATTTTTCATACTAGGCAATAATTTGCGCTCGCTGAGTAACTTTATATAACAACAGCCTTCCTCCAGAGGTTAAGAACAATCATAATTTTAAAAGTTTCGTGAATACATGTAAAACTATTGTATTAAATAGCTCGTTTTGCTCTGTACAGGAGTTTCTGGGTCGTTCCCCTAATAGCTGAAGTTAATTTTCATGAAAAGATGTTGAATGTATTGCTTTGTAAAATTTCTTATTTCACAATTTTAAAACTTTCTGTACAGTTTTATCTGCTGTTTTGTTTAATGTAATTCCTGGAGCTTCAGCGGAAGGTCAGATTTCTCGTCGTGCAGCTACAACGTGTGAAATCTCCATTGTTTATGCACGTGTTTGTACGTCTCAGTGTGTGTGTGCGCTTCCTCGTATGAGTGTCATTTTCCAAATATTCTACACTATATCTTGTTTTTTCTAGTTGTATTTTTAATTTTTAAAATTAATTATGTTTTTTATTTTGCTTATAATTTTTATTTGTTACTCTATGTAATGTATGAGCACTAAAGGAAAAAACCATAAATATAAATCTATTGTTTACAATCAAATAAGTATATGATAAGGCTATTATTATTTAAGTGCAAGATGTTCGCCATTTATTTATTTAACTTATGCTTTTCATAGTTACTATACGATATACTTTTATTGCAATCATAAAATATATTTAATAATATGAATCGTATATTATGTTTGCCTGGATTAAAGTCAATTTCAGTTTATAAAAATATTTGTTTCCCAGGCTTGAGTTTGGGAATACTTCACAAGCTGACTCATGGCGCATCTATTTCGTTTAAAAAATATCTGGTCTTAAATTTTGTAGTTCTACGTATAATTAAAATATTGTATATTTATATAAATAATATGTTTATCTTTAATTATCATCAATAAAACCAATAGAACAAATTATCAGTGACATTTGAATGCATGTGGCACTATATTAATTATTCGATGAGGGTTTAATTGCAATGTTATCCTTCCTGGGGAGAATGAATCTTGTGAATTTCGGTTAATTGAGGTTTTAACACAACTACGAATAATGATGGACAGAATACAATATGTCTACAGTCTCACACATCGGTAAAGAGTGATCTTTATGCCGTAACAAACCTTTCTTTCTGTGAAGAATAAATGTAGATGACTTATCTCCTAGCTAACAATAACCTATTAGTGCTTTTTTTTACTGTTGGACCGGCCATTGTTGTTTCCCCAGCGTGAAGGGGACGGGACGGCGACTTCCTGGAAGTCTGTTTCTTAATCTCCCATGAATGTTCCTAATTTAAAAGGACGGGCGGTTTATTTACAAAACAATCGCGACACCGAAAATTGGGTTCAGCTGGAAAACAGCATCCTTCAAGAATGATTGGTAGTGATGAAGAGATACACCAAAGCCAGTTAAAAGCATATTCATTGCCTTTCATTTCTGTAGATTACTGTATGAATGTTCACAAGTATGAAGGTAATAAAGATAAAAGAAAAGAAACATATTAAAACACTAGGCAGCACAATAACAAAATGGGGTAATCATAGGAAATTATGTCTTATAGGTGTCTATATGAAACTCAGCAAGACTATTTATGGCGTTTATTATAAAGGAAGAGCCAAGTAACAAAGAGTAAATAATGGAGAACATGGTAAGGAACGAGCGAAGAATAAGTGTTATAAGTATTGCACTATTAAAGGACCAATACTGAATAGACGAGAGGTCAGATTAGAATCAGGAAAATTTTCTCTATTAGACGATCACCATCCCATTTCAGGTCAAGCGTACACTTTCTTCCACATGAAAATATAGTGTTAGAAACTAAGTGGCTTTTGTTCACTCATTGAAAATCTAAGTTTCACACATAAAAAGAAACTCATTCACTTCTGTGTTGACAGTAAAAATGACATTCAGTTATTTATTAACTCATTTTAAGCAAGAATGCTACTCAAAGAGTGTGGTGGGGGAACATATGACTGTTTTTATAATTAAACATTTAATGAATTCACCATATTTTTATTTTAGTTTAGGGTTCACTATTTGATAATATTGAAATCTGGTTAATTTTTTTACAAAATATATATTATCCAATTTATGCAGTCAACCATGTACAATATTTTAAATTTATTGATAAATATTTTGTTACTAAATATAATAACAATATGATCTATTTGCAAATTTTTCTTTTTCTTTCTCTTTCCTTCTCCTTGGCTCTACAGCATATTGAGGGCCTGGGCCTACCGAGTCGACTGCGGACTGTCATCTTGCATGACACATTCCGAATTTGGAGTGACACGTGGTCAGCGTATCGATACTCCAACAGTCTTAATCCCGGTCTTCGCGACCATGACGACACAAACGTCCAAGCCCATGCCAGGATTCGAACCCGGGACCTCTGGGTTGTGAGGCAGCAACTAGAGGCTAGCCACTACACCACAGGAGGTCGGCTTTGCAAATTTTACTATACTTATTTTTAACTTTCTTCGGCTACTCGAATGGACTTACAGGTTGTCCGTGGTGGCTACGAAAATTACACCACTTACGTTTCAAAACTTAAATAGAGAAAACATACTGCGCCGTTAAATTTAACCCCTTAGAAGTTAAGCAAGAAAGGAAATAATTTATGTACCCAGAATTTATAAATTAAATTAAAAAAACGAAATTACCGCACCAACGTGAGAACACCTTGTAATTAATATGATTGTTGGCGGCTGCGTCTCGGATGTTCGTATATGATGGAGGAAGACGATGAAGCCAAAACCCCCGGTGCTGTGTCGTCGCTGATTGTCTCTGTTCTCTCAGATCGCTGGACTCGGACTTACTGCTTCCACGCCACGCAGTAGAGAAATAATTTGTGCGGGAGTACGGCGCACCCAGGTATACGCAGGGTTTCACACCTCTTTGTACTGCAAAATACCACACCTACCCCGCAAAAATCTCCAGATCCCCCCCCCTCCGCACACAGAACAAACAACGTGTATTACATGCGGCCAGATACTAAAAAAAGAATCTATCCGTTTTAATAACTAATATCTTAACGTCTAGTACAAATCTATCTTATTAACTACTTAATATCTAACCTGTGATTTACTACAAGAGTTTTGTTGATCATACTCTAAAGCCTTCTGGCTGCTACAAAATGTCTTCCACAAAATTTTTATAGGTAACAATAATAATTTTTTATCATATCTGTAATCTCTTTCGTGAGTCTGTATAATTAACGGGTGTTTTTTATGTTGTTATTTCTTCTTCTCGAAGCTCAACGTACGCTGTATAGTTTTCCGCATTTGAAGTCAAGCGTGGGAGGTTACACGTTGTTTTTAATTATTAGCTGAGGATAACTGCATTGTCTTTGGAATTACCTTTGGTACTTCATCACGTGGCTAATAGCCTGTCAGCGACGGATAATCACGGAGAGTTGACAAATAATGCCTCTTCCTTGTATAACGGTATAAAGTGAAAGAAATTGCATATCTATTATTTGTATACTATTCTGACGTCAGTAGATTTGTCTTCCATTATTTGGAGTTTTTCTTCATCAACCCATATCTCGTAATATAGAACGCGTAGCTGTTATTTGACTGACACTTTTCTTTCTTTGTATGATGTAGTGGTCGGATAGTCAATTGAATGGTGCCATGAAGCAGATTTTTTGAGGTTCATATTCCGAATTAAGAAGTTGTTTCACGATCTCACCGCTTCACATTAAATACGAGAACTTTGTGGATTTTCAAATCGTCAGGTCCTGTTATGGTTTACTTTCTTTTTTCTAAACCATTTTCTCATGCAACTGGAAGACTAAAAGTGACCGAAGCTGGTGCAGTTTCACGCAAAGTTGCTTGAATTAAATCTGCGATGAAGGGAAGGAATGTGGACGGCCTCAAAATTTATCTTTATATGAACATCAAGCATTTGTGAAGTGGGGAATAAGTCAGGAAACGGTCCCACTGTTGTAGAATGAGAGGAAATTACTCTTTCGATCTGGTGTCTGGAAACGGGAAGATAAGCCGCAAACAGCGTGATAATAGCGATGTAGTGGATTCCCAGAAGCGGCTGGCCGCTCTCGAGCTTATTAACCATTACGGCTCCCGGCGGAGTCACGAATCGTATTAATCAGATAGAGGCGCAGTTCTAGCTAGACAAGACACAGTGCTCAAGGCCTGGGGACCAAATATGGCTGAGTCACACTCCTCAAGGACTGGGAGAGAGGCGCCCGCCCGATATCTGCACAACAAAACATAAACATCGCACGTAGGTGTACCTAATGTCCCGCGAAATGGGACTGTGGAGCTCAGCTGCGACGTCTATTACACACTAACTGTGAGGAGCACAAAATCACAAGTTGAATTCTGCCAGAAAGGCGTTACCTCGTGTCATTTGTCATTCAATAATAATTTTGAATAAACATTTAAAAACATATTTTAGTTTATTTACACTGACCCAGAATTATTATTAGACAGTCAAAAAATAATTTTTTTTAAATCCTTCAGTCCATTAATCAAATTTGAAAGCGTTTTCGGCAATTTCAATAATCATCTATATTAGAAACGTATCTATAACAAATAATAAAATAATCAGAAAATAATTCAAAGAAGATCAGTTTGGATTTTGGAAGAATGTAGGGGCAAAAGAAGCTATATTGACTCCTACTTTATAAGACAGGGTAAATGCATTTGTATATTTAGAAAAAGTCTTTGAAAATGTAAAAAGGATTTTGGAGATGACAGGAATAAAATAACGAGAAAGAAGAGCTAACCATAACATCTGCAGAACGAAGTCAGCAGTAGTTATAAATGAAAGGACGAGAAAATAAAGCAAAAATCCAGAAAGGAGTAAGCAAGGATGCTGTTTGTCACTCATGCACTAATGCTCTATTATACCGCTATAGTGTTCCAAATTGACATTGTTTCTCTAGAAATTATATCTTTTGTATATGTTATGTATACTTTCTTTTATTTGTCTATCATTGTATACATAGTTTCTTTTACTATCTCTCTTATTGTTTTGTACTCATATTCTTGATATGTTGTATTCATATTTTATTTGCTCTGCTTTGTTTTATTTATTTATCATTGTATACATAATTTTCTTTACTCATATGTTGTATCCATATTTTGTTTCTTATATTCGTATTCTTAGTAACATATTCTTTGACTTGTCCTATTTCCTCAATAGAGGACTAATGGATCCAATAAATCTTATCTTATCTTATCTAACTTATACATAGAACAGGCGATGAAGAAAGTTATAAACGAATATGGAAACGAGAAGAAATATAAAATCCTGATATTGTAGTATTTGGACAGTTAAAAGAAGAAAAATGGTATGAACGTGGTCCTGGAGAAAGAGTTCAACATGAGGATTAAAAAAGGGGAGACCAAGGTGACCCACTGTAATATGGAAATTCTAAAGTAACAAAGGCTGTTGGTATATCACATCATAATATTGTATTTTAGGAATGAATGAGTTATTGGAAAACAATTCCTCTCATTAAACCACTACCATGACTTCACAACTTTTCAGGGAATATTGAAATTGATATTTGTCATTAATGAAATTAATGTCAGACTTACGTCAGACTAACGATAAAGATATTGCGCCAGTTGCTTTGTGTACAAGTCAGATCAATTATGGTAAACGGATTATAAATTCTAAATCGAATTAGATGTCAGAATTTATTTCATAATATAATACAACTCAACTCAATTACGCTAACACCTCCGGTGGAATATCCCTGTAAAAGTCGTATGATACTTTTGACCTTATGCGATATATTTATTCACTTAATTACTTATTTATTCACTTAATTACAAGCCCAAATTTTTGGTTTGGTATGATCTAAAATTCTTTATTCAACAAATAATTGACGTCCAGGAAGGTTCTACAGGAAAATTGTGTTGATTAGTTGGATTTACTTCGGCCGTAAACCTGGCGCCTTTCCAAATACTTTCGCAATCTCTTCCTCCTCTTTGAATAACTAAAATTACTATTCTGTGAGGCGATGAGAGTTAGCGGTTTAAGAGTAATTTGTGAAAATCGCATAAGAAGGGTCAGAGAGCACAACATCTCTGTTGCCCGATTCAGAATAAGAGAGGTCAACGAAACACCAACATAATCTGCAACTACATTTTGATCTCAACAATTTCATGCTCTTTTAATTAGTAACGCATCTAACGGCAGCTACAAAAATAAATTAGGTTATTTAGTCCGTTCTATAAACTGTTGTGTTGAAATCCGTCTGTTTTTAGACACTCTTTTTAGAAGTTTTAGGAGCAATATTTCTTGGAGTGACAATACGTTAACGTTGGAAAAGGCGTTATGCCACAGCAGGGGATATCGTAATTCATAAATTAGACAGAAACACATAAAACGGCCATTGGAATATTAAACGTTCCTATGACCGGCGAATAACAAATTGTAATAGCTTTTCTACTAAGATTTTGACGCATTTCATCTACGACATAAATTTTCACACGTAGAGTTATAGCTTTCGGGACATACTGAAATACACTTTAATGACAAACTGCTTTGGCATTAAATCTATTTCGCGCTGGTTTAATATTTTTCAACTATTGGATCGGTAATACTTTTGTATTTGTTTAATTTTACAATTATTTTATCAGTTTTCATTCTGTATGATAAATTTATTAAAATACTTTCCTTTTTATTTAAAGGAAAACAACCATCCTACTTTAGCCTCCCGTTCCATTAATCCTTTCCTTTCTCCCTGTACTTTTTAAAAAATAGTACCAAATTTTGTTGCGTCCCTACATCAATGATGAATATATTTTATATTTATTACTTTCAACCGCTACAAGAAAACTTTGTCCCACTATTCTGCGATGCGCAGTCCAAGAGTTAGTAGGGGTCCTATAATTAATTAATTCTTAAGAAAGTAAGAAAAACTGATGATTTAAACTTTGCGCATAGATTTGGAAGGGTGTTAACTTTTTCTCTATTTTCAGACTATTTGAAGCAATAGTTTTAAATTTATGAGATGTCAAATTCGAGCTATATGAAAGAAAGACAAATATCTCTGTTTTTTCAGTGTTTTTGCCAAAACGCAGATATAAAATAATATTAAAACTTTTTTATTTACATATAATAAAAAGGCATTAAATGTTGCGTAAAATGAAACCTTTTTCAATAACGTAGGCCAATAAAAATGGGCACAGTGAAGCTTCAAACTCAGAGCTCTACTATTTTGAAGACGACAGTAGTGCCTCACACTTTTAAATATGCAATAATACTGAATTAAGTTAATTCAATTATTGTAGCAATATATTTAAACAAGAAAATTCTTGAATATACTGTTGTAATACGGTTGATAAGCCGAGAATAAACGTAAGGGTTAAAAATAAAATTTCCAAAGATGCTAATATAATTATTGAATCCATCGTATTTTAAAAGAATTTCTTCCATTTTAAACTAAACCTATAATTTATTCGTTTGCTGTCTAATGTGTATTAGATCATATTTAGGAGGCAAGGAGAATGGTTAAAAGAAAATTGAGAAACAAAATAGTGTTGGAAAGTTATGTTTCAATTGATACTGAAATGATTATATGAGGGGTATTACTTGTTTAAAATAAATAATTATTTTGTAGGAATGGGAATCCATTAAAATTACATTTATTAACTTATAGAATACAGTAATAGAATCAATTTTAATTTACAAAACCGGCCTTTTTAAGATTAGCACTATTTATTTTATATAGTATTAACAAACGTAAATATCTTACAAACTAGAAACGTGAGATTTATACTGAGGTTGTCTTTATAGGCTTTCTCACAGAAACACAAATGCATACACAAACCCTTGACGGATTTGGCAGTACGGCAAATCGAAAAAAGGTTACAAACACAGTAATTCAGCTTAGCCACCAGTGGAACACATCTCTCGGTCACAGATGACGTACCGGTCCCAACCGTATCTTTTAATTCCTTGCTGAACGATGAACGCCTTGTTCATTTAAACTTCTTCGTTGCCGCCACGGACAAGAGCAAGAATTCCGCCTTGAATCAACAATTCACGACCTCTCTTTCTCTCTACGAATTACCATTATCCAACTGATCATAACCAATTGAAATCTCCAATCTCTAACTTTATAACTTCTTACTGTTTAATGTTCACTTCAATATACCTTAAAATAAATTTTTCTCCGGTTTTAACCATTTTACACCACTCCATCTTTTTATTTCCTCCGGGGATAGGGACCCGATCATCTGCAATCGAAAGTATTTATCTTTCGTCTTAGGAGGAGCCATTCACCCCACTCCACCGATGTTTTAGGGAAAAACACCACGTCTGCTCACAGTCAGATGTCACTGAGTGAGTGAGAAAAACAGTCCGGTGCCAAACCTTTACCCAAGTTCAATAAAAAAATATAGGAACGTTTCTAACTGTTACTTCGGTCTCGACATGAACACCTAATTACTCATCCTAAATTTAATTTAGTAAGTAATTAGATAACTGTATTATATATTTTTTGTTGTATTTCTTTGCTATTTTCAGAGTTTAAATCGCAACAGATGATGTTTCAAATTTAGGAACGAAACATGCCGTTAGAATTACTATTAATAAAGTTTATATTAAATATATTCTAACTTATAGAATGATTTACTACTCATTAAAGTTACAAGAGATTAATTTATTCAGAAGTATCCTAGGAAGATTAAGCTAATTCATTATATGTAAAGAGTATTTACTTAAAATCGATACATCCACTAAAAAGGTCAGCAGAGAGACCATGAAATTTTACAGTCAATTAACAGTGCTAAAAGCTTTCTTTTACTCGGTGTTGAGCTGGGGAGAGCGTGATCTTTGTTGGGTTGTTACTCTCCCTCATCTAAATGAGTGGAATGAAATAATGACGCGAGAGTTACAACCCTCTCTTCCAACTCAGGGCGTTCCACGTCAGGGCTTAATGCCCGTACTAATCGCCTAGTTTCCGGTTCAGTCCCTAGTCTTGCCCACCCTAACTAGCGAAGGGCCCAGCATCGTGCACTGATCATTGTCGCAAATTTTGTTCTATACAATAACTGATCCGTGCAATTAATAGCTGACAAATCGATATAACGTATGAGACGTATTCAGAAACAGGATCTGTTCTTTATCCTTTAAAACCCTGCCTTTCCGTCTCTTGTGACATTAGCGTTGTTCCAGTGTCTGACAAACGGGAAATGTTTCACATGCAAGGGAAACTAGGAGCGTTTGTGAAATGTAAACATAATCTTTAGTAACAAATTTTCTACGTATAATAAATTAAAACGTCCATATAGTTTTAACAGACAATAAAAATATTAATTACTAAGGAAATAAAACATTAATATTGAGAATATACTTCATAACTTTTTTTTGCGTTGGCAGGTGGAAAATCTTCAGAAAGACACCGTGAAGCCCGTACTTCACGGTGTGTGGGATTTTTACCCACTAAAAACCACCTCCGTAACTAAAACTGGTCTGTAGAGACCAACCATTAGTTTTATTTTGTTAATTCTTATATCTAGTTACTTATTAGCTAAATTAGTCCAATGACATCCTTTAGTTTTCATTGTTGTCCTACGACTTCATAACATATGAGCAAATAAAATTTCCTGATAAGTAAGTCTATAAACTTAAAAATTTAATAGGAATTTGTAATTTCAGGACTTATAAAATTTAACATACGCAATTGCCTTTAAGCGGGTTCAATGACTTATGGTTTTCAGATAAGCCTCGTCCCAAAAAGGCCTGTTTCGATATCACGACCTTGACATAGTGAGCGACGCTAATCTACACCTGACTGTGCTTACAGGAATTTTCCTGCATGTTCCTTCCGATGAATACTTAGCTGGCCATCATGAAAAAAAATGCATATATACGAACACACCTTAGAACTGTTCTCATATTTCTGATAGACCTATATCAGTTCTTTCCGGATTAATGGCTACTTATTTTCGTAAAGACGAAGGCGATGTTTATCAGAACCAAGCACTAACCTATCTCTTGTATAGAACTTCTGAAATTAGTGCTGGTTGAAATTTTTAGGAATCTTACTTTTATAAAATTTAAATTTTCTAAGATTTAGACGCAAGAAATTTATTATATTTTAAACTTTTAACACTAGGTTGTCAATATTGTCTAACCCGCGCATAATATTACGACGCGTTTCTCGAGCATAAAAACTTTGGAATTTCAAGTGAATATTGAAATGATGAATGAAAGAGATGAACGGGACTGTCCTTAACGTACACAAAATTATTATAATCTGAGGATAAGAAAGAGTCATTTGAATTTGTAAATTCTTTCTTTGTTTCATCTTGTTGAGGTAACAATTTTACGGAATGCAGAGGATACTCAGTTTTCCGGTAAAAGGTTTGGTTTATTTATTCCTCTGAAGATTATCGGCAACCCGTAAGCCATGAAATGAATGATTTGAAAAACTGTTACAATAGTTGCAGTGAATTTGACAATTTAAATTATTCAGTGTTACGTGTTAGCTTATGCTTACCAACAACCTGCTACAAAGTATTTTTAACTGCGCAGACATACTTACCACCAAACCGTCGTAAAATGTGACGTTAAATAAAGTTATGTACAAGCTCTCGCAATATTCACGACAAGAACGTATATACACCTTGAATTATTTTATCAGAAAATCTTTTGAATGAAAATGTTGATTATTATGAAAATTATAAACGATCACTCTTAAGAACCAAATTACACTTAACATTAACCTTTTTAAAGATATATCTATTATTTTAACCCAAGACATTTAATTCAGTTTCACGTAATATGTAGTTTTCTAATTTAACTTGCTCTAAAGATACAGTTCTTTATTTCCTAGAAGAAAATTTCAAGGAGTATAATTTGTGCAATTTTAGTTTCGGTTCACCCTAAATTATGTAATTACTCTCTATTCAAGAATTATTTATTAAAAATGCAAGCAATTGTATTAAGTTTTTCGATTAAGTACATTTATTTTATAATTTTCTCAACGCTGCATGGCATTTTATTATTTCTATATATTTCAATTTTTTGCCTCATCTAAATGTAATTTAACTCATATTGTGGTCCATTGGATAGTGTTGGACTGTTTACAACATGTTTAATCGTAATGAAAACAATTTTTATAGTCTCCATCATTGTTCATTTCTATGAGAAAGGTTTCAACATAATCACCATCAATCTGCGAATTAGAATTACCTGGAAATTTTCTACCAAATTAGTCTGAACAAGTCCGTCTCGGCTCGGAAAACCAATTTAATAATCTGAATAAAATGAACTGGGATTTATTGTGTATCATATCCACGGAAATGGATGTGGCTTTTGGTACGGTAGAAATGTCACACCGCTAAGTCAGCTGAGGTTACATAACGGGCCCATCGACCTCTGAAGAAAACCGCCCAGCCAACCTTCAGCCTTGCAACAGAAACTGCAGCTTCTAGCACCCAGGGCCAAACAAAATTAAGTTTCCTACTACGGTTATTCAAATTTCACACATTTTCCGAGTTTACTGATTTATAAAAGTGAGAATATACCTCTAAATATTAATAAAAGCGGGTTATTTCCATTTCTGTCATTTAACCCCCCTTCGTTTGTGCTTTTCTATATCAATGAGCAGGCTCTATTTCTATTAACGTTTTTTTACTTTGGAAAATTTCTAGCCTAGTTTATAATTTATTTGGTACTTGTTAAGAGGTCTGTTAGTCAACCCGTCATTTTCTCTTCTGACAATTTTCTTATCACGAACAAGAATTAACACGATGGTAAACCTCTAAACACACATCAAAACACGAAACACACTAAGTTTTGATGTTGCGAAATAAACGGTAATGGAATACGAATGAATGTCAATCTGTCAATAATGAATGAACACGTCCGTCCGTCCAGCGGTTGACAAAGAAAAGAGAGAAAGAGAGCTTATGATCGCTTCACGGCAAACCTTAGTTGTTTTTGAACAGGGTCCGCTTTAACACGTTTGAAATTTTCATTGAAATCCGATTGTGGGAGTTTCTCTCGCAGACATTTCCTCCAGAGTGACTGCGGGGCTCACCTGATTATGTCGGGAATGCCTCGCACTCTCTCTGTTTTTTTAATCAAACTTCTCACATGCCGAGACACCTTCACCTATTTTGGGAGTTATATGTACTGGGGTCGAAGACCTTGGTCATATGATAAGAGTTGTCCGCTGATCGCATTGGATCAGTCGGCCAACTGCCTCCTGAAACTGGTGAAGACACGGAGAAGTGAATGCTGCGACCCTACAGCAAAGTCATCTCTCGTCATTCGGAAGGGTGTGAGAATAGTACTCAATGCCCGACCTACCTAATGCAGGTTTTCTAGGGTTTTCCCTGCATCTCTTTAGGTGAAACAACGGGTAGGATCCTTAAACCAGCCCGGGAGCCCTAGTCAATCCTTGGCTATCTTCCGGATCACCCTCATGTAGCATGTTAACCCAAAAAATATCATTGAAATCCGTTGAATCGTTTCGGAGCATAAAAGATCAAGAGTATAGGCAACCCATATCCAGATTGTAAATTCAATCGCGCGGAAAGGAAGTAACTATCTCGTACTTAAGTTTTCCAATTTTCTTATTTTTTCTTTCCGTAAGATCCTTGAACAAAGAATTATAAAACTTATAAAAAAGTATGAATGAATTATATATATGTATATAAATGAATCCATATGATGTATGAAATCGGTAAAGTCGTTATCAAGTTATGGCGTGACCAAGGGATATATATATTTATAAATGAATCCATATTTCCCTTGGTCACGCCATAACTTGAGAACGACTGCCGATTTCATTCATTCTATTTTTATAAGATTTCTAATACTGGATTTAATAATGGATTTTTAAATATTATTGAGACTCAATAAAATCCCAAGGGGATCCAATACATATGAGTCAAATTGAACTTCAGTAGTATATGACATGTAAAGGTGTCATAACAAGATTAATGTAAATGAATATTAAAACAGCTTCAATGTGAAACGTTAAGACTGTTATTTAAAAATTAAATGAAAACTTACGTAATTCATACTTATTTGTATTTACAGAATTTATATGAGCTAGAACATCACTTGCGGCGAGTACAAATGTTTTATGTTACGTTTTAGCATTCTCAGAGATGAATTACTAATATTTGACCAAATTTAATTTACAATTGAGTTAGAGCAACAGTGGGAGTCAATTCTTGTAAGCCCATCAATTTTATTAATTGCAGCGAAAAATCACTTCCGATAATTCGTCAGTGTCATACTTCTAAATGTTTTTATTGTAAATAAAAGTGAATATATAATTGTAACTTTAAATAACTGATCTAAGCGATATTTATTTTAAATTTTCTGACACAGATGTCCAGTTGATATAAATGAAATAATATCCTTGCATACTCTCACAAAACCGATAAGTGACGTAATGACAAGTATCTCGGTTATCTAAAGACTCTCCGTTAACCCAGAAGTAAATCTGGTTAATAGGACGACGACATATCAAATGTACTTGGGATTATTCATATTCTATTTTAATATTTGAGACTGACTACTGCCATCGGTACACTTATTATGAAGGTATGATTTTGTAGCGCTGGAGATATCGTCGCGATTCTAGAGATAAATTGCTGACGACAGGTGCGTTGGGACTGATGACGTCACTCAAGTGATAAGACGTTTTGGCATCAATCAAGTCGTTTCCTTGAGAGCGTACAGTTCGTTCACAGATGTCAACTTCATCAGGGCACATGCTACGTGAAATAGCATCGATTTTCCTCTTACTCGCAGACTGTTCGTTCCAACTATCTGCTGTTTCCGAGGAAGAACTCGACTCCTGGATCATAGCTTCAGTGTGTCGTTGAAGAAATTTCTCGGCTTTTTTCAGTAGTTTATCATAAAAACTTGGAATATTTTCTTCACAAGTTTCTATTTCACTCTGAGTTACCTTGTATCTGGAATTTGGACTGTCTTCACTTTTTACTTTTTCAGGTAATCTTTCGTTATGCAATTTCTTTCGTTTAGGACATGTCACTTTGTCGCTTACACAGCGAGGTTGTTTGAATCTCACGGTATCTTTGGTTATTCTACTGTCGGAATCACTTGGACAATTCGTTCCTTCAGTCTTACTCACTTCACGTTTACATTTAGACCCGCGACATCTCTCATTTTGCCTTTGGCTGGGAACATAGCTCGATTCTTTAGACTTGTTACTCATTACAGCATATAACTCACTCTGCTGTCTTTGCAATTCTCCTATTTGGCATGTCAAACCATGTAACAATTTACTGTCACTTTTCTTCAAGGCGCAAAGGTTTTCGAGCGCGACGCAGATTCTGGCGTTGAAATTTTCAGAATTATTAGTACATTTACAGCTTAGACGAGAAAATCTGTCCCGGCGTGCTCCATCTATTTTGACAGTCTGTGGGTCTTCTTCCGCATTGCATCGTCTGCATCGCCTTTGGCACTCCCCGGAAGCGAATGTAATATCCTCCACTTCAAAGCGTTGTGAGTGGGGAAAGTCGGTGAACTGAGATAATTCTCTTTCCTCGGCGTTGATTGCCTTGCTTCCAGCATAGCGTACACACTTGCCAGGCGTCGATTCGATTTCCACTTTCCGGCAGCAGCACGTACACGAATCTGAGGTGGACCCTGAAGTATTAACAGCGTTAACGTCATCACCTATGTTTCCTACACTGTTTTCAGATAAAGAGGACACAGACGAAACTTCTGGCTCCAAACAGAACATAGGATAAGGAACTGGATTCATAGCACCAATGAGGTCCATGTCTCGGTCAAAGTCACATTCGTCCCAAGAAAAATATATAACATTTGCTTCCATAGTTCACTACTGGTTTCCTCGGCTCCAACAGTACCAAGGATACCTTGACTTTCACATGTAAAATGAAACGAGCAGTAATAAATATTACTCGTATAAGTTATTGACATGCAACTAAGATCAGACACTTGAGTAAACATATGTAGGTGGTGTGCTATATCTTTCGTCAAAGAGTCGCAGATAATAGCCAATATCGAATCTTAAGGAAAGATATCAAGAAATTAATCAAAGATACCCGATATAATTTTTATATGCTTTCGGTTCTCAAAATTTGTTTAAATAATTAGTCAGGATTTCCTATAAAAGTAAATAAAACCTCAACATTATCAAAACCAAAAATATAATTTAAAATAGTTATTTGTGAACAAAGACTTGGAATCGAAAAAATTATATTTGGGTATTTAATTGTTTATAATTAGTTTTCTATAAAAATATTTAAATAACTTATTAAAATGTTTTATCGTGAATTGAAATTGATGAAAAATAAAAAATTGAATTAGCTACTGTTTCATTTCTATATTTAATTCAGTTCAAGGGTATAGTAAATAACTTATATTAAGAACTTAAATTCACTGAGAAAAAGTGTATGGTCTCCTCCAATGTTTCTGTATAAAAAATATTTGTTTTAATACTCTTTTAGAAATATGTTGATATAACTCCGTATCCAACTGGAAATATTGATTTTAAAGCATAGCCACTTTTATAAATTACATATTTAAAAATACTTAGTTATTTTTTAAATAAATAACCCACTTTAATTTTTATATTGTTGCTTTAAGATATGTTTTTACAGGATTCCAATAGCGCTGATTTTACATTGCCGTTTATGGAGCGCCGATCGAGTAGGTTAGAGGGGAGTGGTGAATACAGTCACGCTGTCACCTGTACGCAAACCTTGGAACTATGTATATTAGGATATTTGGAACAATTTAATTGTAAATATGCGTTTTAAACAGAAGACTATTCCAACTATTGACTTTACAAAAAACCTATTTATAAAATATTGCTTCCATATAGGTGTACGTCGACACCTTTACGTTGTAGATTTGACAATAATTGATTTTACTTACATAATATTTGATTCATGATGAGTAACAGACATTAACTACATTTTATTTTTATAATGAAACAAAAACGTTAATCGAAAGTATTAATTACTTTTACTACTTACAATGCTATGCTTTTAAAATTGGAGCAGTTCATATTTTTTAGTTAATTCCTTTCCTGAATACGTTTTTTACATAAAAATAACAAGCCCAGTAAGTATGAAAAGTATGAATACATAATTTTAAGATTTGATTGACCATCTTGACAATTATTTACAGCTTTAAGAAATTCCGTCCAGTTTTTGTCAGTAAAAGTTAAAAAATCCCTGTCAAGGACATATCTAGTGTTAATTATGAATAAAGCATTTTCGGATTTCCCCGCGGGTTAAACGATTATTAATACACAATGTTGCGATGGATTGTGTAATAAAATATTATTAACCAGAGTGGAGATCATCCTAAAACGATTTGTTCATTTTTTGAAGCATCGTCACTTTGCTTTTAGGGGCGGATGACAGTTTCATAATGATAAGAACATAAGTTTACACCATGAATTCAAAATATTTCAATTCTACTAATTTTTTACTACGTATTTTTTATACATGCGTAGCAAAGGCTGTAACATCTTATCAGGTATTTACGTTGCATATTACTATTTTTTTATAGTTCTTGTCTCACCTGAAAAATATGGGTTTTACATCGCTAAGAACCTTTTAAGGTTGAAAATATATAATGGAAATTTATTCGACAGTGTAAATTTGAAAATATAACAGAATCAGCGTATAACAAGAAGCAACATTCCATGATGCATGAAACTTAAAGAAAAACTAATACTAAGCAATCATCGCAAAAGACTATTATTCTATTTATATATATACACCTACTTCAATTTTTGTAACATTTCCATTTATTGTATTGATGTATGATTTATTGTCTGAGTCTCTCGTCTATAATTACGCCTACAATTTTTTTAAATGTATGTTTGAATTTAACGTTGCGGAATTGTGAATATGATGTGTTCTATTCGAAGTCCCCATTTCATTTAACGAGGAAAACCTTCGTTCGCACGCTTTAAAAGGAAAGGAAAGTTGTTGTGAATTAATACAAGCAAAAACTTGAAATTACTGGCTGGACGCACAGCTCGAAGTTCCGATGCAAATTTTTTGCTGATTAAAGAATCCTAAAATATGTCGGTTATCACGTGAACTATATTCATGAGACGGGTCTCTTAAATGGAAATTAGTAGCTAAACGAATCTGTTAACAATAAGATACGTCAATAATTGGTTTTTACAGTTTTAAATACATGAAACTTTAAGAAAAATTAGTTCACCAAAGGTCGAGAACATTTATTACCAGACAACTTAATAATATTTTGTGTCTTTATTCAAATGGTGTGCTATGGTGTACAGTCATAGAGTATCTACCATAAAATTTCGGAAATTATGAACTAAAACACTTTATAAATCTATTTCCAAAACGAAAAAGTCTTTAAATAGTGCACTCGCGAATATTTACTTTACGACGGTACATTAATAAATACTTTTAATTTGCCTTTAGTTTCTTTTTCAGTTTATTCGACGGTTTATGTCAGTCTATTCTTTCCACAAAACAGGTATAATTATTCTTGTCAAATTACTTTCACAACAGCTGGCCTCTAATCTCTTAATGCAAGACACCTTTCGGTGTTGGTAATTGAGACCTAGAAGTGAGATAAACTTAACCGTCCATGAGGTGTTTGTGAGCAGAAAACCCAAGGTCTTTACGTTGGCTGCTGTGGCCTCAATATTAGCAATGATTTACAGTATTGCCATTTTCTTTATCGCGACAAAGGTCGACGGCCTCGTTAACCGGGAAATTTCTTAAGAGACATATTTAGCATCGTGATACGCAAGGTTGTACTTTGCGCAAGGAAATCGGTATTTATTGTTGGATAAAGACGAGTAATTGGATTTCGCCGAACACCAATTGTTAGTGGTATAACAGGAAAATAAATATCCTGAACCTACGTAATCAATTTAATTAAATTATTTGTTCACCCCTACCCTGAACTACAACTGGTACTTATTAAGATTACAACAAATAAATAGGAGACATATTTAAGTATTACTAGTTCGAGATCTGTCCTTTATACAATTATCTAATCGTTTATGGCTCACTGCTTCCTCTACTAACGACATAATACGGTTTGGGTTATAAGTTATTGTTATAGTATCCAGCTTTCTACTGTTTAGTTATCGTACTTCTTGGTGAAAGCTTCAGCTTAATTTACCGATACCTCTTCCTGCTATCTTTACATCCAAATTTGTTTACCCACGAATGTGTGCCCATCAAAATTAAATTTAATTAGGAAGATATAATTTTGATCAATACCTTTGATCTACTGTCTCTTTTATATATATAATAAAAATTCATCTTAAAAACACCGTTTTGGCACCTATTTGCCCTTCTTCAAGGAGTGATTTACATGAAAAATTGTGGTGTAATATAAGTGAAACATGAAATTAAGTAAAAATATCTGTTCAACTCCCTATTTTACCAATACGACTCAAATAGTTACAATTTAAATTATAATTTCACTACATCATTTTTCAGTCAAGTAGCAACTTGAAGAAGTTACAAATAAGTTTCTAAACTGAATTTTTAATCTATATTTTTAGAAGAACACTGTTTTCTATCATAAACTAAACTTAATTTTGTATAATATTTTTAATTTTTACTTTTTGTAATAGTGAAGTATAACTTAAGGCATCAGTTATAATCAGATTTTTGTCTGTACTTTATCAGGAAGACGGTTGGCCTTTTTATATACCAACTTGTAATGATAACACAACTACATGCGAAATTAGGCGGTACGAAATCAGAGGCAAGCAGCATCAAGGAAGCCGCAGGCTACATGCTGGAGTAATAAAGGTCCAACACTACGGCGTGACAAATGTTTCCCAAGTTTCGTAATATTTGGAGGCATCGGATAGTGTTTCTCTCAAAAATGTTGGTGGAGAGGATCAACGGCTCCTCTCAAAAGGGACGGATAAGAATTTTTATTGGACAATATCGAACCCAGCCACGGACGGAATATGTAATAGGGAAGTGGGGAAATATTATTAAATACCCAAGAAAATGTTTTTGGGACATTAAGAAGGGCGTGGCGTTTAGGATTAAGAAAGACGTGGACTGTAGGGCATTATGAAAGGCGTGGAGATTGAGACTGTTAAGGACTGATGATTAAGAGTGAACATTTAAGCAGATTATGGTTGGAGGTTAAGAGTGTAGTTGAAGATTGAGTTTTAAGATAGAGCAATTAAAAGTTGTAGATTGTCCTGGCCGAGGATATTTAAATAAAGGTGCTCTCCATCGTTCAACGCGGAAGTTTGGTTGGGTCGAGCAACAGTTCCAGGCAAGCTGAGAAGATGAGGTAATTACTACTGTTTGGAACCTTTTGCCGATTTCCTGGTACTGCCATTACGCAGTAGTATTTTACTGATTCTACTTTACGGGAAGGCGCGTTTAGACAACCCTAAGTTAGAACAGATGTATTTAGTTGTAAGAAATTTAATTTGTATAAGTTTTGTATATATATATATATATATATATATTACCCTTAAGTAGTTAGACTCTTACTAAATGTAATTGAGCTAGCCGTGGTAAATTTTTAAATTGGACCTAAAGTTTAGTAATTATTGTTTTTTCTTTCGTTTCCTGTAAATAAATATAATTTGTTTTTTTTAATCTTATCCAAAAATTCATTTTATTTCAATTAAAATCCAAACCCCCAGTTCATCATAGCACACGATGAATAATTATTCAAAAATAAATATATATATATATATATATTTATATGGTGTTTATGATAAAAAACAGGCTATGCAAATTAAGATTCATTAAATTAATATGCATTGTAATAAATAAATGTAAAATTCAATATTATTCACAGTTTTATAATAAAATTTCATTATAAAAAATAATAATATCCCCCCTTATTCATTACATAATCAGTGTTGAATACAAATAACATCTGTTTTTGCAATAATTAAAGGAAATAAATTAACTGACAAATGCAGACAAAGCTTTGATTTATTTAGTTGAATCGACATTTCGTCCACGTATTTAGGACTTACTCAGTTAATGTTAAATTTTGAAATTTAGATGGCAAGTATAGATAAATACAAACTTTTCTGCACCCAAGGGCAACATTTTGGTTGACGTTACTCTTTTAGGAAGTCAGGTTTGTTTTTATATACATCTGTACCACTTTTCATCAAAGTTCCAAAATTTTACATTACCTTAGGAAGTCCCAAACATGGAAACGAAACGACTTTTCGACAAATTAAATAACAGTTTTTTAAATTTAATTACTTTATTTATAAAAAAATTGTTTTTATTTTGTCGTTAGCTTATTTCATAATGTATAATGTTTTATTTATATCGGTTCAACTGATTTCCCGCAGAATAAAAATGTTTGAGCGTCCACCATTTTGTCTCAAAGTAACAGATGTCAGTGATAAATCGCTATCACGATGTAATATTTCATCGAAGTCGGTTAGACCATTTTCTAGTAAAAACCAGACCAAATTAAGCGTAACTGACGGACAGGAATTCACGATTAGAATCTCCCGGTGCATGAATCGTAAAAATATACTAAATATATCTGAATCCTGTACAAAGAAAACTGTTATTTAATTTATTTGGTTGCACATCTGACTTCATATTTGACAGTATTATTAATTTAATTGCTTCTAATGTATACAATATACACACTTGAAGAGGGAATTTGAAAAGTAGGATTATATTTTCAATGTCTCTGTGTACAAACAAAGGTGTTCGTAAGCAGATAAAAACTAACATGTAAAAGCTAGTTTTTTATTTCGTATCTGTAATAATAGCGTATTTAGTAAGATTATTTATTTAAAAAATATTATTGAATTTAATTATCCATGAGATTTTTAGTGAACATTATTCATTGATTGAAAGACATCCTTGAAAGTTACCTGCACGTTTCGTGTAATAGAAAGCAGCAGTCGACATTTGTCAGCTCAACTAGAAACACGTGATGAATGAATGAAGACCACTTAGTGCTCTTCTAGTTCGCTGTTGTGTTGTGCTGTCTTTATTTGGAACGTTCCTGGACCAGCACATTGCAAATTGACCCTCGTTTAACCTCTATCAGTACGGGGTCTATTTTCAGATGTCAAATTTTTCCACTCCTTCTGATGCGGGTTCCGCATGAAGCAAAACAAGAGGATCGAAATCTGCACAAGCGTTTTCAGTTTTTGAGACTTTAGATCACTTTGAACATAAATGTTTACAAAATCACTCAAATAGTTTCTTACTAAAACTAATATAGAGTTTTTCAATAAGGGTGGCTCAATATTGAAATGGAACAAAACAAGCTATGTCTTTATAAAAAGGCCCATGTATGCTCTTCCATATAAAAAAAATTATTCAAGACCCCTTTGAAATTTAGAAATGTCTTCAACATGGATGGCAGGTAAAATATAGAACCTGAAATCAGTAAATAATTATTGCAGGGAATTATATATATATAAGCTTTTTCATTTTCATGATTTTAAGTAAAGTTTTAATATTAGGAAATTGTTGCTAAAAATGTTCGTATGGAGGATGGCGTTATATGGGTGCGAAACGTGAACGATAGGAGTTGCGGAAAGGAAAAGAATAGAAACCTTTGGAATGTGGTGCTGTAGGAGAAAGATGAAAACCAGATGGAAGTTATAAACAGAACAGGGGAAGAGCGAACAATATGAGAACGTTGACCAAGAGAAGGGATAGATTAATATGCCACGTTTTATGAAATGAGGGTCTTGAAAACCTAGCATTAAAGGGAAGTGTGTGGGGTAAGAACAGAAGAGTGAGGCCCAGGATGGAATACGCTAACAGGAATAGGGAGGATGTTGGATGAGCCAGTTATGCGGATAAGGAAAGGCTTGCGCAAGATTGGTTAGCATAGAGTGCAGCATCAGATCAGTCTTAGGACTGAATACCACAAACAACGAATGAAACGTAGCAATTTCTGTAATACAATTTTTATTATAACATTTTAAATTTAGTAAACCTTCTTATTTGTTTTTCTAATTTGTTTGGGAATAATTGTTTAAATATACCTGTGAAATTCTCACAATTTATAATTTATCTTTGTAGTTATTTTTATCAATTTATAATAAAATAATCCATTAATACTAGCTTTTTGTTTTCTAATATGATGGGTTTCCATTTCGGTAGAATTATTCAATGCTTAACGGAATTAATTAAAGCAGTCCAAACTGTAAGTAATTTATTATCTTCTAGCGTTTGCACTTGGGGAGGATTTTTTTATAGAATATGGAGAAAGCATTAATAAAAATATTAATTAATCGATTTTTTAAGATTTTCCAACTACTAATTATTTTTAATTTCAAGTAGAAATACATACTAGTTGCCAACTAGCTCTAAAAAGACAATCTGATGTCTTTGGTCTCTTACTGTCATGATTATGGTAATCCTTTCTAAGCTTGTGAAAGGTTTACACTATTATCAACTTACCTAATATCCAGTTATTGTCATAGATGAGCTTGGTTGATTTGCACTACTATCCTGTTCGTGGCAAGAATCTCTAGTTTATGTCTACAGTTGACAAGTGTAACTCCTGATAACTACTTTAATAACTACGTTTAATTAGTGAGTTTACAAAAACTTACTCCGAAATCAAGAACATGGTATTTTTCCCATTGGTGCATGATTTACTAAAAGTAGAAAATCTGTAAGGTGATCAGCTCTCCACTCAGAACCTCCAGCCAATTCTGGTTTCGTGGTTCAGCTTCTTGCCTTCCCATACTCTGCCATCAACCGCTGAATTTATGATTTTGTTTTGTAAGTATGTGTTTCTTTACTCAGCCCAGAGATGATTTCTCTGGAATCCGTATGATGGCAAAACTTGATACATTTATTAATAAATAGAAACAGAAGTTCAATTTACTTTCAAAATATGCCGGAGTATTCAATAAAAGTATAACATTTTAAGTAGCCAATGAACCTTAGCAGTAAATGTGACTAAAAATTCATTAAAAATAATGACTTTGATTTTGAATGGAGCCGACTAATTTTTGATCACCCTATATCATCTTATTATAATTCCAAAATTAAAATACTATTTTCCGCAATTGGTATGAAGAAGTCTCTAACATGTTCAACGCATTTCCTAATTCCTAAATTTTGCGAAAAACGTGCAGCTGCAGTAGTGGAAAAACGTAAATTTGACACGAAAGGCATAAATGGCGTGTACACTGAAGTACGTACTACCACGGGAAGTATGCTAAGTTACAAAGTAAACTGTCCACTATTCACTGATTAGAACTGTTTAACTGCATTTCCATTAAAAACACGCTCTCGTTCTTCACTGAGACGTTTTAAATGTTCTCCCTTACGTTTCCCTGTACAGGAAAGAAGAAAAATTAATAAACTGAAAAAATTCAGTTACTGTACTTGTGTTTGTAAAATAGGGTTGCTGTAAATGGGTTGAATCTGAGTTTTAACGAAATACACACTGAACTGTTTCACACAGCAAATCCTGCATTTGATAGGTATACTATTAATGAAGTAGAAAACTTCTACGTCTCTCACCAGAAATGTAGAGAAGTGTTTCAGGATGAAAATGTTCTGAGAGAGACTCTGTGACCAAGACAATTATTAGAGGAATATTTCTGAAGTCATCTTTTGGAAGCAAGAAAGTGAAGTGATTGTAAAAAAACAGAGTACATTGATTTTATTTAAGGAAAGTGAAGTGGTCTTGTAAAGATAAAGTTCGCGAAAAGGATGTAATCTATAATTGATTATGAGATAAGTATAAATTATCTTTATAAAATTTATTGCTACAAAACTTCATTAAAATTGTGCCACAATATAAATTTTCCGTATATATCCACATAAAAGAATACCTTGTAAAAATTTCATGCCACGTTTATTTAAGAACTGTAAATTAAATTATATGTTAATTAAACTATTTAATTTTTTAGTACTAATCAATATAAATAAGAAAATGATAATTAAGAAAGTGAGTTTAAATGAAATGAAATCTGATTTGTAAACGAATTATACGAAAATAATTTTATATATTAATAAAGTTTAAAAGTTAATAACTTAATTCAAGTTCTTAACATTAACTATCGGAAATCTTAATGAATAATTTTATAGTTGAATAATTTTAATTTTGATTCTATAGTGTAAAATTTAATTTTAATCACTTCCACAAGTAAAAATGATAATGTTTTCTTATCTTATTAAAAATATTGTTATGTAAATTAAGTTATTAGTTTATCACACATAGATACAAAAACAATGTAAGCTTAATGACTATTTTCTCATCCTTAAATCTTTCCTTCTCAAATTTTAACACAATTCTTTAAGTAAGTCTCAATGTAAAATACTGCGTTTAAAAATAATAAATGTATTCCAATAAGGAACGAAAAAATTGTTTTACATAAAATTCATAAATACAATAATTTATAACAAAATATTAATTTAATAAATATAAAACTAATATTTTCATAGTTTGGCAATAATGATTATTCACTTAGATGACTTTCAAAGGTCTGGAAGCTTATTAGATATCGTATTTCCAAAATAATAGTAGCTTTCCGCCGCACAGACATTTGTCTGTTTTTATTTATTTAATCTACAAACGTGTAGATGCTCTGTGACAGATACATAGGACTTACAATTAGTTCAAAATAATTAATGAGCTGGCCGTAAGGCCATATTTTAACATATAAATAATTAATATAATTTTTACTTCAATATCAATCATATATACACCTACTAAATAAATATACATGGAATGATATTGTTAGCAGATAAATTATGAAAATAGAATAATATTGCTTTTGCCTGAATAAAAAAACACTGGAAATATATTCGAAAACAGGGAAACTATTTTATTATTTCACTTTAGTATATTGTTAGAGATTTCAGAGCGCTGATCACTTCACTTCACTGTATTACACTACGCTACACTACAGAGTTTAGATTAAGTCTAAATTTTCTTTCCGTTTGAGGTCGTTCTCCAAACACCACTACAGGGAAATTGTTCTAGTCATCTATATACCTTAAAAAGTTATAGCAAACTCATCTCCCGTCATTCCAATAAGGACATGAGAATAGTACCCAATAGCCTGAAATATCTGATGCAGGTTTTCTAGGGTTTTCCCGCATCAGCGCTATTAAAAAGATTCACCTGTTTCTGGATCACCCTAATGTAGCTTGTTACCCGAAAAAAAGTCCTTTTTTTCTTATGTACTTTATTTCAAACGAATATGTCTCAGACATATCAGTTTTTCTCTGGACTGTAAATAAAAGTAATTTAACCAGAGACTGTGACTGATTTATCTAAAGTGTGTTTTTGGTTGAAGTATGTGGAAGTGTAAAGCCAACATTGTTCCTTATTTTTGTTCTCAAATCATTCTATTTTGCTCTGAGACTTGTTTGCCATCAACTACATCGCGTGAGGCAGCAATTTGTTCGGTAGTAGGACGTTAGCACTTCACTACGTTTGAAATGATGCCATGTTATGTCTTTCAACTTGTAGCAGTTGACGTAGCAGCGCACTGATCTTGCCAGTTTTCTTGACGGTTCTGAAATAAAATTATGTTTTTGCGAAGGCTGCCTTTCACTTCATATTTCAGATGTTTTATGGACGTGTTTGTTTCCAGTCAACGAGTCAAACACTAACATGCAGTACATGAATGCAAATACATTTGACAAAATTACTTAGTGGTACGTTTAGGAGACTGCTAGGGACGATCCCTAAACCTTGTATAACCCTTTGATTGCTGTTACAGAGAAACTGCCACAATGTAGAGACGGTTGTTTCTGAAAATAAAAAGAGACTGTTGTAACACACATTTATAGTAATAAATCAATGCTTAAAACTAAAAGCAGGACAGCCAAATAAATTCGAAGGGCAATAAAAAGCGTGGAAATTTTATGTTATTTCACGGCAGTACCTTCCTAAAAATCATTTATAAATCCTCACCTAAATAAATAGATTTCAACGAATGTCTCATATACATTTAAGGGTAATTTTCTTCACATTAATATGTTCGCATAGCAGGTATAAATCGTACAAATCGAAACCGTAACCGACGACGCGTCACGATAGTACAATTACACTAACGTACCTAGAAAATCACAACCCCAATCATACACGATGGTTGTTTCTGATAGTTGGTCTCCAACCAGGGAAAATCACGATTCCTTCATAAAAATAAATTTTACGAAATTTTCATTGCGGAAAAATCTACGCAACCTTAGAATTTCATTCTTAAGGACGGTTTCAGCAAGGCCAGAAACCATATTCACGCTCCATTTTTATCTTCCTATAAAATGTCTCATTTTTATCATCTTCAATTGTATGTTCTGTGATAGCAATTGTAATGTGAATATTCGGGCCGGATTAGAAGAAGGAACTTTCCGATTAACTCATAATAATCTAAATATGATTCCAGTAAAATCGCTGTAATACGAATAAATAGGTCTAAAAGTAAGGAAAAGCCAGTCTTATTTTCGAGATTGCGTAACCCGATACGAAAATTTTACTACACCGGTCACGACACTCATGAAATCTGAATCTCAAAGCACGTAAAAAAATAAAAGTTCTCATTTATTGAGAAATGAAAAGTATTAAATTCACTTCTATTGACTGGTCTAAGATGGAAATTGGAGTGTGTTTAATCCTACAATTAACCTACCTTAAATTTATCACCATACTTAAGTTAAAATTGTCTTAAAAAATTCATATATTGAAAAACTTGGCTTATTATAGGTATGTGGATGATATTTTTTGTATAATTCCTTCTGATAAACTGGATGATTCATTTAATGTTTTTAATAATTGTTGTTATAATATAAATATACGTTTGAATTAGAAAATAATTGTTATCATAATTTTATTGATGTTTTATTGGCCGCTTTCATAAAATTGGTACCATAAATCTACTTATTCTGGCAGAGTGCTAAACATTTTTATCTATTTATCCAATAAATCATAAAAAATCCATGTTTTTAATCTTGTTGTCAAGCTTTACTTTTAACCGATTTTAATTATCATTGAAATAATGTTAAATATGTATTCAAAATTTTACCTGCTAACTATTAATTTAGTAAACTTAAAATTAATTCTATTTATAATGTATTGTTTCACCCTTTTTTTATTGTTTGTCTACCAGATTTAAATGTTATTTAAGTAGTACAATATTTTGGAAATCTATAAATCAGTCAATTCTTAATATCTCTTTGTTAAAAAAAGATTTACTTAGTACCTTTGACTGTCATAATGCTGCTAATAAAATAACTGTTCGTTTTGTATCGTTGGTCAGACTAAAATATCTCTGAATATTATAATTAGGGACATAAAGCCAATTCAAAATTTCCTTTATATAAACACTCTCTAATTACTCAACACTGTTTGGAACAAAGTCATTTAATTTTGGAAATGCTACTTTTTTACATAAGGAAATGAATTTAAAAAAAATTAACTTCTGAAATGTATATTTACTGATGTGATGGTTTATTAAATTTCTTTGTTAATTTTATATTTTGATAGCCTTTGTTAATTTTATCTTTTGGCTATTCTCTGATATAATATTTATGTTTACATCCTCAGTTGCTTCGTTTATTGACAAGGACCACAATGTTTATCTTAAATTTTTTTCAAAATTTTGTGTTAAAGTCTGTTACACGGGTCATTAATTTTTCATTATTATATGTTTTTCAAAAGCGCTAATTGTTATTATTAAATGATTTAGATTTATTATTTAATCCGTTAGCCCTCGGTATAGAACAAAAGCCTTTGAAATGTTGTGCTATAGAAGAATGATAAAAAATCAGATGAGTGGATAGGATCACTAACGAGGAAGTTATGAACAGAATAGGGAAAGAGCAAACAATATGGAGGACGTTGAACAAGAGAAGGTATAGATTAATAGGCCACGTTTTAAGACGTGAGGGTCTTGTGAAATTAGCATTAGAGGGAAGTGTGTGGGGTAAGGACAGAAGAGGGAGGTAAAAGATGGAACACGCTAAGCAGATTAGGGAGGTTGTGGAATATGGTAGTTATGTAGAAATGAAATGACTTTCGCAGGATAGATAAGCATTTGACCAGTCTTAGGATCGAGTAACACAACAACAATAGTCTTCGGTCGAGGAAATAGGATACGTCAAACATAATATTACAAGAAATAAACAAAATTTTACAATTAAAAGTTTAAGGAGTAAAAGAGGAAAGATAACAATATTAATCTTCAATTTTCATTCAACGGACTAGGCAGCTGTAAATCTTTCGTAGATTCCCGTTAGAACTGAAAAATAAAATAAGTCGGCAGTTAAATTCTAGTAGAGTATAGTTGTAAAATAATAGAAGAATTTGATAGGACACCATCAAACTGTTTTAGTCCTTCCTATCTACGAACTCTTTGAATGAATAATACGCTCCATTCATTAACACAGATTTGCAACTCTTTATAAATAATTTTTAAACCATTAAAACTTTTATTTCTTCCGGGAGACTATTGTATAGATTTATACCGGAATAGTGAATGCTTGTTTCAAAAAGACTTAGACGATATTTTTCAACACGGAGCTGAGAGCGATTTCTTGTGTTGTATGAATGGCTTGAACCGTTTACAGCATATAGATTGATGTTGCTCCATACAAAATTTAAAATTTTTCTGACTTTTCCCGATAGTTTTTTAATGTGGTGATTCCATTTCAAATTATTGTCAATCAGCAGACCAATAACAGGCGCGTGCTCTGAAATATTTTCCAAATTAGTAGATAAACTGTTTGTGTTTGCTGTGAAGTTAACGATTTTGTCTTCCCTTGGCTAAGATAACTTCTTTTTGCAGTGAACCAAAGATTGAGACGACACATCGCAGTATCAACTTTCATGCACAAAGTTTTCGAGTCGCTGTCCGTGATTACCAAATTTGTTTCGTCAGCGTAGAGGACTGATTTATCGTTGACGGATAAGAATTTAAAATACTTTTCTGGTTGCCAAGAATATTTTAATATTTTTGTCACTTTATCGTAAAAGTTTCAGTTCACAGGGAACTATAAATTGAATGCGTTGCTTTTCAAAAAAGAAAATGGTAATAATTATTATAATTTATGCCCTGGAGAGTTTTTACTGAGACAGTTTTTAATGCCAAATGTTAACTGACTTTTTATTTTATTTTATAACCTCCGTGTCAAAAACTGAATTGAATAAACAGAATCTTAAAATATTATGTCAAAATAAATCATTCTGCATTTGTAGCCCGTCTTACAAATATGTGGGCACTGTTTCAAATCTGACGATTGGCCACCATGAAATCTTCGGAATAACCATTAGATTCCAGGCCTCATTATGAAGATGATTGAGATTAGATTCGTCGATGAATGAAGATGATGTGAGTTTTCCATTGAATTCGCCAAACTGAAACGGCGAATTTCGGAATGATTTTTTCTTCTTTAAAACAATACCCCGACTTTTTTTCACAAACAGTGTACTATACTACGATTGATTATTGCATACACGTGTTTAAATCGCACTTCTGAGCTTGGACAACGCCGGAAAGGATCCGACCATGATTTTTCTCGCCCACTCGCCTTAACAGCAGTTGACACTTCCGACAAGCAACCCACGCGTCCCGCAGCAGATGTGACAACTTCACAAAAAGAAAAGAATCTTCCGACACACTCGCCGACGTCCAGATATAGATGGACTCGGATTTTTTCTGACAGGCTCCTGAAGGAAGATAAGGAACGGCTTGAGAGTTTCCAGAACCTCCTACTACCCTTTGATTGAAATTTTGTCTCACTTTTAAGGGGAAAGGAGATATTAAAACATTCATTGTGCATAGTATATTTATTAATTCTAATGTCATTAAAATACTTACAGCTGAATGCAGTGCTGTTTACTGTATTTTATTTTAGAAAATTAATCATCTAGGTTAAATAAAAAAAGAATTACATTGGTTTACAAATCACCAACAAAAAAATCGCATATATTTACAAAATGAAAATGGTATTCCATTATTCGTAAAAAATGAAATAAAAAATCATGTTACGGCGCCCACTTATATCTCAACAAATATCATATTTATCAAATAGAGTGAAGCAGAGATGTTCGAAATTTTTCATTTGTAAATAGATCAAAACGCGTTTGGAATTCCTTATCTACAAGAAGTATTAAGGGCGCCGATCAGTTTATGTGCAGTTTAAGTAAAATGAAGGAAACTTCTCAGTAGTTTTTCTACTATATTCTTTTCATTTACTAAATTTTTTAATTAGCATAAAGTCAGTGAAGTGATATCAGTTCATAAAGAAAGCATATTACGTACTGAATTGAAATCCACGTCCTGTCTTTTACATTATTTTGTCAGGTAAAAATTTCTTTAAAGGCAATATTAGTATCGTTTAGTGTAAAGTGCATATAAAACTTGTTATATTAATTTTACTTGTAAGCTACATCGAAGTTACACTAACTTGTTGTTATGCTAGCCTTGTACATATAGCAGCAATACAGAACAGTCCGACCTCCTGTGGTGTAGTCTCTGCATCGCAACGCAGAGGTAAAGTCAAAAATGCCCCTGGAAATCACTATACTATTTGTAAAGATGGATTAAAATCCCGTCGAGGGCAGAGATATTCGGCATACACCTTTGGGATTCACCATTCCATTTGAAAAAACGAGGTCAAATCCCGTCGAGAGAATAGATGTTCATCATCGTCCTCTGGGACTCACTTAGTTGAAAAACACGCTTCCATTCTTGCAGCGCTTTTAATTTTTGGCAAGTGTAACAAGTAACAGCAAACCCATACCAATAAATAAAATTTAAGTGCCAGTCTGTGATTTCAAAATGTATGTCAAAATTTAAGCGAAACTCACTTTCTATGCGATTCATAATTATAAATAACCGTTTTCAAAGTATTTCAATTAAAATTCTAGGGATTTCAACAGGAAATTTAATTTCAATTTTCATATAAGTTACATTTAGATATCTTGCAGGGCTCAGAAGATAGGAATATAAACATTTGTAAAAAAGCCCAGTGGCTATCATAACCAACATGCAGCAATAAAGCAGTCTGGAGTAGAAAATCCTGAGGGTCTGACAGCTTAGTTTCATTTAACCTATTGTTTGTGCTGTTGTCGTATGAAGCTTTTATAGTAATTACAACAAAGAAGGATAAACTAAAGAAATTATAACAAATATTTGTATAAAATATACATTTTTACATTTAGATTTGAAAAATAAAATAGGTACATAAATAATACTGTAGTTTTTATAATTTACTGTGCTATTATTACAACAAAACTGAAGTGTAGTTATTAATAATCTGAGAAAAGTTTTTTTAAAACAGATGGAGTGATTCGTTCTAGACAAGGTCCTTTCAAAATTTTAATTCAACGAAGTGACGAGCTATTTTTATATTCTATAAATTAAACTTTGTGAAAATACCGTACCTTTTGCTTCGGATACTTTTGCAGGACAAAATAAAAATTGCTATTTGTATTAATATTTCCTTGATTTTGAAGTTAATTAATTTTTTGTTTGTTGGAACTTCCAGATCTGTGGCTCTGGACCTGACATCCTTGCTGAATGATCTTTAAAAATTCTCTAAAAACATTGGACATTACAGTAAACTATTCATACCTTTTTGCGTGAAAACGAACTTAAGTTTTCATCTGTTAAAGAAGTTAGGTTTATCTTTCTTATTGCAGTCTCACATAATTACTTGTATCTGATAGCGTCTCTCCCAAGAATAATCTCTTTGAAAGTTTTATGTAATGGGTTATTTTTGCAGAATTGTTAATGGAAATGGACGGAGTGTGTGTGAACGTGAGATTGAAAGGGCAGAGATGCACAAGGCCAGTCTTTGTTTGCAGTTCGGCGCTGGCCACATGCTTCAGAACCTGTTCCTTGCCAGCGCCAGCTTGGCCCAGGAAGCGCTCTGCTCTGTTCGGCGCTTTAAATTTCGCCAGCACCTGACACGGACATTTCCGCGTTTCTTGCCTTTAAACTTCCCACGACGAACACTGCAGTTTGACACATTGAACTAGCGTGGGTGAAAGACATAAAACAGCCTTTACTTGTTTCTCCTCATATCTTAGGAGAATTTGAAGATAATTTTAGTTAGGTATTATTTCTACGCTCAAGATTAATTTGATATCATTTCGATCTTTTACTGAATAGACAGTAAGTTTCACAAAACTAAGAAGTTAATATGAGTAAGACAGAAAATTTTTAGCACTTATTACGAAGGCTACAATACGTTCAGAGCCAGTATTTGACAGTTAAAAATACTACAATAAGAATAAACACAGTCCTTTCTGTTCGATATTTAATTACAGCTACTATTAAATCATTTAAAATAATTACAAACTTACTATTCATCAAATTAAATGTGAATAATAATTTTGGCAAAGATATTATAGTTAGTATGACCGTCTCCAGTTTAATTCCTATTATTTATCTCTTACTTTGTAAGTTTTGACCCCGCACTTGACGAAAAATTAATGACACGTCAAATGGGGTGGCGTTTTTCCGCAGAGAAGAAGAAAAGAGAGATTGGTTGAGAGGTGACAAGGTGGTGAAATATTCAGTATGTGTTTGAAGTTGAAAGAAAGAGGAAGTAGCAGAGGAGAGAAGGTGCAGTGTTGCTCGAAAGTTGGAAGGGAGGTGACTTAGGGTTAGGAGTACTGCAGTGAGTGTCATTCTGAAGGTTGGAGTGATAGAAGGTCAGAGTAGGAGAGAAGTATAAGTGTTGGTGGAAAGTTGTAAGGAAGAGTAATTTGAGAAGAGAAAAGAAGATTCTTTTAATAATGATTATTAAAAGGGAAACACAACAGCTGAATAACGGAATTTCAAAATCCCAGCCAAAATTCTGCTGAAACGTGAACGACTTCGCCGACATGAAAGACCGTGTTTCCTGGGCGGTGCGAAAACTCCTTCTTTCCGTCCGCCGAATAACACCCTGAGGGAGGAAGGATCGCTACGGCTTGCTGCCTACCTGCATCGATGAGCAATTAATGGAAGGAAGAAATCGTTCTGTGCCTGCACGATAGTCTAAGTAGCCGAAAGAGGAACGAAACAGTTTCGTCATAATGAGCGAGATCTCTGCTACCCGATGATGTCCCACAATAATTAACCCTGATAAATTATGTTGTTAATTCAATATTTAAAGTTACTTTAAATCATACATTTCGGTTAATTTAATTGAGTAAAACCCAATTAAAAATTTGTAATAATTAAATATTTGCTTTTTAATTTTCAATACATTATAAGTGGGTTTCGGCTGCACTCGTAGTATCGTCATTGTTATCAATTTTGCATTTACTTATAGATAGAAAATAAAATTCAAATAAAAATAATAAAATTATTATACTTTTTAAAAAATATTTTGAATCTTGGAAGTTGAAATCTTAATGTTAACAAGGCCGTGAACAGCTTCTGTCGCCAGAATGCTGGTGTCAGCAAGAAAATGTATATGAATAATTATGTATTTCTTGTTAACTTGAATTTTTATTTTTGGTGAACTTGTATTGTGACTCAGTCATCATCATGCGACTTGCAACATGTTTTAAATAATTTTATCTAAAGTAGAACGCTTTTTTATATTTGTAACACTAACATAAAGTTTCCAACAAGTAATTAAATTAATCTAACTTGATATTATTATTAAAATACAAAGTATACCCAAAGTTTAAAATGTATAATTTTAAAACGTTTCGCCCCCAACGTCCGGACACTCTTCAGTTCTTTAATTAAAATGGTATTAAAATTTCATGCTGCTACCGCAATATCCCAGACCGAAAATATTTTAATAATATTTTAATTCATGCACTGAAGAGGTCGAGAAAGGTGGAGACGAAACGTTTTAAAATTTAATGTTCTTTTTTTACTTTGGGCCATCCTTTGTACTTTAATTCATAAATTTTCCCCTTATGAATATTATCTCGAGGTAAGTTGTAAAAATGTAAGTTGTAAATAAAGGTAAGAAAAATCACCACAGAACTACGTCATAAAAGTTACTATACACGTGGGTTTACATTGATTTACCTGCTGAGTAAAGCCTAGTATGTACGGTGTTCTCTAATAACTGCGACAAAGTATATGTAATTAATATTATTCTAAATATTTAGCATCAGATAAATACCAACTAATTACGTTAAATAGCCTCATTAGCTACCTAACCTGTTACCAAAAAAATTTAATAACCTATATTAGTTTTACTTATCACAAAAGTAATATTTTTATTACTTTTTTCCCTTTAATTCTAAAGAGTAATTCATGTTAAGTATAGTCATTTGAATATTTGCTATTTTGATCACTGATAATTAATCTGATAGTGATATAATACCAAAAATTTACGGCTAACATTAACAAAATTGTAGTGACATCTTGTATTGATGTAAATATAAAAACTTCCGAATATTTTTGCATTGGAATATAAGTATTGTCTTATAGTATGGACTATTAAACTTCTTGCAGCTTTCATTATATTTATGGAGCAAACAATTTGTAAATCTGTAAATACCAGTTATATCACGAATATTTTTAGTCTGTTTTTTCCACGTTAGTGTTTACTGGCCTGTAAAATAGAAAAATTCACTGAAACAATTAATACTGGCGGAGGTTAACGGTGGCAATATAAACTTTCTCTTGTGTTCACTATTTGTAATTTCTATTTATTTACTCCACTGACTATGTTCCCGACCTAAATACATTAATGACAATATTGTGCAGTGTCCATTAAGTTACAATTAGTTATGACTCAAAGATTTCCTTTCTGAGTATACTATTGATAAAAGGATTTTATGATCTATTTTTGATAAATTGCATATAACTCAATGTTGAAATATGATGAAGGGCGTGAGAATAGTATCCAATAGTCCGACCTACCTGATGCAGGTTTTCTACAGTTTACCTTGCATCTCTTTAGGTAAATCACCGGGTAGGATCCCTAAACTATACCCGGGAACCCTAGTAAACCCTTGGCTACCTTGCTTTACCTTTCACATCCCTCCTTTTTTAAATTTCCTTCCTATGTTATTAAAGGGGAGTTGCCTTTTTCAGGATCACTCTCATGTAGCATGCTACATCCTCCTCTCCCCCCCCACCGTCATATCCAACCTACTAACATTCATAACGGAAGCTCAGCTGTAGAAAGACATTTAGAATAATGTGACTGTGTAAAACCTAAGCTATGTATTTAGAGTCGCTAATAAACACTTCCACTTGTTGATGCGACCAGAAATAATCAAATAACAAAATAAAAAGTTATCTTTTTGTTACTTGTTACTTGAATGTTCTGTTTTCGACTTCTATTTGATAAAAGAAATTATCTACAAACTTTATTCAGTAATAACTGAACAGAGATAAGAATTACGAAGCTAGTTTTAATATGTAAAACACCATGTTTCGGTTTATTTAATTATAAAAACAACCTCTAGTACAAGAAACATAATTGGGAAAAAATAATGATTAATTTTGTTATCTTGCAAAACATTTAACGTAAGAAACAACGAGATGATTCGAAATTCATAGATTTTACGAAATGTACAGACAAAACTGCATTTTTATTCGTATAGAGTTAATCTTTGTATTGAAAGATTCTGGGTGAATCCCCAGTTGTGAAATTTCAGTTGGTGTTTTCTAATAATTAATTTGAATGATTTTGCTTTGAAGGTTATATTTTTTTATTACTTTATCTGAGTAAATGCAGCAAATTATAACTTTATAGAAAAGTACCCCATCACATAAATTACCTTTTTACACACTAAATTCATTATTGGAACATATTACATGAGTATTTTTACCTAATAATCACTCAATTTGACAGGAAAATTAATCTATAGAGCATAATTGATTAAAATTGGTAACCGTAAATGTCGGCAGAAGTACACAACGAGTTCAATGATAAGAGCATCAGTTAGAAATATAGATTAAAAACACTAGTTATTAGATTTTAACAGTATTTCCCGGGACCTTGATACATTTTAGTATGAAATGTAATTCTTTAAATTGATTTTTCGTTTTATACAAGCTTGAAAAACCGGGTTACGTAAATTGAAAAGGTATTACATTACGATATCATACAATTTACATTCAAAATAGTAATTTTTAACATGTCAAAATTACTGTCATTCATTAATTAAGAAAAAATTATTGCTGTGTCAGAATGAGTATTATATTCATACTTTTAGACTGTTTGATATATTAATTCATAATCATTTTCGTCAGTTGTGAGTTTGTTTGTTGTTTTGCTAAATTGATTCGTCTTTTACGGCGAATGAAACACAAACTACTCGATACAATAAAATTGAAACTATCAAAAAAGAAAGCTTTAATAAATATGGTAGTTAAATAAAAATTAATTCCCGTGTATAAGGTGACCCCAGAGGTTCCGGGTTCGATCCTGGCATGGGCTTGGATGTTTATGTAGTCATGGTCGTGAAGACCGGGATTAAGACTGTTGGAGAATCAATATTCTGACCACGTATCACTCCATATTCAGAATGTGTCATGCAATATGGCAGTCCGCAGTCGACCCGATAAGTCCAGGCCCTCGATAGACTGTATAGCCGGTACATTTTGTTGAAGGAATTAAGTAGATCAAGAAGCTGAAACCGAGTTGGATTTCGAATAAAATACGAAATCATATCTCACAAAGTATTAGAAAAGCATCGATGCTTTTACTCGTTCTCCGAATGTCATTTGATTCTGCTATTGTCTGAGAACACGAATAATTAGAAATTAATTCATGTATTAAATTATTAGATAAACTATTGCAAACACACCTTGCTAACCATTCCTGGGAAACGCGTTGAATAATTATGTGTAGGAATAAAATTGAAAGGAAAGTCTCTTTTGGAAAATTTTAATGTCCGTTGCTGAAGAAGGAGCTGTACGTATATATAACAGCAGTGTGCTAGCTATTGATCGAAAGCGAGGCCAGGCCTTAGATGAGGACACGATCTTCCACATCCAGCTAGACCGGTTCTCCGAGCTGTAAAAACAAACCAGAACTCACTAGGCAAAAAGACGACCGAACGCTTGCTCTCGTCTTATCGCTCTCAAAAAAAGAGTTGATGGGCGAGGACTTCCTGCGCCATCTATGCAGCCATCGATTCGTTTCGGCTACTTCATCTCCGTGCAAAGTTGTTCGTTTTAGAGCAAGCCATATATTTCCACTTCCGGTCGAGATAACTGGCGCTCATGTAGACCACGTGGTTTTTCTGGTGAACAGTAAATAATCGAGACGGTGACAGATTAACACTCACGCGCAAAAACGATTCATAAATCAAATGTTTCAATGTTCCGCATGAAGGAAATGTTGTTTTATTGAACATGAATACTGGAGGGGACACAATACAGTTTAATTACGTTTGAGGATTATTCAACCACGAAAACGAGAGGTTTTGCCCTGAATCCCATAGATTATACTACAGACTCCCCTACAAAAACAACTGCCTCTGCATTCCTCCCTACAATGTGTAAATAATGAACATAATTCCCATGATAAATCACGATTTTCACAGCACGCGTTCAAATTACGTCTTTTTCTTTTCACATTATAATTCTTCTTTTTTTAAAACTAAATTTCACTTATATGTGTTCGTACTGAACACCAACGGCCATTTGGGACTGTTTTTGTCAAGAACGTTAAAGAATCATCTACATGGGAAGGATGCCAAAAAGTATAGGAAACCATAATTTATTAACTCAGATCAATATTATTTATCCTAGTACGAGGTAATACGGTCAGCCTAACTCTTGAAAAAGGTTTTGGTGAGTCTATAGTTCCAAATCATTAACATTTTGGTATCCAAGAATGTGAAAATCATTGGGCGATCTTGGATCCTAAGATGCGTTTCCACAACTAAACCCTTTCTTTGTTTCATCGTCAACTTCGAAACACCGTGAGACTTTCCTAACACAAGTCAAAATAGGTCCACAGTGATCTATGACCAACGTCATGAGAAATTATTGTCGTTTGGTTGACTAGATGAGCCTGACCTGGGGAGCATAGCCTTGCAATCACACTTGTTAGTCGCCAAATCTCTGAAATTTGGAAGAATACCAGAAGATTTTAGTAAAATCATAATTATACCCATACCGAAGAAAACTGGGACTGATAGATGCAAACAGCACAGGACAATTAGCTTAGTATCTCATGCATGTAAAATATTAACGAAAATAGTAGGAGAATGGAACGTCAAATAGAATGCAAGTTAGGAGAAGATCAATTTAGTTTTTTGAAAGATGTAGGGACGAGAGATGCAATATTGACTTTGCCACTAATTTTAGAAGACAGGATAAGAAAAGACCGGCCTACGTTTATGGCATTTGAAAATTTAGAAAAAGCGTTTGATAACGTGAACTGGAACACACTGTTGCGAATTTTGAAGAGCACTAGAATAAAATATCGAGAAAGGAGGCTTGTACATCCCCTCTACAGAAGACAGGCAGCAGTAATTAGAATAGAAGATCAAGAAAAGAAAGCCATAATCAAGATAGGAGTACAACAAGGATGCAGTCTATCACCCATGCTGTTTAATATATATGTAGAACAAGCGATGAAGAAGGTTAAAACGGAATATGGAAAATGAATCATACAGAAAGGAGAAGAAATAAAAACCTTACGCTTTTCCGACGATATTGTAGTATTAGGGGAGTCAGAAGAAGACTTGGAAACCATAATAAATGGCATGAACGTGGTCCTGTAAAAAGATTATAATATGAGGATTGATAGAGGGAAAAACAAAGTAATGGAGTGTAGTTTAAGAAACAGTGGAATAACGAACGGTGTTAGATTTGGAAGGGATATTTTGACGGAAGTTAAGGAATTCTATTCCTTGGGAAGCGTAATAACTAGGAATGGTAGAAGTATAGTAGACAAAAAGAGTAGGATAGCACAGGCGAGGAAGGTTTTTCTCTAAAAAGAGGGATTTCCTTACGGGTAATATAAATGTTAATATTAGGAATCGTTGCTAAAAATGTTCGTATGGAGCGTGGCGTTATATGGATGGGAAATGTGGACGGTAGGAGTTGGGGAAAGGAAAAGAACAGAAGCCTTTGAAATGTGGTGCTATAGGCGGATGCTGAAAATCAGATGGATTTAATCAGAAACGAGGAAGTTTTAACAGATTAGGGGAAAAGCGAAAAATATGGAGGATTTTGACTAAGAGAAGGGATAGATTAATAGGCCACGTTTTAAGACATATGGTATTGTAAAATAAGCATTAGAGGAAAGTTTGTGGGGTAAGAAGAGAAGAGGGAGGCTAAGGATGGAATACGCTAAGCAAATTAGGGAGGATGTGGGTTGTGCATGTTATAAGGAAATGAAGAGATAGATTAGCATGGGGTGGTGTTGCATCAGGTCAGTCTTAGGACTGAATACCACCACCACAACAAATAAGAACCTCTGAGAAACGCACTAAACTTCGCCGATCTCATTAACTTGCCTCCATCACTGACGTTTGCAGAACCGCCGTGTCTCTAGCCTCACTACATCTCATCAAACATGTAAGTGGACATTCTAAAAGTGATTTTACAAGCAACCACTAGTCAATAGTAAAAATCCAGTAGTGTCAACTTCCATGTAGTGAACCTTTATTATTAATAATTTTATTATTCTGGCCGGAGGAACATTATAAAATAGTCAGGGTTAATCAACTCTTTCCTCATTCCATCATTCTCGCCCTGCAGCTTGACTGCCTATGATATTTATCTATCTACTTCATCCTTTCCTGCAGGTTTTTAGATGATAATGTAAACTTCTCTATATCAACATTTAATACTATATTTTTATGTACCTCCCTTTTAATAGAATTCTTTCACCGGTTTCTTTATTTACTTCGGTTTTTTCATTCTTCTGCTTCTGTTGCGTCCTTCGTACACTTTATTCATAACTTATCCAAGACATAATTATTCATTTTACTAATAATTTATTTTTAATTCGTTGTCAGAAGAGAAAAGTAACTAGAAGATTATATGCTGTGTTGAAATAGCAGTTGGCGTATATTACAAGTTTATTCGGTTGTTAAGAACTGCGGTCAGTAGAACTTTAATACTATTACCTTAGATTATTCGCTACGAATGTCATTATTATTTGGCATTTAAATACTGCAATACGTAAACTTAATTAATAAACATATATATAAAAGAATTAATAACCTTAAATATAACACTAAATTTTCGATGGAGAAATACTAATGAAAATAATCAAGCTAAAAAAATAATTTAACCATTTATAAATAAATAAGAATTTGAATAGAGATATTTAGGAATTTTAACTTGATATCATTTTTTACATCAAGAACCAAATTGAATTATAGACAGAGGAAAATAAATTTTATTTCTAAAAATATCCACATAATATTAGACATAAAAGTAACTGTGGACAATTATAATCGGACAATTATAATAGTGAAAAATGTTATCTAGGACAAACGAAACGTTTTTGAAAATAGATTAATTAATAATCATAAAACCTTGAATCATAAACTTGTCACTAACAATAAACTAGAAGAAAATTATGAATTTAATTGGAATACTGAAATCTTAGACTTTTGACAAAATTTATTTAAACGTATTTAATATAACATATTATTTATTGAGCAACAGTAAGCAGTAACTAGGAACTCATCTTTAATAACATAAGAAGGGAATCTGAAAGAGAAGAAGGCAGCCAAGTGTTTACTAGAAACCCGGTATTCACCCGAAAGAAGTGCACCGCAACGCCTAGAAAACCTGCAGCAGGTTGGTCGGACTATTTGGTCCTTCTGAATGACAGGGCCGCAGTATTCACTTCTCCGTGTCTCGACCAGTTTCAGAGGCAGCTGACCGACTGATTCAGCGGACTTGTCTTAGAAGATGGTCAAGATCTTAGACCCCGGAATATACACCTCCCAAAAATATGTTTGAGAACCTTATATTATTATATAATATATAATTACTGAGTTATCCCAAAGAATCGGTTCATAATTACCCAACACGTTTTCCTAAAGGTTATAATATACTATAAAATAATAGTTATTAATAAATAAATAATATGTAAGTTTTTAACCATGTTTTTATATATAAATTAAAATATTGTAACATAGAACCCATCCTTAATTTATTGTAATGTTATAGTGATACATTTACAGCTGACTTATTGACAGTCATTTTATTTATTGTATATTTTTAACTCAGAAAACTATGTTGTAATAGTTATCAATGTCTGTAAATTGAAATTAAATTTTAAATAAGGCCGCAAAGAGACACAAATTAGTGAAACATAACAAACTATAATTTAAAATCAACTACATATTTCGGTCCTTATTTGGACCCTCTTCAGGTTGAACAAAATAACAATGCACCAAAGAAATTACATTCCAAAAATATGTAAACACCTTTTTGTGCTCTGTTATTTAGTTCAACCTGAAGAGGGTCCAACGTGTAGTTAATTTTAAAATATAGTTTGTTATGTTTCACAAATTTTTTGACTGTTTTTGGCCTTATTTAAAATGTAATTTATACTATTCCTTCCTTAAAATATTTCTATAGTTATATGATTAATATGCTAAATTATAAAAATATTATCATTGTACCTAAGATTCTGATAACTATGTGGTCTTCAAGTTTAATCTATTTTCCACTAATGAGTCCAAGATTTCCATTACATTTTTTATATTTTTTAGCTCAATTTATTTTATCACTGTTATGAATTTCTTGAATGCGTGGTAAACTATAAAAATGTATTCCCAGGAAATGAATTGATGGTTTTAGGTAAATCATTTGTAACGAATTAGACTATTAATGTAATTGATGTGACTTCCTGCAGATGAAAATGTTGGTCTGTTTTTATTTTCAGGTATTTAAATGAGAGGCGACCAGATATAGAGGTGCTGAAGAGATCCCAGTAGATGAGATCGAGGGGAACAGGATTTGTGGTTATGAGTGGTGTGGTGAATGGTTGGTGCAGGACGCTTGCACGAGGACCGGTCGTGGCAGAGGACACGCCGACCTTGGCCGCGTGGCCCTCCGGAGCTCGAACAGGCTTCCTCAGGTCCCAGACCACTCTCGGCATCCCTCATCCCGTCCATTTAACCCTATCCAGCTAACCTCTATTTCGGGAATGGTGATAATGTGAATAAATGATTTCCTCCAGTTTAAATCAATGTCATCAAAAAGTAATTCGTTAAAGTCACTTTAAGTTACCTGCGATCATATCAATAATACAATGTCTTCTTCCCCGAATAAGTCATCCAAGCGCTAATTTCATACGTTGTAACACTCCCCTCTCCCTCAGATCTTTTCACTTCGGCGCCACTGCATACACTGAATTAATATATCTACAATAAAAGAAAACGCAAACGCGAACTGCGTGATCCAGAGGGGCATGACCAGCGTCGAGCCAAGACATGTGGGTTTTTGAGCCCAGCATGAGACTCTCAGGGCTCTTGGTTTTCATTAATTAATTATGGGAGGGGAAGGTTTATTTAATAACTAAACAAGATTTAAAAATTCACAAATTTAATTAACCAATGAAATTACAGACAAAGCTATAGGCAACCCGCATCTATTTTGGAGATTTTAATGCACGTATAGAAAAGACACCTTCATGTAGAATTAATATATGTTCATATTATAATATCATGATGAATATCCACTAATATTTAAGTTAAATTACCTGCTTTTAAGCCTCAAAGTTTCATTGAAATCAGTTGAGCCATTTATGAGCCTATTCAAGACAAACATACAGACAGACACTTCAATTTTATTTATTGATATAGTTGACGTTAAACTCTTGATTAACACGTGATTAAACCGGAAATATGAAGCGTCACTTTTTTTATAGGCCCTTATCTATGTTGACGGTATGTTAATTTCATAAATATTCAAATTACATTAAAGGAATCAATAAACCTACTACATACGCTCAGTAACTGAAATAAAATCTAATAAAACAGTACATTTAATTCTCTCGCCCTTTGAGATACTTCCAATACTCTACAGGGTCAAATATATTCGCGAAACCTCACGAGAGTCTAAAATAATGCTGGTACCCTGAAAGAGTCCAAATTTACTTCCAATACCTAAATAAAGTGAGCAATATTACCATAAATACTCCCGATATAATAAGAGCGTCAAAATAAGCCTCGGTACCCTACCACAGAGAATCTCCACAATTATATATCCTACGAGTTTCTAATCTTATTATGTTTTTCTCTGAGTCCCTAGTAACATATGTACAATTTGGTATACGTTTCTCCAAATTTTCAAGTGAAAATGTTCGCTTTGGATTTAACTACTGCTTAAGAGGCACATTGAATGACAGTTAAGCTCGACGACTCCCATCGATTTTTATTCACGTGAATTTTTAAAACGATTCAGTCCCCCCTCCCCTCCCCCCTATGCGCGCTACCATCCCATGTAGAATGAGGTTAAAATTATACACAAACAAACAAAATTCTGAGAAACCGCACTAATCCAATTGACCCCGATAAATATTTATTCAACAGTTTATGAATGTTATAAACTTTCCATTAGATATTCCAGAGAACGTAAAATGCTAATGCAGTCGTCTTTGTTCTTCCGTTAATAAATCATAAAGTGATACATTTAATGCTGTTATTTTTCAAAATAATGAAGCTAAATTCACAATACTGGAGTTTCCCAACCGTAATTTTCTACGTAAAATTGTCAGAATTGTGGTAGGCAAATTGTATGATAACAATAACGAGGTGCTTATCTACTTGGGGAATTTTGAAGTAAAGATGTCCATTTCTATAAGTATTTCAGAGTATCACTGAGTAAATGCTTCCTCAACCTGAGGATGTTAATTTGTTTCCTTTTCGATACGTCTGTGTATTACAATTTCGATTCAATCTATATTTGTTTCTCTAATGTATAGTCTACTTCTTGTCAAATAAATGAAACATAAAATACATATAAACTCAATTTTTTGACATTAAATTTCAAATAAGGTCTGATTGTACACGGATTTACGCAATCTTGATTACAAAGAACTCCAGAAAATCAAAAAATGTGTAATTTTTGTAAGAATTTTAAGACATAAATACGAATGACTAGTATTACTAACTTGAGAATATCGCTGGGATACCCAGGAAGACAATTTTGTGGATTAGAAAAAACAATATTTGTCTAGTGCACATCACTCGTTCAAAATTACATTAATTTTACTTTATAATATATAATTTATATCAGATCTATACACTATTACAAGAAAAATGAAACCAATTAATTTAATAATATAACTAAAAACCCAATGTTGGAGTAAATATAAGGAAAATTCTTTTACTGTATCTGTAACCTAATATTATTATAAGTTCCGCCTGTAACTTACTTTAATAGTAAGAGAGTCAATATTCTATTTTAACACAAAATATTTGCATTCAATATTAGTTACCAGAAATGCATAAAAAAATTCTTAACTGATATGTTGGACCCCAATCCAGTAAATTATAAGTGTTTGGTAGCATTTTTCATATATTATTGCGTTAAATTTATATATATACAATATTTATGTATTAAATGTCAAATAGAGTCTGCTAGAAAAGTAATGAGGCGTCAGTACGATCATTCCTAACGCCATGGACCAGCTACCCGGGTCTAATACAGCCCAGCTGCACTCCCTAGTTGGCAATCCTAATGGATGGTAACCAGTACCGAAAACTATAGTCGTAGGCACCAAATAACGTGCGGATATAATATTTCCCGTTGCCACACATGCGGCTGACAAATCGAGGCAAAATTATCCCCTTTTGTCCGATAAGTCCCAGGAAATACTTGAATAACATTTAAACGTTTAGAGGAATTTTAAAGTGTATATCTAAATGAGCATTACTCGGGAGATTCAGATTTTCGATGCGCAGTGAACAACTTCCACGATATTGTAGAAGGAGTAGACCGGAGCTCACTTTAACTTCATTTGTTGTTAGGACAAGCTGGTAGTGTAAAATAAATTCTGAAAACTTTGGAGCTAGGAAATATGTTGTGTTTATTTCAGGATATGTTGTAGGCCAAGAAATTGACCGTTAAAAGCTAAGAGATAATAAGAATAGGGTGTGGTAAAACACAATTATTCAGTCTGTATATCCCGTTAGCAATAATATAAGGCATTTTTAAGCTGGACTCAGCCATACAGGACAAAAAGTGACACGCCATGTTATATCTCCCGATCTGTACATTTCAACGCATTTCAAGGCACATTCATTACTTAAAATAAAATTATTAATGTGAATTTTAGAATTTTTCCTTTTTTATTATTTACATCTTAATTCCAAGTATCCAGGTCTTTGAAATAATCACAATTATAAATTTATACGTGGGTTATAGACATTTTCTGGTCGAATATCTGAGGGCCGTAGAACAGAGAATTATTTTAGTCTCGTAATACTTTCGATATTCATCAATCTCGTACCAAGTTCTCGGTTCAGAATACGTGTTGGATTCTCATTCATCCAGTGTTCATTCATTCATTCAGAGAATCACTGCAATGTCTAACTTGAAGCTACTCCCTCAGAGATTTACCTCAGACTCCAAAATAATCACAATAATATCCTGTATAAAGCATCATATGAATATTAAAAATTTATCTAATATATGAACTGGTAAATCTTTTGGAGCATTCTTGTGTTATTTAAGAGATAAAAGTACGAAACCTTTGAATAGCGAAATTTATATATTGTCACAAATGATATTAAATCACCTATTTTAGATCTATGGTGCGTGTATGTGAGAGAGAGACGGGGGGGATGCAATACGAAATAAAAAACATTTTTATTTGGTTAGCCGGACATATGTCTGTAATTATTTGTTAAAAATATTTTATTATATTTAACATATTTTTCTTATTTGAAACACCATACCTGTTCCAAATTATCCTCAATGGAAGTTTGTGTTGAATTTCTGATTTTAAGCTTATGCTTCCAAATCTATTTGTTCCCTTCACTGCGATGGACAAAATAATTACTTCACAGATCGTCTGATAACATCTTTTTTGCCATCCGTTCCTTATAGAAACCCGTTTCAATACCTTTCTCCTCCCCTAGTCGCTACTCCGATCACGACTTCTGTCCCGTCTCCTGGGTCGTTTTCATATGCTAGTCTCCAATCTCTTTACTATAGGTAGCGCACTAAGAGTGACAAATTTGGTGTTGGGATTGGTAAACATTGTTTCCTTCCAAGTCACGCACAGATTCGGCGCCTTTCAGACGGCTCACAAACTTCGAATCCCTCAAACTATTGTCAGTAGAACGTCCTGTGACTGTGGAATCTTGCCACTATAACACTGCTGCCTGGAGTGATTTCTGCCACTAATTGTCCCTATAATATAACTATTTAATGGAGAAAATTAAAGAAAAAAGAGACGCACGGTTGAGATACAGATCATGAAGAAATTGCACTAGAAGTCCGAACTTAACATTAAGTAAATGCATTGCGTTCTTTGACCGTTTAAATGTTGATGTAATGGGTAATAAAACTCTTTTTTGGTCACTGTTTTTAGAGTTATTTTATTTTTAAAATTGGTGCTTTCGGCAGTTATACTACCATATTCATCCTAATGTTATAACAAATCAATAAATATATTGGTTGCAATTCAGTTTCTAAAAGGCTTTAGAGAAACATCAGATCTAAGCTCTTCAAACAGGAAATAAAAACTTTTACATTCCTCGTATAAATATCTGGGCGAAACTTTGAGCAAAGACTTAAATTGGGGAGAATACATAAATTCAGTAACTGGGAAAGGGTGGAGGGTCAATAGAATACTGCGGAAAAGTACCCGAAAGACCAAAGACAACTAGAAGAAAGAGGGCCAGGCTTTGTGCACTGTACAAAGCGTATACAGACGAACCGGCCTGGAGTCATATCAAAACTCGTATTCATTTACCAACTTATGTAGCGAGAAATGATCATCCATTTAAAATTAATCAGAAAGACAACGAACGGACGTGGGTAAATACTCCTTCGTAAATAGGACCGTAAAATACTGGAATGATTTACCTGCAAGTCTACTAGCGACTTTTCCGAAGAGTGTAAAATTATTTAGGGACAGAATCAGGGAAATGGTTTAACTTAATTTATTCAGGCTTAGAATTAGTGTTAAAGTATTTGTATATTGAATGTTTATAATTTTTTTCTTTAACTTATATTCCTTAATTGGAATATTAAATGTATGTTGCCACTGGGCTCAGCCCACTGCAATGTAATAAATCTATCTATCTATTTAATAAATAATCGTAGACAAAAATTGATTAAAAATGGAATATCCTATATAATCAATTATTGTTTTACATAAAATTAAATGAAACTGATACAAGTGGCATGTGAACGTTTAAGAATTCTTTAAATTGGTTATTCATATATTATATATTTACAAACTATTTTATATTATCCCTATTTTCCGTTTGTACGTACAAAATATGTAAAAGTTTTTATATCCTTTTTTTAAGAGCTTAGATCTGATATTTCTATAAAGCCTTCTCATAAGTGAATTGTAACTAATATATTTATTGATTTGTTATACAATTAGGATGAATATGGCAGTATAACTGCCGTAAGCTACCATTTTTAAAATGAAATAACTCTCAAAACAGTGACCGAAAAAGAGTTTTATTTCCCATTACATCAACATTAAGTATCCGGCGGAATGGCGCTGTACTGTTGAAATTGATTCAAATATTACGATGAAAGCTAACGGATGTGACGAAAGGACGAGCCCTACTTTAAATCTCAGACCGGAACAACTAGGAAAATAATGTCACATGAAGTAATGACTAGGCGGGCTTTCTTAACAAAGCCGCGAACGTCCCAGGAAATGAATACGAGAAAGGAAAATTAATGCATTTATGAAGAGCTGCTTAATGTTACTTTAATGAACTGGCGAGATAAGTGAACGTGAACGGTAGAGAGAAGGAGAGAGGGAGGTTCACTGACCTCGCTATAAGTGAAGTGACGTAACTCTCTACCTTGTACGCCCACATGGAAGCTGTGCGTGCGGATTGGATTGAAAGCTACATTACGCAATGGCCAGTGGACTTCCACCGCCATAAAGATCAAGATTTACATCAACATTAGGGAAAGGGAAGAAAACGGACAACAGGAGTTAGATAACAAACTCACGCACACGTACACACAAATGTTAACCCTCAAACTGGTTAACTCAAACGATTTATGATTATTATCTTGAGGGAATATACGTGATGAATGTTACGTTAGCAAGAGAAAGTGAAAAAAAAAACTACAATTGTAGTTATTCAGTTCGTAAATCTAATGTTTCAGTCTATTTATAATGAAATCATTTTTTTGAAATATTATTATCATTTTGGCATAACTTTCATTACTGGTGATATCTGATTTCAGTGTTTTACTGTTAGATTTGCGTTGAACCTGAAATTGAAGTAAATAAATTCATTAAAATATATTCAAAACTTTATGTATTCAATTTTTTGTAAAAGCGAAACTTTTCTAAAAAAAAATGCTACTTCCTCTTAATCTCTATGGTTTAGATTTAAGTTTCGACTATCAGAACTAACGCTATCATCCATTTCATTTGAGGAAATAGGACAAGTTGATACATACATTGAGAAGTAAATTCAGTAAAAAAGTACAAATTATGAGAACGTATCAAACACACAATACCCACACAAATAAAACCGATACGAAAAATACATATGAAAATAACCAAATATTAAATAATGTAATTGAGTATATAAAATATAGAAATTTTGAAAATGCGAAAATAGGAAAAATTAAATGTGTAAAGGAGGAAAACTTTATCTCAATTTAGGGGGGTTAAAAATAATGTGAGTCGTTTAGGAAAGCAGAAATACGCTCAATATGAGAAAAATGAGAAATGAAACAGTTGAGCTAACAAACCGAGATAAGGAAGAAGAAAAATCTTATTTTTCTTAACAGTGACTTCTTGGAGTTTGAGTATTCGGGAGAGAAACAGAAAAAACGTTTTCGTCGATTTGGTACGGTTCACTTTAATTGAAAATACATCCTTTCTTGAAAAAAAATATTTGTAACTAAAATTACCGCACTAAAATATATTTTAAGACAGCAATACTTATTTCTTTCTTTTATTCTTTCTCAAACCAGCATAATGTACTATTTATAGTTATTTTCTGTCATTGATTAAAATAAATCATATTAGCAAAACAGCTCTTTTCTGTAAAAAAAGGCATAGTAATGACTTGAAGGAAAAAATTATTCATGACCTTACACATGAATTTCATAAATATTTGGATTAGATTAACAAACTTGTTAGTATGATATTAAATTAACAATAAATAAAAAGACGGCCAATAAGTCAGCATATTGATTAACTTGTTATTCATGTAACTCTTCTCATGAGGGAGTCAAGGAGTAAATATGATGAATTGCTAAATTTGCAAGTTTCGAACCACGTTTTTTATATATCAATCAAACAATTGTAACAGAAAACTCATATTTATTTTTTTGTAATATTATGTTTGTGGTGCGCCTGAGGAAGTCTCAAAAAGAAGACGAAACGTCTCTTTTGAATAAATATTGATAAGTTTATATGCTGACTTATTGGGCGCCTTTTTATTTATTGTAAATTTCAGCCAGGAAACTATGTTGTTGATAGTAAATGTGTCTTGTAAATTCGATGTATCATCGAGAAGGGATGTGAATGCTTTGAAAAATGTTTCTTTTATTAATCAATCTCATGTAATGAGGTGAAGCAAGTTAGACATAGCGTGTATTGAAATATTAATACTAGCTATAGGATTTTATTTACTACGTTTACATTCCTTACTACATGACAATAAATTAATCAATTAAAACAATTTTTAATTTATCGAAGATCCATGTGTGCGACCGAATGTACTGCTGAACTATAAATATTTAAATATCGTGATGCATAATTCTTCTGTTTCTCCGGGGATTTCCGTATATTCATGCACTTTGAGGATTTACGTACAGCTGTTTCAATAAACCTTATGTATGCAACAAATGGTTTAAACATTAAAACGCATCCCAGAACTGTATTATATAACTTTGTGGATTCGTATTTAACATAGTCGTAATAGATCGTTGACACGCACTTCCCATTATGAATAGAATTCGAAAATAAAGGAAAATCATCCATCCGTTTATTACCATATTAAATCCTAAAAACTGAACGTTACCGCCGATCTAAAAACAGTTTGTTTCTTTATGTAACAGGAACTTGAAGGAGCCAGTCGACGGCTTTATATTCACATTACAGACATATAACGAAGCAACTCTTATGGCAGAAAAACCGATAGCCAATACTAATGAGTTGAACAGGAACATGTTTTACGACGAATACACATTAATGGACTTGGAGTAACGGTAACAAAACCTAAGTTCCATTAAGGTCGGTGTTTACTTTCTGTATAGAAATATGTAATATACTACAATTAGTCTGTTGCAAGCACTAAAACTTATTTATTGTTCCAATAAGATTTTTATAATTTATTTTAATTAGATTACATTTCCAAATTTAATTCAAAGTTATAAATTTTCTCGTAGTTTAAATTAAAACTTCCCCAGGAAATATTGAGTCTATTAAAAATTTGTGGTCATAATTTTAAATAATTATAGGGATTACATTTCATTTATTCAAACGCTATCTTGATGGCGTACTTATTTAGTAGAAATTATTTTAATTTTATGGGAGTCTGTTTCTCCTGACTTCACCACAGTAAGTAGTCAGGTAGACGTCAATCCATCAAATATATCTTAACACTTATGTTAAAATATTCTGTATCCTTAATATCTAAAATCTGTTCGTCTTATTAAAATTCCTCACTAACATTACATCCTTCTCAATTGCTTCTCTAACAATATTTTTAATTAAGTTGTCCCTTAAACTAACAAACCTATCCCTCTTATCACACAACCTTCTTCATTAGTTGTTTCATTCATATAATCAGAAGTGAATGAATCTATTAACTGTGTTTTTCAATGACGCCTTTTGTTGCTAAAACAGATGTAAATTATCAGAGAGGATTGGGCGGTATCACCTGAGGACGGGAGCCAATCAGCAGCACGTTGGCAACGAATGGATTACAAAAGAAAATCGCAACCTTTAGGACGGCACTGCACTTGATCAAGATGGCAGACCGTGTTATCTAAACGTCATGACGGTCACTGACATGGGTGGAAACCCAAGGACTACTTAATTAAACAGGTATAGAGTTCAACGTTGACTCAAGAATAAGTTGAATGACCTAAATATTACTGTTGTTACCATTATATAAAATGAAGTCTACCTTTTAATCTTAATGTTAATATTAAAATCATTTTTAAAACATTATTAATCTAAGTAGCCTCAGTATTTCAAAAATTATTGCATACGAATATTTTATGGTTCAAAGTATTTTGCCTTTAATGTGTTCGTTTCTGTACTATGTTTTCGGATTTTTTTATGTTCCTGTGTGAAAATGAAGCTGATAGCGAGCGAAACTCTAATTTCGCCAGGCTACTTTTAGCCTCGGCAAAACACGATGCGTTTACATTTCGCCAGATGAAAGAGCTATCTGTACCCGAGCTCAGGCTCTGCGATATATCAATTCTCGCCAGCATCCAGGGACGATGGAGAACAGCAAGCAGTTTTATAGCAACAAAGTCGCTATCCGGACGGTCCGCTTAAGTTTTCTATATGCACAACAAAGATCATTAATTTTAAATTGAAGAAAATTAAGACACAAATAAACATATATATATATATATCGTTTGTACTCCATTAGTTGCCAATATGCTGCTGATTGGCTCTCGTCCTCAGGAGATTTCGCCCACCCGTCTGATAGTATATATTAGTAATTTTATTATACTACTAAATTATAGACGTCCAGTTGTAGTTGGAAATATTTAAAAATTATAATAAATTCAACTATATTACAAGAATATTTCAAAAACATTTATCAGGATTTCCGGATGGTATACATTGATTGATTGAGGAGATGAGAAATGTATTTATATTAGTAATTGGCCGAAAAATTAAATAAAAATTGAAATTAGATACGAACGTTTTTAATTAATAATTATTTAAATATTTGTACTGTTTTTCCTCCCAGATTTCCACTTATAGACATAAATATAAAACTAAGTGATATTTATAATTTTTAAACGCACGATCTTAATGAAATATTTATGTGAAAACAAAATCTGTCCATTCAGGAGTATTGGACTGTTTGGGATATTTATTACCCAAGTAAATCATTTTACACAGTCTCCAGTTTAGCTTAAAATTTCAATTTGATAACTTTTGTGTTAAGTCATGAACAGTCTGTGAACCAGAGACAGATATGAGAACCTTTGGTTGCATAGTAGATTAGATATTTGTTACAGTTAGTAATTATATAAATCAGTCTATGGAAGAAGGGTCTTACCTAGATGGCGTTATGTGAACAGATACGTGAAAATAAAAATAGAAAAATACATAATTACTGTTACCAAACTGTTATATCTAAAAATAAACAATGAATTCCCTTTTTAAACGTACTCCCTTCAAGATTAAATTTTTTTGTATAAAAGTAAAATTATAAGAAACTAGTTGATTTGGAAATCCATTTTGATAAAAAGATCTTCTTTTTTAATGACATCGATTAGGCTCTAATAAATGTCATAGATTAATAAACCACATGAGGGTTTTGTAAAATTAGCACTAGAGGGAAGTGTGTGGGGTAAGAACAGAAGATGAAGGAAAATGATGGAATACGTTAAGCAGATTTGGGAGGATGTGGTAGTTATGTGGAAATGAAAAGGCTTGCGCAAGATAGGTTAGCATGGAGGGTTGCATCAGACCAGTCTTGGACTGAATACCACAACAACAGATGTCATTGACAATGAAAGACCAATACGTCTCCAAAATTTATAAAGATTTTTAAATTTTTAAAATATGAATATTTTAATACTTGAAAGACGTGTCATTTTTAAAGGCTACCTACAAATATTACTTACCCTTCGATTAATAAAATTAACAGTACTTTTATGCACAGAGATGCATTTCTTCCCGCCAAAGCCTTTACACATGTGTAAGTTACTCAAATCTGGCTTTACAGTGGAGAAAATAGGAATAGGTGATTTTATTGGCATATTTCAGGAATTTTCTCCGAAATATTTAATTTTCTCAAACACAATATTTAAAGTTAATGGCTGTGTAAAAACGGAGTTGATGTTGATGTTCTTACGTACAAGCCGACATCGCAAATCACACAGCTTAAAAAACGACCAACATGAGAAACGATTGTATATCTTTCATCCCGACAGGAAAAAACTTGCCACGTCCAGTAGGTTTCGAATTCGTGATCAAGAGATTTGGAGGCCAGGGAACTGGAAACAGTCCACCGCTCTCTTTCCCTTCATGTTTATATTACACTTACACGTCTTAAAATTACTCGTTCATTTTATAAGTCAACGTGATACTTTTATTTTTCCCAGAAACGGAAAGTAGAAACAAACTTTGAATAAAAATTTGAATTTTAAACTGCGGATCATTCTTAGGGTATGATGAGTTACGAAAATTATCTCGAATGGTGTTCGATATCCAGTGTCCACAGGGACTTCAAAATTAAATATTTTGCAGATGCCTTATAATTGTGCCTCACATTAACAATTTCTAATCAGCTTTATATTATGCAATTGTCTCTGCTAAAGGTTAAGGTAACTGCGATAAACATCGTTTCACTTCCCATGCTATCGGCGTAAAGCGTAACATTCTATTATGGTAATTCACTGACCCCTCGCCTGAGCTCTAGAAGATATGGCATTGACCTAGTGTTGGCATTTGCTCCCACGACGGAGTATGCAAATATGCCTCCTCTCAGTTCGGGTTTGAACGCCATGGAACGTTCACAATTTAATTTTTAAAACATTTTTGTTCTTTACGCGTCGCGCCTGTATGAAGATAGTATCGATCAATTTTAACGTCGTACTAAAAAATCCGTGGAAATCAGAGAGACATGTAAATTACGACAAACGTGGCATAATTCTAGGAGTTTGTAATTAGTAAAGGTTAAAGAAAATATAAAAATATTACGTTATATACACAAAAACATGTTTTAAGGCTTAACGTCGCATCAAACCGAGTGTTATTGGTCACCTTCAATTAAATTTTGTAATAGTACGTTACACTAATTTCTTAAATTGTAATTTCTGGAGTACAATAGTTGATTCTTATTATACTATTTACACTTAAAATTTGAATTAAAATTATATACACTCTATTAACATTTATCAACTAAGTAAAAAGAAATAATCAGTTTCATTTTATAATTAAACTGTTAACATTTGACTGACAGAAAATTTGCTTATATTTCATTAAAAATTCCTATTGCACAAATGAATTTTAGTTATTTATAATTGTGTCTCCATTTGTTGCTACTTTCTTGGACTTGAATTGCCACACAAATTATCCCCGTAGGTTTGAAAAATTTACATTCATTTATTATAAACAAAACAATAAAACACACTAATATTTTTTTCTTTACTTGGCTCCATGCAATGTTTCTGAAATCTAAATAATGTTTTGAAACACTTGTTTGCTGCTGTCAAAATATCCTCTATAAATAAAATAAAATTATGGCAAAACAGCTACTAATTACCACGTGGTCTCTTTTACGTAAATCCTTTAATTAATCAATTACGAAATAATGGAACAGCCCGAATAACGTTATTAAAATTCAAGCCTTTTACAATTGAATTAATGGACTATACGTAAAGAAATTGGAGTAACTACTGTGCTAACAACTAATGTGGTATACTGGTGAAACCACTATAAAATTACAGCATTCATGTTACATGAACCACGGGGGCAATAGAAATAACGAAATAAATCTATTATTATCATGTTTCTTTTGTGAAGGAAAATATAATGAAATAACACTGTGATTAAAACAATTTTGATTATTTTTCTTGGTAACATTACTTTCTGATAGGCACAACCCAAATTTGCATAATTTTCAAGAATTTTTTTTTCTATTTTTCAATAAGCTGATATTCTTGAAGTATCGCGTATCGGCATATGCACTGATTGTTCAAAACGTTTTTCAACGAAATATTTTTTTAAAATTTTACTAATGGACTTAGACACGGATCTTCTTCTTCTAATTGGAGTTTGAAGTCCAGAAACTACTGAAAAAAAACTTTTATAATTAACTGCTTCTGTTGGAAAGCAGTTTCATAGTGATAACGCAAAGAAAACGCAAGTATGTTCATTGCTTTCAAAGTTATCAATTTGATAAAAATGTATTATACATAAAATTATTCAAGGTATTATAAAGAAAAAAACTTTTAATAAAATTTATTGTGTCAATTCAAAAGTAGTTATAACAAACAAAGCTTAGAGGACGCAACACAGGCAGTAATTTAAAAATTTAATTCGAGAAATTTTTATAAATACCAATATTCCAGAATGACAACTTTCATCGAAAAGTTAACCATTCAGCTTGTTTCTTATGATTTACTGAATGGTAAAAATACTTGGTTCTGGTTGTAAATCACAATTAAACTAGAGTGAAATGATATTGAAATAAAGGGTGTAAGTATCTGAGAAATTTTCTAAATTGTTGAAACCACCAGAAGAGTACTTTTGGTACATGTTAGCGTTTCCTGCACACTGATCTGATACCAACTTAATCTGAATTTCTGTGTCTGTGATGCTTTCGGAGTTGATTTCTTTCTCTCTTTACAAGCAAAACGTCAAACCAGTTTCTTTAGTTGCTAAATACAGAGGTAGAAAGGTTTACATCAATATAAAATTATCATAAGAGAAAATATTTAAATTTCTAAACATAATTTATGTACTTGTGGCTCTGTTTTCTTTACAGAAAAGCAACTTAACGGATTTCATCTGAAGCAGAAAATGACCTTGGGTGTACCTTGCTGATTGTAAAAAGAAATACGACACATAATTCAATCCTGTAGCTAATAAAATTATACTCTTCAATGTTGACCGATTATGGTTAAAAATGAAATAAGTATCAAATTAAACACACGCCTTAAAAGTACAGCAAACGTTTATTTAATCAAATTTCATGAAACTTTCTGGTTTATACAACTTAAATCCCTGTCCAATTAATTTTGGTATTTGAAACTTTGCTTCTTATTTACCAAGGTAAACTCAGAATTCAGTCGTCTGTCCCCCACCCGATCTAACTGCCTCTCTTTTACGCCTTATGCTACCCGAAATAACCAATTTAAATAATAAGCTAACCAACATCTACTGGTTTACTGTAGCATTGATAGAGGCAAAATGTAACAAGAAGTACTAAATCGACGAATCTTGATACTGGAACGATGAGTTGTAAAGTAACGAGTTTATAATAAAATTTTATTCCATCAATAGTATAGACAAGTCTTTGTGATAAATCTAGGTCTAATTAGAAGAAACGGGTAATCAGTTACTGTTCCACGATATAGGCGATATGTACATGACACAACTAAAAACATTAAATTACACACTGGCCACACAAATATTTGAAGCTGCTGTATTCTTTTCTACAGTTGATAAGGATTATATCAAGGAAATTTTCATTGTATTTAATTAAATACCAGTACTAATCTAACCTGTTCGTGATAAAGTTCTAACATTTTTCTTATTTTTTTCCACTTGAGGTAGTACTTTTGATTATGTTTTGAATTAATATTATCCAAGGAAGGTGTTAACGTCTCAGTTGAACTTTGAGCTATGGCCGTAAAACCAGGCATCACCTAGGAGTCAGGGTCAGAGGGACACACGGGCACTGAACCACCATCTCCGTAAATAACGCTGCTAAATTAAATGATTCGCAACAACAGTAAAACTCGTCTGTCGACCTGCCCAACCTGAATTCATTCCAAAACATTTGTTTACTCTCCTTTATAAGTGAATGTAAGCCAAAAACACTTGAAAATAGAACCATTGCGTCTCGCGGTGACTATAATAAAAGTTTCCTCTTAAGATGAACATTTATTTGTTAACAAATATATATTTATATATATGGGATATTAGAATAAATAAGCCATCTGGAAGTTACGAGGACAGTTATACGTTTCAATTGCAACAATGTAAAATATTTCTCTTTTAGAGATGGACAAAGAGTTCTCGGGATTCCAGTCGGCTTATGAAGTTCGTTGTCCACGACGTTTCAATGGCTGACACCTTTGAAGTGCCGTCAATCATTGAAACGTCGTGGACAACGAACTTCATAACCCGACTGGAATCCCGAGAACTCTTCGTTCATCATCAACGTCGGGAAAACCTACGTTCTCTATTATTTCGATTCGCTTTGAGGTGACCAGTATGTAGAATACTAAATGGGGAAATACAGATCACGTTCCAAAGTATAATGGGTTATTATAATTACATTTCAGTTTTTCTAAGAATGGGAATGATTGATTTAATGGTTACGTCAGTAAAAGGTAGGTAACATCCAGAATAACTATTATTGGTTTATCTTTCTCCTATAACTGCCAGGAGTCCACTTTCCATCATTTTAGATTCATTTTCATCATAAATTGGTTATGGTTTTTAAAATGTGCATATGGAATCCTTACAAATGTAGTATATTGTAATTATTTCCAAATCTGTACTCAGTTAATTAAATTTTGCTGTAGTGGTATACAGTCCTAAGACTGGTCTAATGCAATCCTCCATGCTAACCTATCTTGCACAAGCCATTTCATTTCCAATTAACTATGACATCATACATCATCCCTAATCTGCTAAGCGTATTTCATCGTTGGCCTCCCACTTCTGTTCTTTCCCCAAACACTTCCCTCTAATGCTAATTTTACAAGACCCTCGTGTCTTAAAACGTGGCCTAATAATCTATCCCTTCTCTTAGTCAACATGCTACATATGGTTTGCTGTTCCCCTATTATGCTGAGCTTCCTTGTTAGGGATTCTATCCACCCAACTAATTCTCCTATATCACCACATTTCAAAGGCTTCTATTCTTTTCCTTTCCGCAACTCCTACCATTAATTACATAACCAAATTGATTAGTAAACTTTTTGATAAAATAATTTATTTCAGTCAATATATAAACTTTTCTGTACAGTTTTATATAGTGAAATATAAATAATGTAAAATAGGAGGAGCTGAAAATAGTACATTTGTTGTCAGAATTTGAAAAATGATGACAAAAAGGAACAGTATATGAACGAAAAATATATTATTACGTCTGCTAGAACGACCTGAGATCTGTTAATTTGGTATTAGAGCGTTGTATTCATAATCTTCGAGAACATTTAATAAATAGTTAATATTAGGAAATGAGTATCACAACAAAGTAATAAAGATATTTAAAATTTTAGAAAAATGAGGTTGGTAAATGGAGATTAATTATAGAAATGGTTCACGTTAGGTAAGTATAATTCGAATATTAATATGAAGAATTATAACACTGACCGAATTATTGATTTCGGTTATTGTGGAAAATTTTTGTTAAACTTGTTTGGATTTCCTAGATTTATGTAAGTGTTTACATGTTTACTCCCAATTTAGAATTTCACGTCTACTTTTAATATGTTCTAATTTTTTTATTAAAATTTTATATCTGACTATTTACATTTTCTATTTCATAGACGTCAGGTAAACCCACCTGTAAGTACTACTGTTGTAGATACAATTATTATTAAATTATATATATATATATATATAATGCACGAATAATCAGAAAAGCATTATTGCTAAGAGTAATTTATAATTCTAAATCTAAAGTCAGAATTTATATTTTTATAAATTAATTGTTAAATTATTATTCATACATATACTTGTATAAAAATAAATTTTATGTGGAATAAATAGTTATTTCTATCAAAAGTATTATATTTATTCAACAGACAATTTGGTAAATTTCGCTAATTCCTAAATTATAAGATCAATTAAAATAGTTTCTTCTTCAGTGTTTCTACTCGTAAAAGTTTCGCCAATGCTCGACAAAGTTTCTTGAACTTCCTGTGAGGCAACTTTCATTGCTTCGGAGCCCAGGCTTGCCATTCCCACGAGAGAGAAAGACGAAATATTCGGTTTGTTAAAGTATGGACACACATTAACTTATTATTAAAACTACGTGATTTATCCTAGTATACTCTCGTCTGTTTAAATAATAAAATTACTAACCTTAATTTCAGAATCAATTCGTTACGGCACTTAATATATTTCATAGCAGTCTCCCGACACTAACCGATCGAATCCTAAACTCAAAGTTAGGGTAGATTTTTTTGCTCGAATATATTTTCAAAATAAAATCTTTATGTACTATAAGGTTTTTCAATAATGGCGGGTCGATGTTGAATGGTCCAATGTACACCAATTTCGTTAATAGCTCACACACCGCTTGTTTTATTCCATTTCAACACCGACACAATCCTATAGCATATATTGAAATGATCAAATAATAGTTATCAACGAGTCTCAGGCTCAGCTTAGTTTCATACACTACAACAAAGATAACCCGGACTGTTTAATTTCACAGAACATGTATTTTTGATGGTACGTTATATACTGCCAAGTGTGATTCTTCATTTTATAGCTTCGTAAATCTTATTGAATCATCTGTTGAATAACGTCTTATCGGTCGTGGCTGTAATTTTGGTACCCCGAAATAATTTATCAAGGCCAAGCAGTTTTCATTTCTCCATCTCTGGGTTCTAAAATTCAGTAAAACCGTAGTATAGACGATATTGTTACAATGATCTTCTAAGTTATTCTTCCAATTTATTATTCCTAACCTTTAAATTCATACCAGGCTTATAACAACGGTTCGATTTCAAACATGTATATTTTTTAGTCTTTGAGGGGAGAATTCCTGTGTAAGTTCAACTCACAAATAAATTCTAAGTGAGTTGTCTTAAAATATATGTATTCAAAAAATAATAATACAGTCACTGACAATGGCTTATTATTAACTAATTTCGAATACATTTCCATTAATGCAACTCATAGAATTACATTAATTTAATAAAAATAATAATTATTTCCACTATATTTGTATTTAGTAAAATATAATAATTATATTTTATTGCCAGAGCAGCAGTAAATACACTAAATTTATTGCAAGGTATGAAAAGTACGAAACGTGTTAGGTGCTAATATTTCTTGGAAATTCAATTATTAAAGATCGACATTTATAAAGTAAACAATATAAAGATTTCACAAAATTGAATATTATATGTTTAATAAAATTAATTTTTTTGACTCTGTATGCAATCCCATAGAAAACCATTTGTAACGTAACTGTCAGACAAGAGTTCTCTAAGTTGGTTTGTATCACTTCAACAGGTAATAAAAATATTCCTACAATAAATTTTAAGAGCCACGACGCGGTTTCAATGACTCACAGCTCGTTAAAAAGTTTTAAAACTTGCCTCTTGAATGACACGAGACCGTTTTCCACCGTATCATATGCGAGAGACTTGTTGATAAATCCACGTGAGTGTGGTCATAAAGTTAACAAATCCTAAAATTAAGGCCCGGCCATCTTGATGGAAGCTTGGAAACTCATTTGAATCGATCACCGTCCTGAATAAGTTAAGGCTCCTGGAACACACGAGGAGAGTCGGACTTGATATTCCTCGGTCATTCAAAGTCAACAGTCTGTCGATTAGAAACCGACAGATAATAATTACCAATAAATTTTGATAATATGCTGTTAATTCGTGCTTACTGTCTGCAGAAAGCCAGTGTAGTTGGTTCTCTTAATAAGGGAGCGCAGATAGCAAATGGACGAAAGATTAACTGAGCAGAATTACAGTTGGTTCTTATGACCAGACAACGCGTATCTAAAATGGACGCGCTGAGCATAAGTAATCTGAGAAGCGATAAAGAGGTTGCAAAATTCTTTTCAATGGAATACAGAGTGCATCAACCAAGAGCTGATAATTATTCTGTGGAAGGCCATTCACGTCTAACGAGAGAAATAAGACTAGAAGTGCAATTACGGTTGCGTTTCTTATCTGTAATGGCGACTCCAGCTGCGGATGGATGAGGCAGTTGAAAGCTATCGCAGCCTTGTTCTGTAAGAAGTCGTGAAAGCTCTCCATCGGCATTGAACTACGAACCACCGCTGTTGTCCGTTACTCAAGATTAATAGCTCACCTTGCAGGCGAGGTTCCTCCACTAGCATCAATTACTGTCCCCAACATGGCTGCCCGTTAAAAACTTATTACACCTAAGCACCTCGTAATGAAACTCTGATATCGGATATTGGGGCGCCTAATTCATGTTCAGAGCTTACAAGCTCCTATGAAAATGGGTAATTATGACCTTCCTGTACTTGAGATATAGTGTCAATGCCCCTGAGCGGCAGAATATTTGCCAAATTTAATGATCATGGTTGGCACTAGCTAATCTTCACAACAAAATTTGTAACTCAAAATCAAGGTTAACAAGACACAATGTGATTTAAAAATTTTACGATGACTACAGAACGCTGGCGATAATATTGAACGTCTGTCCGGTGAAAATCTTCTAATAGATTCAAATACATGTGTGAAGGTCTGCGACATATTAGCTTTACGTGTGTGGACAATTGAGGCGAAAAATTTTCGGAAAATAGTATGAAGGACCTTATATGGACGATGGGTGCCATCTGTCCCGAAATTAAAAGGTCTTGCTTCCGTCAAGTCTGAAGCTAGGCGTAGATAATTAGAAAAAGCAACTGCACGTAACTAACGTAATGATAATTGTCCTCCTCAGTGCAATTGTGTAAATACCAACCAATGGGTGCTATTTCAAATTGCAACCGAATGGCTATTCGAAAAGGGAGGGAGGAAATCCTGGGTCAAACCAGGCTAAATGGAGAAAAGTTTTGAGGCAAAGAGATCATTAAATTGCGGGTCACTGGGCAGAGCTCTTGACACTTCGGCAGATGTAGATTTTGGTAGAAGTTTCCACTATTTTGGTCCAAGGCGTCATCCAGGCAGTCAGATCATCCGATGTAGTCAACGAAAATCGAATTCAGGTGCCTCAAAATCGTAAATCGGAAGCAGACCGAAGCAAAACGCAACCACAGAATGCAGCTGCAGTCTTCTGTAGGTATCGTTGACATAAAATTATTAAACTTCACACTGTCAGGCCTAATTGCCAGAAGCTTTGCTAACTTTGGTTCACTCCGCAGGTAACCTGGTATTTAAGTCTCAATATAAAATCATTAATGCTACCGTCTTCATTTGTAAACCATTTTATTCAATTCTCTTGTTTGCATACTGAATCTTAATTTTATTGTTATTAGCTCAAAATCGTCAAGTGACTCTTTTTATTATTTATTTCGAACTCTTCATTAATTTAACCAATGAGTAAACGAAAATTATTAGAATTGTCTATCAACTGTGGAGCTTCTCTTCTTCTTCCTTGGCTCTATAACCCATTGAGGGCGTTGGTCTACAGGGTCAACTGCGAACTGACATCTTACACAACACATTCTGAGTTTGGAGTCTTAATCCCAGTCTCCGTGACCGTGATAGCACAAAAATCCAAGCCCATGTCAGGATTTGAACCCAGGACCTCTGTGTTGTGAGGCAGCGACCACAGGAGGTCGGCACTGTGTAGCTATAATAAATAATTAATAAAAAAACCTCACCCACGTTGATTTTTTACAATGTTTTGGTTAGATTTCAGTTCGAAATTTATTAATAAATTTGAAAACCATGTGGTTATGAAGATAGGCATAATAATCTCTTCGTAAGAGCGCAAAATGTCCCTTTTGGAGAAACTGATTTAAATAGGACGCGGGTAGTATATGAAGGAGATAAAGCTTATAGTCCACTCGTAAAGGCGCCGCGCGACTCGCTTAGTGGGGAAGAGCTCAGTTGCGTTATATCTAGACCATTAGTAGCTGTGTGTTTTGTTTAAAGGGGTAATGCATTAACAAGGCTTTTATCTATATTAGAATGCCTTCACGCAACACTTACGAGAAGACGATAAAGGACCGACCAGACGCTTCCAGAGTGAACAGAACCAACAGCCTCTGCGTTTCTAGCTCCATGCCCATAAATAAATTAATATTTTTTAAACAATAAAATAAAGTTCCAAGAAGATTCACAAATAAATCGGCAAGTAATTATATAATATTTGGTTTGAGGAATTAACCAAATGTCGCCTGTTTTAATTAAATACTCATTATTTTTCATACTAAAATATACGAAGCACTTAAGTAACAATTTTAATACTATCATAATTTTAATCACAATTTTATACAGATAACATTAATACAACTTGCATATTCTACTTTAATATTTCCAATTTTTTTCCATATTTGTGTATCCATGTGGTTCATCGCCGTTTCCACAGTACTTAAATTAACCTAAACTATAGCATTAATTAATCAATCAAACTTAAGTGTCAGTCTGTCAGTATGGAAGTTTGTCTCGAATAGACTCCAAAATGACTCAACGGATTTCAATAAAAACAGGAACTTTAACTTAAATATTTGTAAATCTATTGAATTGCCGCGCCAAAGTCGGTTGGAGTAGAATATCTCAGGGACGGACAGTTTAGTTTCATCGACCTGTTTTGGCGTTGCGGTTGTACGAATCTTTTATAGTCTGACGTTTGATTTCTTTTCCAGATCATTCTAACTGCAGATTTTAATTAATAATAGAAAAGTGAAATACTACTTAAATTTATTTGCCTCGAAAAAGCCGACTGTAATCGAATATCTCAGGGACAGACAGCTTAAGTTTCGGCGCTGCTGTTGTATTAAGTTTACATTTTATGTTTTAACCGTTGTAAAATCCCAGTTTATACTAATAGAAGCTAAAAACATAGCTTCAGTAAAGATAAGTGAGTAATTATAGAAGTAGTGCTTCTAAGTTAAATCTATATAACTAATAGAAAGTTATAGTATTATTGCTGATGGCCAAAATTTCTGAATAAACTATTTAATAAAGAAATTACGAATTGTTCATAGACGTACACGACGTTTCGGCTTTACCTTAGTATCACTTTAGGTATTAATTAAGAGTCATTGTTAATTAATGACGTAAGGCCGAGACGTGGGGTTTGTCTGAGAAGATTTTGTATTTTATTTAATTAATATTTTTTCCTGACTTATTTGACCATTAATATTTATATCTTTCAAGAATGCTGGATAATTTTCCTAAACATAATTTTTTATTGAATAATAGAAAATTTGTTTCTAAAAAATCTTAAACATCGGAGTGACCTTAATTTCATCGTTTCTTGCTTTTTATAATCTTTATATATATACGGTATGAGTGTCTGTGTTTCTCAACGTCCACCATATTTCTCTATATACAACACGCAGGTAAATCCATCTTTATTCAGATGCAATCCCTTTCAGAAATATCGTCGGTTAACCGAGTTGTTGAATCATATATATTTAATTATGTCTATAAACCAAAGTATCGTTAAAATAGGTTACATAAACTATCGAAACGCACTGTTGGCTGTTCCCAGCATTTACGATTGTACCAACCAATAAAACATGTTAATATTACGTTCAGGGTTTACCACGATGACATTGGACTTCTCCATCTGTATTCATGCCATTAAAATACGTACATCATCAGTGCGATAATTATAATATAGTAAGAATAGTGACACAAAAATAGCCATGAATGATTCAGCCATTCCCATAAATGAAGCGTGACACGCCTCCAAAGTTCCAGTTATGCAAATGAAACGATTCAGGAGTACGCTATTTTTTGCTCGTATTCTAGTGTTCGATACTTTCAATGTTCTCGTACTAAAAATAATTGTGGTTTAACTGACATCACCGACTTAATTTAATGGTGTACTTCCAAAAAGGTAATTTTATGTGACACTTAAAAAAATATTGTCGATTGTACGATTCGCATTTATATTCATTTTAAAACTAACTCAGCAAGTTCGCTATTAAAAGGTGCGTTTCCATTAGTAACAACGTTCTTAAAAACTAGAAATAGAGTAATTAAATTAATCTGAATAAATATTACATATATAATTGAAAGAGCAACTAAAAGTCAGAAATGGATTAATTTAATTTTAACACATTTCGTATCCAAAAATAGGATTCTCCTCAGTTCTTTCTAGAAAAAATTATATAATTAAATGTACATAGTTGAATACAAATAAATACATTAACTTGTTATGTTACAGGTACAATTAAAATATTACAAAATTAAATGTCGCTGCTGCAATATCCGGGGCCGAAATGAGTGAAACAATGGCGATGAAACAGATCGGAAAGCTCACATTAATGTAACCGAATACTTTTAAACTACAATATTTACATTTCAAAGATTTCAGAAAGCTCACAATAATCAACACTAGCACAATTTTCTTTCGCAGACGACACAGCCATCTCCTATGACACCTTCTCTCTCATCTCCAATATCCAACCAATCCAATCAGCGCTCAACAAACGATGGTAAATCAGAATCAACCCCACCAAATCAATAACCGTCCCATTCTCGCTAAACAAAAACCGTCCTCTCCAAATCCACCTCTATTTAAACAATTCATTAATCCCTACAAAAACAGAAACTACCTATCTAGGAATCATGTTTGATTCCAAACTCTCGCTTAGCCTCATATTCTTCTTCTTCTCTCCAAAATCAACCATCAATGCATCTATAGCCCATGTTACTAGCAGCACTAAACGCCTCCTATAATTCTCCATAATACAACTCACCTGGTCCTATGCCTCGTCCTAATGGGTAACAACAGCCAAAATCCATTCATCCAAAATTCAAATAAATCAAAACATATTCCTACGCACCATTACAAACTGTCCCTGGAACCTTAGAAATTCCATCATCCACCATAACATCAAACTTCCCAAAGTAAACTCTGTAATCAACAAATCTATAACCTCCCTAATTAAAAGCTCCCTCAACCGCCCAAACCCCACAATCCAGCAATTCCATGACAATCCTCCTCCATCTCTACGCTTCCGTCGGCTCAAAATAAAACTCCCAATTGACCTCATCCTATCCCCTGAACCTTCAGACACACCCTAAGCCACCTTACCATCATGTCCGCAGAACACATCCTTATGTATCCTCCAATAATCAGTTCACTGCCTGTCAACCCTCACCAACACACGTCGTATGAGTCTTAGATACACACACAAAAATGCCTAACCCATCTGCTAAAGTAGGTTAATCAGTGCATTAACCTACCTCCATGTCTAAATGTTAATTATATCCACTATTTTAATTTTGTATTCATTATTTTAATGTTGCATATACTGGATCAATCATTGTACAAACTGATAATCATTATTATTAAAGTTATATATATATATATATATATATAACTGGCAATGATAAAGAGTTATATACGTGCTTCGTTATCTGTTTCCTTGTCATAATTTCACTTATTTCGGCCACCTACGTTGCAGCAGAAACATTAAATTTTGTAATGTATTAATTGTAAATACCTAAAACATACCAAGTTTATTTATTTGTTTAGAGAACTGAGGAGGTTCCTACATTTGTTATAAATTATTCTACATTTACGTGCGTGACTTATTTGGATGCATTGCCGCCACCCCGTATTTGTAAATAGACATTAATTCAATTGCGATAAAGGGTATGAATAGCCTGTTATGCATTTGGCGAGTGTGATTGTTGGCTAAAGCGTGTCATTGTGGTATGTTGTTTGCAATGCGTCCTTGGCCATGATGAGCCCAAACAGCCTCTGGCGTCACGAAGCCCTCAGCCCGTATGCTTCAGATAAAGTCCTCAGGGAGCAGCTCTTCCATGAGGGTTCTAAGCCACCACCGCGAGAACGTCTTCGTACATCCTCCTAACAAAGTTTTGTCATTAACGCGATATTTTAACAATTTTAGTTTTCAGTAGACAAATAAGCACACAAAAGCAATAATAAAAAATATTCATAAATACACGCGTACTCGGCTCGATTAATTATTTCGTTTTAAGGGTCATTAATGCAGCAAGTGGGAATTCATATTGTGGCAGAGCGCTAGCCGAAAGGAATTCCTAGGTATGCAGATCGGGCCCCAGTCCACCAAAGCGGGATATATTTACAGAAGGTAAATGAAAATTAAGCTTCAGTCATTAAGTCACTGAATAGAAAAAGAGAAGTCACAGACTGTCAAGAAGAAACCAGTCAAATTTGTTGATAACTATTGGCCAGAAATATTGGGATATGGAATAACTAGTTGGATTTTGGCACAAATTAAAACTAAGTTTTGTATAAGATTGAAGAAAAAAAGAAGTGTTGATGTATGACATAAAACGGATGAGGTTTTAAAAATATTAAAGGATAAGCCAAGGGAGGCAGATTTTGTGTGTAAGTTGAAGTACAGAGGCCAGAGAAACTTGATGTGCACATGGCACAGAGTTTCTTTATTATTACTGTGTGTGTGTGTGTGTGATGGTATTCAGCCCTAAGACTGGTCTGGTGCGACCCTCCATGCTAACCTATCTTGCGTAAGCCTTTTCATTTCCACACAACTACAACATCCCACATCCTTACTAATTTCCTTAGCCTATTCCATCCTTGTCCTCCCATCTTCTGTTCTTACGCCACACACTGCCCTCTAATGATAATTTTACAAGACCCTCATGTCTCAAAACCTGGCCTATTAATCTATCCATTATTAGTCTTGGTCAACGTCCTTCATGTTGTTCGCTCTCCCCTGTCATGCTTAGAACTTCTTCGTTAGTGATTCTATCCATCCATCTGATTTTCAGATTTCTCATATAGCATATTTCAAAATCTCCTTCGTGCTACTCCTACCGCCTACGTTTCGAACCCATATAACGCCACACTCCATACGAAAATTTTTAGGAATGATTTCATAATATTCACACTGTAACGGTCAAACAAATCTGCTTGGACGTTCGGTGGTGTGGAGTCAAAAGAAAAGGAGGGAACATTTGAGCCAGGGGCAATAAAACCCAGACTTCACGGAGCACCTGGGCTGTTCCCCAAGTTATGGTGAGATTTGGCGGCATCGGGTGTTTTTCCCAAAACGTCTGGAAGGAGAGGGTTAAACTGTCACTCCCAGAGAAAAGTAACAATAAATGTTATTGGTCAATATCCATCCTTGCCACCTGGGTGATAATCACTAAAGTGGGGAGTAGATTTTAAAAAGGGTGCAGACAGATTTTGGACAGGATTGACAGATTTTTTGAGACCGGTGAGACGGGAGAGATTTGGTGACAGACTTTTGAGAGCAGGAGATTTGGTGAGAGATTTCGCGAGAGGATGCTGGACAGATGGTTGGCGTTTTAGCAATGGAGATTTCGAGCAGATGATCAGCACTTTCGGACAGGTAGTCCAAGGAGAGGAATATAAACGGAAATTCTTCCTGAACCAGGAAAAATAGCAGCGCGGTGGCTGTGATATGGATCGAGTAAGACCCAAATAGGAGGAAGGCGCTGGAAGGCCCACGGTAATTACTTCTGTGACTTTTTGCTGATTTCCTATACTGCCAGATCCGAGTAGATTATGTATGGTAATATTCTGATCTATGAGAAGGTCAATAGTATACGACCCGGAGTTTAGAGATATAGCATGGTTAGTTGTAAGGATTTTATTTGTATAATATTTATGTAGTGTTAATTAAGAAAGAATTTCCGGCTTAAAGTTTTGAAAATGTTAATTTGTTTTAGATCAAGTAAATTGTCCCTTTTTATTATAAAAGACCTTATTATTAATAGATAAATATTCCACTTAAAATAATCAATGTATCCCACCTATTCATTCCAACACTTATATTTCCCGTAAGTAAATTCCTCTTTTTTTCCAAATTATTGAATCTCATTCACTGTGGTGTGCGGTCCATAAATATCCTGTATAATTTACTTTTAAAGTTTCATTAAACAGTTGTAAATTTCATTGGTAATAAACGTCGTCAATATTAATGTAAAGTAATAACGTACAATTCATAAAAAGCAACGATTTTTATCAAAATATACTACATTCCCATTCGACTTTATAATTTCAATTTTATAATGAATTATAACAAGTGTTGCATTAATTTACCTATAAATTTTTACCCATTTTTTATTACCTTATTATATAATTTAATATCCCCTCACCATCTGCAACCGTTTTAAATCCTGTACAATAGCCTTTCACAACTTATGAAGCCGTAATATATTCGGACCAGTTAATATTCAATTAAAAAGCGCCGCATTAAAAAGTTTATATTTATACTTTCTTTTTAGACCAAAACCTACAATTCAAAATTGTCCCTTACTGTGAATTGTATTTTCTTTTTGTAATTGTATTTGTGTTTTCTTTGTATATAGCCGCCACCGGGAAAATGCCCAATAGCAGCTAAGTAATAATAATAATAAAATAAATAAGCTAGATTAATTATAATTATTTTTGTATTAGTAATTCATTAAAATACTTAAAATAATTATGCTAGGAAAGTGCACTATAATAAAATATTATATATATTTTCAGCTCATTTCCCTCAATTAGTTTTCACATTGACCTACTTAAATCTACTTTAGCTTTTTCTTTATTTCCATGCACCTGTCGCCCTTATCACATGGCCGTTCTTTCAGTAATTCATTATCTGCTTAGTTACACTTAAGAACTCACTTCAACTTCACTGTAGTCCAGCATTATCTGTGTGGGGAGTTTTCTCTCGCAGACATTTCTCTCCAGAGTGTCTGCGTAACTCACCTTACAATCTCGGGAATGCTTCGTACTCTCTCTGTTTTTCTTATCAAACTTCTCACATGCCGAGACACCTTCACTTTTTTGGAGGTATATGTATTGGGGTCGAAGACCTTGGGCATAAGGCAAGAGTTGTCCTCTGATCCTATTGGATCAGTCGGTCAACTGCCTTCAAAACCTCGTGTGGACACGCAATGCTGCGACCACACAGCAAACTCGTCTCCCGTCATTCGGAAGGGCGTGAGAATAGTACCCAATGCCTGACCTACCTGATGCAGTTTTTCTAGGGTTTTCCCTGCATCTCTTTAGGGGAAACACCGGGTAGGATCCTTAAATCATAGCCCGGGGTTGCTAGTTAACCCTTGGCTACTTTGCTCTACCTACCGTATCCCCCTTTTCAATACCCTTCCTATGCTATTAAAAGGGGAGTTGCCTGTTTCACGATCATCCTCATGTAGCCTGTTAACCCAAAACATATGTAGTTATGCAACCAAAAAGAGTGACGTTATTTTAGATTTTACACTGACTTGAGTTGAACAATTATATATGCATAATTTCAACTTTACAGTATGTGTGATTCTTTTCCTTTAATAAAGATAATAATTTACGATTTTTATTTTAATAATTTTTCCAAGTACGTCACAAATAATTGCCGATTTTAATTGTTGCCATTAATCTAGCTTGTCTGAAAGTTGTGTTCATTTGATGTACTTATCAGCGAGCTATAAAGCTACGTCAGGATAATTTTATCGGCCAGTATTATAGAGCTTCCGTGATACCATTACAGAATCAGCAATTCAAATTTTATTAATTTCAAGTGCGACCGGGTGCCGTGGTGATGCATTAATGCATACTTTCCTGAGGCACACGAAAATATTGAGGAAGACCGATTACGTTCTTGAACCGCAATTTACGTGCATTTCAATTATATTACATGCCTCTAATCAAATAAAGAAATATAAGTACCTCCGATTAAAGTATTCCCTAAATAACACATATTATTGAGTCGTATTTTGTGGTAACTATATGTAAGCGTATCAAATTGTAATCACTCGGATTCAGCTATAATGATACGGATCGGGCCTCTTAACTTATTATGTAAACCTTTCATTATTTCTGTCCTTGATCGTTCTCACGGTCGCTTCTCCAACGCCGACGTTTTATTTTCGCCATAATTGCGTCCAATTTGATTTCCAATTTAAATATGAGATCTGATGACCATAGTCAAGAAGTATAATTGCATTTAATAAATTACTTTAAATTGATTTGTTTCAACACATTTACGTTTTTTTGTGTACAACTAGCTGAAGTGCCCGGCGTTGCACGTAAATAATAAAGGAGGATGTAAGTAAAGATACGTTTGGCCTATGGGAGTTTCCTCTCACAGGCATTTCTCCCCAGAGTGATCTGCGGGATTCACCTGATTATGTCGGAGAATGCCTCGCACTCTCTCTGTTTTTTTTTATCAAAGTTCTCACATGTCGAGACACCTTCACCTATTTTAGGAGGTATATGTACTGGGGTCGAAGACCTTGGACATAATGCAAGAGTTGTCCCCTGATCCTATTGGACCAGTCGGCCAATTGTCTCCAAAACGTGGAGACACAGAGAAGGGAATGCTGCAACCCCACGGCAAACTCGTTTGGAAGGGCGTGAGAATAGTACCCAATGGCCGATCTACCTGATGCAGGTTTTCTAGGGCTTTCCCTTCATCTATTTAGGTGAAACACCGGGTAAGATCCTTAAACTATAGCCCGGGGACCCTAGTCAACCCTTGGCTACCCTGTTCTATCTTCCACATCCCCCCTTTTGACATGTCTTCCTATGTTATTAAAGGGGAGTTGCCTGTTTCAGGATCACAGTCATGTAGCCTGTTAACTCCCCCCCCTCCCAAAAAAAAGACGTTTATTGCAGTACTTGAGGTTATACTACAATCATAGATAGAACTACTCTAGAGGGTTCACTTTTACCTAGAATGGTGTCCAAACACTCATTTTATTATACGCTTCCCAACCGCCTATCAGATCCAACCTATTTTCAATCCTAGGTTCTGTAAATGGAGGAAAATTGTCAAAATGGTAGTTTATGACTCATTCTTTATAAGGATATATCAGATGACCAAAATTGAGAAAATCGAATTTCCAATCAATTGTGTGTCCTCACAATTTTAAATACTCTCAGATATTTATCTGTAGGGTACTAAATTTGGAGGGATCCCAAAATTGAGTTTTTTATTGTGTTGTAGCTCAGTGCGGGATTGGGGGGAGGGGGCTTGTCGGTCCACTTTGGAATAAAGATATATTCTGATAGGTCTGGATGAGACAAAGATAATAAGCCCATATCTTCAATTTCGTATGGACTTTGCTAGAGGCAGAAAAACACCAAAAAAGTTATAAAAAAGGAGGCTTGACGACATTTTCTCTTTTTCCAGATACATACTTTAGTATATTAAAAAATATTAAAAATCATGGGAAACTTCAGTACTGAGGAACACGTGTACCAAATGTAGTCAAATTCTGGCCCGTAGTATGGACGCATATACATGTGATATACATACTGTCGGACATTATATTAACAAAAAGTTTGCTTCCGCAGATGTCCTCACAAACGGTTTGACAATGATTCAAATTTGATTTCTGACGATGGAAAGATAAGAAGAGGTGGATGATGAAGAATTAAGGTCGGGGTTTGACAGGGCGCTGACAGAGATCTGAGCAGACAAAGCGCCAGGTATTGATAACACTACACCGGAATTGTAAGATCATCCGGTGAAGAAGAAATATCATGGCTGGTCAGGGCAGTTTGCGAAATCTACGAAACAGGAATAATATAAGACGATTTTAGGAACAGCAAAATTATCCCTATACCGAAGGGGACTGGGCGATCAGCACAGGACAATTAGTTTAGTATTATATGTGTGCTTTTTTTCGGGGGGAGGTTAACTAGCTACATGAGGGTGATCCTGAAACACGCAACGCCCCTTTAATAGCATAGGAAGGGAATTGAAAAGGGGGGATACGGTAGGTAGAGCAAGGTAGCCAAGGGTTAACTAGGGACCCCGGGCTATGATTTAAGGATCCTACCCGGTGTTTCACCTAAAGAGATACAGGGAAAACCCTAGAAAACCTGCATCAGGTAGGTCGGGCATTGAGTACTGTTCTCACGCCCTTCCGAATGACGGGAGACTAGTTTGTTGTGGGGTCGCAGCATTCCCTTCTCCATGTCTCTAGAAGTTACAGGAGGCAGTTGGTCGACTGATCCAATGGGATCGGCAGACAACTCATGCCATATGCCCAAGGTCTTTGACCCCAGTACATATACCTCCTAAAATAGGTGAAGGTGTCTCGACATGTGAGAACTTTGATAAAAGCGTAGAGAGTGCGAGTATATTCCCGACATAATCAGGTGAGCCCCGCAGTCACTCTGGGTAGAAATATCTGCAAGAGAAACTCTCACAGGCAACCTTCATGGGTGCAAAATATTAACGAAAATAGTATATAGTTGGGTGGAACGTCAAATAGAATGCGAGTTAGTTTGGATTTAGGAACAATGTTGACCAATGTTGACTCTGTGTCTAATTATAGTAGACAGAATAAGGAAAAAACAGGCCTACGTATAAAAAACCTTTCATAATGTAAATTGGATTAATTGTTTCAACATATTTAAGTTATTTTAATGTTGTTGAATTGCCCACCGTTGCTCTGGTTCACATTAATCATCAAGTGAGAGTGTAATTAAATATACGTTTGTTGCAGTAATTGAAGAGGACAGAAATAAATATCGAGAAAAAGAGCTATTCATAACCTATACAGAAGGCAGCCAGCAGTAATTAGAATTGAAGGGCAGGAATAAAGAAAAGAGTTAGACAAGTATGCTGTTTAACTTAAATATAGAACAGGCAATGAAGAAAGCTAAAACGAAATATGGGAAATGAATAATACTGCACGGAGAAGAAATAAAAACCCTACGCTTTGTCGATGATATTGTAGTATTAGGGGAGTCAGAAGAAAACTTGGAAACCATAATAAATGGCATGAACGGGGTCCTCGAGAAAGAGTACAATGTGAGGGTTAATAAAGGGAAAACCAAGGTAATGGAGTGTAGTAGGGGAAACAGTGGAATAACAAAGGGTGCTAGATTGGGAACGGAAACTTTAAAAGAAGTCAAGGAATTTTCCTTGGGGCAATTTAATAACCAGGGTTGGTAGAAGTAAAGGAGACATGGAGTGTAGGACAGCACAGGCAAGAAAGGCTTTCGCAAAAAGGGAAATTTACTTACGGCTAATATAAATATGAATATTAGGAAATCATTACTTAAGTGTTCGTATGGAGTGTGGCGTCTAATGGGTGCAAAACGTGGACGGTTAGAACGTGCAGAAAGGAAAATAATAGATGGTTTTGAAATGTGCTGTTATTGAAGAAGGCTGAAAATCAGATGGGTGGATAGGGTAACTAACCAGGAAGTTCTAAGCTGAATAAGAGAAGAGAGAACAATGGAGGACTTTGGCCAAGAGAAGGGATTGATTAATAGGCCACGTTTTGAGACATGAGGGTCTTGTAATGTTAGCATTAGAGGGATGTGTGTGGGGTAAGAACAGAACAGGGAGGCCCAGAATGGAATACGCTCTTGGACTACCTGTCCAATAATACCCATCATCTGTTCAGCAATCTCTCTTGTAATCTCTCACAAAATCTGTCTTGCCATCTCTCTCGGAATCTCTCACCAAATCTCTCCCGTCTCACCGCTCTCGAGAAATCCCCCAAATATCTCCCTCCACGCCTTTTTAAAATCTACTCCCCACTTCTTTAGCAGGGATGGATATGCATCAATGGCATTTCTGGTTACACTTGGGGAAATACACCAGCCGATGATGGCAAATAGGGAAACACGTCAGGTGCGACGTGAAGTCTGAGTTATATTGCCCCTGGCTCAAATATTGTCTCCTTTCTTTAGACGTCGCACCGCCAAAAGTCTGAGCAGATTTGTTTGACCGTTGCAATATGTTGTATTCCCCCGTTACATAAATAGGAAAACAACCTCTAATTGGACAATATATTGGTCAACGCTATCAAATGGTATGACCAGAAAATCTCTGATATTTTTCTTGGCTTTGTTTAAAGGAAATAAATTGGCAATTTCTACGGAATGTATGATCCTAAACCAAAAAAAGAGAGTGTTTAAGTGTAGATAAATAGAATGTAGACTTTGTATAAATCCAACCAATCTTTGAAACAATTTATTTTTCTCTTATCAGACAGTCGTTCAGTTTCTCAGATTCTTATAAATGTACAATGTCTTTAAACACATTATCCAGGATGTTTTACGATGCTTAAAAAACACAAAACTCCAATCTTCTTTCTATTCGGTAATGTGTTCCAAAGTTTGCAGATCCAGAGTCGTTTTTTTAAAAACTCAAGTGCTGCTATTAGTAGACAGTAATGAGTTGAACGACCCCTTGTTAAACGAAATACAAAGGTGCACTTTCCCCGAAGCACAGAGACCGAGAAGAATTTCCTGTAGTTAATTCGACCATTCATTACTGAGCCGTAGTATGGCACGCCTGCCTGCAGAGGATGCAATTTCACGGAGCCTCATTTCAGCTACCGTGGCCCGTCCGGCTTCGGGTCATTAATTTCTACTAAATGAAAACTATTACGCAGCTACGCTCGGCCCGCAATACTGCAAGGAAAAAAGAAAACTTTTCCGGCGTTTAATTATTTCATTATTCTGACGCCGCCCTCGCTCCCGGCTACGGCACGTACCCGTAAAACTCTGCCTCGGAAATATGATACTCTTCATTACGGCGGGAGGAATTTAAAACACTTTAAAGTGATTCTTTGTGACTCGAAATGGAATGTATCTTTTACTGCGTGTTAAATTATTTTAAATGGGAAATTAAACGGATTTTTTGTTAATTTCATAAATGCTTGTCCCCCGTTTTTATGATTTAATTTGATTTCGTAATGCTCAGCAATTAATATCGACATGGACTCGTAACGTGAAGACTTAATTTTATTTTGATTCATACAAGTGAAAACTGATTAATTATTATCGGCTGGCAAGACTACATTATTGATCGCCCGTATCGGGAACACTTTTAAGCTGTATCTTTAATTGCAAAATATACTACTGAAGGCAGCACAGAAAAAAACGGACATTTGTATTGGTCAAGAACCTGGGCATCCTGGAAATGAGAGGACTGTAATTGGATGACGTTTGAAAAAGAAGAGATAAACAAGGCATGGACTCCCCATAATGTAATGTGGAAGGAAAAACTTGACCGCGGACCCCTGTGTGATGTATGGGGAGGGGGATGGTATTTTTATTAATATATTAATATATAATATATTTATCTTTATTAAGGGATTCTTCTATGAATTTATTACTCGTATGTTGACTTTGCGACTAATTTTAGAAGACAGGATAAGAAAAAACCGGTCTACGTTTATGGCATTTGTAGATTTGGAAAAAGCGTTTAATTACGTGAACTGGATTACGCTATTAAGAATTATGAAGAGCACTGGAATTAAAAATCGATGGTTAAAAAGGGAATATGGAACAGGAATCATACTACAAGGAGTAGAAATAAAAACCTTACGCTTTGTCGACGATATTGTAGTATTAGGGGAGTCAGAAGACGACTTGGAAACAATAATAAATGGCATGAACGGGGTCCTGGGGAAAGAGTTAAATATGAGGATTAATAAAGGGAAAACCAAGGTAATGGAGTGTGTATGGTAAATAGTGGAAGCATATTAGGTTTGTGCTAGTCATATGGAAATGAAAAGATTTGTGCAAGATAGGTTGGCATGGATTGTTGCAACAGACCAGTCTTAGGACTGGAAACCACAACAACAACAATGAACTCAGCTATATAATAAAAAAATTTGAAATCCAACAAAGCAGCAGGTCCTGAATTATACAAATACGGAGGACGAACCCTTACGTAGAAACTACATAAACTAGAAAATTTGGGACAAAGAAGAACTTCTTGAGTCGAGGCAAGAAGGAATCGTTTGTCACATCTTTAAGAAAGAGGATAAACTCAACTGCAGCAGTTATAGACCAATAACACTGCTTAACTTAGCTTACAAAATATTTCCTATTGTACTGAATAACCGGCTGACGGAATATATAGAAGATAAATTGGGAGATTTTAAAATGGGCTTTCGTCCAATAGTATATTCATTGTCAGACAAATTTTCGAAAAATACCATGAATACAATATAAATTTACGTAAAATATTTACAGATTATTCACAAGCCTTTGATTCAGTCAATTGAAATAAGGTAATAGAATTCTTGCAGGAGTGTGGTATTCCAACAAAACTAGTAAGATTGATAGCTTTAACGCTGCAAAACAACACAGCGTAAGTCAAAATTAATAATAAACTTAACGAGAAGTTCCAAACAGAAACTGGAGTCAAGCAAGGTGATCCACTCTCAGCTACACTCTTTAGCCTTGTAATCGTCAGGATAATCAAAAATCTATCCATAAGAGGTAATATCTTAAACAGTGCCCCGCATATGCAGACGAAACCCCAATAACAGCAAGAACGCAAAAATCAATGACCGAAACTTTCTAACAACTCTGAAATGAGTCTGTCCAATATGGACTCATTATACACTTGAGAAAAACAAAATATCTAAGATGAAAAAAAAAACCAAAACAGCTCAGAAAGTATCAAACTAAACAATAACCCCATAAAACAGCTGAAATCATTTGAATACTTAGGAACTAAAGTAAATACTAATACACTTGAAGAAGAGATTAAACATAGAATTATGTTAGGAAACAAAGCTTATTATGCTAATAAAGAACTCTTCAAAAGTAAGCTAATATCACGGAAAGTAAATGTGAGAATATTAACCACTACAATAAAACCAATTGTCACGTATGCAAACGAAACATGGCTGCTCAAAGAATCAGATATTCAATAACTGCTAGTTTCTGAAAGGAAAATTTTAAGGCAAATCTATGGACCATTAAAAGACACAGGTGGGACATTGAGGTTCAGGAGAAATGAGGAATTGAATAATCTCATAAGAAAATACGAATATAATAAATTATATCAAAGAACAATGTGGTTCGGTCATGCATATAGGATGCCAGAGGAAATATTTGTAAAGTGAATTCACAAGTGGACGTCAATTGGATCAAGAAGTAGAGGACGTCATAAAAAATATGGGATGAAGACAAAGATATAATTAGAAAAGATGAAAATATTCAACTGGGAAAGGAAAATAGAAGAGCGAACCGAATGGAAGAAAATTGTTGTGCAGGGAAAAACATTCAACATATGAAGTTGTAGAGCCTTTATAATAATAACACTAAGAACAACACATAATTATACATACTATAAATTTGTAAATAAATTTTATAAGCTGCATATTAGCAGAATCAAGTATACTTGTCCTAGTCGCGGATTCTCAGGTCGCCCGAAACTATCTAGCGATTTTACAATTGGTCTGGCTGTGAAAGAGAGCTAAATACTGTGATAGAAAGTAGTGAAAGGCTGGTCCTAGTGGCGGTGCGATTCACTCTGACGAATAGTATTCATTGCGGCGAGATGGCTTGGTGTTCCTCGGCCATGGAATGAAATTTGCTGAAGCTACATCTCGTGGAAGTGATCAAACTCACTTCCAACAGGAAGTACGAGCTTCTAGATACATGTTGATAATGAATGCGTCTTCTCAGCTCGTGTCTCGACTCGTAGTGTCTCCCTACTCCAAACCACTTGGCACTGTCCTAAAGCCATTGTAAGCAACGATCATTCGGTCGGTGCTTATCCCAGCAAACCTTCGTACCCCAGCGTGCTTCGAAAAATTATTCTAAACAAAATAACGCGATTACCTTGATTGTGCTAACATTAATTGATTTTAAACTAAATAAACATACAATTCTAATGTAATTGGAGTTTATTATAAAAGCGACCATTACAACTGTCTTTTCCAAAAACTCATTATTCATATATGTTTTTAATATTTTCTTCTCACTGCAACATTTAACTACAGCTATTTCGTTTTTAGTCAAAGTTAGGAAATCTGGAGCGTTTCGGTGGATCTCGGATTTGGTAAGCACTTGAGCATCGTAGCAGCTAAGATTCGTCGTCCGATGGAAAACGGACGGACATCGCAGCCTTAGACATCAGCAACCAGAATCCACAATAGAGAACTCCATTTCGGGACGACATATTGTAAGCCCGAAATTTTATTTATCACTTACATACATTTTAAAAGTAACTTTATCGTGTAAATTGATATATAGTCCGTTTTCCTCAATTCAAATCTTGGTTGTCTGTTGAAATAATCTACCCGCTGTGTTTATATAAAACTCTAGGAAGAAAAGAAGTTCGTGCACGGCAATTAAAATTCAAAATTTTTATTTTTGTTACTTATTAAGGTTACGTCAGTACAATGGTCAAATTAAAAATTGTAATGTTCAAACAATCACCCTACAAGAACATTTGCGTGTTCTGTGAAATTTGTTACAGCATAGTTTGTGATTCAAGAAACTTCAAGCCGTTGCTGCGTGTAAACCAAATTTGTTTATTGTAATAAACAATTAAGTTTACAATTTCTATCAATTGTTTCACTATCTCGCCCATGAAGTACAGTCACGGACGAACTTTATTCAGATAATATTTTGGAAAACTGGTAACGTAATATATGCTTTATTCAACGAATACAAATTGACTAAATAAATTATTTTAAATACACATGAAATATGCATCTATTAATCATTTCAAAATATCTTTCCATTTCATACATTATACAGCCCATAGTCGCCCTAATCTAAATTCCTGCCTGTCTCACAGGATTTTGTTGCAACTATATTACGTTGTTGTGCAGAACATTTTACACTGGTATCAGCAATATTTATGTAAGTTCCAGAACTTTGATTTTGTTCGATTTTCACATGAACTATATCGATGTTGAGAAACGTCTGCCGATTTTCCTATACGGGCGACTACCATATCCACCAACTTAGCTGCTTTCGTCAATTTAGCCGCCATTTTTATGTGAATTCAGTTATTTTTTCAGACGGATATATCTGAATAGGTCGATATTCTTTCACGGGAATGGGTGAGGATGATACGTAATTGGAAAAATCCTCGCTGAGCACACTTGATAGTAGGTGAAAGGTTTTTCGCGATTTACACGATCAGGTTCACACACACTCACAGACACATACATACATATATATTTATTTATATATATATATATATATACTATCGAGTGAGCATACGGTTTATTTTAAAATAATTGTTTATCACCGGCAAAATAAACAAATTTTAAAGCGAATGTTAAACTCAAACTATTAACTTGACGTAAAATTGCAGTTTTTAATAACGGCAATGAAGCTTAAGCAAAAATAGCGACCCTCGGCTCCATTCGTTGACTGCACAGCTCGATCGTAAAATCCCATTTCAATCCGATCAGCTGATGCATTCGCAGAATTAGTCCGCATGGGTCTGACGAAATGGACGTGTGTCATTAATTTTTCATGTTTATGGACCATCCGCCCGACTTCGGGTAGCTTAGGCAAAATATAATTATTACTAATGCACTGGAAGGGTATTCGAAAAATAAAATATTGGCTTTTTACTAACCTTAAAAGAAATTAAATGTGTTCTGCCTCAACGGATGCTAAATGGCAATGCAGACAATCGGCCATAAAGCAATAACTACCTAAACGTGTTGTTACTAATCTATTAACTTTAGTGGTAAAATATAAGGCAGAGTTTCCCAAACTTTTTCTGCAAGGGAACGCTTCACAAAATCAGACATTTTAACGTAACCCTTGGTTTATTTTTTCAGTTGGGTAATTTTTACTTGTAAAAATTAATTATTATTTTTAAATGTAAAAAATGTAATATAATATAAACATAACTATTAATGAATAAATCACTCAGTGACTTTGATGACTTTCCCCTCGAATTTCAAATTTAATTCATTCAAATATTGATGTAAGGTAGGAAAATAATTAAAATCATTAGATATATCTGATGAAATCCGAAATTGTATTTCTTTTATCTATCTCTCGTATTAAAATTGTAATACGTATTCCTTGTAATGATTAGTTAATTGCACTTTGTTAAAATACCTGCCTTATATTCAAGTTTTATCAACCATGAAGAATTTGTTAAAACTTCAACAAAATATTGCCCTGAATTATTTTGTGCCTTCAAGACGACCAACAAATCATTTCGAAGTTCAAAAGAGTCTTAATAGTGCTTTGTGTTCACTACCCATTTCAACGCACTTTTTTTTTTAAATCTAGATTGAAGTGGATTTGATTTTACATAGTTTAACACTTTCACGCCTTCATTCATAACATTTTTTAAATTTATAAAAAAAATTGTCAGCAGAATTTTTTCTAAATACAATTACAGATTCTCATTCGCTCCACTTTATTTTTCTGCTTTGAGAGCTTACCTAATAATACATAATTAATGTCTTAGAAACAGCGAAATTTAATTAATATAATTTATGAGGTTGGTTTATTTGTAGGCTCATTGTCAAGTTAGATTAATATTCAATTATAATGTATAGATATAGCAATATCTGTCTCGTTAGTACAGGATTCTAGTTTACTGAACACGTTCACACTTGTTCATTGATACCTGTTTTTCCTATTGTTGCGGGAAACAAGGAATAGCTTATCTGTTTCACAATGTTGTTGAATCGATTCCGAAACAAGGAAGGTGTGAGAAATGATTCCACTTTCTCCCGTTAGATTTATACGGAGTATTCGTCTTACGAATTGATTAAGCGGTGTTATAACATTATATGATAATCCATAGTATAGATAGAATCACTCGAACCTTTTTGCGGGAACACTTATTCAGGACCCGCGGAACACAGTTTGGGAAACGCGGACAAATGGATAATCTATTTGTAATTAGCTCCAGACTTTCTGAAAAATTATGAACATCGATTAAGTTGTTACGCTGAAAACTATCTGACCGCTACGTAAATCATCTCCTTACAGAACTGAATATAATTCGTCAACTTTCAATGAATCATTAATGGATGCAAATCAAGAATTTAATGTAATGACGCGAATTGTTATACATCCTATTTCTACATTCCATCTCTTGATAATTAAAAGTATACTGCGATAAACATATTATTTAGGATTTTAAACATGTCTCTTACTATCACATCAGTGATATAGATAATATGCTTATAGGTATATTTTAATTTCTGAATATGACGTACCATTATATTGTAGCAGATAATTGTTTTATATGTGTCCTAAATGTTAGGAAATTAAATACTAAATGATGTACTTAAAAATAAATACCTCTCAACGTTTCTGAAAACCTCTTTTCTTTTATCAGGAGTAGAGTTGAGTAATTAGCTTAGCACAATCCGAAACAGTGATATTCGTATCAACTAAAACATTACTTGCTATATCATCATTCAATGTTAATCTTTAAACTAACACTGGAATTTTTTTATATTTTCTATGTGCTTTAAAGCCGCCAAACAGGTCTAAATAATTCATAAATTCACTACGCAGGAAACTGTACGTAAAGTATTTTCTTTAATATGGTTACATTTTCTAACTGGTACAATTTTGTACCACACTTCCTTAATATTCTGTTGATAATTAACGCAGTATTTCTAGAACGAAGGATAAGGTTGGTCGTGTTATTAATTTTGGAACCAATTTCAATAACAGATTTTACAAATCACTAATCTACATCTGGAAGTGAACAATAAGTACATAATGTGTATTATGTAACATTTTAGACATATTTCTAGCGGTTGATAAGGAGGTGAAAGTAGGAAAAATAGTTTTACAGTAAATGTAATAATATTGTAATAAAACAAGCATCACAAAGTGTCGTAAATTTAGTATGTCATGTAACAAATGTCAGACCGACGCCAATGCCTCGAAAATCAATTTATCGATCTTTCAATTCGGCAACAACGGCCATTTACAGTTGAAAAACTTCTAAACAGGATAGGGTAAATATTTTTTTTTGCCATCAATTTTTCTTCCCATATGGTTCGGTGCGTGATTCGACAGCATCGTTGTGCGATTCCAATGCATCAACTCAGATTTATTCGAAATTTATGTCTGGTATTTTTCCAGTAGAGAAAATATGTGATTTGCGATTCAACTTTAGAAACCCTTCCCGGCAGAAATGTTAGGTCTGTAAGATTTATGGATATGGAATTTCTCTCACCCACACATTCTCTCTCCCATTAGTTTGTCCTACTGACATTGTCACTAAATTTTACGTGAAAAACAATGGAAGGAATTCATTACTTGTCAGCAAGGATATCAAAATAAGAGAATCTGTATGATGGTACATATAATTGCCGTATGTAGTATAATTACTTGTGACGGAAGTTAAAATTAATGTGGTCAATTAATAAACTTCAATTTGAAGCAATTCGTGTTTGAATTAACGAGATCATAAAAATATTTTTCCCCTGTTTTTAAAAAAATTGGCTAATTATGAACATGTCTTATAAAGCAGATTTATTTTTAAATTGTATTTGACAAATTATGCAACAATATATCAGTTAAAGTAGTAAATCAATGTTCAAATAATTAAATTAAATTAAATTAATTGTATTACATTTCGGTTAAAGCTGCCCATGTAGGCAGTCAAGGTGGGATTTATACAAATTTGTCATCTTTTTTTTCTTCTAAATTTAACATTTGAAGAAGTTCCAAATTTGGTGACTTTGTTTAATTTAGTTAAAGAACTGGTCGTTATTGAATTTCATTAAAACATTTCTTTATAAGGTAAAATGTAGAGGAAATATGAATATACATATTATATCTATTTATATATAACTTTATAATTTATCTGCTTGCGTGTAATCTACAATTGGCACTGGCTATAGCTAAAGTATCCTTCCTATCCTAGAATACCTTTATCAGGTAATTCTGGCTCTCGGCACTTGTACGTCTTTGCGATGCCTGCGGGAACCAAGCATTTCCTTGTCCATTCTTCGACAGTTCACGAGTCAGCTGCCCGCTGATGGAATCAACGGCGCACAACTCTTCAGATACTGAATTTAACGTTTTCTTTCTGGATTCAGAACGAGATTAATAAGTAATCATGTTTTAAGCCGGGCCAACGTCTAAGGCCGTTAGCGACTATTTTACCATTTAGGGGATCTCATCTTCCTTGTAAGGGTTACTGGATTTGGGAATACAAAGACGCTCACAAACACCCAAGTTCTTGACAGGAATCGAACCCGGGACCTTTTCTTTAATTAAACAGTTTTAAATCTTTAATTACCGCTAAGATGGCGGCTATAGAAGCACGACCACTGATAGGTCGTGACGAAGCAATCAGACCATTTAGCCTCGAGCCCATTACACATCTGTCATACAAAAAAACTGCAGATCTCAAATAAGACAAATATATGAAAAATAAATAGCAGAAGTTAAATTAAACATTTATCAAGCGTTTAAAGTGGTAAGGTATGAGCTAATATAATTACTAATTTGACATTCTTTCTGGCTGAATGTCATTTCTGAGAGTTTGTGAGCTGCGAAACTGTTGATTCAATCTAATATCCCTCGACAGGAATAGCAGCTACGTAAAACGTAACTAAATGTATTCTTCAAAAAAGGGCAATTGCAACACAAATTTTAACGGACGTAGAGCTTACAAAACACAGTAAACAATGACGTTTCGAAGTATTGTACAGGATTTTTTTATTTAATATAAAAACTTTTATCTTAAGACTTTTAGTTGGTACAATAATGTTTCAGTATATACAAGATTAAAACATGTAGACATGGAGATAGGATAATCCATTGATTGAGTGCCCTTAGTAGATGAATTAAGCATACGACGTGGGTGGGCGAGGGTTGACAGGCGGTGAACTGGTTATTGGAGGATATATGAGGATGAGGTCCACGAGCGTGATGGTAAGGTGGGTTAGGATGTATCTGAATGCTCAGGGGGGAAAGATGAGATCGATTGGGAGTTTTCTTTTGAGCCGACGGAATTGTACATAATGGAATTGCTGGATCGTGGGGTTTGGGTGGTTGAGGGCGCTTTTAATGAAGGAGGTTACACATTTGGTGATTACGGAGTTTACTTTGAGAAGTTTGATGTTAAGGTGGATGACGAACTTCCTAAGGTACCAGGGAGAATTTGTAATGATTGCGTAGGATTGTTTTGTTTGAATTTTGGCTGAATGCGTTTTGGTTGTTGTTCCCCATATGGACGAGGGATAGGACTAGGCAATTGTATTATGGAGAGGTATAGGAGGTATTTTGTACTGGTAGTAACAGGGGCTTCTCTGTTTATGAGAGGCTATAGGGTTCTGAATTTATGGTTGATTTTGGAGAGGAGAAGGTTTCCACGAGAGTTTGAATCAAACATGATTCCTAGATAGGTATTTTCTGATTTTGTAGGCATTCATGAATTGTTTAGATAGAGGTGGATTTGGGGAAGATGGTTTTTGGTTAGTGTGAATGGGACGGTTATTGATTTTGTGGGTTTGATACTTATTCACCATTGTTTGGACCATTGTTCTCGTTTGTTGAGCGCTGATTGGAGTGGTTAGAAATTGGAGATGACAGAAGAGGTTTCATAGGAGATGGCTATGCCATTTGCAAAAAAAATTGAGCTAGTGGTGTGATGTTGTATGATATCGTGGGAGAAGATGATGTATAGGAAGGGTCAATGACAGCTCTTTGAGGATGCGATTGAGTGTTGTTGGGAGAGGTGATTATTTATTTTGATAGAGAAGGTTCTGTTAAGAACGTAGTTGAATTGATACAAGATGTAGCGTGAAATCGGAACCGAAACAAGCCGATATGGTCTATTGGCATCAATAATTGGGATGGTGCCAGTAAATCGAGCATTGCTTTTCTCCAAAGAAGCCAATTGTGGATTCTGCTATACATGACAACGTTAGCACCTAACGATACACATTGTCCTCAAATTTTATCTGCGTTTTCAAAGATATAGTCCAAGAAAAGTAAAAGAGCGCTTACAATTAATAGGCAAAAACGACCAATCCACTGATTCAATTGTTACTTCAACAACAAGCCAAAATGAGATTGAAAAGGCACCTAGAAATAAACCCTGATATACGTTTCCCGGGTCATCTCGATGTGCTGTACTTATTAGTCCTATGCCAGCACATTGGCTTAAAACTTTATCACCATATCCATATACGTATGTCACGTTTATTTGTTTTGTAATAGTAAAACACAGCTAAATACGGAATTCCGCTGTACAAAATCAAATGGCAGTTGACATGAGAGAAATTGTAGAAGGCTGCAAACAGGGTAATAAATCCTAGACAATTTTGCGCCGGTCCGGGATTTCAAAAAACGTTGAGACTCCGTGGCACGTGGCTGTGACGAGGCCTAGTATTTTCCACAAACATTGTTGGTGAGTGGGGTGAATATTTGTCTTCAACACCGAGGGAAATTAAATATTGAAGTAAAAAAATTTATTAAAAAGAGACGCAAATTTATTTTGAGGCTATTCGGAATGGACTTTATGGTTATGATGATAAATGGAGAGAGACATGGAGTGTGGTTAATAGAGAGAGACAGAGTGCAGGATTGAGAGACCATTTCGATCTGCTGAGTAACCGTGAATCGGAAAATTCAAGGCGGACTGTTCTTCATCGTTGCAGTGAATGATGGGATTAAACGAGCAAGGTATTTATTTTCTAGCACATAAATTTAAAGGAATCTGTTGGAACTGGAAAGCGTTCTGAGGACCAGCGACGAGTTCCAAACAAGGCGGAAGACGGTTTCCATGTTCAGTTGATTCCGAGTTAGGGTTTTTGTTTTTAAGTCTGCTTCCATGAGAATGCCGTTAAATAAGATTCGAGAATAGATCTCATTTTTCTATATGTTAGTTTGTAAATAATTTAATTGTTGTAAATGTTGTACAAGAGTATATTGTTAATTCTTAAAATCGCCAGCATCATAAAAATAATTTGGTCAATAAATTATTGTATCATATTAATTAATAAATGTAATTAATTTCCGAGTATATGTATAATTTATTTAAACAAATTATAACCACACATATTCTTTTGAGCTTGTTACAATCCTCAAAATTTCACTCGACTTCTGCAGATTATCTAACATCCTATTGAAAAGTGTGGTACTAACTTATTGACCAGTCACAAAATTAGGCATTAATAAGTTCCTGTGATGGCAATATGACCATAAGTTATCCTTTATTAGATAACTTAGCAAATTCGTGTTTTCTCTTCGAGTTTAAATTATACGGAATATGAAATATGCATAATTTTTGCTTTATCGGCAACGTTTGGTTGTTTTCTGTGTCCTACTTTCCGAATGGTTTGAAAAGTATCACCTCATGCCAGGTAATTAGCACATATAATGAGATATTGATAATGTTCGCATACTATTGTCCTACATATTTGTACACATCTGCCGCAGCTGACGGGACGTCGGAAACCTTGAAAGACTTGTTGTGTACCTGCATATTCCGGAGACACTTTAAAGAGCCGCTAATTCCTCATTCCAGTGTTTGTGTCGTAGTGTTGTGTGTGGTGTGAGGCAGATGTTCCCACAGCTGCCCTTCCTGGTTACTTCGCGAATTTCATGCGCGGACATCTGCGGATGATCGGACATCCGCTCTGCACTAATTAGCCATTATGCACAAAGAAACTGCACTTCCGTGTTCCTCTAACTCGATCAGGTGGTTCCTGTTTCCCTTTAAAGTAATTACTACTTGACTGTGACGGATAAGACTGGACCGACAATAAGACAGGAAGTTGAAGAGCGAGTTAATTATTGCCGGGAGCCATATGAGACGTTGAACCCAATTCTTGTCATGATCTGCATATTGCAAATGTGGATTGTATAAACACCAAAACGGAAATTGATAGCGCTCTCACAAAAACACTACGGACGACGAAATTTAAACAAACAGAGAAACAATTCCTGGGAATGATGGAAAAACATTCAATAATTTAGGTGAGGAATGGAATTGATTTCAGGCCGATGAATCAAACTATGCAACTATTACAGCAGCAGTTAAGTTGAAGAATTTCTGACTCTCTTAAAGGGTAATATAATTATTAACGGTTATATAATTCGGAAAACTATAGTTAAACTGCTAGGCCCAGGCCCTCAATGGGCTGTAGAGCCAAGGAGAAAGAAAAAGAAATTTAAACTAAGAGTTACATATTTATCATACATTTGTTTAATATAAACAACTACGTGTCGTCTAAAATGAACTTTAAAGATAAAATCTCTACACTTTTATTCTTTCAAAAACAATTTTGTCCATTAAAATAATGCTTTACCATTCATAAATATAAACAAAAAAATATAAGTTTTACGTGAACTTTTTGAACTGCATACCACTACGAACTACCGACTTTCCTTTATGCAGATATCGTCTTGTTATTCAGTGTTTAGCACACATGAACAAATTGTTGGCAATTTATTATTTAGTTCTAAATTCATCGTGAGTATTCTTTTCATTATCTGAAGAGGTCCTAACTTTAAAGCCATGCTGTATTTAAAAAAATTAATTTATATTTAAAGAAATTATAATTTTACTAAACGTTATTTTTTCCTACTCATTTGGCATTTATAGTTATGTTACACAACAAAAATTTTAATTTGCATGAAATAACGGAAATCATTTTTAATATTGTTTACTAAAACGCAAATTTACTGAACAGTTGAGGGGCTTGGTGTACACTGAACGAAAAATATGTTTTTAAGTGAAATAAAAACAAATATTTATAAAAACTGATCAATAAATTATAAAATTCTATTATAAATAAAAAGATAATTAAAATATAAATAAATTTAATAATAATAATAGTTGTCAACTTAATAATCAGCCTAACAGCCTTAAAAAAATAAGAAAGAATTACATTACCAATTGTCTTAAATCTAAAATAAAGACAATAAATTTCCTTCATTAAATAATATTGAGAATTATAAAATAAAATCAGTAAGACCGAGAACGAATACATCATATGAATATTCACATTAGGTATTGTTCTTTAACCTGCATTGAAATATTGACACAAAAAATAGTAAAATGGTACTAATAATCTAAAATTTGGAATAAAACTAGAAAGCAATATACCAAATTATTTAACAAAACAAGGGGATAAAATACCCATTAGAGAACAGGGTAATAAAATAGAGACAATTAATTGTAAAGATTGCAACAAAAGTTACACTGGTCACACAAGAAATAATCTTAATACGAGAATATACAACCATAGTAAATTAATGCAAAAATCAAATTATAAAAGAAAAACAGCATTGTCATTGCATTGAATCTAAATTTTGAACTCAATGTGAAAGCATGTTAGAGACGTTTTCAAATGATACGAAAATTCTACTAGACAAAATGTTATTACCTAAAAAACACTAATTCTTTATTTAAATAAAATTTATAGTATCCTCATATTTTTATGCATTCATTTTCGATTTATTGATAATGGTTTTGTCATTTTTTAAGGGCAGATAGACATAGAATAATGTGCTGAAGTTGTTTACGAAGAACGTAATTCATTCAAATCGACAAATAGTTTTAACAATCCGAGGATATAGCAATATAAAAGTTGTAACTGGTTACTTAGAAGAAAAAGCGGGAAACAAATATTTTTAAAGCTTCAAATTATAAATCAAGAAATGTGTGAAAGAAGGATGTAAGTCTCTCCATTCTGTAAAATATATGCATATTAAAATTTTATACTATTCCGTGTATACAAATCTTACTTATTTTATTACTCTTACTATAATTTCCATACTCTAGCCTCTATTTCCACAAGGCACCTTTCCATTGGCATGCAAATAGGGAAGGTTAAAGAATGGCTACCATCAAATGAATGTATGAGACATATTAAAATAAAAATCAGAATTTATTTATAATTATTTTATTTCTCATATTTTTACAAAACCAGAGCAAATCAATCCAATTTGAGTGTACATAAAAAGAAGCATATATTAATATAATGGAATGTGAGAATTTCTGCAGGCCGATAGAGGGAGAGATTAATTTGAGATTTACGTACATCTAGAATGTTTATAAGGTTGTAGTGATACAGATTTTGATAACACATTAATGATTCTTTTCAGAGGTCTCAACTTTATTCCTTCATTTACGTCCATTTAACACAGCAGTGTCAAGGGAAAAATCGAAGAAGGTATCAGCGCCGTTGAGTCAGTGTGGCCTCGATGGTCAATCGACTCAAGCTGCCAGCCGGTGATTATTTTTTTCTTTCCATTTCATTTGATCTTCCACATTAATCTACATGGAATTTGCACGCATCAGGTGACTGGACAAGCATTGTGTTTCTGTGGGGAACAAAGAGTAGTCAGGTCGACCTTGACACACACATACACACCGGAAGTGACGGTTGCCAGGCGTTCTGCCTTACCAAGGAGTATATGTTTCACGGAGGAGCTCATGTGGGACAGAGTAATGCTGGCCACAATTACGTAATCAGTTACGTGGAACGTCCATGTTCCGACTCCGAGTTGCTAATGTGCAGCTAATGATAACCACTCTACATTTTACGAAAAAAAAAAGTTCTCTGAGACTATATGTATGAGGGTAGCTAGTATATTCAGTGAAGATTAATTTTAGACAGAGAGCTTGAACTACTGATATCTGTGACTATTCCAGTTAACAGTGAAGCGTCGTGGAACACAGATCACTCTGATTGATCCTTTAACTCGAAGCAACTCTTTCCCTATGACTTTATCAGCATTAGCAACAATTTGTATTGAAACAGTTGCAAAATGTACCAAACACACTGCCATTACATTTGGACAATATATCTAAGTTAGACCTTGATTAATCTTCCATGTGAAAGTTGGTTCCATGCCTTCCACTGAAATTACTCTTACGGTATCCTTCAGAAACGAGTATTTAACAGTCCCCAGATGTTCCACTGATAGGAATCAACGCTCCAAACTTTTCAACGTTTCAGCAATATTCATATTTATAAAGCAACCCCTGCTTTCCGCTGAGACGCCAAGCGCTATCAAATTCTGCTTGCGTGGGGAATATGGAGTGAAGGGGTTGCCTTTTAGAGTGGAGACGTTAACTGCTTCTTTCTGGTCAATATTGGCAGGGCTAAATTATGACGGAACAGCTTTATCAGCCGAAGTTTTGTGAATCCTAGTTTATAGTTGACGTGTAACATATTTAAGCCACATATAGAATCATATTTTCCGACTCTAAAATTTTTATGAAACGTTTCAACGAAGTTGCAATAAAATAAATTAACAACTCTCTTATTCAACGAAGAATAGTATTGTTATTCCAGTGATAATACGTAATCAAAAGTACATAAATCTACATTCCTTAGACTACGTTTTGTTAAACATTTGTAGCCGTTTTTATAAATTACAAGAAGACATGCCTCTACAAATTGACTTTCCTCAATGTCTCTTTCACTTAGAAAAAGCAACCATGATGCTCAGCATACGAAAAGTATTAAATTATTTAAGGGGGCACATACAGCTCAAGACCTTCAAAAAAACGAATTTTTAATTTATTTTCCATTTTATGGAGCAATTATTTAAATGGCAGAATGCTGAAACATAATTTAAAAGTCAGAGCGGTGGAAAAGAGCGCCTGACAGGTAATTCAATAAACACACTCTCTCAATACTATGAAAATACTGTCAGAGAAAATTCTAATTCAGTAAGTGAGGCAATATAGGCCATTTGGTATCATAAATGCTCATCAGGTTCAAGACCATTGCATTATTTTTGTCCTAAAGATGCCAATCCTTGGTGCCTTTATCAGCGGTGGCCAGCTATAAACATAAGAAATAAATTGCCAGAATCTGTAATGAATGCAATGAAACCAGTATTAGTTGCCACAGAGCTTCTAAAAAGGTGTGTAGGAGCATACACACAAAATGTCAATGAGTCGTACAACTCAAAAATTTGGAAAACATATCCTAAACTGGACTTTATGGGAAGACAATAGTCAAAATTGCAACCAATGATGCTGTAATTACTTTTTACCAAGGTAGATTGAAAGTGATTTCAGAAGTAGGAAAGGAGCCTGGACGTGTTGTGAAACTGAACTAAACTTAGAGGATGAGACTCGTATAAGGACTGCAGAAAAAGGGAAACTACAAACCACAAATGAGGTCGGGAATTACAGAAAGAAGCTTATATAGAAACAGACTAATCAGAATTCAGCCTTAGAAGGCAATACTTATGTTGCAGTGCAGTTTTAAATTCCATACGATCTTAAAGTATGCAAGATACATAAACAAATTTTTAACGCTTATTTTCCACAAATTAAATTATAAGAACCGTTTCCCTGATAACTAAAAAACTATCAAAGATATCGTTGTGAAATTGTGTGTGTTTTTCATACTTTGATGCAAAATCTCATGAGTCACTGTAATATTTTTTCAGATAAAAAATAATATATTCTCAAAAAATAATCACAAATCAATGTTTTCCAATCAGCAAAACATTAAAAATATTATCTGTTAAGGAATTTAACTCAAAAAGCATGATGATGTAGACAAGTACATCACCAGAAAAAGAGCACACAAATTTGATTTAAAAATAATTGAGTTATCAAGGAAACGGCTCATACGTGCACTGTGAACAGAAGTCTTTCAAAATTTAGTAAAAGTTTGTAAATAAATGTTTTTTCATATTAAAAAGTTGTATAATGTATGTAAACGTCAGTTGTTATAACGTACTAACTTTCATTGACATAGGAATAAAAATTAATAAGAAACAAAAAAGTTTAATTAATCAAAATTTTTCTACTTTGTGTTGTATGTGCCCCCTTAAATAAAAATGGTAAAAATTCTATGAGAAAGTAAAACAATCGCATCATAATCATCGAAAGTGCTAAATTGTAAGTATAAAACACAAATTATTTATAGCTATAAAAATGTTGAAAATACTCAACATATAGATGCAACTAATAAAATGAAATTTTATCAACCGTATACGTGAAAAACGGTGCCTGATGCATTACAATAGAACTTTGAATTTCGACAATATATATATCGTACCTGTAACTATATATATATATATACGGTAAAATGTGTATAAATAGATGTTTCATAGACATCATGTGATAAAATGTGCTGGAAAATTATATAGCCTTTTTTGCAATCGTATAAGTTAGCCGTAAAATAATGATGATGGGATAAATAATCTCATTTTTCGTCAAGCAGAAGGAATGACTAAATATTTTAAAAATTGACGATTCGAAAGTCCAAATAAATGTCTACTGAACGCTGACACTGCTACTGCCAATTTTTGTAAGTAAATTGAGCTAAGTTCTCAAACGTTCAGTAAATAATACCCATTTTTAACGGTAGAATAAAAAACAATGAAACTACTCTCCTTGTATTCCCACCTTCCTTGGTCCCTAAGAGCAGGGCAAATATTTAAATTGAAAGATATTTAGTGCTAATGCTCATATACGGCCGTTTTCTCCTGAAATAGAAATTTAACTGCGTAATCAACCAGAAATCGTACCGCAGGTTTTATTCAGTTCTAATGCATTATGACAGTCTGATAAAATCGTACCTGTAACTGTATAGTGTTTGTTTTAAGATTTAACCAGGGAAAGACTGATTTCATAAAATATGACCTCTGCTAGAGACAAATAATAACTTGTTATGAAACTTAACCCATCGTAAAATGTAATATAATTTAAAAATAAGAAAAATAAAATAATTTTGAATGACTAAATGAAATGTAAACAAGTTTATATTGATAGTGAAGCAGGACCAAATCTGTAAACCAACAAAGTTTTGTTGTTGTACATTAACGAGTATGGTCGAGTGTTTGGTTATTTTATTCTTGAATCGTTTCAGTCATAATATTAATTGTTTAATCTCCCGATGCAACCCAGAGGCACGAACTCTGAATGAAAATTAAAGTCAATAAAGACCGAGTGTGGAAAGGAACTCTTCTAGGCGAAGAAATTGTGATATACTGAAAAATCTGAGCAAATAGTGTCCTGATCACCTCGTAGATATATAATTAGTGAAATAGGCGTTAAAATAGAAGAAATGCTTGTTCTATATTCCAGTGAGAAACCATACATGTGAAACGTGTGAATCATGTAGAGAGTAGCTCCGATATCCAATATTAAAATTAATAGTAGACGTTAATTAAGGTTTTCCAATTAATTTAACCTAACGCTTAATGAGCGTGTACAAAGACGTCTACCAGTTATTTGAAATAAACACTGTCCGGTCCATCACAATACAGTAGATGGTTTACTAAGTAATGAAGCAAAATAAAGGTTATAAAGTGAGAGAAATAATGTGGCGAACAATAAGTGGAATGTTCGAATGTTACATTTTGTAGAATTTGATCACTACACGGAGGGTTTGAAACATGGATTATGACTTTACAGTAGTTGCTTGAGTGATTTTTAGTGAATAAATGCACTTATCTTTTTTGTTTTAACGTCCCATTCACAATTATAGTCATTCGGGACTTCCATACGATCACCTTGCACTCAGGGATATTTATGACGAGTAAGCTAACAGACTACAGCTGTAGTTCCAAGACAAACATTTATATAATTTCTAATAGTTTTTAATTAGCCAGGAACGTGAACATAAATTTAATGGTTCTTTCCGAGTGGGCGAGTTCCCCCTCTCCGATCTGGTGAGTACCTGGGGGTGCATTATCTGAGTCAGGGTGATAGATATACAGTATGTGCTTTATCGTTAGTATGTCCCCACAACTACTACAAATAGGTTGAGCTTCACTCTTAAGTAAGTACGCATGAGTAAGCATGGTGTTATCCGAACGGATTTTGGGTAAGATGATCTGCGCCTTTCTAGTTAGGCAAAAAGGGAAGTTAATCCATGGGTCGTCAGCATTACTTTGATATTCCGGACCCAATGAGCCTTTCGTGTGTCTGAAGATTTCATCCTTAAATTTCATCCCCAATCTCTATTTTGGTGATCGGTTTGATTTCCACCCATTTATGAATAGGTTGGCTCGCTCGCTTCACCATTTTTATTCATATAAAAAAACTTTTATGTTTACGATTATCAGTTAGTACAATAATAATTCTAGTAGTTAAAATATTTAAACAATGAATTTACAAAATCGAAATGGTGTATATAATTCACCTTTAAACCTGAAGGTAGGTTAGTCCTTTCGTTAGCCTACTTTGGCAATGGTGCGTGAGGGCTGACAGGGGGTGAATTGATTATTGGAGGATATATAAGGATGTGGTCTGCGAGCATGATGGCAAGGTGCGTTTGGATGTGCATGAATGCCAGGGGGAAGTATGAGGTCAATTGACATTTTTCTTTTGAGCCGACGGAAGCGTGGAATTGCTGGATCGTAGGATTTCGGTGGTTGAGGTTGGTTTTAATTAGGGAGGTTATGGAATTGGTGCTTACGGAGTTTACTTTGGAAAGTTTGATGTTATGGTGGATGACGGGTACATGGGACAGTTTGTAATGGTGCGTAGGATTAGGTTTTGTTTTGTTTTAATTTTGGTTGAGTGGATTTTGGCTGTTTTTCCTCATATGGACGAGGCATAGGACTAGGCGGTTGTATTATAAAGAGGTATAGGAGACGTTTTGTGCTGATAGTAAAAGGGGCTTCTCTGTTTACGAGGAGATATAAGGTTCTGAATTTATGGTTGATGTTGGAGAGGAGAAGATTAATATGAGGTTTCCACGAGAATTTTAAATCAAACATGATTCCTAGGTAGGTGGTTTCTGTTTTTTTTAGGGATTCATGAATTGTTTACATAGAGGTGGATTTGGGGAAGAGAGTTTTTGGTTAGTGTGAATGGGACGGTTATTGATTTAGTGGGGTTTATACTTATTCGCCATTGTTTGGACCATTGTTCTTGGTTGTTGAGCGCTGTTTGGAGTGGTTGGAATTTGGAGATGGGAGAGGAGCTTTCATAGGAGATAGCTATATTGTTTGCGAGAAAGATTGTGCTAGTATTGGGATGTTGTGGGATATCGTGGGAGAAGATGTTGTATAGGAAGGCGGCAATGACACGATTGAGTGTGGTTGGGAGAGGTAGTTATTTATTTTCACAGAGAAGGTTCTGTTAGAAAGGTAGTTAGGAGTATCCTGTAGTAGGTGTTATTTAGGAAGTCTTTAATTTTGGATATTAGGGAAGGGTGGTGGATTTTGTCAAAAGCTTTTTCGATGTCAATACATTTGGTAATGAGGGATTTGCTTTGATCAAAGGATTTGTTTATGAGGTTGGAGAGGTGATATATTTGATGGGGGCAGGAATGGTTTGGGCGAAAACCGTATTGTGTCTGGAACCAGGGGAGGAGTTTGATTGATTAGGTGTGGGAATAGTAGTTTTTGGAACAATTTGGATAATGCAGGAAGGAGACTTATTGGACGTTAATTTTCAGAGCGGATATTGGTTTGTTTGTTTTAGGTATGATTATTATGGTGCTTGTTTGCATTTGGGTGGATAATATGTGGTTTTGTGGATAGGTAATTAAGATTATTGTTTTCTTAGGATGATGTTTTAGGTGGCGGTTGGTGATGAGATCGTGACCTAGGGAGGCTTTGTATTTTAGTTTTACTTTGCCTCAAGATCAGAAAAGCGTTTTTTATGATGTGGAATAAGGAATATTTAATTTATTATTGTTCCTGACGGATATTTGGATGTTCAAACCAACGTCTTCAAATAAAGTCATAGATTTTCAATGGATTTTTGAGATGATATTGCGTAGTTACGTTCTGAACGACACGAATCTCCTTCGTTTCCATTTTAGCTGCAACTAATGTGGTCGCTGACGCATTTTGCAAGTCGCCCCTTCTTGCACGGTTTGTGTACATGTGACGCAGTCTTTTTCGTTTGCGTTCCAATGTGTCGTGAATTAGCTGCCGTTGCGGTTATAAGCGGTTCTGGATAAGCAAAGTTGGCGGTAGGAATTAGGAAGGCGAGGGGCCTTCTGCAGCCGTGTTGGGTGCTCTTGTTACCAGCGAACACGTGGCTTCCACGTGACCCAATTAGTTGCAATTACAACTGCGTGAAGAAAATAAACAATCAGCTGGAGTAATCTTCCACTGTATACACACCAGCCTCTGTTAATCTGACAGTGAACACCAAGGCCAAACAATCGAGAGTAATTTTCCATGGCCAAACTTGAGGCCCTGATTCATCATATAAAATTACTCTTATATTTGTTTCGCAAAGCTATCATATAAAATTACTATGTATTTTACACTGTTTACTATTAAAAATAAATTAGTACCCCTTTTCAAAATGATACCCTACTGGGTCTAGGTGAGCCACAGGTGAGTTGTTGTCAGTTTAAAAAGAGTTTTTAGTACCCCAAGGTCCTATGGGAGGTCAACAGTATTTGGTTATGCTTTGAAATATATCTAATTTTTGAAAAGTGTAATTATAACTTGTGTAAATATAATATATATCGTTGCATACGGCGGCGAGATCCATATATCTAAGGCCGGGTGTCATGGAAAATTAGTTGTATGCAAGACGGTTTGTTGTCAACATGACGGGCAATTTTGTAAAATAACGAAGTACTTCGTGCGGAACAGTGCAATTTTTAAAAGTATTTTTAGAATATATGTGTCGTGTATTAATATTAGAAAACGGATAAATATGGTCATCTGTGAAACTGAATGAACTCATAAAATAAAGAATTTTATTGTAAAGTTAATAACTGCAACATTCATGTTGTATTGAAATCTAACGCATTCCACAAGTGGTAACGTAAAATTTTGGAACTTCGAGAAAATTTCTCGGTGAATAGAACGATGAAAAGCTTTTCGGGTTTCCACCCGGGAAACATCGAATAACAGCAACGGTTCGACGACTTTCACTACAATCGTCTTCCAGGCAGAAGGTTTGAACGCGTTGTACCGTATGTGTATGTTGAGTATATTTATGGTAATTTATGTGAGTATATATCACAGTTATAAATGAAGAATTAAGGACCATTAAAACAGACAATTACCATAAAAATTTATTAATATAAAAGTTAAACTATAGACGTTTCGACCATGGATTGTGGTCCCTGTCAATATTTGTAACGAACAGAAATCACAGTAAGGCCTACAACACCACTAATAGTTGTGCTGTCTTTCAGATGTTGTTGCTGCTGAAACCGGTTAAAGTAAATACACACCAGCCCTATCCTACCAATAGTATACATCGTAGACAAATATTGTCCCACAGGCTAACCCTGACGCTAAGAACCGAGCACAATATTTTGATTCCTGTATGAAGAACGGACACCAAGATTATTTGCACAACAATTCTTAAAGCATTCCTATGCTGCTCCTGTAAATACTTTATATATTACAACTTTTATCGGCAATTTAAAGTGAGAGTGTTGTCGAGGTATGAAGAGAGTTCTCATCTACTAACATTACTGAATTTTTCGAACAATCGATCTAGTCAGGATGAGGTTACCTTGACTCGATTTGCCAGTCCCATAATGGGACAATCTTCACTCTGAAAACGGTTATCAAATAGATTACTCGGACCACCAAAATATTTTTAATTCAGTTAGCTTTCCATTAGTATGAAATCATATTCCATTAATCCCGCAGAGAAGTACAATTTCATGGATGTGTAACGAGTCAGATGGTACATACATTGTTACGATTGCTCAGTTACTATTAGCTATGTTACTATTTATATGATTATGTTTAACTTACAAGACATACATTAGTACTACAGAGAAGACGGAATATATAATTTGAACCCGATACATAATACGGTCAAACACATCTACTCAAACGTCGGCGGTGAGGAGTCGAAAGGAAAGAGACATTATTTGACAAACAGGGCTAATAAAACCCAGACATTTGGATGCCAGCTGGGATTGGCCCGCGATCGCTGAAATGTGGAGACGGTGGCTGGGAATAAGTGTGTATTTTCCCCAAAAACCTTGGGGGAGAGGGGCAAGTGATTCATCCCGGAGGGGAGTAACAATAATTTTTTCGTTTGCAAATATCCATCCCTGCCATCTTCAAGATATGAATTTAAGAATCGGAAAGAATTATTAGAAATATTTGCAGGTGACAGGGGGGAAGAGAGATTGAGGAAACGAAACTTGTTGATCAGATGATATTAGTGGCAGATTGTAAAATTTCAGCGCAGATGATGATATTATCGGAGGAGACAAGGCGAAGACTGTCAATTATCCTGAACCAGGGACAATAGCAGCGGCAGATGAGGGGTAATCGAGACCAGACCGATGTCATACGAGGATGTACAAACGAGAGTAGGCGCCTCTAGGTCCAAATTAAGCTGGCACGGTAATTAAAAATGTAACTTTCTTGCTGATTTCTTATACTACCGAGTAGATTTTATGTGAAATATTTCAATGAGGTGGCTCATATAATACGACCCTGAGTATAGAGATCTAGAATTTTAGTTGTATGAAAATTAATTGTTTGTACCACTTTTTTGTTAATATTTCTATGTTAAGTTTATTTTAAAGAAAGAAGGCTATGTAAATAAAACTATAATTAATCATTGTACATTAATAATGAATGTTAAAATTCAATATAATTTACACTGCTAAAAAATTTTCATTATAATAAAATAAATAATATCTCCCCTTATCCACTTCACTATGTTAAGACCTATACTAAGAATTCTTCAACAGAGTAGAAGGGGTGGCTAAGTTAAAAGTTAGTTAGTTCACATTGAACATTTTGGCATTTATTTTTAACTGTTTAATGGTGGCAGGAAATTTATTGATTATGCTAATGGCATTATAATGAAAACCTTTTAGTATTTTAGTTGGAGACTTCACCTTCCTTGTGTAAATTATTTTTCTTTCTGGTATGAAAGTTATGCACATCTGAGTTTGTTGTAAATAGATGACTGTAATTAATAAAAAAACATCAGTGATTGACTATACTGGCAAGTAAGAGTAATTATTGCCATTTTCTTGAAAAGCCCTCTGCAAGATGTTTTTGGAGGATCCTGACATAATATTCTGACACCTTTTTTCCTGTAGATTAAAAACTTTTTCTTTCACTGATGCATTACCCCAGAATATTATAACATGTCATTAAAGAGTAAAAGTATGCAGAAGAAACTAATTTTCTTATGTATTGGCCACTACACAATGACATAATTCCAACAGCAGCCTCGTTTTCTTAGAAGAATATTACTGTGATGTTTTGAATTTAATCTATTACCTACAGATGTACCTAAAAAATTTGTGCATTCAAATCCACTTATTTCACATTTTTTTTCTTAGTGTTATAATCAATAAGAAACGTATATAAGTAATATAACATTCGAAAATGTTATTTCTTTTATGGCGAATCATGTGTAGGTCTTTATATAATACCCAAAATATTTACGAACGAGTCAAATTCATTGTCTTAATGAAGGATACTGATTATTTCAACAAACTGTAAATACTTTGTATTAGAATATGATTTGTGAGCATAACACAGACGTCAAAAATTTTTCTAGTGCCATTTTGGTTTATATTTGACATACGCTATTTATCAAAATTGACTTCATTCAATTGAAAATCAGCTCTTGTCAATTTAAGAAGAAATACGATTCTAGTTTAAATCAGCCCACTGAAATTGAAAGTTTGTTTTGCCCAGTTTGATCATATAAATGTTACATGTTGATCATTCCTTGTGAGTAGAATCGCAAACATACTCTGAATATCTAGCGCATACCTGTAAAGTGTTATCTACTAGTAGAAGACAAGATCCCATAATCTAATTCATGGTAACTAAAGAGAAGTAAAAAAAGACGTAATGAGAAGGAGAACTTTGTGCACGCAATTCCGTTACGTTGTTTTAATGACATCGGTTTCGCGCTTGATTACTTCCGATCTGAACAAAGCGAATATTTTCACTTTCAGTATAAACAGGAAATGCTAAGTAAAGAAGCTAGATAAGTTCTTTTTTCTCTATCCGGACGTAGCCAAGGCTAGCAAGCCCGCATCCTGTGTAAGGCATTTGCAGCTTGCAGTTATCGGTTTGCGTTTAAGTGGACATCTTGCGCTCCAGTGACCTAGATATCTGGCCTGCGAAATATCACCGCTCAAACACTTAATTTCAAACATAAAATTAAAATTACAGCCACCAAATGTAGTCGAAATAAAGTTTCACTCGATCAGGTAGCAATTAACATGTTTTCCATGTGGGCTTATCTTGAAGCGCAGATCAAGGTATTTGCATTCCAATTTTGTGATATAACCCAGAGGCGTTCCTCCTCTGAACGAGGTCCAGAATTTCCAGCTCTGCTGAACACTGTGAATTAAACAATGCGTTGTGTATCACACAATCGTGATTGTAGGTTGTAGCAAGTAGCCGTGATCAAACGTCCGTAGTATTCAAATAAACGTAAACAGCTTGCAGAACAAAAAAAATAATAAGAGATAATTGTTCTTCAAGTCTATTTTTAACGCAGTTATTCCAGAAATTGCTTAGTTTCAATACATAATATAGTTTCATATCACCACTGAATTGAATTAGAGGTCAGTTATGAATTAATTATTAATTAAAAATTAATTTTTATAATAAGTTAACAAAAATTACTAATGGGTCATTCCATGTCGTGTCCTGATTTGAGGAACGATTCCCGCGCGACCATTTCCGATTTTGATAAAATTTATAAAGTTTGTACTCTAAAGCCTTACATGAACATATGCAAAATTTCAGTTCGAAATATGCATTTCTGACTGAGATTCCGGCTTTTTCGTCGAATCCTGCGCTTCGTCGCCACTTTTGAGCTTCAATATTACGGCAGTTATTATAGAATAGACCGTGAAAATTCGTTTCCCAGATAAATTGCATGCGTAGATTACGAAAATAATAACAAATCTTTAAATAAATTTCAGCCCTGGCAACTATGAGCCCACAAGGTTTGCGGAAAAAATTTTGCCAATTATTTTTTCGAATGATCCTGGAGAGATAAATAAAATACGTACGGTATCATAATTGAAATACATCCAAATTTGTAAGAAAAATATTTAATTACTATGTACTTAATATGATTAAAATTACGACTTTTCGTCCATCTTTGCAGACTTCATCAGGTAATTTTTTTACGCAATGTGGATAATTTAGTGTCGTGGACGTCGTCCAACTACGGTTACGGCCGCAAAATCGTCTGTATTTCAATTATTTTAAGTCAGTCCGCTTACTCAACAGAAAAAAATTTAAATACCAATTTTGAAATACGATTTAGTAACACTGCGTTTTGTTCCTTCAATTTGGAACCTCATCTGATGTTTATTTAATTTTAAATGAAATCAAAGCAGATAAAAATTTTGATTTGCTCATTGCACACGCATAGCGGCAAGTAATTAATTCTGGATGTGCGACGAGAAAATCGAAATTTTTATATGCTTTGATTTCTAGATTTCATTTAAAATTAAATATCCTCCTGAAGAGGTTGCAAACTGAAGGACCCGGCCGCAGTGTTACTAATTTGTATTAAAAGCTTTCATTAATTTTTTTTCTGACGAAAACACTAATTGGCTTATCTATTTAATACATATTTTCAATTAACTGAATTTAAATCGTACAACATTGACATAATCTATGAAACAACGATTATTTATTTTTATAGTAAAATGCTTAAAATATTGTGCTAATAATTAGGTTAAAATTAATGCAGTATATCAATTTTCCTGTAAAGGTTGGAGTGTATGATACATTGAATAAGCAAAACGGAATTCAAAGATCACTATACGAAACAGTGTAACGACTAACATTTGCTTCTCTAATAGCCACAGTTTTGATTCGAACAATGTTACAATATTAGATTCTGAAAAAAAAATTATGCGAGATTAATAACTGAAATGTTACAAATCAAATCCAATTGTTAGTTAATGTTAAAACTGATAGAAATAAAATCAGCAATATTTAATATTCTGTTATTAAATATGCACTTTGGTCTCTATTTATGTATATCTTTGTTTATGTTCGAGTATATCTTAGTTTAAATCGTTGGATCATTTTCTTGTAGTGCACACCGGATGAGGTCTACGAACCGCGGATGAAACGTAGTTTATTGGTAATTTTTTGTTAAAATATTGGACAATTAATTTCTACAAGTAAAGTATTAATTGACTTATTAACAATTGTATATTGTGAATTTTCTATGTCAGTAGCAAAAAATTTGCAATCCAGAAGGATGTAGCAGTGGGAGAACGAAACTTTATTAATTATATTTTTTATTTAAATAAATATACACAATTATATTCACTCATTTTATTTCTATTTCAAAGGAAATTTTTTACTCCGGTTATCTTGGGGTCATTAATAAACGACTTCAGTGTTTAAAGATTTTTTCTGTCCGTTGTGATAAATCCCGAGTGGCCATGAGTTGATAATCTATATTTTTCATTCCACGTCATTCTCCACTTCCGATCTCGTACAGTCATCCTCTGATTGTTTGAACCTCATTACCACAATTTTTTCTTTCAATGCACTATTTAGAATTAAATTTTCAGATAACTGCACTATCAATACTCGGCTTCCAACCATCACTACTTTCCGGAAGAAATCTCTTTGCTGCTATCTTATGACTCGCCTCTTAAAAACATGCATTCCGTCTCACATATACTGATTATCAGATTTACTGCATACTGTCGGTCAATATTTATATAAAGAGTGCCAAAGAATTCGCGTTGACACAAGAGCTTCCTTTGTATTCAGCTTAATTGGCTACTATACTACTTATATTTCATGCATTACTTTAAAAGTAAATAAGAGAAGAAGGTCTTGAGTACAAACACTGATAACACCAAGCCTGTTGATTTGGTTGAGTCTTAACAGATATTACATACAGTAAATGAAAATGGCTGAGATATATTTCTGCATCTGATAAATACTTTCATAGACTTCATATTAAACACTCTTTCTTTCACGGAAAAGCATCTAAATAAAAAACACATTGATAAAAGTCTGAAGGGCAAATCGAACCATAAAAAAATGCAAATTTCTGTAATCATATAAGGAGTAGGAAAACTAAATGATCTTCATAAACAAAGAGAGAAATGTAACAGAAGACATAAAACTTGTATTCAGCGCATGATTATTTGAGGCAACGTTATAAATGATTAAACAAAAACAGATGAACTTCAAGATTTACACATTTATGTGGGTAACTATTAATGTTTGACAAATTGAATGTATGTAAAATTAAATAACAAGTGGGCCATTTTGTTACTGAATATTAATGTTGGCATAAATTATATGTGTACGGTTCTTGTCAAATCGTAAATATTTTTATGAAAATTTTATTTTTTTGTTATACATATGGCAATATTTGGCACAAAAGCTCCCGTTTTCAAAATTATTATTTTTTTAAATATTAGGGAGTCTTCTGTTATTCTATGGCGATTAATAAAAACAACCTCTAGGTACGTAATACAAAAGTAAATACACGTTGAAAGGGAAACTAACCCAACGTCGAATATATTGGTATTATTATTTTGGTATGTATTGATTCAATTAATCCAATTATTGGAATTCGGGGCTGGAGATTTGTAAATAGGGGTGTAACGTTGTAACTGGTCAAGCAGCCACTTGCGACTGAACTCTTCTTTTGGCGTCTTACATCTGTGAATTTATAATTTTTTGCAGCATTTTGACAGAAGATAATCTACAAAACTCTTCTTTTTTAACTATTTAATTTCATATATTCGTAAACTAGATGTCTTTAGTTATATATAAGTTAAGTATGAGGTTTAAATTCCACGTATTAATGCTCGGTGAAAAAACCTTAAAAACAAACTAACGCGGGGGGTCCAACGGCATACTACTGTATAATGTAAAATATAATATATTCCTCAAAATAAAAAGCAAAAAGCAGCAGACTCACCTTAAAAGGACCCAAAACGAATAGGTTAACAAAGAAAAGGAACGTAAGAAAGGTGTATATTTTAGCAAAGACTGTGCACCTATTTGCGAAATGAAAAATTGATAAAGCGATCAACCGTACGCTAAATAAGTACAAGAAAGGAAACATAAAAGGTGTTAAGATTTTTCTTAAATTAAATATAATTTTGCCCCACAACCGAGGTCCCAGGTTCGAATCCTGCATGGGCTTGGATGTTTGTGTCGTCATGGTCGCGAAGACCGGAATTAAGACTGTTGGAGGATCGATACGCTGACCACGTGTCACTCTAAATTTGTAATGTGTCATGCAAGATGGCAGTCCGCAGTCGACTCGGTAGGCCCAGGCCCTCAATGGGCTGTAGAGCCAAGGAGGAAGAAAGGAAATCTAATTCTATAGCACCAATTGTAAATAGGAAACATCCTATCCCGTTCTGCCCTGGGGGTACGGACAGAACGGGAAATTTTCAAGTTTCTTTGTAGAAATTCATCGAAATTCGTTTTTTAAGTTATAATGATATTACATATTTGATAAATAAGTAATAGAATAAATTATGTTTTATATTTTTATGAAATTATTTTTCTTTTTCGACAACTTAACAAAAATTGTTAAACAATAAGTGTCCCCCAGGGAATAAAAGGGAACATCTCGGAGGACCATCTAGCAAAAGCCGCCACTCATATTCCCACCTCTTCTCTCCCTAATTACGTCAACACATTCTCGGATGTATGGAAACACCAATTTCTGGAATCAAAATTGGTTACTTCTAAAATAAAGCCAAACCCACAAATTAGTTAAAAACTTCCTCGCTATCCTTTTTTCTTAAAAGCAACCAGAAGAGTTCAAGCAGCCCTTTCTAGGGTAAGATCCGGTCACTCAAAATTAACACACTCCCACCTATATACAAAAAGTCCTTCTCCAACTTCAACACGATCATCACCATGGAGCACCTTATCAACCCCTACTGTAAATTTCTTGAATGTAGATACCGGATCCTCGGAGAGGACAACCCAGACCAGATCTACTACCCACCGGACTACCAAGAAAGATCCATCAAATTATTGAAAACAATTAATTGTTATGATGAAATATAACATGCTCAATATTCACTTTCCTTAACCCATAAGTCAGTTCGGCCACTAATGATAATAAATAAAAAGTGTTCCCTTCCATCCCGACTTCCCCTAATAATAGAAACCTCAATGAAAGACTTTTTACGAAAATGTAGAATGAAACTTTAGGCACGTAAAAATATTCCGCGAAAATTCATTACTGTATACTACTAACAAAATTTATCTTAAATCAAGACAAAAAGAATAATGCTTCACCGTTTTAGTGACAGTCTTAATAAATGGTGATTGTGTCTTTCTTCAGGAATGGCGAAATGTTATTTTTCTATAATCAGAGTTGCTCGTTGAGGTTTTTTTATTGATTTAAATGCAGATTTGGAGATACTCAGTTGTTCCCAATTCGTAAATGCGTACGAACAAATGATACGGGTTTATCTGTACGCTATCTTTCCGGTGTCTGCTCTCTTTCTCTCGTACTGCGTTAGTTACAATTTGATCTAAATAATTAAGCACGTGAGCGCGATGGAGGGTATCTTGTGTTGAAAGTGTTGAGGAAGCTCCGCTGTTGGTTGATGGAGTGCGCTGGCCGTGACCACGAGTCACGCTCCCTTGCACTACACAGAAATGTCATTTCCGTTTCACTTACTCTCGCCAATTGTCCCGCTCTTTGTTCGCGGTTACACCCTACCCTATCGAATACAAAATGGAGCAAAACCTTCGTATCTTGGCCTTTTCTACTATTTCCCTACTGTCGTAACAATCACGAATCTAAACACTGTGCTGCCACCAGCAGAGAACAATCTTTAACGCCTTTTAATTACCTCATGCGTAACAAAAGTTTATGGACAGAACAGATACAAAAGAAATGCTGTATCTCGAATAGGCGTAAAGTCGTTGGTTATAAAAATGGCCCAGGGATGAAAAAGACAGTGAAAGATATTGTTAAGAATTACATAATAGTTGAACGGCAGCTCTAGAAAACTAGAGCGCCAGGAACTGTAACAATGGGAAGAATGTCTAACGCTGGAGAAACTATTATCTTTAACAATTGTGAGTGCGTTCAGTTATCGTGTTAAGGCACTGTAGAATTCCACCGAAAAAAACTATCGAAACCATTGTGATTTGAGTCGCTGAGTCCGATTCTGACACTCAACGGGCGGTTTAACTTGCGATTCAGCCCCTAAGAAAGGTAATGGAAGGTTGTAAACCAAATTCCGTGGTCGACATTCTTCCCATAGTGGAGAGTATGCAAATAAGTAACATGAAATAACGATACAGGTATCTAATTTCACTGCACCTGTAATTCAGTCCCACAGTTTCTGGAGAAAGAAGTTGACGTCAATAACAAGAATTATTTCAGGGTTATGTATGGATATATTATAAATATATAATAATATATTACTCGTTGCTGAATCTAGCATACAATTAATGGTAAATGTTTGCAAGTAAAAGTACTAACGAATTTTCTTTATAGTAGCAAGAGTCTTAACGACAGAATTATATATATATATATATATATATATATATATATATAAGGGAGGTACTTGTAACAAAATCGGGGTGATATATTATTATTTAAGTGTACCATTGATATATTAATAATAATATTTTGTAATAAAATAAGAAAACAATTTACTTGATCAATAAAACATATTTACATTAATAATTACAATTTTGATATTTTAATCTTTGTGCCGGCTATGCTTTCATAAATTAAAACGACATATACATTTACAAAGAAATTATAGAAATAAATTCCTTAAAACAATTCTATCTTTAACCTCAGGGTCGTAAATTATGGGCCATCTCAAAGAACAAAATGTTTTACACGAATCTACTCGTTTCTGGCAGTACAGCATATGAGCAAAGAGTCACATAGGTAATTACCGTGTCGACTTAGTGCATATTCCAACTCCTTCCTTCTAATTGGGTTGTCATCTCTCCATATCAAAGCCGCCGATGCTATTATTCCTGTTTCGGGAAGAATTTCAAAATCTCCCTTTCCAAAATCCCAACCACAGTTATGATTGAGAAGTTAAGACTAGGCTAACTACAAGCGGAATTTCTCAACAAATATGTCTCACCGTTCTAAAGTCACCTAAAATAGATCTCCACGCCTTTTATAATCTATTCCCCACTTCTTTGGTTTATTCATATCACCCAGGTGACAGGGATGGACGTTGACCAATCACATTTATGTTTACACTTGGGAAAGCACACCACTCGATGCCGCCAATTCTCACCAAAATTGACAAAAACGCCCATGGTGTGACTTAAAGTCTGAGTTTTATTTCCCCTTGCTCAAATTCTGTCGCCTTTCTTTTGACTCCGCACCGCCAAAAGTCCGAGCAGATGTGTCAAACCGTTACACGCTTTTCAGAGTACATCAAAATAGGTAATCTACAAAAATCTTCGTTTTTAACTATTTAATTTCATATATTCGTAAACTAGATGTCTTTAGCCGCATTAAAGTTAAGTATGAGGTTTAAATTTCATGTATTAAAGCTCGGTGAAAAACCTTAGCTCAAACTAACGCGGGGGGGGGGGGAGGCAGAACGGCATGCTACTGTATAAGGTAAAATGTAATATAATCCTCAAGATAAGAAGGAAAAAGCGCAGACTCACCTTATAAGAACCCAAAACGAATAGGTTAACAAAGAAAAAGAACGTAAGAAAGGGAAATATTTTAGCAAAGACTGTGCAGTTACAGAAAAATCTCTTTGCGAAAGGAAAAATTGATACGCTAAATTGGTACAAGATGGGAAACTCAAAAGATGTTAAAATTTTTCTTAAATTAAATATAATTTTGCCTCACAACCCAGAGGTCTCGGGTTCGTATCCCGCATGGGCTTGGATGTTTATGTCGTCATGGTGGCGAAGACCGGGATTATGACTGTTGAGGGATCGATACGCTGACCACGTGTCACTCTAAATTTGTAATGTGTCACGCAAGATGACAGTCCGCAGTCGACTCGGTAGGCCCAGGCCCCCAATGGGCTGTCGAGCCAGGGAGAAAGGAAGGAAATATAATTTCTAAAATCGCCTAAAATAGATCTTCACGCCTTTTTAAAATCTATTCCCCACTTCTTTGCTCATAGAACAGCCAATGTACAGATAACACAAATAGATGTATGTCTTATATTTCTTATATTGCTTATATTTCCAGACATTAAGGCCGCCACAAAGTATAGTTAATAGTAATATTTTATTAATTTTTAATAGGTGTTTCGAAATCTGTACTGCCATAATTAAGTTTCATTTTAGATTAATTCTTTAAGTATCGTGACATTCAATTTAAACAAAGTAACTTTAAGTATACAAGTGTTACATTCATCTCTACATAAGTAAAAAAAATTGATCTGCCTTCATGATTAATGTCGGTATAACGTAAAAAAGAGAAAGTCGTGTGAGTCTAACTTAGAACTTTTTTTTTCGTTGTGTGGCTTTGAGAACCCAGGACGGAGAATTGCAGAGCACAATGTCCGTTACATCACGGGTGGCTGTGGCAATACGAGCGCTTTGAGCGTCCCAGCCCATATTTAACGTTCCGTGGATTGGACCCAGAGTTGACGTTTCATTTGCTGTGAAACCGGCTTCGGATGTGGCTGTGACAGCTGCGGCCGGCCTCGCAATTTAACAGCCAAAAACAGCAATAACATATCAACAAAGCGGTCTTCTGAAGCTATTCATAAAATTAAAAACGCCGAGGTGTATCTCAAACAAACTTCATACGACGAATGAATGTATTTCGCATATTTCAGAACATTGCAAGCAAAAAGAAATTAAAGTTTAATTACAAAGAACCAATTATAGGATAAAAACTCGAATTAAATATTAAAAAAGTATTGCCGGTGATACAGAAGGACCTAAAAATAAAGTGGACCGACGGAATTACAAATGAAGTTCGGAGAATCTGGATCGGACTCAACCTGAGAGGGACCTGCTTGTTTCATGTCATTATTGGAGGACAAATAATAATGAATATTTTGATAAGGCCTTAAGGAGATACGATTCAGGGTATTGACGATCTAAAATAACTAATAAAATATTGGATATTGAAATATATAATTTCATTTAGGATAACATTATGACACAAATTATCAAAGCTATTGGAGCTGTGGTAATACTACAATCTAAACGCATGGATAAGTTCTGACAAATTTTGTACACGGCTTCCTTACGACTGACACAACCGTTGTTCGGGTAAGACACGAGTCCATCCCTAGCGACGGGGTTAGACATAAACTTAGAAACATCATGTAATATTTATTAATGTTTGTAATTTTAAATTAAAGTTTAAATAAGACCAGAAACAGACAAAAAAACTGAAACATAAAAACCGATAATTTAAAATCAACTACATGTTTTGTTCATGATCTGGACTCTCTTCAGAGGGTCAACGTCAGGACCGAAACGTCATCATCATAACTGGTGCAACAGCCCTAACTGGGCCGCGGCCTCCTTCAGAATTCTTCTCCAGACATTTCGATCCTTGGCCAACATCAACCAATTCTTGATTTTCAAACTCCTGATATCCAGCAGTAATCCATCCACCTATTCTCTGATCTTCTTATTTTCCTTCTTCTTTCAGGTTTACTTTCCATTACTCTTTTTACTAATTCTGTCTCACTCGTTCTTTGGATGTGTCCTATCCACCTCAGTCGAGCCGTTTTTAATATTTGTTATTATATCCGGAGATCCATACAATTGATATAGTTCTTTGTTATGTCTTATTCGCCATTCTCCTTTCTCTTGAATTGGGCCACATAGTCTTCTAAGAATTCGAGAAATATCAGACTCTGTCAACACCCATGTCTCGCTTCCATACATAAGTACTGGCTTTATTAATGTTTTATATAATCAAAGTTTTGTTTTTAGTGTTAATAATGTTTTAATTCCGAAATAACATTTATTAGCACTCCGTATTCTTTTATTATCATTATTTCAATTTATCAGAGATTCTAAATATACAAATTCGTTAACTTTTTCAAATTTGTTGCTTCCTATTATTATGCTATCTTGATTATGATTATGTTTCTTTCCATTCGCTGCCATATATTTAGCTTTTGCCCTGTTTATCTTTAATCTCGTTTTTTCGGCATTTTTCTCTAAAGCTAAATAGGTTTTTTATGTCCTCCTCTGATCTACCTATTATATCTATGACGTCTGCGTATGCTAATATTTGTACTGATTTGTAGAATATTATTCCTCTTGTTTGAATTTCTGAATTTCTTATTATTTTTTCCAGTGCTATATTAAATACTAAGCAAGAGAGTGAGTCGCCTTGTCTCACACCGTTTGTCGTTTTTATTGGGGTTGATAGTTCTGTTTCTATTCTGATTTGGCATTCACTATTTTCCATTGTTACTAAACACGTAGTTGATTATAAATTATAGTTTGTTATGTTTCACTAATGTCTGTTTCTGGTCTTATTTAAATTTTTAAAAAACATCATGATAATATTTGTAATACTGTTGGAAGATCTGATTTTGAATGATGTTCTTTGAATTTTAATTGTATTCTCTGCAATTTGCAAATAAATTACGGAATACGAGGGCGTTTAATCTCCATTTCGCCAGTCAGATCGTTCTTATGGCTTCTTAATCCTTATTAATTGAAATGTTAAATATTTATTATGAAATCGTGGTAGAATATGCTATCGCAAATGATATGAGTTCAATGTTCACTAAATTACGAGACGCCTGTAATTTTAAACCTAGCATTCGAAGAAACAGGCATTCAACAGAAAGTTCTGTAACATACAGCAACTTTTTGTGGTCTGACTCAGAGTCCTTTTGTAATACCTCAAAATAACAGGTTGTATAGCCCCAAATTATGCAGTCAAATAACTTTTCTAGAAACATACTCGTTTCTTGTTTGCAACAACTTTTCAGAAGCACTTGATGCCCCCGTTGCTTTATCGTACGATAAAACAGTTGCACTTGTGATTTTTTTTCCTGGTTCCCTGACCGTTAACGTCACGAAATTCAACGTGATGTATTAAGTAATTGCCTTAAAGTCAATCCCCGAGGCAGGTCGAGGCTTGATACGAATTGAATCCTTGAAAATCTTGCTATGAGGAAATAAGAAATTAATTTCTATTTTCGGCTGTAAAAGCAAAACAATTTTCTAGTTTCAGAAATATGTGAACGTTTATAGAGAGCACAACTATTATTATTATATTCCTTCTATCGTGTCACGTAAAACTTATATAAAATTATTATAAATGCACGATTTTAATCTATGATATGTTTCATACGTATGGCCTTTTACAAACTGAAATTATACAAAAAATTGTCGCTGAAACAGATTTTTTACATTTATTGTATAACATTTTGGCATCTGTAAGAACAGTAATGATAATTAAATAGAAAAACAAGTGAATTTAACTGAAAAACTTCACATTTCTTAGTAAATGTATCCAATACAATAGTTGTAGCGTAGAAGAATGCTCCATTATGTGATTCATAATTTAGGACGAATTTAATTAATAAAATTAAATGAGAATATTTATATATAGGCAGAGACGATGCGGAATGTCTAGGATTAGAAAGGAGCCAAATTGTCACGAAGATACGTGCCTGTTAGTTAGGTACTGGGGATTAAAAATGTTTGTCATCCAGTTTCACAAGACTTACACCTTCCTCCGTAAGTGCGGATTCCGAGGAGAGGTGAAAAAGTTTGTGTGGTTGGAAGGAAGAAACTGTAGGTCAGGAGAGGATTGAAGAACAGTATTGCTCGGAAGTTGGAAGGAAGAGGAAATAGAAAGGTGAGAAATGCAGTCATTGTACGTTTGAAATGGGAGAAGAAGTATAGAGAGGAAAAAAGTAATCTGTTGATCGAAATCTGAAAGGAATAAGTATTTAATAAGAGAAAAGAACAGGCTTTCAATAATTTGTGGAAAGCAATACAACTATGCACAAAATATTATAATATCCCTGTCAAAACTCTCTGCTGAGACGTGAACGACTTCGCCGAGATGGAAGACTAGTTTTTTCGTCGTCGCTCGACGGTGCAAAAGTCTCCTGTTTTCCACCTACCGATATAAAACCCTGTGTGAGGTAGGGGTCGCCACAACTTGCTGTCTACCTGCCATTCATCAGGAATTCCCAGTATTGTCAGTGCTGATACCTAGACAAGAAGGATCCAAAACGAACGAGGAAAGAAAATAGATTCGTCTTGATAAGCGAGATCTCTGCTACCCGTTGTTACCCCACAGTCATTAACCCTGATAAATCTCATACCCTGAGCTAAGCCATTGCTAATTAAACATTATATTACCCCTAAATGGCACATTGTTGGTAATATGGAGAGCGCTAGACCCAAGTAAGAATTTGTGTTAAATATGTAGATGTAATACATAAATTTTTTTACAAAATCTAACTTAAATTTTGATCATATTAAAACAATTAAATTCACCTCCCTTTTTGCATAGTAAACAATAAATATAGGTCAAATAGAACAAAAATATTAATTTATTTTTATTATATATACTTTACTGTCCTATGTTCTTTAAGGGACTTTTTTGTGTTGTAGCCATGAAGCTCGCATCGAAACGTCCTGTCTGTTTGAATTATTTCAGTAATGTTCTCTTTTCAATCTTTGTTTGTTAATCTTATCTTTATTATTTTATAAAATGTTTCACTTGAAACCTGGAAAATTGAATCAGCATCGAAAAGTTTACAATAGTTGTCTCATCAACCCGCCTTTTCAAACCTAAATCAAACAATTTTCTTTTCATTGAAGATCGGGTCCCAGAAAGAAGTAGGCCTACGTCAGTGAATCGTCTTTCATATTTTGTTGTATTTTCCGGTTTGTATTTTTGTGTGTAATTTTATGAGGCATTTTAAATGATGGCAAACAACTCAGTTGTTGCTGTTACGTGGCCTTCTGCAAAGTTTAGCGTTCAGTTAGTGCACTGCTTGTTTATTAAGTACAACGCTTTACGTTGTGCCTAGAACTATAAACAATCTGCATCGGAGCTATTCGCTGCATAGAATCCGTACCATCAATTTTAATTGACGTCTTACATTAATATTTATCAGCAGCCATAGTCGGGAAGGAAATCAAATTACTTTTGAAAATTTACCAACGTGTCTAACAGTTAAGGTTAAGAAATTAATATAATAGTACTTTACAGAAACTAAAATATTCTATTATTTTTTAATAATAATATATATTTAACGACATATTAAGAGACACTTTTTTATAATTCCAAGGGCAACAGAAAAATACTGCTGTTTTTAATATAAAAATTGTGTAAATTTGTGATTTGAAATATTAAATATTTGTACTTTTTGCTTCTATATCTGTTAATTTTAAATTTAAATGAATGTAATATCAATTGAAGAAAACATTTAATATGTCTCACATTATCAATAACAAGCGAAAGCGTACTCGTAAAACCTAACAATAGCGGTAATGAATTACCTTTATCAGGGATATAAGTAATTTAATCGATACCTTACGAAAAACAAGAAAGGATTAAGATTCTTGAGTGTTTGTCAGGAAGCCACTCATAAACAAGTTACTCGAGATAAGATAACCCACCGTACCGGTGACTCAGACGTTAAAGATTTCTGCTACAGAATTTCTAGGAATAATAACCAATTATTATGAGTATCAACTTAGAACATTATTAAACAGAGAAATGCAGTTTCTTAAAAACTTGATAATGGAGGGGGTGAAAAAACATTTTAATGCATATTTCTTGCATAATAAAATTGACATAATATATTACTCTAAAGAATTTTGAAGTAATTGATTACATTTGCTCGATATAATTAATGCAAATAATTGTAATAGTAATTCTTCATGTTTAATTAATCGGAATTGTTATTATTATTACAACATTGTTTTCTGACTTTGAAACTTACAATACATAAAAAACAACCAATAAGTTAGCATATAATTTTATGACTATTTATTCAAAAGCAACGTTTCGTCTCCATTTTGAGACTTCCTCAGGCGTACTACAAATATAATATTACAAGAAATTAAATATGGGTTCTATGTTACAATTTTTTAATTTATATATTTCGAATCACGTTTTTTATATACAAATTATAAAATTGCAACATAGAACCCAAATTTAATTTATTTTTCTAGTTCGCCTGAGGAAGTCTCAAAATGGAGACCAAACGTCGCTTTTGAATAAATAGTGATAAATTTATATGCTAACTTATTGGCCATTTTTTATTTATAGTTATTATTTTATTATTATTATTAATCAGATAATTATCGGTCTATGTTGATTAAATGATGCGTAAAGGTCAAAATGAATCTTGGTGGCGGTCCTTATAAATCGTATATTACAGTAGTGAAGTCAAATAAAGTCGTCAGGCTGAATTCTTACATCCCTATTTATAAGAACTCTGACCTTAGTTCAGGCTAAAATATATTCATACTTTTTAGTTTAGTTCCGTTTCGAACTTTAAAGTCATTTTTGCCTAGCACTGGTTGAAGACAAACTTAAGCTAGAGAGAAATTATGAGAAACAGTGATGACACATGTCAAAGATTCTGGGGTAAAAATTGACAGAAGGTTAGCTTGTAATCTATGTTACCTATCTAGGAACCCGGCTATACCCTGTACAGTATTCAATTCGACACTAATGCAATATAATATAATTTAAGTGATTTAAATTTAACGTCTATTATATATAATTAAACAATTGGTGACCTTTTACCGACTTTATTATATAAATTAACTCGTAACAACGTTTCGGCATGTTTTAATGCCTTCTTCAGGATTTTTTCTCCTTGTAGAGGAACAATATATATATAATTAACCCTAGGGAGGTGAAATTAAGACAAATTTTTTAACCAAATTTCACCTCCCTGGGTTTTATTTTCAGTACATTTCTCCTCTACAGGGTGTAAAAAATTGAATAAGGCATAAAAACATGCTTGAACGTTGTTACCAGTAAATTTATTTAATAAAGTCTGTACCAGATCGTCAATTGTTTAATGATTTAATTGGTATCGAGCGGGTTCTTAGACCTCCCTAGCCCCTCTTTCAAGAACGTTTTTGGAAAGACTTAGTAACACAAGGAAATATATCTAATAGAACTATATGAATCTATTCTTATTTGCTTTTTGTAGATACTGAACATAATTCCGGTACTGCTTTTCTTTTTCAATTCCTGCTGGTGATTACTGAGACATCTCACTGTGACATCATCACTCACTCTGCTACAACCTCAAGCCATTTACATGATGCACACTCATCCCAAAAAATTACCTCCAAACTCGCAATTGTGTTTTAAACAACTTTGTAATTTTACTATGATGACAAAGGCATACGATTAAAAAGTATATAAAATTTAAAATAAACAAATAACCAAGTTTATGGAAAATTCTCAATTATGCAATTGACAAAATTATATTAAATTATAATGTTTTAAGAAAACATAGCTTTGCTTTAAAAGTTTATCTTAGGCAAATAAATTTTATAATCTGCCGTGGTTACTTGAAATGTGGGAAGAATTTAAGTATTTAAGAAAATCTTTCGTATTTATTATCGTCATTCTTCCATGTTTTGGTTAGAAATATTAAGTTTCAGTTCATACAATAGGTGAAGAATATATTGAATTAACACTGCTAGGTTTAATGGAAACAAAAGTTTATATTTATTATTTCCTTCTTAGATGATATTAAGTTGTTCATAAAACAGGTTAATTTATGATTTATAAAAGTAGAAGTAACTGTAACTACTTTGAACTGAAAGTGTACTCTCTGTACCGTGGTTTCTTTGACGAAGCTAAAGCCGAGTATATCCGATGTGACACGAGCGTTTTATGTTACTCAGGGCTATTATATAAAGGGATATTCCAACAACTGAACATCAGACGTTAAATATCTGATAATTATGAATTGATAGGCAATAACGTAAATATACTGTTGATCTCTTAAATTTTCTCAGAGATTCCGTTTCCAATTTTTTATCTTCTTGTATATCACATACCACTATTATCCTCTATTTTATTATTTGGCAAACACATACCTTAACCGTCAATCTTTAACCAGCTTACAGTTCAGACCAGGGAATCCCTTAGAACAGCATCTATTATTGATTTAATTAGAGACTAAGAATTTAGTATATGTAACTTATAGAAAAATAAATACATTTGGAAGCTGGCGGGAGTTAGGAAAGTAATTAACTTTTAAATCGCCAACGTATGACAACTGAACAGGATTTCTAATAATTATTTTTACTCCCCCTATCAATATCCGTACGTTATCATTGTATTGTATAGTTAGATAAAGAAGAAGTAAATGTACATAAGTATAAAATTGGAGGAAAATTTTTAAGTAATACATTTATTATAATTTGTGATGCTATTCATAAAAAATCGTATTTTACGAAACCATCTCGAAGAAACTTGTGTATTTATTAAGTAGATTGTTGACAGTGTAATGTATTGGAGTGGATTTATTAACCGTTGAACTAATTCATTGGTGAATTAAAAGACTGATTAATCATTATTATTACACATTGAAATTAGATTGATTTATCGGTGGGCTGGACGGTATTGTTTATTTGCTTATGTCTGTGACATTATCTTTCGTTGTTGCAACCTCTACGGGGTCTACAATCAAGTGCAAACAGAAAGTAATGAAGAAATGAGGAACGTAAATGATGAACAATCAAAGATGCCAAGATGGACGCAGATTCGCTCTGGAACGTAACCGAAAAGACATTGCTGCGGACTTCACTCTTTAAATTTTCCTCTATTTATTTTTATGAGTAAAAATTATCACTGCGTATCATGAAAGGAACATTCACTAAAATTATTTTTATTTTCGTGTGTACATTCAGAGATTTGGAGGACCAGCGTGCATTTCGTTCGGACTCCGAGCACCGCTGATTCTGTAAAATAGCGTTGTTTCGTATCCGGAGTATCGCAGGTTCAACCCCGGAACACGACTGCATTCACTTTGCGGATTTTTGCCCCAGAGGCTCGAGTTCCAAGCAGCCGTCAGGAAGCATACAATGGAGAATTTCCGTATCTGTGAAGTTAATTCATTCCGTAAAATGGTATACAGTCAGTCCATTTTAGTATAATTCAGACTTTGGTTGTCAGTCGTAGCAATCTGCCCATGTTATGTTAATATGCAAAAAACTAACCATGAAAAATAATGATAATAATGACAATTAGTGCATAACTTATAAGTATCGAAATTTAAAATATAAACAAATTTGTTCAGTACAAAGGTTATAAACTCTATATATTCTACTGAAATCAATCGAATTTATTTTTAATTCTTTTGTTTTGTACCAAACCGCTCAATGTTTAAACAGTAAGCGGTGTTTATGTATTCTACGGAAATAAAAATAAAGGAAATATAGCCTTTTAGAGCCCTAGCTGTAAAGGTGTTCAATAAAGAGTTGTCTGTTGAGTATGAACGTTTGATACAAAAGCATTTGCGTGTTCTTCGAAATTCAGATATTTCTGTACAGATGGTATGTCATATATTCTGTGTACGCTTTAATAATAAAACTGTTAGTTATCTTGGATTCATTAAATGCCAATACTCTTATCGCAATGGCTGCTATCAGTTTACCATACATCATATATAAAGTGGTTTATTTGTTCATTGCAGTAGCATACGTTGAATCAGTTGAATCAAAATTCTCCTGGATGGTGTAAAAACTTACAATATAGGTCGAAATTTGTTAAGCCTTAAACAAGACAATTGAGGTATTCTAAACGCCTGGCGTAGGTATATTGGAAGAAAGTAAGGAGCAAAGGCCATTTAAGGAGTTTGTATCCACCCTAACGCACGCAGGCAAGTATTAAACCATCAACAAGTGAAAAGATGGGAAAGTCGAGATAATGCTTGTATTTAGCCGTGTTGTAACGTGAAAGATTGTTTCTTTGCGGCGGGAAGCGCACGTTACGAAAGCCAGGAATTATGCAGATAGGAGTTGTCATCCAAGAGCCGTGGGCTGCCACCGCGGCGTTTTGCATACAATGAAGTAAGTCCCTGGTGAAGGACGCTCAGGACCCGCCCTGTGCGGCTGTGCGGCTGCTGCACTGCCAGCAAGGACCACTATCATCATCTTCGTACTATAGTAAATAACAGTTTGTTACGTATGTTCATGCGATGCTTATTACACTTATTTCAGATGGTCTTTTCCAAATGGTCAGCATCAGTGAAATGAAATAAATTAAATATTTTAACCTCATCGACAGTTTGAAGTACAAAAATCTGATGTAAGAAATAAAAATTAAGATTTGTAGTTTCCTCAACAAAATTTTCATGTCACGAAATATATACATAATAAGAAATTAATAATATTACCGTGAAATATTAATATTTACGACTTATAAAAATAACGTACAAATGAATTCAACGTTGTAATAAGAACAGAAATTTTACTTTTTTAATCTTCATAATCAGACTATATGTGACTTAAATATTTTAAATATAATATATAGGAATAATTTTTCTATTAGTAAACTGAATAATTCCCCGCGTTAACAAAACGTTTTTCACCTAATTTCGTTAAAATAACGTTATAAGTATTATGTTACGTTCTTGTGTACATATAAGTTTCTGGAATGAAATTTATTTTAAGAGTTTAGTAATCAAATTCAAGACCACAAGGAGAGTCTCATATATATATAGTATTTTTTCGGATTTTCTCCTTCAAATTTTTGTATTGATGAAGTGCTACAATTTATTGCACCCTAATCTTTTAATCATTATGACAAGAAGAGCACAGGTCAATTAGTTCAGTAGAAAATAGTAAATAAGAGGATGGAACGTCAAATAGAATACGAGTTAGGAGATCACTTCGGTTTTAGGAAGAATATAGGGACAACAGAAGCAATGTTGAATTTGCGATTAATTTTAGAAGAAGGGATAAGAAAAAACCGGCCTACGCTCGTGGCAATTGGGAACTGGAACACTATTAAGGATTTTGAACAGCACTGGAATAAAATATTGAGAAAGGAGGCTAATATATAACCTCTACAGAAGACAGGCAACAGTAATTAGAATGGAAGACCAAGAAAAGAAACCCATAATCAAAAAAAGGAGTAAGTCTGTCGCCCATGCTGTTTAATTTACATATAGAACAGGCGATGAAGAAAGTTAAAACGGAATATGGAAAAGAATTCATACTGCAAGAAGAAGAAATAAAAACCTTACGCATTGCCGACGATATTGTAGTAATAGGGAGTCAGAAGAAGACTTGGAAACCATAATAAATGGCATGAACGTAGTCCAGGAGAAAGAGTTCAATATGAGTGTTAACGGAGGCAAAACCAAGGTAATGGAGTGTAGTATGTGAAACAGTAGAATAATAAATGGTGTTAGATTGGGAAGGGATAATTTGACGGAAGTTAAAGAATTTTGCTACTTGGGAAGCCTAATAACTAGGGATGGTAGAAGTATAGTAGACACAGAAAGTAGAATTCCACAGGCAAGGAAGGCTTTCGCGAAAAAGAGGGATTTAATTACGGGTAATATAAGTGTGAATATTTGGAAATCCTTGCTAAAAATGTTTGTATGGAGCGTGGCTTTATATCGGTGCGTAACGTGGACGATAGGAGTTACGGAAAAAAAAGAATAGAAGCCTTTGAAATGTGGTACTATAGACGAATGCTGAAAATCAGATGGGTGGATAGAATCACAAACGAGGAAGTTCTAAACAGAATAGGGGAAAGGCGAACAATATGGAAGACGTTGATTAAGAGAAGGGATAGATTAATAGGCCACGTTTTAAGCCAGATGGTCTTGTAAAATTAGCATTAGAGGGAAGTGTGTGGGGTAAGAACAGAAGAGGGAGACCAAGAATGGGATACGCTAAGCCGATTAGAGAGGATGTGGGTTGTGCTAGTTATAAGGAAAATTAAAGGCTTTCGCAAGATAGGATAGTATGGAGGGTTGCATCAGACCAGTCTTAGGGCTGAATTCCACAGCAACAACAACCCTATCTGTACGACGTTCTATAAACGCAATACTAATAAAATAATTTGAAATATATAAATATATAATTTTATCATTTGGTTCCTGACTTTTATGACTTTCTGTTCGATATATTTATTTATTCTAACATTGTATACAAGCAAATTTAAATATTAAATAGTGTAGATAATTTATGTGCCTTCCAGTTATTTACCTTTGTTGTGGTGGTAACGCGTCAGAGAATGTACTACAATGGGAGAGAACAAGCGACATACCCTTGAGATTAAATAGCGAAAGGGTTGCAGCAGAGCATAATTATTATTCGTATCTGTGTTATGGACCAAAAATAATTGATAATTATGTATCTATCAGATTATCCTCTCATAATAAACATCAAATAATGCTGCATGTAAAATATTGCATCTGCTTATCATTCTCACTGACTTTATTAATACTTGTGGGAACTCATTTATTGGGGCTAATACCAATCGTATGATGGGTGTTTGGTTTTGTGGGATTCTATGAGAGGGGGCCTATAAACAGTGGATGCGGTCTCACCGACGAAGAGTTTATTTATTTAGCATTGGACGTTGAACCCACCAACTTTTCCCCAAGGATTAAATTTAAAAGTAGGGCCCTGAAGTTTGTGTGTCCCTATCAGAAGGGAAGACGGAAGCAGTTGTGGTGGAAAGTTTTAATAACGCCATGAATTCAACAGTAAGAGTGTACTTAAAAAGTAATAAGAAGAGAGAAGAGAGACGGAGTGAGGGAGATGAGTTAGTAAGTTATTAAAACAGTTACTCTGGAAAAAGTTGTAGACAGATTCAGAAGTTAGTAAGGAGTTGCAAAGACTTGGTTAGCAGTAGTGAAACATTCTTTAGTGACATATGAAAATAATATACAATGGTGCCAATTAAAGGAAGTTTTCAGGAAAGAGGATTTAGAAACAAACGAAAAATCTCTAGACGCACGACTTCTCATACGGTGGCGACTCGATGACGTGAATTTCTGCAACTGCCTCCTCAACGGCGGCTACATATACACAACCTGTTCATTGTATGTCCTACTGTCAAGACTTGTGGAGCGTTGTCCCGCGATGTACCGCAACACAAATTTTGGATTACGACTATGCCACGTGGTCGTTTACACTGCAAATTCATGTATGACACTAAAACAAGCTCAAAGTCCGCAAAACAATTATTCATCTAGTCTCTCCGTTGTTATACGTTAGCGAAATTTATTCCTGCAATACTTAATCGACGCGAGTGTATGCATGCTTATTAGTCAGCGGAGAATTCATCATATTAACATCAGGACAGCCAGTATTAGTCTGAGATAATTTCAAACCTTTGGCGAAAACAACAATTGTTTTAATGAGACCACTTCAAGAAGTACATATTAACCTTTGATAATTTTTTAATACGCACATGAAGTCTACAATGCCCCGTGAAGAGAGTTTTCCGAAAACGTAGTACATTTAATTAATCTCAGAAATTTAGTTTATTATTAAAATATATACATTGATTAATTTTTTAAAGTATATTGTGAAATTAATTATTTAAAACATAATAAAATCAAATTGAACTGTTCAGTAATCATTTAAAGACTGTTTATATAGATGAGTTATTTTCTAAGTTAACATATTAAAAACACTTCGATCCTTTTTCACATTAAGTTATGATGTTTGGAATTTATCTATGTTCAATACTAGAGTATGCGATAAGATAATTAGTTTCAGTTGCCTCTAAGCTATTATTATTCGTTTAAAAGATAGTTCTTATAAAGTAAAATGGGTTCTTAGCTGCCAGGGCTAGAAAATTTATTAGCCCACCATAAAGCTGTCATTGCAGTGATGAAGATAAAAGAGGTTCGATTCACGGGTGAATCATTCCTAATATCGTTGATAAACGAGGTGCTCGGGGCTGAATCTTTCTTCACCTAAATAAACTCTCATATTTTCTGGAGTTTATGGGCAACCTTTTGTGCCAATCATCTATTTTAACAAATTATAGTTGTAAACTCTTAATATTGTTTCACAAGTATAACTTAAAAGGTGTTAACAATATGGCTTGTTATTTCCACGAATTCAGGAAATTCATGAACACTCTAATGCGGCAATATAATAATTTTTCTTATTTGTATAAAAAACTAAAAAATATTAGAATTTTCTCTTGTTAACTAATAGAAATATGTTGTTACTTATTTTTGGGTTTCTCATAATGAAACTCTCTCATTTGTTTCGTTTTATATTATAAAGCACTGGCATTGACATTTATAAAATATTATGTTCCAAATAATAACTAACTCACCCAACAAATTATTTCAGAAAGACGGAAGAACTTTTTAGCGGGTAAGAGGCTACAATAATAGCATACGAAGGGAATTGCAAAGGTGAGGATGTGGAAGGTAGAGCAAGGTAGCGAAGGGTTGACTAGGGCTCCCAGGCTATAGTTTAAGGATCCTACCCGGTGTTACACCTAAAGTTGGTGCAGGGAAATCCTTATAAAACCTACATCAGATAGTTCGGGAATTTTGTACTACTCCCACGCCCTGCTGATGACGGAAGACTGGATCGTTGAGGAAGCGCAACAAACCCATGCCTCGATCAGTATTAAGGGGCAGCTGGCTGTCTGGTCCAATGGGATCAGAGAACAACTCTTATTGTATGCCTAAGGTCTGTGACCCCCGTACATAAAATATGTCTCAGATTGTAGGAGACTTTATTTAAAGCCCTTGGTCTATGTCCAAAAGGACTTTCCAGAACTCCTCTGGATCCTCTTGTCCCTTCGTCGTCTATAATACGTTTTTCAAATAAGCGTGACTGAGACAATTAATTCTTACCGGATCATGTCGTTAGACGTAATAAATATCGTCTATGTACCGGCTAACCGTTCCAATGCGATAAACAATTGCAAGTGCAGACTCTGTTGTGATCTCACGAAGTCTATTACAGGTATATAAATGGTGCCTGTGTTGATGAAGAACAGAAATTATGGGCAGAGTCGTTACTGATTACTTGTCTTTTTGTGACCTCTACTGAAAAGTGGTGAATTGAAATTAAAATTTACCAACTTTCGATCCACTGCTCAAACTGAAAGTTAATTTTATCCTGTTCTGTCAGAGTTTTCATACAAATACAATTTATTTTATTCAGTTTTAATAATTAAGAAACACAAGACTCATTTTAATGTTTAACACTATTTAAAATATAGTCGTCATTATTCAATCGTCCTACACTCCTTCGGAAGGATTGTAGAATCATGCAATTTGATTTTTTAATAATTTTTAATTTAATATTTAAAAATGAAATTTTACTCCCATTAAATTTTTCGTTCATTAGAACAAAGATTTTTTTCAATTAATCAACTGATTTACTGTCAACCAATTACTAGGAATGCAAAAATTTTCATCATTTTTCGTTATCATGTATGAATAAAGATAAGTAGGAAGTCAGGGTCATTATAAAGAGTAGAACACTTGAAATCAAAACCTAACAATATGATGTTTAATTGTGCCTGTACAGATTTTTAATACGTATCTTCTGCTGCATTTCATTATTAAAATCACATTTAGTCATTATATAAATTTTTTGTGTTGACGACTCTCTCTTATCTGTTAATTACCCTTCAAGCCGTATGCGGGCAGAATCAGACTACTGTTTCTCATTTGGGAGTGAGAATTGTGCTCAGTCTTCTTAAAGAATCATATTTTGAAGCTCGCCTACTGAAAGCAACGATTTTTATCTGGTTACATAAATTAGATTTAAGAAACATTTTCGCACTTAAATTACTGGTATATTGCTGTCAATACAAAATTTTTACTCGTGTGTTCAAACTTTAAACGGAAAATTTACTTGAAACTAAATTATGAACAGTTCAGCCAGAAATTATGGGGTTGTATTTATACTTAAATGTTGTCCAAGTATCCAGTCCCAAGACCGGTCTGATGCAACCCTCCATGATATCGTCTGCAACTACCATATCTACCAACTACCATATCCCACACCCTCTTTAATCTGCTTAGCGCATTCCATCCATGGTCTCCGTCTTCTGTTATTACCCGAAACACTTAGCTCTAATACTAATTTAACAATACCCTCATATCTCAAAGCGTGGCCTATAATCTATCTCTTCTCTTGGTCAAAGTCCTCCTTTCACCTATTTTATTTAGAAGTTCGTCGTTAGTGATTCTATCCACCCATCTGATTTTCAGCATTCTCCTATAACACCACATTTCAAAGGCTTCGATTCTTTTCCTTTATAAAACTCTTACTATCCATGTTTCACACTCTCATAAATGAAATATTAACTAAAATATTTGATTTAAGTTGCTTATACCCAGACTCGTGCTTTAGGCACAAAGTCGTCACGTATTTAGAATAACGTGTGACATCAAGATGCCTCGACATGTTGTATAACTCCCGCATAAAGTGACATCTACGTCCATTAGCGTCAGTTATAAGCCTGGTGAAAGGAATCTGAGTGCACACACTCAACTGTGAGAATTTAATCAGTGAGAACTGCATCATACAAATCTCTAGGTCATTGTGTTCTAGAAAAATGACTGACTTTTCCACATAAGTTATTCTCTAAATCAGTTAAACAGAATTTTAAGCGCCAAAACATACCTCTAATTAAGTCATTCCAAATATTTCCGGGATATATAATAGACAAAACAATATATTAAATTTTACTTAAGAATGTATCTTGTTGAGATCTCATCGTGCGCCTCGCCTACTTTCTCGGCTTGTGTTAATGTGAATCTAGAGACTTCCTGACTATTGAGTTGGTTTCCCGATATGGTAGGCAGTATCCTCGGAGAAAGCAGACACAACTCTGAACTCCATCAGCCCAGCGAAACTCAATAAAACTTCTTACTTCGCCCGCATATCCCTTGTCGGAAAACTTTGAGAGTTACTCCAGCTAACTTTTCTTCGATATTGGAAATTCATTCCTGGGGTACAGTAATTAACTCCTGTTGGATAACTAGACATTGGTATTGATAAAGGAATTACGGGAAAAGCGATTTTTTTCTCCGTGAACACGAGAATATTTATAAATTTAGCCCATTAAAAGTTCATTAACAGATTATCTTTTACCCCATTTCCTTGGTGAATAATCTCATTACTACTTAACCACATTTAGCACGTACCAATTTTCCTCATTGAGTTGCAGATAATCTGAGTTATTTTCTTAACGACGTCTCATTTTTATATCACTTTTATCAGTTAGGATACAATGATAAACACTCTTCGTACACTTCCATTTGAAACTCTTTCCCTTCCATTCTCATGAACATACATACAGTGTTCTCCATATTTATATTCACATCATTGAAATTGAACAGAAACGTCAAATTGATCAGTTCGTATGCTTGTTTGGTGACGGACTACAATTATAATTTCCATTAACTTCTTCGACGAATTTGGCCTTTTATATAAGGGATTTTGTTACTAAATTACCCATTAAATATAGATCTAAAGACGGATAGATGCGGTAGGAAAACAGATATGTTTATAAACATTAATTTAAGTTCAATACGAAAGCATTTGAGGAGCAGTGACTGTCAGTGGACAGAACTCGAGAGGTAGTGTGAAATAACAGGAAACACTTAAATGAATTATTAAATAAATGAAATGTTAATGTTGTTGTTGTGGCATTCAGTCATAAGAATTGTTTGATTCAACCTTCTATGCTAACTTATCTTGCGCAAACCTTTTCATTTCCGCATAAGTACGACATCCCACATAGTTCCTAATTTGCTTCGCGTATTTCCTTCTTTGCCTCCCTCTTATGCTCTTTCTCCGCACACTTCCCTCTAATACTAATTTTACAACACCCTCATGTCTCAAAACGTGGCCTATCAATCTACCCTTTCTATCCGCCAAAGTCCTTCAAATTGTTCTCCCTTCCCCTTTTTTGTTTATTCCACTGTTTCCCATACTACACTTCATTGCCTTGGTTTTCCCTCTTTTAATCTTCATATCGAACTCGTTCTCCAGGAATCAAGTTCATGCCATTTATTATGGTTTCCAAGTAACACTACAATATCATCGGCAAACCGTAGGGTTTTATTTATTCAGTTTGAACTTGTTTCATCGCCTGTGCTATATATATAAACAACATGGGTGACAGACTGTATCCTTGTTACTTCTCTCTTGATTACGGCTTTCTTTTCTTGGTCTTCAATTCTAATTACTTCTGACTGCCTTATTTCTCGATATTTTATTCCTGTCCTTTTCAAAATTCTTTATAATGTGTTCCCGTTCACATTATCAAAGGCTTTTTCTAAATCTACAAATGCATGAACGTAGGCCGGTTGTTCTTATCCTGTCTTCTAGAATTAGAAGTAAAGTAAATATTTCTTCTCTCGTCCCTACATGCTTACTAATACCAAACTGATCGCCTAACTCGCATTCCATTTGACGTTCCATCCTCATATATACTTTCGTTATTATTTTCCATGCATTATATACTAAACTAATTGTCCTCTGCTGTTCGCATTTATCAGCCCCAGTCTTCTTTGGTATGAGTATAATTATGGTTTTACTAAAATCTTCTAGTATTCTTCCTGATTCAAAGATTTCGCAAACTATCCTGAACAGCCGTGATATTGTTTCTTTGCCCGATGATCTTATCAACTCTGCTAGAATATTATTAATTCCTGGCGCTTTACAATTGCTCGGGTCTGTTAGCGCCCTGTCAAACCTCTGACCTTAAAATTTCCCCCCCAGCTTTTCATCATCCACCTCCTCTTCTTTTCCTATTACTGACTGATGTAGATTTTCACCGTGATATAGCTCTTGTATTCTTTCCATCTTTCTGCCTTTTCTTCTGTATCTTCCCATCCGCCCTCCTGTAGGTCTTACTAATAGTTTTCCTCTATCCGAATGTTTCTTTGATCTTCCTGTAAGCTGCGCCTCATTTCCCTTTCATCATGAAACCTTCAGCCACTTATCATTTCTTTTGGAGGTAAGCCACTTTGGCTGCTTTGCACTGCCTATCTTCCTCGTTCTTCACGAGTCTGTACTGCATTTTCATCTTTGGCGTTTTTATATTTACGCCTTTCATCAATTATTTTTATGCTTTTTTTTTCATCGGCATCTTCAGTCATTTCTTCCTTAAAGAGTGCCCATTTCTCATCTATATTGTTTTTTCTCTTTTCTCTATTAATCTACTCTGGATATCATCTTTGAAACTATGAAGCACCTCCTGTTGTTTCAGTTTTTCTAAACCCCATCTTTTTGTTTTAATTTCTTTCTTGACTGTTAATAGTAATATCAATATGACTTCATTGAAAAACATTCAGTAAAACATCCAAATTAGGAAGACAATTTAATAATAAGACTCCATGACATTAATGACAATAGCACGACGTTCCATTTCTCTATAGGCAACTCTTCAGATGCAAGTAGAAATTTTTATAAATCTAAAAAGATGGAGGTAATCAGAATTCACTCACAACATAAATAATACAATTCTAGGATTATTTTTCGATTATTACTTACAATTTATTTCATTAGATATACAATAATAAAATTTTCGAATGTGTTCAACACAAAACCATTGCGGCCGAAATAATTACGTTCAACTTTGAAGAGTATGGTTGGTACTCAAAAATTAGCAATAAAAAATTTATTGCATTGAATGATAAGAAAGTTCATAATAATATTTAATTTCATTCTTTCCATTTATGACCTATTAAGGTCTTACGAGTGAGATTTATTTTATCATTCTACAATAATAATTACATTTTTCACCCAAAATTTTAACATTTTGCAAGTCAAATTTGTTATTATTTAAATAAATATGTTTGAGTACGATCGAATAATTTTGAACGTTGAATTTCAATTTTTTAAGTTTATTGATACGATGTTTTAAGGAGCGTTTTGTTCGGCGGATGTAACTATATTTACAGTATAAACAGTTAATTTCGTATTTAAAACGAAATATATAGTTGAATTGAATACCCAGTAAGAAAACGAGAAGGAATTATGAGACTGGACGACGGAGCTGGTAAAAGGAGAACGAACAGTGACATAGGAGAAGTGACATTTCGTAGACAACGAGAGACCAGATACTGTATATCTCAGACAACGAAATGCCAGTACATATCAGGGACTAACAACGAGGAGCAACATCAACAAACGCATACACAGAAGTAGGTATGTGACACCGCACGCAAAATTAATGACACTCAAAGATATATTAGAGCTAAAATTATTGTCGTTGTAATTCGAAGGACTACAACTTACTATTTCCTAGGGACTACAATGTTGCATGACCCTGTCTCAGAGTGCACCAATAATTGCTGGTAATTTAGAGATACCGAATGTTTTCTCATTGTTGTTGAATGAAATAACTAAAGTTCCACTATTCGTAGAGAAAATTCTTCCTATTTAACACGGTCATTTTCCACGAAGTCCAATTATTAAGGTAAGTTGTTAAGAAAAAAATAAATAAGTTTCGAACATCGTCACCTTAAATCTCGGAAGGTCTCAAGGTGACAATCAGAACTTCCTTGTCCACGCAGTCAGCAAACCAGATGAATCGATACGATTATTTTCTGTTTGTTCCTATTACATAAAACTATTGTGTAGACATTGTAGATGCAAGAAAAATGATTCACCGAGCGGAACTGAATCGGTTCGCAATGTCGTGGGATTGGAATAACTCTAATTTGCACACAGAGAAGCCCATGGACGAGTCTAGAATGACAACTGCTTTGGCTGTGTCACGAGGAACAGTCACGTTTCTCACGGACTCTAATATTGGCGACGCAATTCCAGGCACCCGAATTTGCACAATGGCGCGACTTCCGTCAGGAAGCCCGCTCCTAGAATTGCACTTCTTCAATAAAACGGTTTCCTGGCCGTCGAATTCCTGATGTAAACACGTAATTCTCTTTTTTAGTTGCTTAAAAAAGATTGTTGCTTCTTTTTCAAAATTCATTCACTTGTTAGTAATTAAAATAAAATACGGTATACAATTGAACTAGATTGAATAGAATTTGACAAAGTAATAGCTTTCAAATATAAATAGCCGTAAGAGACCTATCCGCTTTTTTTCATGGGGGTAAAAATGGCTCCTTTTTGGAGTGCTGAACACTTTCTTGTCTTCTACATTCTCTCCAAATTCTCTCAAATTTATTTACACATCCTGCCCTGATTTCGCATCAGTCACGGGAAAGTACCTACAAATATGACGTTTCTAGAGTTTCCATCAATCATTTTTCTGGCCGTAACCGTAATTTTATTAAAAAAAAGCCTTCGTCATCATAAAAATATTTAATAATGGGATAGGCACTGAAGCAATTAATATTTTTCAATAATAGAATTTTTATGTAGTTTAATAGTTTTAACGTCTGTAAGTTTAAATTAATGTGTATTTGAGACAAAAAAAACTACATGTTTTGGTCCTGTTCTGGACCCCCTTCATATATGTATATATTGCGAGGGTAGGTGAAAATCTTCTAAAGACACTATCTCAGGGTCCGCACTGGATAGTAGTCTGACGATGACTGTGTGTATCTTCCTGTGGGACCGTCGTTAGACATTACTTCACAGGAAGCAGTCGTAGCGTCAAGCTCTCTCTGTCTCCTTTAAACATCATTATTTCTCTCTTTTTCGAAAACTCGTAATCTTTGAATTACTGTAGAGGCATATGCGCTTACTTTATTCCAGGTATTAGGTGTAAGCAGGATATTGGGTACCAAAGTATCTGGTGTTGTTGAAGTTCCAATATCGCTTTCTAATGCTCGTCTCTCATATGAAAATCTCGAACAACTGAAAGACACGTGTTCTGGCGTCTCATTAAGTCCACATTCAGGGCATGCAGGTGAATTATCTATGGAAAACCTGTAGAAGTATGCCCTGAAGCAGCCGTGACCGGTCAAGAGTTGAGTGAGATAATAATTCACTTCTCCGTGTTTCCGATCAATCCAGTCTGTAATTGATCTTATTAACCTATGGGTCCATCGGCCTTTATTGGACTCATCCCAACGGCGTTACCATTCTTATATGTTTTGAGCCTCTCAACTGCCTTGCCTTCCAGACAGTTTCCTACCGTAAGGGTGATGGATTCTCTAGATTTTCTCCCAGTGACAAGAACTGCCTCTGTTTTTTCTTCCGCCCGTTGCAGTCCCATCGTCCGCAGCCACTGTTCAATCACATAAATAGCCTCATTGGCTATCTGAACTATTTTTTCCCGGTGCTTAGCGTCGACAACAATTGCTATGTCGTCTGCAAAACCAATAATTTTACTTTCCGGGGGAATCTCAAGTGTTAATACATCATCATACATAATGTTCCACAACAGGGGTCCTAGTACCGATCCTTGTGGGAAGCCACCTGTAATTATATACTTTTCCACGCCGGTTTCCGTATCGTAGAGAAGATTTCTGTGGGAGAGATAATTCGCCACAATTCTCCTTATGTATGATGGCACCTGTAACCTGCGCAAACCCTTGAGGATATATATATATATATATATATATATATATATTGCGAGGGCAGGTGAAAATCTTCTAAAGACACTATCTCAGGGTCCGCACTGGATAGTAGTGTGGGATTCTACCCACTAAAAACACCTCCCTTTCCAACGATGACTGTGTATCTTCCTGTGGGACTGTCGTTAGACATTACTTCACAGGAAGCAGTCGTAGCGTCAAGCTCTCTCTGTCTCCTTTAAACACTATTATTTCTCTCTTTTTCGTAATTTCTTAATCTTTGAATTACTGTAGAGGCATATGCGCTTACTTTATTCCAGGTATTAGGTGAGAGCAGCATATTGGGTACCAAATTATATGGTGTTATTGAGGTTCCAATATCACTTTCTAATGCTCGTCTCCCATATGAAAATCTCGAGCAACTGAAAAACACGTGTTCTGGTGTCTCATTAACTCCACACACACACACACACACACACACATATATATATATATATATATATATATATATATTTGTGTGTGTGTCTGTATGTGTATATTATATTATGTCATTTAACAGGGTATATTTTCTATAATTGCTAGTATATATATATATATATATATATATATATACCAGCAATCACCTTTGCATTCCTAATACCAATAGAGAAAATTATACATAATTTCAAGTTGTTGATTGTGGATAAGTAGATACACTCAACGATATAAGAAGTGTTAATCTCCAGATAATGGTTAAAAATATAAAGAAGTACAGGAAATAAAAGACGAATCAGAGTGTCTATAAATAATATAAATATCTAAATACTTTTTCAGAAAGTTGACATTCAATCATGTTTTCTGTTTGGACTATAATATAATCAAAACACAAAATTATGAAAATTTTAATAGTACAGTATTTTTTGTATTAAATATAAAAAATTACATTTACCGAAAACATTGTATTTACTTGAAGTCTAAAACTATAAAGGAGTCCTTCGTGTAAACACGGATTTTATAATGTCAAGGTTAAATAGATATTATCGGAAACAATGACTGATGATTTTTAGAATCTGTTACTAAAGCCAATTCCCCCGATTCAGGCATTTATCAACCGAATTAAAAGAAAAATTAATCGGTTGCTATTTCAAAACTGAATTTTACTCTGAATAACTACAGTGAGCCTTTCTTTACTTCCTGCTTCCTCATTCGTTACAAAATTAATAATTTATCAAAAAATATAATAATCAAATAGACAGCCGTTTCGACAACTTTCTCAATTACCATCAGTAAGTATGCGATAATTTTACAATATGAAATAAAATTATTTTGAACATGTTCGGTTTGCCAAAGTTTTGAGTTCCACAAATGTAATTGATTTACATTTCACTTTTAATGGAGCAGCTCTTCAAAAAACATGTATATGCAATTTTCTCTTAAATAAATGTTAAAATGTAACTAATTGCAGAGAATAAGAAGAAAAACACTCTCAAAAGAAAGGGAGATTTTTAAGTCTATTTTGCGTTGCAAAAAAAAGGACTGTTTATGCTGGGTAACGTCCTTGGGCGCATGCTTACCTACGTGACTCCATTACAAATTCTTCACCACAGCGGAATTTTCTTGAGAGGCTTCATCTTCCACTGTGCGTTACTCGCATACATGATAACTCCCATTACTTCCTCAAATTACATTCTCCGCGTTTCTCCCCACTTAAAATATAATAACTCCAAATTTTAATCGACCCAACTACAGCGCTTTAAGATGGTATCAGTTGAAATGGAGACATAAGGGAGACGATACGTGTGAGAAAGTAGCTATGATACATTCACGTTCCTTTCCATTCCACTTTGTCAGTGACACCAATTTGCTTCAAACATTTCAATTTCCGAATCGACCAAAATTACAATCGATTCTGACATCTACAAACAGTTCTGTGTAATAAGTTAATAGGATTAGCTTCGATGCTACAAGCAGTCGTTGCATAACCCTGAAATCTAAGGATGAAAACGTGTTACAATTCTTTGCTAACCTCACAAAATTCAGAAAATCAACAGGTAAACTCGACAAAAATGTTTGAACTACCAATTAAGTTTTCTCTCTTGATATAGCTATTTATTGAAGAGACAAATCTTAAATACTTCAGTAATTCAAAACTTATCAAAGGTCTTATAAATTCTCCAGAAATAATTGAGATCAACGCTCCTTACCTTGCAAAAGTGATGACGCCATGCACGAAATATTAATTGTATTAAGAAAATTTCATTAAATTAAAATCCTCACCGTAATTTTGTTATGGTAACCGTTTCTAATTGAAATAAAAGTAAATAAAAACCCATAGTCGAAGGGATATTTCTACTTTCCGCGGACCTTTTTCTGGTGTTTCCCACATTATGTCACAATCATCTGTATATTTGTAGTAATGTTTTCAAAACCATTGTAGTATATAAAATGAATATTAAGGAAAGGGATAGAAAGCCCTAGGTAAAACCGTTCACTACAATATGTGTATTGCTCTTTGAAGAGAGATTGATGTGTAACTGGGTGGGAATTTAAATATGACTACATACACTTAAAATAAATTAGGGAGGTCCGATTTGAACCAATCTCTCTTCAAAGAGCAATGCACATATTGATCTGAAGGGTTTTATCTAGGTTTTTCCATTCCCTTAAATTAAAAATCATTTTTACACAGCCCATTTATTTACAATTGAAATTTAATAAAAAATAATTTTTTAAACCGATAATAGAAATAGATGTGTGTTCCTTATACTTGGGATCTGCTCAGGTTCAAACATTCAGTTTTGTAAACCTAAATAATAATTAAAAAATAGGCATTGTATATATATATTAATAATGCAATTGTATGCAAAATATATGCAACATTACATCCATGTATATTGTGAATTTGTTGTTGTTGTGGTTTTCATCCCAAAGACTGGTCTGATGGAACCCTACATGCTTGCGCAAGCCGTTTCATTCCCTTATAAGTAGCACAACCTCCCTAATCTACTTCGCGTATTCCATCCTTGTCCTCCACACACTTCCCTCTAATTTTAATGTTACAAGTCCCTCATGTCTTAAAACGTGGCCTATTAATCGATCCCTTTTCTTAGTCAACGTCCTCCAAATTGTTCTCTTTTCCCCTATTCTGTTTAGAACTTCCTCGTTTGTGATTCTATCCATCCATCTGGTTTTCAGCATTCGCCTACAGCACCACATTTCAAAGGCTTCTATTCTTTTTATTTCCCCATCTCCTACCGCTTCGAACCCATCTAACGACACGCTCCAATCGAACATTTTTAGGAACGATTTCCTAATATTCACACTTATATTACCTGTAAGTAAATTCTTCTTTTTCGTGAAATCCTTTTTCTTCTGTGCTATCCTACTCTTTATGTCAACTATACTCTTACAGCCCCTAGTTATTACGCTTCCCAAGTAGCAGAATTCCTTAACTTCCGTCAAAATATTCCTTCCCAATCTAACACCCTTTGTTATTCGATTGTTTCCCAAACTACAGTCCACTTCCTTGGTTTTCCCTCTATTAATCCTCAATTTGTGAAATTAAAGTGAATAAATTTTCAAGTGTGTTTAATGCACATACTTCGTAGCCGAAATACTTTAGTAATAGCTAACAACTTGAACTTGGTTATTAATTTCTTTCCTGAATATACTAAAACCATGATGAATTTAAGAAAATTTGTGATAAATTATTTTTAATTATTCCATACATCACATCGGTCAACAGTAAGCATTTTATGTGTGTCCAAATTATCAATTTCGAGTAATCAGTTAATCACAAATTCGGTTGATAAATTTCAGTAATAGAATGCAATTACCGTAATTCTGTTGGACATATTCATGTGAGGCAATCATGCTCAAGATTTCCTATTCCATTTTGTCTCAAGTCTTGCTCCCATCTAGTTGAAAATACAGCATTTAACCTGCAAGAGACTTCTTCGGAATGATTAAAAGAAATGAACTGTATTCTGGTACCACGGTACATGCCACAGAAAAGTATTTTCTGTGTGTCACTGCAGTTATCTTCAGATCTACACGCAACGGAACCGAACCGCTCGTCCGCTCGATACTTGTTGCACGCAATCGAGCCTTTACCGAGCGGTTCTCTGTCACGACAGGATGCTCACCACAGAATCCGTCCACGTGAACAGAAATGGAGAAACTGCAGCGCACAGTCTCCTGTTACATTACTCCGCTTGTGGAATTACTTTCCGAGATGCCTCATCGAGTTCTGTCGATGAACTTTTCGTGGATTAACGATAAGTTAGTAAGGCCGATGGCTTTATTAAAATTGTTAATTAAAGGAAAGTTCGGAATATACTTTTCATCAAGTTTGTTCTTAATAAATACGGAATTCTTATTGCATTCTTTCCATGACTTGTAGCATTGCAATAATGTATTATAACATGAAGTTTCGCCTCCGTCCCTAATAGCTTCTAAGCCGCACGAGACTCGTTTTTTGGCGGCTTGTTTGAGAAAAGCCGACAGAGGGAGGTATTGTCCAGAATAGGCGCCACTGGCGCTAAACAGTGCAAGTGCACGGAAATCTTATTAGTCTACGATGAACCATGGTGATATATGTGGCCCTGTCGGGTCTCGAATACAATGCCGGAATAGTTGTAGTGAGTTGATACACTGATTTTGAGATTAAATTTTGATAGCCCACGTCATAAAAAAGTACCCGCTTGTTAAATTTGACGCCACACGGATTTTTTTTAATGAGTCGGCGACAAGGCGCGGCGGAGCGCGGAGGTTTTCATATTATGAATGACCACATTCTATGGATTGTCACTCGTTGCACGAAATAAATTTGTGTTATTTAAATAACTTTTGGTCAATTTAATTCAAAAATAATCTGGCACCCAATCAGTCTAAGTTAACCAGTAATCAACGTCGGAGCATATCCGAGGCACGCAGAACTGTTACAGTATTTTTTAAATTTTTCTTTAGCCTCGTTTCTTATGATTTTACAATTAAATATTCGTTTAATATATTCATTCACATATTTTAGATAAAAACTACTCTTTTGCAGTCTCACTGTTTGTGTATCAACCTTGACGATGTATTGTTGGTTGGTTGGTTCAGTTTGAACCAACGCCAACAACCTGCAGTCCATAATCAAAGACATTCGAGAGACACCCAATTGACACACAAATTGATACGGAAAAAAATGTTTTGTAAGATCTCTTTGGAACTATCATAATTTTATTAATCACAGGGATGATCTGAGAACACTTTACGGAATAATGTGTTTTGTTTATAACCACAACATTTCGTTTAACGATAACGTCTCCGCATGAAGCTTTTACATTAGTTGAACAATGATCAGAAATGCGTTGTTTGCGTTCGGAAGATGAAAAGCCGACCAATATTTTTCTTGAATGATTTTTACAGTATGGTAAAAGTTGCGTGAACGGCGTAAATTTTCATAACTAGTAGAACAGATGAAAAACGGTCAAACTCAGTGACTGACGCGCAACGGTCTTGCTGGCCAGTGGAGTGTCAACTCCTTTGCTTCACACTGACGACGTTATTATTATGAAGACCGACATATTCTATTTATTAAAGATACAGTAAAAAACGTTACTAGTAAGAAGATCCGGAACAAGTCCGCTAATATCAAACAAGAAGAAAAGACTTCTTTACATGAGGTATAAAGAAACTAATTCATCATTGGGACAAGTGACGATTATGTTGAGAAGGAGTAAAAGTCACATTTTGTTAAAAAAAGTTTCTTTTATAGATCAATTTGTCTCTTACTGAATGTTCCTCGTAGTTACCAATCAATCCCAGTTCCCAAGTTTAACATATTCACAATATATCGTGGTGTTTCTAAGATGAGAACTCATCTTGGTTCAAGGTTCAAAATTATGTGTCTTCTTAGCGTGGAAACAAAATCGGATGAATGGACACCTTGACCATTAATGTCACCAAAGTCAGAAGACTTTCATCAATGGTGTCTGCCTTACTTTCACAAAAAAAATATTTTTCAAAACTAAGACCGCAAAAGACAGCTGCTTTAATGCAGCCGAATGTATGATGAAAAATAATTAAGGAAATATTTCCACGTCTTTCAGAAGCATTTATATCATCATCCCTGAAAATCAAATTGATGATCTACAGGGTATATTACGCATGAAAATAAAAAAATTTTTACACAGTTAAACGTTTATGACAAATTCAAAATTGATAATCCTGACTCACCTAGCCCTTTGTAATCAATGATGTGATATTATGAACTCGTTTAACTTCTGCTTATGACTGCATATTATTCTCCATCTTGCTCTTAAGCACTACAGCCGGTTACTAGCCAAGACTGTATTAGTCAGTTTCCTCCATTCTGCCCTATACGATGTTTTTATCCTCTATCTATTGACACCAGTGCTCTTTAGCCACTTTTCTACATGGCCGGCAACCTCGTACATGGTCTACCTGTCCTCCTCTTTCACTCTCCCTTTAGAAAGCTAATTTTCTTTACTGGGTTTTCATCTTCAAATCTATATATATATATAATGCCAAGCCACCTTAGTTGGGAAACTCTAATTACTTTTACTATGTTTGGTTCTTTTAAATTTTGTTGTAGTTCAAATTTGTATCCTATTCTCCAGCCTCCATTTTCCATACATTCTTCTCAGGATTTTCCGCTCAAATGTTATTAATTTATCCTCAAATATTTTAGTCATTCTCAAGCTGTAGTCTATATAACAACACATAATAAGGATCGAAGTCTTCCCGGTGTATTTTAAGCATAAAATGTTGCGAGATCCCAGAGTGGAACAGGGAACACTCTTTTCCATTAAGAACACATCAGAATCGAAGCTCACGTCAAACCTTAATGATTTATTTAATTTTTTCGCCAAGAGAGCCGAATAATACAATTTAATATTTTTTGTCATCAACTTCCATAGTACTTGCTAATATAAAAATAATTATATATGTAGTAGGGTATTGCTTTTTAATGGATGTAAATGTTCTACAGATTGACTATTTATAAAGGTCCTTCAGACCTACGTACGTAAGAGACAGGATGGTGCAGGCTCCCTCCACGCCAACCAATTGGTGTCCAATGTCAGTCCAATTGAGGCACATCTAGTCAACCATGGTGACGCTAAGAAGAGCCCTTTACATTTACATAATTTCTAAAATAACACTTATTAATTCATATCATTCATATTATAATTTTTATCAGGATTATTTAGGTTCTACTTATAGTAGAAATCTTTCGGATTTTTAATGAACAAATAGTGTTCAAATGTTTCATATTAAGGTCACTCTAAACTTGTCTTTTATTTAAAGCAATGATTTCACTGGGAAAAAAATATATATCGACAAATAACATCGAACCGGTCGTTGAGAATGTGGCTGCCGCCTCGTTGCATTGTTTCCTACAGACGTAGTAATGGAAGATTGGTAGTTAAATAAAGGTTTTTACTTCATTTATTCTTCAATTAGATATTCGCAAATCGCTGTTTTGTTATTTTTATATGTCTTGGTACTTATGATTCATGTCTTTAAAATAAGTCAAGGAGACAATTGAATCGAATTGGGAAGCTGTGGTAAAGGTGTGTTAATCGTTAGCTACATAGAAATGGAAATCGATCATTTCTTTCATAGCGGATCAGAGTAGAATATACAATCCAAACGAAATTTTTTACGTGTGGCATTGAGGAAGGAGCGATCAATTTTTGTGGCGAGTGGAGCATAGGCCATTAGTATAGTAAGATTATAGTTATATCGTGACAACATGCATTTTAGGATATTATTGCAAGAATTGTCATAATTTGGAGTGCCGTTAATGTAGAACGTAAATATAATAATTAAGTAAATAAACTGGAAACGACTTCTACTGTATTCGATGTATATTACTTTACAGCCTATCATTAATGTCTTATATTTATATGCAAACTATAGTTTAAAGTATTTATGAAAACAGAAAAAGCTTTACAACCTTTCTAGATAACAATTATGTACCAATTTGGTTGGTACGGTTCCCCTTCTTCTGCGTAGTTCCTGCCACCTGGCGGATAATCTGCGGTATATATAGTCTCGAGCTACACCCATTGTGTTAGGAAGTCTTTATGGCAAATTATATATGTCTTTTATGAATGAGCATATCAAACGATGACATTTTAGAAATGACAAAATATTAGTATGTTATAGGTAATAGTTCCCAAGCCATTGTAGAAGGAACTCCGACCAATAGAAGAGGAGGCGAGACCTCCTATTAGATGTTACCGCTGATGCGGAGAAGATTTTCTTGTTTTCAGTTAAAGGCAGTCGCTCTGCCTGCCCCTCAATCGGGGTATTTATCTACGATATTTGTGGACCGTACTTCAAGGGCGAGTCTCAGACCCTTGCTGACGACTATCGACTACTAGCGTTGCCGTTAGTCACTGCCGAGGCCAACTACAGTAGTCTACAGGCGTCCCGTTTCCGCTTGCCGTTATATGGTGAAGCCGAGATGTCGGAAAATTGTTTTCTTTGTTTCTTTAAATTGTTTAGACTATGTGTAATCTGTTTTCTCAAATCATTACTTAATTTCTTTATTATAAAGAAAATTTAAACGCATGTACGTTAGTTATATTTATGGAAATTAATCAAAGTAAACAAAAAAGAGAATAAAATATGAGTAACACAAATAAAGTCAGAGTTATAGTACAGGCAGATTGTAAACAAATGTAAATTTAGTTCATATTCTTAAATGCCTCTTTATCTAACTGTTGTTTCCCATATGTTCAAGAACATGCTGCATTAAAGCTAATGTGACTTCATTTTCAAATTTTATTCTATTTTCAGCTTACGCAACTCAACGTTTAGTAGAATTGGATACCATATGTCACAAAGTCAATAAATAACATATTTGAAAGTTCATAGTTTTCGAAAGTTTTATTGAAGTAATTATTTCATGAGGAGAAAATACAACTGTATCCAAAGTAACATATGTAAGGGAAACATTTAGATACTGTCCAAGTTATAGGAGAGTAGTAGGAATAGCATTGCAGAAATATGAACGCAATCAAACATAATAGAGTGTATTAAAAACAGATACTAAGGAAATCATTTGGAAAATGTGAATGAATATTATAGAAAAATTATTTTCATTTTTGATACTAAAAGTTTTATTCGCAAGCGTTGCAAAAATGATGAATATTTATCTGATTGGCAAGGAGTGGAAAAAACATTTTTCTGAATATCGCAGAACCCCCCCCCCCTTTCCTTATACGTTTAATTTGAGTTCTTTGTTTCATCTTGGTATACTGAAATAATTTAATCTGTGTAATGATTAATACGTGATAAAATAATTAATTTCAAATATATATTGGCTACTTTATCTAACTACGTTGAAAGTAATTAGTTTACATTTACCTCAAACGTTTTATACTTTCATTGATGTAATATGCATTGAAACTCCTATAATTCAAAAGTTACGTGATATTTTCACTAATTTACTTTTAAAGTATGGAATAATGTATTAATTGTTTCTGATAAAAATTCTTTCGTTTAGTGTAGTAAAATAACATATTTTAATAATTACGCATATTAAAAAATCACTTTATTCAAGAATGATAAATCAAATTATTTATAAAATTGAAACTACATTTAAGTTAAATTAAAAAATTAATTTTTTGAATACTGTGCTCTTAAAAGATCCTGTATTCCATACAAATGATAGTATCCCTGTGTGTTTTATTTTATGGAAAAGGAACATTCAGTTTAATGAGCGTACGTAAAATTGCAAACGCATTGTATTCATGTGGCTAAGCTTGGCTCTTAAAATGCAGAATAGGACCTCACACTCTGCGGCAACTTTGCCATTTACATATATCCTTGGCGCATTTCGCTGTGTTAGCCTAAATATTCAAAGGAATTGTTTGCACGCTTCGTTTGAGAGACGTGAGTAGCTTCAACGTCACCGCCAACTTACGAAAAGCTTACGTTACTCCCCCACACTGGAATAAACACTTAGCTATTCCTCTCTAGTACGATTTGTTTGTTGCCAGTTGTTTCTGAAAAGATTATGTTTAAGATTGAAATGTGAAAACGAGTTCGTTAACAAGCAGTTTAGACTTTACCTGGAAATAAGACCATCAGACAAACATGTATTGTATGAGATTTCAACTAAACGTTAGGTAATACTGTTGAATATTGAATGATTTTAAATCCTTTGACTATGAGCTGGTTTAAAAAAATTTGATGTGCTGGTTTAATTGATAAATAACCACATTCATAAGACATCGCTTCGAAGACTAAGGTAATATATATAAATTCTTCTCGGGTTTCCAACCGGGTCAAATATTTTAACAGTAACGTTTCGATGGCTTGCTCTGCCATCATCTTCAGACTGAAAAACGTCACTGTTATAATCTTTGACCATGTTGGAAACCCGAGAAGAATTTATACATGCCATTCACCGGGAAAGACCTCGTACTTTAATAAGGTAAACTAATTTGGCTAATTTTTAAATCAAATTCTAAACGCATCGTGGCCGCAGTCCAACTGCAAATTAATCTTTAGATTATTGTCATCACGATTATCGTAATTTTATAATCAATACTTTTCTGGCTCACAACAGTTGTCTTTATTTGTCACAGCAGAAAAAGTTATTGTCTGACAAATAATTAAAATAATTGTAACGTTCGTTGTCAGTGGTTTTATTACAAAGCTAGAAAATACGACGTTTCGTTTCCCTTTTGAGACTTTATCAGTTATAAAATTTAGCAATTCCTGGCCTTCACTCCAGGACTACCTCCGTCAAGAATTCCATAGTTTTATACCTCAAAATGGAACGAAACGTCGTATTTTGCAGCTTTGAAGTAAAACCACTGACAGCGAAGGTTTTTACAATTATTTTTCATATCTTGTTGTTACTTCATCGTAGAAGCGGTTGAAAGTTTCAGAAATGGAACCTGGAAAAAAATTAGTCTGTCATCCGGGAATCCAAATTCGATATGAAATAACGAATACATAAAAATGTAGAGAGCCATTCTTTCCAATAAATATTTAAAATCCTTTCTTGCGATAGAGTTTAATGTTCGTCTACAGACGTTTCTTATGGGGAAATCGACTTCCTAAATAATAAAATAGTTATAGGCAGATAGGAGCAAATAGTAGACATAAAGAGTACGGGAGCACAGGCAAAGAAGGCTTTCGCGAAAAAGAGGAATTTACTTAAGAGTGAAATATATTTGTGAATATTATAAAATCGTTACTAAGAATATTCGTATGGAGCGTGGCGTTATATGGGTGCGAAACGTAGACGATAGGACTTGCGGAAAGAAAAGCCTTTGAAATGTGGTGCTATAGGCGAATGCTGAAAATCAGATGGCTGGATAGAATCACTAACGAGGAAGGTCTACACAGAATAGGGGAAAAGCGAACAATATGGAGGACGTTGACTAAGAGATTGGATAGATTAATAGGCCACGTTTTAAGACACGAGGGTCTTGTAAGATTAGCTTTAGAGGGAAATGTGTGGAAGAGCAGATGAATGGAATACTCTAAGCAGATTAGGGAGGATATGGGTTGTGCTAGTTGTGAGTAAATGAAAAGACTTGCGCAAAATAAGGTAGCATGGAGGGTTGCGTCAGACCAGTCTTACGACTGAATACCACAACGACAATCAGACAATGCTGGTCTTAGCGAGTTATTTTGTGATACTGATTGAATAAATTACAAACAAAAACAATTTAGAAGAATTTTTTAGCAGAACTCTTCTGAAATTTAACTGCTGCCAATTCCTTTTGGTAACTTAGAAATGAAAATAAATAGAATTTTTTTTCTGAAATCATTTAACCGAGGGCCGTTTCTCAGAAGCATGGTCTATTATTTCACACATCATTCGCAACTACCTCCGTTATTTTTTAAGAGAGTAACAGTAGTTGAATGGAAGTAAAATTTATTTTATATAAGGAAGAACATTCACGCCTTTTGTAAGGTCTTTGACATGGCTGACGTGTTAACTCTCGGCGGGTAATGAATGTGTCAGAACTGCTTTCCTGTTGCAAGTAGGCTGGCGCTTAGTTAAGCCAGGTAGGAGCACGATTTCTCAAGTCACTGCAGGCCTGAATGCCAATTTTTCACTAGCAGCCTGGGAGATTAAGACCTCCTTGTGTAAAAGACGCCCTGGGCTACTTAACGGTCTGTTTGCTCCTGCCTGAGAAACGTTTGAATAATGTCCCACGACAGGTTATTAGAGCCGTAGGAAAACACCTCACCACCGTGAGCACAGGTGTTCGTCGTTGACAGTCACGCGAATTTTCGTTTGATGCCTTTCACCCTCTCCCGTCATCCCTACGCCTGCCGATTTCTTGAGCCGAGGGAATTTTCACGTCTGGAAAGACATTCCGAATAGTAGCTGCTCACTAAAAACGAACCACATACATGACTACAACGACGCAAGCCGTTAAGAATTCGAAAGGCTCTCGGAAAATAATTTTGATAACAGTTGCACAATGGAATTAAGAATGCAAAACAATTTACTAGTCCATAACCGAAGCTTTCATTATTTCCAATTTTATGTGTTGAATGAAAAACAAAAAGAAATATTATTTATAAATGTGCATAAAGATTGAAAATGTATGATTCAAATGAGAAACGAAACATGTATAATTGTTTTAGTATAGGATTAAATGAACGACCAATTCACAGACAAGCTTTTGATTTAATTCGTTAAACGTTTAGTCATCACATTTCTGACTTCATGGGTCGATTTCGTCAGGATATTACATTTTGAAGCATGTAGATACACATTAATTTTGGCACAGTACAGAGATCGAAACATATCAAATTTACATCGGTTGTAACTTTTCGTGTTTGTAGTTTCTTAATAAATTCGGATCTCTATTGGTTATCAAAATTAATGTGCACTTCAAAATGTAATATCCTGAATATTTCCCCAATGTAGTTCCATATGTAATGACGATACGTTGTATGAATTAAATAAAAACTTGGTTTAATTTTGAAAAACAGACGTTACGTGTTATATTATCTATAATATTTATTTCAATTGAATGCCGTATTGACGATAAAAGATAGTTTGTATTTTTCATATTAGTAATAAACAGGCGATTTATTTATGTTTAATAAAATACCTTTGTTGAACACCAATGTCTTTGTAGCCGATTTCTCATTGTTTCATAAACATGTTTGATACCCTTTCAAATAAGATGTTGAATCTTGTAAAAAAAACATACGTGAATAATCTGCAGATAAGTGAGTTAGAAATTTAAAACGTGATAAAGTGAAAACGGCGTTAAATAATCAATATTTTCTTCATCCACGTTAAAATAAATCTTCGGCATTTGTTGGTATAAAATGACGTTATTGAAATACACTATTCTTCTTTGTTTTATTAAATGGATTCTTTAGACCCAATATCTGGTTAGTTTCATTCGGTATCCAGTCATACGTCTTACGCATTGAAAAATGCGTTCTTACGAAATAAACAGTAATTCTAATAAAACTCTTATTGTTTATTATTTCTATTCAATGCAAGTAGAAATGCTTCAATTTAAAGCTCGGGTAAAGAGCGTATAGCTAATTTAGAAGAAAGACAAGAATGGAAAAATGTTGACCAGACTTGGGATTCGAACCCAGCGGGAGTCCCAGGTCCCGTCGACATTTTTCCATTCTTGTCTTTCTTCCAAATTATTTTTATTGTAAATTAAGTTATTGATTAGTGCTTGGGACAATTGATACCTTATTTGTCAAAGCCACCGTTGAAAGTCTTCTACCACCCTACAAAAGTACCCGTAATCGACCACTAAATGGATGGAGGTGAAAAGGGGTTTCATTTTTAAAATATGTTGCTATATGTCGCTCAGATTTATAAAGTCATCTCCATGTATTGAAGCATCAGGAACACGTGGGTGTAGGAGGAAGGGGTAACAAAAATAATGCGACAACGACCGACCTTGGTGTCTATTTCGGGGCTATAGTAGGCAATGACTTTAATTATGACATTCCTGCATGGTTCAACTGTAGCCCATAGATCGATTAGGTGGTTTTTAAAGGGCTGCCAAAGAGTTTCGCATACACTCTTTAACGCGTGAAGCTATTTCAAACAAACTTTGAGCACATGTATCTTATTATTCATAATCAAATAATGTTGGGGTAAGACATCCTTATCATGTACAGGGGTTAAGACGAAAGTGGGATGCTCTTATAAATAATGGAAAACCCGACAATATTTGCATGGAATAAATAGTTTTGGGCTTCGCCAATGTTAAGACTGCCACTACCGATGTAGTTAAAGTAGGATGTAGATACAGTCTCCAAATATTACTACGCTCTTGGAAAATGGATTTGAAAGTGATTCGAGTTATGAAGTCTGGCCTGGAAGTATTTAATAGGAATTTATAATGAGGCTTCATGTCACTGGTTTTTGCTGTACGTGCTACGAATTACAACTTCCTATTAAATGGAATTAAAATCGTATTACTTTTAGGAAACATAACATGACTATTTGTCATCTTTTCCAGGTTCATATTAAGACTTCAAAAGTAAGTCATTCATTCTTTGGGATAGACGAGAGAAGGCTCCGAAAATATCCTGTTTCAAATTTTACAGAAAATAAACCCTTCTCGTCCCTTAATTTTCCTGAACAACCAAGTGGAACGTATAGTAATTGGTGATCCAATCTCAGCACGGTTTCAATATAAGACTCCTGGCATATGCTTAGATAGTTTTGTGCGATGGCATTGACCCCGACACCTGGAAAAGAATGGAACTCCCCCTTCATGAAGTGCAGTTGTGGGAGTACACTCACAAGTGTCATAACCACTCAAGATCAAACTTATTGTGTGAGCCATTCAGGAAAGCGTCTTTTCTATTCCTTCCTACCAGACATTATTTAGCAGCAAGGCCAAGTGGTCTTACGACATGGTCCCAGATTCCAAGCTGAGTGAATCTGAAAGTCTTCATGGAAGCACACCAGCTTGTGTCACTATTTACGTTAACAACAATACTTTTGACAAAATAATAACATTCGTGAGTATATTGTAATGTATTTATTTGATATATTAATTAGAATATATTAATTGATTAATTATAAATGTTATTATGCGTGGAAAACGATCATCAGGGTATGGTGGGGAAATTAAGTTTGAATGACAACCAATTTCAGAGCTATTGGAAGTTAAAGATATAAATATTTGGTTTTTAGTTTACTTCTTATAGTCCCGTAACACACGAGCTCTGTTCCTCAGCACGTGAGGGTGAAAACAAAATGTCGTAATATTATTGCCCGTCGTTTTAAAAAGGAAAAACTTGTCAAGAGAAACTCTTTTCAGAAGATTTTGCTTCACCTTTCTCCTTGCAAACGAACAATATTCTGCTGCTGATCGATTCCTGGTGGTACTCGACACGTCTTCACGCCCAGATGCGCCGACAAATTACTGCTAGTTTTTTTCTAATTTGTTGCCAATTATTCTCGTACTCTCCGCACAATTTTATATATCTGTTTAATGTTATAGACTATATGTAAATCACACCTCTGCAATTACTAATTACCTCCCCTCCACTTCAGATTAAGTTGCATCAATTAATAATCATTCATCGAATTGCCTTCAGCTTGATTTATGATATCGTGATGTGTTTTATTAAAATAATTACAATTCCAAAGATATATCTTTTATACCTTAAAAAACATATTTTTACAGCCTTTCACAGCCAGCTAGACAACACACACGTCTACCTCTCTATATCCGCCACGATGATAATACTATGTCTTCTTATTCCTCCTTTCATAGACAACTCACATATCCTTCGGCACAAAAAACACTACAATACCAGTAAAATATTACAAAAATAATTTAACTCTTTACAATATATTCCAAGTATCATGATAATCCATTACACCAGGAATTCGCTATAATATACATTTTTAAAATAAAGGCTTCTTTAAAATTTTCTCCGTACTACAGATGTTCCAAGAACCTATATAATAGAATTGAAAACTGTGGCTCAATTTGAACATTTTCATCAACAAGTATCTGACGTCTGTTAATTTAGTTTGAATCATAATGCAGATTATTTTATATATAGAACAGGCGATGAAGAAAGTTAAAAGGAAATATGGAAAACGAATCATACTGCAAGGATGATGCCAATGATTTTGTAGTAATAGGGGAGTCAGAAAAAAAAACTTGGAAACAATGATAAATAGCATAAACGGGGTCATGGAGGAAGAATTCAATATGAAGATTAATAGAGGGAAAACCAAATTAATGGAGTGTAGTAGGGAAACAGTGGAATTACAAATGGTGTTAGATTGGGAAGAATATTTTTCGGAAGTTAATGAATTATTTTACTTGGGAAGCGTAATAACTAGGGATGGTAGAAGTATAGTAGACATAAAGAATAGGATAGCACAGGCAAGGAAGGCTTTCGCGAAAAAGAATTTACTTAAGAGGGAAAGATATTTGTGAATATTAGGAAATAGTTGCTAAAACTGTTTGTATGGAGCATGGCGTTAATGGGTGCGAAATGTGGGCGGTAGGATTTACGGAAAAGAAAAGAATAGAAGCTTTTGAAGTGTGGTGCAATAGACGAATGCTGAAAATCAGATGGGTGGATAGAGTAGCTAACGAGATAGTTCTAAACATAATAGGGGAAAAGCGAACAATATGGAGGACGCTGACTAAGAAATTGGATGGATTAATAGGCCGTTTTTTAAGACACGAGGGTCTTGTAAAAGTAGCTTTAAAGGAAAATGTGTGGGGTAAGAACAGAAGAGGGAGGCCAAGAATGGAATGCATTATCAGATTAGGGAGGATGTGGGTTGTGCTAGTTGTGAGGATATGAAAAGGTTTGCGCAAATAGGTTAGCATGGAGGCTTATATCAAATAAATCTTTGGAATGAATACCACAACAACAACAAATATGATTTTGTTGCTTTGTGTAGCGTTACGAAAATTTATGTGGCTGAAAAATATATCCATAATCGCCGTCAAAGGCGCCATTGAGCAATATTGCGTTTTCTACCACTCTGCAAAAGTACCCGTACACAACCACAGATGTCGTGTCGATGGTATAAAGTTTTCATGTAACGCGAATTGAAGGTGTTTAACGTAAATAAAAAGAAAATTTTAATAATACTGAAAACTTCAATTTTTGTTTCACCCAAGAGTATACAATGTACAGAAAACTTGCATTAAATCAGCGTGAAATTGTTAGTGAGAGCTGACGTCCGCATCGTTGGGAAACAATTCACTCGCCCATCTTGCACAATTATCTTCGTTAAACCAGGCTTTGATTAATGGCCGCAGCGAACTCTCGCTAAGTGTAATGTTTAAGCTAACAAGGCGTTTATAATATGTGCTGACGTCACAACTTCTCTTGTTTGTTTTATAGTAATTAGGTATACGTCGAGCTCTATGACCACTAGTGCACTTATTAAAAGGAACCCTTGCGTAAAGGAACAACTCTCCATGGTTGGTAATATTTCACTGGCCTAATTCTCATACCATCATCTAGACACTCCAACAAGAAATTTATGTTAATAGATTGCACAGGGGAAAATAATTTCAAGATTATGTTACTGATCATAAACACAGAATATTTTTCAAACTTTTACCTAATTAATTATTGTAAACACTACATTAATATAAGATTGTTTTTCTGTGATTTATTTTATGTATGATGATAATATATTTATTATATTTAAACTTTGCTTCTCAGTTATTTATAGAAGTAATTTCAACGCAAACAAGTATTGCAGACGTTAGTAAACTAAATTGGTTTCCTTTGTGATTCACTGAGGAAACGTGCGCAGACTTTACAGCCAAATCGTTAAATTCACAAATAAGCAAATTACGTACTGCCTAAAAATAGACTATTCTTTCTACATATTCACAACAAATCTTTTCAAGGTCAATATTGTATCATTAAATTACACGCCAGCTAATAAAGCTTAAAAACGTAAATAATTACGTCATCCACCACAATGCGTTTACACGAGCGGACTTGAATATAATAGTAATTAATTTTTTTATTCTTTACGTATCATGTAATACGGAAGGATAAACTATCTATAATTCTCGTGTTTGGTTCAAAATATTACATTTGAATAAAGTCATTATATTTTCAACACAAACAAAATAGTATAATAATTATGCTTCGTTCTACGTTAATTCTCAGGCGCTATAATTTGGATTTAATAACACGAACTTCTTTAGCGTTCCAAGGTCTATCATCTAATTTAATGGTTTGCCATACGTTGAATTTTTCATTTGATTTCAACAATTTAACACATCACTACACATATAACGGTTACTTTGATAAGACAATTTAATAATATAAAAATACGTAATTACAGATAAAAATTTAATTCAATAAAGTAAGATATTTCAAGTATGTCAGTTGCATATGATGTATATATATAACATAATTACATGCGTAAGGAAATAATTCAAAGTTACTGAAAGTGAATTAAAATGTTATTAGAGTTGCATATTATTGTTAAAGCTAAATTGCTGGTCAAAGGCTAAGAAAATATGTTGAGTTGTGCAAAAATAGAAAAGGTACACGAATTAAAATATCGGCATATTAAATAAATTTTCAAATTTACTTCTGGGGAACACGCTATGATACTGAGGCTGAAGATTTTATATAATCACGATAATTATCGACAGTTATAATCAGCGTTATTCTCAATTTTATTTGTTACTAAAATAACAATTAAAATGTTAATGCCAAATTGTAGTCCACCTCTGAAAAACTAACCCGAAATCGTTATTTTACAATCACGGCTGAAACAAGATGAAACTATAGCCCTGTCTTTAATTTCCCGTGGACGTTAAATGCTAAATGCATAGTAATATGATGGCGGCCTCTCGGGTAAAATATTCCGGAGATAAAATATTCCTCCATTTGGATCTCCGGGCGGGGATTACTCGAGAGTATGTCATAAAAAAACTTTTTCTACGTCTATGGAACACAAGTTGTGATAATGACTGTCTTATTTAGTCTCGTTTTTAAAGAGAAAAATAATTATGCTTTTACCTACCGTTTACTTTTATCGCATTTGGGAAAATGTAGAAATATCAAAAAATACGGTAATGACACAATTTTCCAGAAAACGGGCTCCTGAAACTTCAGCCTAGAAATTGAAACATTATTGAGCATTACCGTATATAAAGATCTGTTCAACAACAAGCGAACTGCTTTATAGAATTTTATTGCAATATCAAGAACATTTCCGGATATTTCAATAGCATGGAATTGATAATTTATGAAATATGGATAGTTCGGCGGTTAATTAATTTCAATGAATTTAATTATTATCCCCATTCTACATTTTTTTAAATTACATCCGTTCAAAAATAGTTTTCTTGCCCATGTTTGGAGCTCATAAGGCCAGAATAAGATCCATTTCTCCCCATACCCCACGAAAAGTTAATTACTCTATGAAGAATAGTTTCAGAGATTTCTTCCTCTCTCGCTTTCACCTACTGTATGTATCTCTAGCGATACGAAAAGACAGGCAAATTTATGAGCTCATATGCGTTCGAGGCGGAGCGCTTCTTGTGATAATGAAGAAAAGCGTCGCGTCACATAAGGGTTCTTCGGGAAGATCTAGAGCAGATGGGCAGATGAGATAAGAAGACCGTTTAAGCAAGGGGACATTTTCTATGCACTGGGGCACGCGCCACGCCAACGACGCTTTCCTGTTTTGCTCCCGACTGTCATATATATGAATGAGGTCAGCCGCATCCATTCGAATTGTCAAACACTCTTCGAGATCGACATTCCGAATCGCCTTCACAAATTTCAATATCGGCACCACATGAAGTCACCACACAAACGACCTGAGATGAACACTCATCCAAATTCACACGACGAGGATAGAGGATAACCCCGAGATAAAAAAGGCTATATTTTCATTATCGATCGACTCTCACGAGAAAAGCATACGAATGATTGCGATTAGTATTCTCATCGACACGACAGATAAACAACGACTAGCAAACTGTACGTATAGGACAGGTGGGAATTACCAAAACAAAATGTAAGTTGGATGGGCGGCGGGAGAGAAATCCGAAAGGGAATAAGCATTCAGTCGTCCTGAATAAAACATGTGTGCCTCGCTGCTGTGTTAAGGGTGCGAATAATGTGACAGCTTGTTTACACCGCTGTGAAAAATCTTTGCGCCTCGGAGACCTGAGGGGCCGATGCTCGAAAACATCCTCGGCTATGAAATATCCTCGCGTCGGTGAAGAACAAAAGGAAAAGAAAGGTCTTCGGTCTCGGGCAGCGGTCTGGTAAACAGCACAACTCAAATATTCCTTGCCGCAACGCAGAACAAAAAAACACCAAACCGCTCCTTGCATATTATTTTACACACTACGGCGAGATTCTAAGGTCAAATTAGGATGGAGAGGGTCATTATATCATCACGCTTCACGCGTATGCTGCGAAACAAAAGAAACTTATGATCCTCAAGTTTTTCTGGGAAAGAGACACAAGCACATTCTACTAGCAACTTGGCTGAGTTTCCAGTTTTTTTCGTCACTGAGATATACTACTTAGTGCTCATGTGGTAAACAGGATTAAATATATCACAGATATACTAATTAGCTGTAAAAATAAAACATAAAAGTTATAATATGACCTCTATGAGTCTATCATTACCATAACTGGGTATCAAAGAGTTAGATAACGTTCACCAGATTTGAAAATTTTAATTAGCAAAATACGAGGTGAAATTTTGAACTTTTCTTTAGCCCATTGTGTTATAAACTTATACTTTCAGTCAAGTTATTCTCCTCATCTGGAGTTTCGGAACTTGCGTCAATATTGGATTTTATTACAGTAGATTATCAAAAATCCGGTTGTCCATAATCATCCAACTCCCTCAGATTTTCAGTATGCTTTTGGTATGCATTTTGAATTAAATGTGCAACTCTCTCCCCTGTTTCAATTTGTCGACAATAAAATATTTCTTCACAGTTCTCTGTTCGTACTACAAATGAGTTCTAATTCCTAAAATGCATTTTAAGTGTTGTAACGTCATTCTGAAATTTAGCGTAAATAACTATAGGTGAAGATTTTCGGTTAATATGCAGTACACACACAGATATATATATATATATATATATATATATATATATATAACAATAAGGACAGGAAAGAGAGATAGAAAGTAAATGAATAATCTGAGGTTCACAGATGGTAGGCACCATGTAAGGTTAGAAGTTCTTTAAACTTTCGGAGGCACCGCCCCCTTCATCAGAGAGTTATGAAGACATTTCCAGTGATCGGCTAGTCGACGTCAAATACTGTTCACAAATAAACATATCTTTGTCAGCAGCAGTGAGTCCAGCACACACTTCGTGGTAGAAATTCCATATCAGGAGCAGCTCAGTTTTTACGAAAATATTTTGTTTCTACGAACTCTCAAACGGTACGCAATCAATGACAACACCAATAGAAAAATAGTTCAAAACTGAATACAGTGTGCAATTCATTTCATAAAACAGTCATTGAAAAACAAAAAAATGAGACTTAATAGCGGAAAAGAGGACGACGTCCCACGAAAAACACATCACGGGTAACTGACGCCATATTGTTCAACCTGGTTGTATGACAAATAATAATGGTACATATTAAGCAACCCGTTAACGAATGCTGATTCCAGCTGACGGTTTGTTTAGTTAGTTAACTAAAAATAGTGGCCATGAAAGGAAAACAGACAACCACCATATTTTAAAAGATTCTAGTCTTTATTAATTTTGAAACTATCGGTTACAAACTATTCGACTGTTGTAAATATTATCAGGAAATAAAGGAGTTAAAAACTAAGCAATTTCCCATTTCATCATCGACCGACAAAGCTCATGATATGGCTATGAATCACACTCTACAAGCACAGTTTTAGATTACAATCTTTCCACTTACTAGTTATGCCAAGGCCTGCGGAAATGAAAGATTTTATTTGCCTTTCACGTTAATAAGCTTCCAAACTAATTATATATTATACAAAACATACTTTCCCTTAAATCAAAATTTTGAAATTATTTACCCTATTTTTACCTTTTCTAAACTTCCAGTATGAACGTTTGTGCACGGTAAAGATGAGGGAGACTTCGTCGATAAGCTGATGGTTTCTTAAGAGACAAGGTTGACGAATCAAAGACTTCCATGCAGCAACCCTTATTTGGGAAAACATCATCCCGCAACCTCCGTCGCTCGTCCGATAGCATTAGTTTTTAATCACACACAGTCGACACCTTCACCATTTTTATGAGGTATACGTACTGGGGTCAAAGACCTTGGGCATTTGGCAAGAGTTGTCCGCTGATTCCATTGGATAAGTAGGATAACTGCCTACTAAAACTGGTGAAGACACTGAGAAGGCAATGCTGCGACCCCACAGTAAAAACTCGTCTCGCGTCATTCGGAAGGGCGTGAGAATAGTACCCAATGCCTGACCCACCTAATGCAGGTTTTCTAGGGTTTTCCCTGCATTTCTTTAGGTGAAAAACTGGGTAGGATCCTTAAATTATAGCCCGGGGGCATAATCAACCCTTGGCCCTTTTCAATTCCCTTCCTATGCTATTAAAGGGGAGTTGCCTGTTAAAGGTCACCCTCATGTAGCCTGTAAATCCAAAAAAATCGATCTTTTACCATTTCCATTTGTTTCTGCAGAAATTTTTTAATGTTACGTTTTTCAAATTTGTGCCCATATTTTACATGTGTCGACTGTATTTTTTATTTATTTTATTAAGTAGGTGGAATTAATTTACATTAGCACGCTGAAGTCTTTAATTCGACACCATGACTTTGACGACAGGTGTATCAGTGAGAGAGAGTCAAATTTTTGAAAATTTAATTTTTCAAGTCCCTTACTTGATGAGAGCTGAGTCTTATCATAACCACTGCAATGACTCGGTACCTTAACCAGTCAAGATCTCTCCTAGTATCTTAAACAAGCACAGTAACTTAAAAATAGTGTGAAATAGTGTACAGTACCTAGAGAGGCACTATCAATCACACTAACCAAAAAATATTTATTCGCATGCAAAAAGCTGTAAACTATGCTCCTTTTAACTTTCCATATCCTCCTTCCTCGCTCCCAAGGGTGGTAGTAGTGTCTCACAGCTAAAGTTCTTGCGTGATTCTGGGTCGGAAGGAATTGTATGCGGCACCCAGAAACGGCCAATTATACCTACAAGCAGAAGATACTTGAACCATCTCTTTGAACTGATTACTATGATATATTGTGTATAGACACATATTTACGAAATATAAAATTTTTTCGGTGTGGCCACGTTCTTTATATAATTAATCTGCAACATTTTTTTTCATTTTTATAAACTAATAAAATAGTATCATGTCAGGAGAGGAGAGTGATTTGAAGTTAGAAGGAACTAAATACAATCAGTGTACGGTCGAAATAATTCAAGAATAGACACAAAAGCAGCATAACAAAATTACGATATTCCTGCGAAACTCTGCTGAGACGTGAACGACCTCACCGAGGCGGAAGACTGATTTTTCATCATAGTTCGACGGTGTGAAATCTACTGTTTTGTGCCTGCTGAATAACACTCATTGCGAGGAAAGGTCATCACGGCCTGCAATTCATGAGGAATTCCTAGAATGAATAAATCGCTTTTTACGTATACGAGAGTAGCCGAAAGAAGAAAAAATTAGTTCATCATAATAAATTAAATCTCTGATACCCGTTGTTGCCTCTCAGTAATGAACTGTGATAAATCTCGTATGCAAAAATAAACCCTGAGCTAAGCTGTTTCTAATTCATTATTTAATTATCCCTTAACTTCTACATTTGTTGTTAATATATAGTGGGACCAAACGAAGTTGTGCTTAATATATAAATAAATAATTTTAAAAACCCAAGTAAATTTTGTTAGTATTTAAATTTTTAATTTTTTTAATTTGCAGGATGATTGGTATAGGAACCCCTAAGGATATACCTTTTATTCGGAGTGTGTTTGAATGTGCTCGGTATATAAACACTGGACCCCGTCGGTTACAAAGCCTTTTATTTATGTACATAACTTGATGTTTACAATAATTTCAAATTGAACACCATCTTCCACTTAATAACATTATCGTATTCATTTTTTAGATAAATTAATTTTTTGTGATTAAAAATAATTCTTACTAGATAAAATTTTATGTTCTCAAATCTCAATTAATAATATTGTTTAATTGAAGTGTAGTTGTGGTTGATTGCACTAGTGTAGTGCGGGGCGCTCCTTGAATTGATATGGAAAGCACTAACCTCGCAAACGTGCATGAATTATATTATGACATCCCTTCCTCCAAAGTTGATAAAATGAATTGTAAATTAAAGAGGGGACTAAACTGGGACAGGATGTTTTTCCCGGACATCCGGGAGATTCAGTCGGTTTGTGTCCAGCTCTCGGCTGTTCTGTGAGATGCTATCCGAGGCTAGGACGCCGGGGTGCATATATACATCCATAATTACCATCCATGCTCCGCTGCCAGCGGACCCGTTAAATTAATTCTCACCGCAATTACTCTCCACGAATGGAGACCACACTGGACAAAATCTATCTCCACGGAAGCCCATGCATGTGACGTGACACCGCGTAATATCATTCCGCCACACAAACAACGCGAATGTACCCTAACTTGGACCAACAGTTCCGTCGATAACTACCCATGATTTGATTTAATTTATTTCTGTTAATGAATTCTAGAAGCTTAACTCTTTATAAAAGTTTTATCCAATATTTATGCTTCGTTAATAATTTGGGAAAGAAAATATGACTGACGAAACAATAATAATGTCACATAGTTCATTCGCTTTCTATGTGTTCAATGAACTTTATTAACAAAGTTTTACCCAAAACATACTTATCATCAGAAACATTTTTATATACAGCAATTTGTGACCAATATCGATCTCTCTCATACAGAGTATAACAAGTCCAACCTCTCCCAAGAAGAATGGAACACAAAATTCACAGAATTATTTCTCAAGTTCAACAACTTCGAGCGCATTTTATCCGACGGCGCCAAGAAAAAAATCAATAGAATCAGTAATGCCATCATCTCCTCTAATACCAGTCAGCCAATGAATCTTAGCTCCATCACTGCAGATTGGCTGTTGAAAGAATGGCAAACCAGATGGGACAAAATTGAAAAATGCCATTTATCATGGAAATTAATACCCACGGTTGATTCACGATTACAACGCAACTTTATAACTCCAACCGAAGAAGTAGTTATATTTTTCTCTAGCCATGGACCATATAATCCTCACGAGAATTCAGAAAGTCTCAGTAATAGAAGGAAACATGCGAGGTTGTGCGCAATATATAAAGCTTATAAGGGTGAACCACAGGGCCTGGAAAGAAATAACAAACCATCTTACGGCGCCGAATTATATTTCTAAAAACGACTACTCGTTCAAAATTACAGAAAAAGGGCAACGCACAGACGTAGGAAAATTTTCATTTGTAAATAGGTCAATACGCGATTGTAATTCCTTGCCTGCAGAAATACGACTTTTCCGGGTAGCGTAAATCAGTTTAGAAATAGGCTAAGAAAACTTCAGTGAGTAGTATTTTTTAGAATCAATGAAGTGATAATAGTGAAGTGCAGTGAAGTGATATCTGTGTGGCTCCTTTCTTTTCTTTTTCAGATCAAAAAATACACTTCAAAATTCTTCCTTAGTGTAAACTTTTTGTATTAGTATTTGTGTTTTATTTATATTTGTGTTTTCTTTGTATATAGCTGCCACCAGGAAATTTAATAGAATCTTCTAAATGTTCTTTCTGCAAACAGAAAGATGAAACACCGTATCACATTGTATGGGAATGTTTTTGGCATGACACCTATCAGGGCTACCAAAAAATGGAACCTTCAAAAATTTTAGGATGTGAGGAAATTTACGAATCATTTATTTTTGCCTTGAAACAATTTGAATTAAAAAATAATAATAAAACGTATAAATCAGACAACAACCAGATCTAACTCAAATTAACTGAAGGTCTTTTTAGGGTGGTGAAAATCCGCCAGTTTCCAGGATATAGATTCATTAATATGAACTAACATAATGAGCAGGATGCGTATACTGGACGCATGTGTAATGTCATGCGTTAGGGGGCGAGGAGTAGCAATCCTCGTAACTTCTCTGGGTAACCAGCAGTAAGGGTTGTTTTCCCCTTCAGAGAAATTTTCCCTTGGTAAGCTATATTTAGCATATACAGGGTCACACGAAATAAAATGCAGCCAAAAAAACTGCAGAAACCTATGCCATCAAGCTGGCTGTTGACCACTTCTTTTCGTCCTCCAAAAACGAACCACTTAATCCTCTCAGACTGACTCTTCGCTTTAAAAACCAACGAAGACACCTCCCAAGAATGGCAAACCAGATGATCCTGGATCATTGCTAAAAATCTAGACAAGCTCCATTACTACAGGTAAAAAGATCGTATTGGCCTGGATCCCGGCGCACCAGATAGGAAAAACCACCACTCATCTTCCCCCAAGTCTGTTCCCAATTACGTTCTCGGATTTATGGAAAAACACCCTTCCAAAATTAACCCAACAAAATTGGTCGCTTCTAAAATCAAGCTAAATCCACAAATCTGTTAACAACTTCTTCTCCATCAACCTCCCATAAAAGGTATTCAGAAGAGATCAAGTGGACCTTTCTAGAGTTAAATTCGGTCACTCTAAATTAACACAACCCCACATATATACAAATAGCTCTCCAATTTTCTATCTCCAACACTATGATCACCATGAAGCACCTGATCAACTCCTGCAGTAAATTTCTCCAAGAAAGACCAGATTAACCATTCACCGGACAACCAAGAATGAGTGATCAAGTTCTTCATAACTAATAATTGTTAAGCTTAATTTTCATATTTGTAACCCTCAAACGGTTTGGTCACTAATGACCACTCAATTTATGTGACTTTAAATAAATTAAATTAAATAAAATATGGGACCTCAAGATTTGATCGGAAATTTCAGAACGTGAGCAGTATTCTATAGTTTGTTTTAATTTCCAGTTGGCGTTCAGTGACTGGTATTCTTGACGGGGTGTCTTGGTAAGTACCAACCCACGGCGGAGTTAGATTTATTTCTCAACCAGCTGCCAAACTGTTAGCCCACACAGTGTGACACCGTTAGCTGACACTTCGCTCCACGTGAGGTCGCTCTGACATACTCCAACGGGGTGTTTGTACGTTAGAAAACTGTGGATTCATATCGACTAAGTCTAACATCAACCTTTCAGGTCTTTATGCTTGTCTGTGTCCTTTCAGAAATATTTTTAACTGTCAGAGAAAAACTCCGTAAATGTAAATAGGACGGCCGGTAATTTTCTAAGTCTTTGAAGGTGGAACTTCACTTTGTTCATCTAGGATTACGGGTAGTGTTAACTTGTGCATTCGGATACCCTCGGGTAAGTTTTGGTTTGTACGAAAATCATGCGCCTGTCTTCAATGTGTATTTATAGTAAATATCTGTTTTGTACAGTCAAATGCAGGCCTTCGTAATCAGGAATAATAGTTACACAACTACTTAAATGGTTTATAATAGCCTCTTCGTCACTTTTATTTTATTTCCTTTCTCATTTGATACTTCTTCAGGTATTTTCGGCCAAATGGGTCATGAAGTGAGGTACACTACCTGATGAAGTCTCAAATGAGAGACGAACGTAGTATTTTTCATCTTTAAAATAAAATAAAAACCGACAAAAACGCTGCTATATACATCATTTATTTAAATGTCAAACTATTTAGTTACAGAACTAATTATGCTGGATTCAAGCAAGGTAATACAGTACTCATTCTCTGGATGACATAATGTCTTCTTAAACCGTAATTTGGTACGCTTCGGTAATTTCAGCAGTTATTAATCCAATAAACATATTTGATGCACACAAAACGTCGATTTCGTGAATGATTATTTGAAGACGAGCTCTTCAAGTTCCTCTTCTATAGAGACAATACGTTTTATAAAAATTTATCAAAAGTTTATGTATGTCCTGGAAGCTAGTCTTTGGCAGAGTGCGAAAGCACATCAGTGACGTCGGGTGATGTGATCTTACACTACTAGACCGACGCTAACGTCTAGCATTTTAATCGCTTATTTTAATATAACGCTACACTATTACTAATAAATAAGTCAGACTATCAAAACAGAATAATTAGAATTTAATAGTTAGTGAATTATATCTCATGGATGTAAAATAAAAGCTGTACAACGTTTTGACCCAAAATTGGTACTATATTAATATGCTTCGTTTAATTAGATATAATTCTCTATTAAACTAATTTTCTTGCTCTATTTACTCATTTATTTATATTCTTTCCGCTTAACCTCATGTACATATCAATTATATAAAATTGATTTCTTGGGGAAAAAAGGCATCATGTCAAACCGTAAAAGAACTAAAATCGTAAAAAAACGTCGAACAGTCAGAGATGGTACAATCTGCTTTAAAATAACCTAAATCGAATTAAAATTAACTGACATTTATTCATGTAATGACCAGTTGTTTTAATTTGTAAATTCGAATCTGAGACTCCCGTTTCAACGCCACAGTTGGGAAAAACATGTTTCAATCGTCACATCATCATCATCTTGTTCTTCATTTCATCATCATATACTAAATGCAATTAAATGACAATTAAACGTCGTACAACACAAATTTTAAAAATAAGTCCAGTCTATTATAGTTTGGGTTGAAATACAGTTTGAACACACTCACATATATACATAGGTATATTAAATAAAAAAATCAATTTTTGATAATTATAAATGTTGAATCAGTTTTAAACATGTCTTATTGTAATATACAGTTAATTCTTTTGTTGATATTCTTAATTAATTATTATTTATTTTAGATTTGTTAGGATTATTGAGTGCGAAGCAAAAGTAATGCGGGTAATTAAAAAAACATTTGCATAGTCTCCTTATTTTTGCTATTTAATGAGGAAATCAGAAACTTATGATGAAATTATAATTATATTAAACCTTAATTTTTTATTTTTTTCTCTTACCTGTCCATTAATTATTATATTATGTTTATATTGTGACAGATAATTTAAAGTTTAATTTTTCATTTTTTTTACATAGGCGTTTTCCTTCATACGATCTTCAGTAACATAAATTATGGCATGTGCTTTACAGAGAATTTATCCTTATTCAAGAACGAACGCGTTAATTCTTTTCCTACATTTCAGATTCATGATCTCATTTCATTATGCCAGTAACTTTTAAGTGGTTATGTGTAACGCAATTATTAATTATTACAGAAGTAATAATTTAACATTTTAAATTAGTAATGATTTGCCTACACAAAACACAAATATAACGTCTCCTTCAAAAATATATTTAACGTGTTCTCTGGCTTAGTAGTTAATTACCGTTGTTTCTGTTTAAGCTGCCTTTGATGTTAGAGATTCTGATACAAATGTAAGACCCGTGTTCTCTTTCCGCTAGTATAAGTTCCGATTCCAATTTATAGTAAGAGGCGTGTTGAACGAGGTAGCATTTGTGCACCTGTAACTAATTGAGCAAGTTCCCATGGCGATGCAATATCTGTAGACAGGCAGGCAGGCAAGCACCCTCACTTAATAATCTCTCACCCCTGCGTTCGAAGCAGCTGATATTCAAATGAATATTTATGTGTGCTGCCGCCCTACCCCACTTACAATGCAGTATCTGATAACCAAGGAGCCGAAACATAAGGGCGGCCAGTTTAGTTTTCCATAGCAATCTTCTTAATGGCCGAGTTATTAGGCTAATATTTATTTGCATGCGAGCAATTACTTAACGATTTCTGAGCCTATCGTGGCGAGGAATCTCGTGATTACGTGCCTACACACTGTTATTTGCTGCAGGTCTGATAGAACGGAGTGATTTTTCCTGCTCATGAAAGATAAAAGTGAAATTCTTGAATTCCTATGCAAATTTTCTGCTCACCGTTACTAGAAAACAATTTAAACCTTTTAATAGTAATTAAAATACATAATCGCGCATGAGACATTTGGCACCTTTATATTACATTTGTTTTCATAATAGTCTTTTTGTACATTAACAGTGCAGGGTTGGCGTTTTTTGTATTTAAATTAAGGGTAGTTATGAGATATAAATGCGAATTTTATTTTAAAAACTTACCTAATAAAGTATTAACATAATTTCGGTGGCACGCTGAAGCAATCAGACCTGTTACCAATGTAGGGATAAAACCGTGTTCGATACCATTCCTAGACGTCAAGTAGTGGGAAACCTGGCAGCGTACCTCTTAGAATATAGCCTCGCCTCTCTGCCAGCTTCTCTATACGACGCCCTTCTTCAAACGTCAGTTCCCTTCCGTCCCCTTCTAGTTCTAAGAGAAGTATTAAAATTCACACAGCCTCACCGCCGTGTGTTGAAGCTTCCAAAAATCGAACTTTTGTTCAATTTCCTTTAGACCACAAAGACTCATTGGTTGAGACAATATTTCGGTGTTTCCTCGCTTTCCGATTCCAACGCTAGCGTGTTTATTGTAATTACACAGGTTCCGAAAGGCCATTCCTGAGGATCAGAGACGGCATAAGGTCTCACCATGCTGTCGCCAATTCCAGTTCCCAATCCTCGCTAACTTTATATTGAGAATTTAAGAAATCTGAACTATCTCTTTAAAGCGGAGTCACATTTGTTAAATGTATGAATAGATTACACACTTGTTTGCAGAAATGCCTCGAACGACTTTTCATTTTTATTAAATCATAATACACTTTATTTTATTTATGCCCAAACAAGGTTTTATTCTAAACGCTTGAAAGACAATACATCCTATATGCAAAAACGTTAACCGTGTTGATACCCCTGATATGCTAATAATAAGCTTAGGTTAGTAGGCTACGGAATTAAACGTCGCCTTGCTTCAGAAACAAGGATAGCCAATGCGATCACGCTGGTTTTCGTAACATCGATCTGGACGACGTCGTAACATATCCCACAAATTTTATTTCATGTTGTACACACCTTAATAAAACCAAAACTGTTATACTTAGGATAGTTATAAGCATGGCAAAAATCAAAATATTAACTCCCCAAGCGGAAATAAGGAAAATAAAGTCCTTTAATAGTGTAATTAAAATATTATACAATTTGCATAATCAGACAATATATTAAATAAGAAATTATTATACAGGTGGAACCTTCGCCTAATCACTTCTGCTCCCAATGCAACACCCTCATTACCATCAAACATCATCTATGAATGCAGCAAATTGAAACAAGAAAGGGACAACGTATTTGGAAACCTCAACAAGATGGGCTACACGCCCAAACATGAGAAGATATTGTTAAGTTCTTAAAAATGATAAATTTATGTAGTGAAATCTAATGTAAAAATCGCTAATAACCAGTTGCAATTAATACGGCTTTAAATAAGTCAAACGAACACTTTTCATAAACTAGAGTACGAATTTTGATTATACTCCATACCTGTTTGATGAAGGTTTGAAATAGCCCCTGCAACAGGAACAAGAATATATAAATGCTTTTACGAATGATATAACACTTAGCATAATTCACACTTAATGATTATTATTATTACTTAGCTGCTATTGGGCATTTTCCCGGTGGCAGCTATATACAATGAAAGCACAAGTACAATTACAAAAAGAAAACACAATTCACACTAAGGAAGAATTTTGAAGTATAAATTTTGATCTTAAAAAGAAAAGAAAGTAGTCACACTGAAATAACTTCACTGCAGTTCACTATTATCACTTCATTGATTCTAAAAAATAAAATACTACTCACTGAAGTTTTCTTAGCCTATTTCTAAACTGGTTTACGCTACCCGGTAAAGTCGTATTTCTGCAGGCAAGGAAATCCAATGGCGTATTGACCTATTTACAAATGAAAATTTTCCTACGTCTGTGCGTTGCCTTTCTTTAAAAATTTTGAACGAGTGATCACTTTTAGAAATATAATTCGGCGCCGTAAGATGGTTTGTTATTTCTTTCCAGGCCCTGTGGTTCACCCTTATAAGCTTTATATATTTCGGACAACCTCGTATGTTTCTTCTATTACTGTGACCTTCTAAATTTTCAGTCCGTTTTTGTATTTTTTCCAACGCTAGAATGTGTTTATTTCGGTATGAATCCCAGAAAGATACCCCATATTCTAAAATTGGCCTAACCAGCGTTTTGTAAGCAGAAATCTTGATTTTTCTCGTGCTTTCCTCAAGACCATTTACCTGCCAGGGATCTCGCTCACCTGATTACCCCAATTTAAATCTTTAGTAATAGTGATCCCAATATATTTACAGTTATTTGACTCCGTTACAACTTCGTTCCCCACTTTATATCTAGTGGCAGGGACATTTCTCTTTTTTGTAAATACGGCTGCCTTACTCTTCGTTGCATTTATTTATATTTTATTTCTAACTGACCATTTGTAAATTTTGTCTAAATCAGTCTGCAGAATCTGTACATGCTCAACGTTTACAATTTCCCTATAAACCATACACTCATCGACAAAAAGATTAATCTGTGATTTTATACCGATTGTTAAGTCATTTATGAATGCAAGGAACATAAGTGGGCCGATCACACTTCCTTGCGAGACCCTGACGTGATTTTCACAGAGCCGGACAATTTGTCATTCACGCGAATTGATAGCTATTAAAACGTCTACCTACAATAAATGGAACTATGCCTTCGATCCATTCATTACCAACGTTTTTCATTCGAATAACGATATTCTATACACTCTAGAAGAATGGTGTATATTTTAAAGTAATTTATATAAAAGAATACTGTTGAGTATATCAAGGTTATGGACAACGAGACTTCTGCTAAGTTCGAACGTACCTCAGTGACGTGGGTTTCCTTATCGAAGCACGGGTATGAATAAATTAGGGGGTATATTATTTTATAATTAAAAATTATTATAAAATTGTTTACTTATAATGAAAAACAATTTATATGTTTATCAAATTTACATATATGCTACCATTTTTGTACTTAAAGTTATAATTTGTTTTAATTAACAGTATATATATTTACAAAAATTATACAGATTAAATTTCTTACAACTAAATACAAGAGTTCTACACCAAGAGTCGTTTAAACGGGCCTTCGCACAGAGTAGTATGACTAACAAAAATCCTACTCGGAATTGACAGGAGCACGAAATCGGTAAAGGTTACAAACAGAGGTATTTACCATGTCGTCTTAGCTTGTCTGGACCTTGTCGCTGGATCCCATCTAGACTTCCTTGTTGAGTGACGAAGAGCTCTTTGGAACTCTAGACCAGATACCGCCTTCCTTCCATTATTTAAATGTCCTCGGCCAGGAACATCTCAAATTTCTTTTAGAATATTTCTGCTTAATATCCCATTCATCAAATCGACCACCACGTCCTTAAAGTCCAATCTTAACTACTGCGTCCTTAATAACTTTCTCAAACTCCACGTCCTCAATAACTATTGAAAATCCACATCCTCGAATAATAAAAAAAGTTCCAAAATCCATGCTTTTAATAATTTTTCCCCACTTTCTTAAATCATATTCCGTAGGTGTCGGGGCTCGATATTTTCCAATAAAAATTCTTATTTATCCTCTCTGAGAGGAGCCGTTTGCATCTCTCCACCAACGTTTTTGGGGGAAAACATAACCTTGTTCACCAAATCTCACGATAAACCCCAGTCACGCCGTTGTATCTAAATTTTATTATCCCTGTCTGTAACCTACGACTTCCATCACTCAGCTTGCCTTTGATTCTGTACCGCCAAATTCCGATGGAAGATGTGTTTTATCATCACATGTTATCTTAGCGAAGTGCGGATTTAGGCTATAAAATATTATAAATTACTATCGTTACCAATTTTTGATCTCATTTCTTTAATACATCATTGGCTGTCTAGACCACAATGTTAATAAAATTAATTTGTATTCACCTATAAACAAAGTTGAATCACTTATTCTTTAAACACTTATCGGAAACTACTATTAGTGTTTTCTACTTGAAACTGTGAGAAACTGCAAATTGTACTGCACAGCTTCTTTAACACCGATGAACTTTCTGGATTGTGTAACAAGTAGCTTCTTAAGCGACTCCGTCTTGTGAGGTTTTATCAGAAAGTATGTTAGTAACCTTGCAGAATATGCATAATCATGTTCTACCCTTGATTGTCAGCCCACAAGCTCACATCTGCATAAATGTATACGCTTTGCAGGCGAGTAGGTTCGTACACTCCAGTTGATGCTCTCAATGCATTCAATCGCGCGTCTTAATGCACTAACGGGCATCTGATTGTTGAATAAAGGACGCAGAATTAATTTCATTAGGTTTTTAATACAGATCATATGGATGAATAGCATGTTGTATTGACTGTATTACATAGGTGAATGAGAAAATAAATTTCAATCTGGAGTCAACTAAGAGAATGACAATCATTACTATACATAAAACATATTAAAATAATCCAGCACTTCCACAACACTGGCTGGACGATTCTGTCCTTTATTTTGACACACGAAGAAGCTAAATGGATAAATTTCCATGTATCGACCTGATAGAAAATTATTATGAAAGTTGTTCTCAAGTTCCTAAGTATTGTATGTAATTTTCTGTTACAAAGGACATACAATTCGAAGCCAATTTCTGACCTCATGGTTCACAGATTCATACATTTAACGCGATCGTTAAAAGAAGCCGGAAAAGAAATCAGACATTTTTGGTAAAGTTCTCGTTTCGTATTATTAAAATTGAAATTAAATTGTATTTAAGAACACGAAGGTTATTTTATGGCACATATTAATTTGTGCATCCAGGACCCTACCTGAAAAGAGCAATCACTTTTATCTTCAGAACTATCTGCTTAAATAGCTGTATAAATACACCAATTTTCGAGCCTTCATCAGTTTGTAAAGGTAATAAAACTTTCAGCGCTTCAGGTGATTCTGAAATCGGTGGCAATTTCACTTTTCCTTTTCGAGCGGCTCAATATGTGGTTAACCTGTGAGACCCTGCCCTGATATTTTCACTTCTACTTAATTGATTTAATCTATTTATTTCTCTTTGTGCTGTTCTTTCGCTTTCGATCAATTCTTTCCGTGTCATTTTCTAAAATCCTAATCGAATTATTTTCCTTTCCCTTCTGCATTACTTAACCTTTCTCGTCGCCTTCTTTGTCGTTCAGGTTTGCCGCAACAAATTCAACAAAGTATACTGTCCGAAAAGCTGAAAATCGTCTGACTTGTAGTCACGTAGCGTGATGCGAATGACCCCAGTTTGCAATACCGTAACACATGACAGAATGAAAAAATGCATAGTGCATCATTTTTGATGTAGCTATGTCGGCTTCCCGAGCTAACACTCGTAAAGTAAAGCAAATTTTGCTGAGATTTCCCAATAGTTTTTTAATGCTGTGATTCCATTTCAAATTATTGTCAATCAGCAGACCAAGAAAAGGCGCGTGCTCTGAAATGTTTTCCAAGTTAGGAGATAAACGGTTTGTGTTTGCTGTGACGTTAACGATTTTTATTTTCTCTAGGTTAAGAGAAAATTTGTTTGCAGTGAACCAAAGATTGAGGCGGCACATCGCAGTATCAACTTTCTCGCATAAAGTTTGCGAGTCGCTGTCCGTGATAATCAAATTTGTGTCGTCAGCGTAGAGGACTGATTTTAAGGGATCTAACTAATTAGGTAAATCGTTAATTTAAATAATGAAAAGTAAAGGTCCCAAAATTGAGCCTTGAGGGACACCGCAGGTAATTGTTTCCCATTCTGACAGATACTCATTTCCATCTCTGTTTTCAATCGCAACATTTTGGCGTCTGTTTTGCAAGTACGCCAATAAAGAATGGGGAACTCCTCTGATTCCGTAGAAGTCTAATTTTCTGAGTAGTATTATGATCTACTAAATAAAACGCTTTCGAGAGGTCAGCAAAAATGCCAGTCACTTTGAGTCTTTCATCAAGTGCGTCATGAATACTTTGAACGAAGTGTGTCTGAATTTCAAGGGTAGGGATCATTTTTGGTGCCGAAGCCACCGTAACAAGGATCGCCTATCTGAACATGTTGCAATGTTTCCCCAATTAGATGCTGAACCTGAAAACCTTTCTTGGCAACAAGTTGGAGGCCCTTGCCACTGATATCTCTCTGAACGAAACTGGTGGAACGTCCTCGACCGTTGTATTGGTCGAAATGGTGAAAACGACAGAGTTCTTTTCCGCTGTCAGTCAGCCCCATGTGACTTTTTCCTTTGGGGCCACTACACAATGATTTGCGACACAGAATTGAAGAGACTACAGTTTCTATTGCTCCTGACTTGTTAAACAAAGTGTGGGGAAAATTAGAATGTAGATTTGATGTGTTCCGAATAACTATAGGCGCTGTTACGAAATTATTTTATGCACACCTTGTATTATAACTAAACTAAATCAGCAAATCTCGCTAAGTGGGCCCCAAGCAACCCAAGTTACGCCTTTAATGTGTTGATACGTACGAGTCGTTTAAATATAAATATATATTATAGCCTTGGAGTCATAAATAAATTTTATTTTATTATATGCTATAACTATCTCAAATAATTTATAACTCACTTTTTATTGTAAGGGGAAAATTGGATCCCGATTCACGGTTATTGGTTTATTCTGTGGTTTCATGCATAAATTATTAGATTTATCATTACAGTTCACACTTTTACGCTAAAATCTGATAGTGCTACAATGAAGACTAGGATAATAAAAGTCATTAATAACCATCAATGTCTTTAAACGCTCCCAACGTTCATTTTGTTGTTGTGGTATTCAGTCCTAGGACTAGTATGATGTAACCATGCATGCTTATCTATTTTGCGCAAGCCTTTCCATATCCGCATAACTACCAAATCCACATCCTCCGTAATCAGCTAAGCGCATTTCATCCTGCCCCCTATTCTGTTCTTACCCCACACTCTAATGCTAATTATGCAATACCCTCATGTCTTAAGTCGTGGCCTATTAATCTATCCCTTCTCTTGGTCAACGTCCTCCCTATTTTTCGCTCTTCCCCTATTCTGTTTAGAACTTCCTCGTTTGTCATTCTATCCACCGTTCTGATTTTCAGAATTCACCTTCTATTCTTTTTCTTTCCGCAACTCTTACCGTTCACGTTTTGCACCCATATAACGCCACACTCCATACGAACATTTTTAGCAACGATTTCCTAACATTCACACTTATTTGCCCGTAAGTAAATTCGTCTTTTTCACGAAAATCTTCCTTGCCTCTGCAATTCTATCCTTTATGCCTACTACACTTATATCATCCCTTGATATTACGCTTCTTACGTAGCAGTATTCCTTAACTTCCTTCAAAATATCCCTTCCCAATCTGACACCTTTTGTTATTCCACTGTTTCCATACTACACTCCTTCACCTTGGTTTCCCTCTATAAATCCTGATATTAAACTCTTTCTCCAGCACCACGTTCATGCAATTTATTATGTTTTCCAAGTCGTCTTCTGTCTCGCCAAAATCCTCAGCCAAGTTTACAGTTTTTATTTCTCCTCCTGGCAGTATGGTGCCTTTTCCATACTTCGTTTTAACTTTCTTCATCGCCTATTCTATATATAAGTTAAAGAGCACGAGCGATATACAGCATCTTTGTCTTATATCTTTATTTATTTCTGCTTTATTTTATTGATCTTCAGTTATAATTACTGCATACTGCCTTTTGTAGAGGTTATGGATAAGCCTTCTTTCTCGATATATTATTCCAGTCCTCTTCAAAATTCTAATAGTGTGTTCCAGTCTACATTATCAAAGGTTTTTTCTAAATATCAAATGCCATGAACGTAGGCTTTTATTTGCTTATCCTGTCTTCTAAAGTTAAACACAAAGTTAATATTGGCACGTATAAAAGGAGTTTTAACGTATTTTTGAACGTTATTACTTTATTTAATATCTTCTTTTGTGATGAGATTAAGTTATTCTCTCTTGCAACGTTTCAGATACAGGTGTTTCTTTGTATAGTTCTATTTTATGTCGGTAATCAGACTCGATAAACCCGCCAGTCGGATCTGGGAAACGCCCAATGCTTGCGTGAGCTATTCACTTCTGACAAAGCTTTTACACGATATGAGCTGCACCGTTGCACAAAGTGCTGAACTACTTCAAGATATCAGTATTGCGTAAACGTTCTTCCGTTTCAATATTTAACCCAGCAGGATTACCTTAATTACAGTTGTCGAGCACATACTGCGTGAGGAATAAATGATTAAGAAAAATACCGCCCAATGATTAGAACCCATTATAACGGCAAATACGAAATTCCTCGTATCATTGCCAATCACACCTGTCATTACACTCTAAATTCATTGTATCTCAATGTACAGACTAGCGTAATTAATCTTATAGCTTGCAAAACTTAGTTGAAATTTTCAGAACTCTTTTATACATGCTCGCATTTTCTATCAGCAAACTCACGAATTACAGTGGTATTGTATAAGACACAATAAACTTTCGCTCACAGATCTATATCAATTTCTCGTATTATTTTCACAATGCATGATCAGCAAATACACGGGGCTACTTTACAATATGCGAGACTTTCACTCGCTTGTTTCTAGGTCGGAAATAATCTGCAAAATTTGTGATTGTGGGTAGCTGTAAATAAATATGGGCAGGACTTTGAGCACAAACAAATTTCACTTTCCCGAAATTATACGTTCATCACAGAGTACAGTGTCACATACAATACACAAATTCGGATTTGAAAAATTATATTTATTTATGGATAAATAGTATCACGTGATAAGTAACTCAGCTAAAAACTAGGGGTGTGTCGAATAAAAATATTAAATTACTGTTAGTTTATCTGAAGTACGGAGAAGTAAATTGAGCTAAATTTATTTAATAAAAAATAAAGTAAAAACACAAGGTAAAAGATCATTCAATGTAAATTACTAACAGAATTTAAAGAAAAAAGTTAAAAAATATAGCAAGGATATGAAAAAATGTAATGACAATAATATTAAGTTATATTAATCAATTTAAATTGTACAGTAAATTTTCAAATGTTAAAACACGTTCTGTCAAATAATTCTGTTGTAAAATAAAACTAGCAACTTTGAAGTATATTATGGTTCGAGAGAGAACTGAATACTTTTCATATAAATATTACACAAACTTACGAAGTGGCACAAGGAGTTAAGTGCATTGAAGTGTTACGAGTACTTCAAAGGAAAACAATAAGTACTCTTGAAAAAAATCCTCATTTTGTGTTTATTTTTTCTCTATTTATACTTTTTTTCCTTAATGTTACATATACTTCATTTTAAACTACCGCGGGGCATGTAGTACAAAAAATAAATAAAAATAAAATATTCATGAGAGACTCAACAAGATATGATTGTCCAGTAAAAGGCAAATATCGATCCCATCACAGTACTATTAACTAACATACCATACAAAAATAAATAATGGAACAGTAACTATTGCTTTTCTCTAAACCAGAGCAAATTACTTACAAAATCTTGGAATTATACTTGCGAGAATTTCAACCTAGAAAGGAATTAATTCGTGCCACAGAGCTGTTGTATACATTTCCTATTTACGTAACTTTTAAATAAATAGGTCAAACTTCCTCTGTTTTGCAATATAGATTAAAAAGAACAAAGAAATTTTACGTCTTAACATTTAAATACCAAAAAATTCTACTTCCAGTCCCAATTTTATATAGAAGACGTAATTTTGGAATTACTATTATAAATTCCGGTTAACTAATCAATCCAGCAATCGCTTTCATTACAACACTCAAGATTTATCTCGGAGACTTTGGGATATCGTAAAAATGACATATGTAACAATTAAGAACAGTTGTCTTCGAAATCCTTTGTATTTATGACTGCAACGCTTTGATAAGATAGTGTAGCTCCTACCTCGTTGCACTATGTGCCATACTGATAAGTTGCGCCAATCCCTATATATATATATATATATAAGCCCTGAGTAACCGTCTTTCTCATCGGGTATGCTCGGCTTTGGCTTCCTCAAAGAAATCACGGTACAGAGGGTAGATTTCAGTTCAAAGTAGTTTGCAGGTCTTACTTCTACTCTTATAAATTATATACTTCTATAAATTAACCTAATTTATAAACTGAACTTAATATTATCATAGAAATAAATATCAAGTAAAAAAGTTTGCTTCCATTAAACCTAACAGTGTTAATTAAATAGATAACAACCGTAATCAAATAAAAATGTAATGATATTTGTGATGTTCAGTCTTAATTTAAAGCTTTAATTTCATTTACTACATTTCATTTTCCGTGAACTTTATCATTTACTAGATTACTTTATTTATTTTCTCATATATATATATATATATATTTAGGTTATGTGTAGTTTATAGTATTTCGTAATGTTTTCGTTATAGTAATTATATATTTCTAGTTTAGGTGTTCTTTTCCCTTGGTTGAGATTAAGGACTAAAGAAAACATAACTGCAGATTTTATAATTTATCTCGTTCTAAAGGACCGATAGACATTCCTAATAATTTAAAACGTAAGGTAAGAATACATACAAAACGAAGGTTCTTCACGTGCACTAATATTCTCATCTCGTTAAGATAAGGAAAAGTGAAAGGGCGGAAAAGGAAATGAAATCTTTCTCGTGCAAAGCTGTGTTCTGTCCACATACACGATGTTTTCATTCCAAAAGGTTTCAATTGATCTCAACAGAGACTTAGAGAGTTAATTAAATACTATAATTGCAATTTAGCATTTTATAATTGAATCATTAATGGAATAAATAAATGTAATTTTTTAGTATATCGTTTAAAAGTTTTATAATTTTTTTAAATAAAATGCGTTAAATTAAGAGAAGTAGTGGATGAGGAAAAACATTCAACGAAAAGAAAAGTTTGTCATCTTATCATTCCGTCTGAAGACTTTCATTACCCATAATATTGATTGCTTATCTTTTTGCCCTAAATGGCGCAGATAATATCATGGTTTGAGAACTATGGTTTTAATATATTATACGGCATGAAAAATAGAAAGTGCAACTTTTCCGTTTTACTATTGTCCCCATATTATGACACTTTGTGTTTCCAGGCGAGACGTGACAACTTCCTTCATTCGATTCTGATTGAAACATTAGCAAGAGACAATCAGGTCAATTGGGTTCAAGGTTTCCAGTGCTGTAGTTGTCAGCGCTGCAAAATGACTTAAAAATTATTGTAATTGATTGTGGGATTTCAAAAATGTTAATATTAACTTGAGAAAAATATTTTGATAAAAACCACCCTCAAGGAAATGGCTAAGGTTGCGTTGAGAAACAGATGGAGTATCTTTAGCTGTGGAGCTGTTAGGAGTAAACGGGGAAAGCAAAGATCAAACAGAAGACCCAGTGTAAAATTGTGTACTTCTACAAGACCTAAGAATAGCTTAAGAGAACATAGTTAACAGTATTCTAACCAATTAGAAAAAATAATCGGCCAACAAAATATTATTTGAAGCAGAAGATAATAAATTAAAAAAGTACTACACTTAACTAAATATTACCATATCGGGTAGAGTTATATGAAACACATTACAAAAATATATTTCCTTAGTCTACATCTAACTTGATGACATTTCTCATTTAAACAATAACTTTACACGAATCAAAAAGATGAATTGAATTATTTTTCTGGAGAATAAATCATGTCTAAAAATAAGGTTTCAAAATTTATCGATCATCTTTTAAAGTTAAAGATGTACCAAAAAAACAGAAAAGAGCTATACTTATCGTAATTCGTTTATAGAATGGAAATGTAGATGACAAGAATTATAAAAACCGGTAAAATGCTATGCTGGCGATGGAAAGATGAAAAGTATGGTAAGATATTGAATAGGCAATTAGAAGATAAAGTTTTAACACTGAAACCAAATTATCGAAAAGGTTTTTTATGTCTTAAAGAAGATTCCTCTCATTTATTAAAAATATTTCACTTTTACGTCTGCTCCTCTCAAAATTTATTAAAGACTCGCTGGGTGCCCGGCACCGGTAATTAATTTATATCAACCAGCTGCAGTATTTAATTTAACAGTAAACTTTAAAAAAAGTGATTTAAAACTTCAGCGAGAGCGTCTCGTTTTTGAACAGTTGACTTTTCACGCCCCCTATCATCAATGAATCATTACAAATGAAAGTTGAAAAAAAAGTATTATTTAAGATGATAGAAGGAATGTCTCAGAATGAAGATGTGTATAAATCGTAATTCAAACAATGCATATTTGCACAAAATATTATTTAAAATTCACTAATTTATTCAATATCGAATTACTCGGTAAATAATACATTTAGTATAAACGCAATTACAATACACTCAGCAATCGTAAATCGAAATGTCAAAACAATTACAAGCTACGGCACAATGACCGTGCGTATGCGCCAGCCACGGGTTAATCAAACGGACAGGCTGAAAATTTGGGATTATATGTTTTGTTATGTGAGAAATAAAAATAAATTAATAATTTTGACCAGAAAATTAGAAATATATTTTCTGAATACTTGTCCAAATATACCTATTCTTACTGGTTCTCTTGTATTAAATTTCATATCGAAAATACGTTCACTTAATTTATTCATCCATCCCCTGGTAAATTCCGTCAACATGATATTCCCAAAATTAAAATTAGAAGATAATGAAGTATGGAATACAGAAAAAACTAATCAAAATTGGTCAAACCGTTTAGGAGTAGAACAATTACGAATAAACGCACACCAGAATTTTATATATAAGGTAAACGATCGTATATATATATATATATATATTAAATTAGACTGATCCCTCTTCAAAATTTGAACTTAATCACTTACAAATAAACTTCTTCAATATTTTAATAGAAAACTAAAAATTTGAAGTGGCAATATATTAAAAATTCCTAATTTCTTTGTCAATTTGTAGTTAAAAACCTGAAGAAAATTATTTGTACCTGATGATCTTTATATTGTTATTTATTCTCTCCGTTTTTCAATTATTCTATTAAAAATGACACGATATTATGGGCCCTAAAGAGTTTGAGAGCCTGCAACTCACAAGCAATTCGGAAGTTTTATTCGATGAATCCCTAATTTCTACTCCTTTCCCCAGATCCGAGAAGTTACAATGTGCCATATTGTCGTTTCCGGGCTATGAAGAATCACGGTGAACTTTTTTTGGGGGGGTTAACGGGCTACATGAAGATGATCCTGAAACAGGCAACTCCCTTTTCATAGCATAGGAAGGGAATTGAAAAGGGGGGGATGCGGAAGGTGGATCAAGGTAGCCAAGGGTTGACTTGGGCCCCCGGACTATAGTTTAAGGAACCTACCCGGTGTTTCACCTATCGTAGAAAGGTATAAATAACTATGTTAACAATAGTATAGAACGACAATCACTGAAATGAGAAACCTTTTTTTGAGCCTGACAAATGCCATCGGTTATGTTTGGTGCTTTCCGAGGTTTAGTGGGTGGTTGTCAGTGATTGAGCTGGCGTGTTTTCTTTCTCTTTCAGGTATTCTGTTCGCCTGAGGACAGCGGGAGAGAGGGTCGCTGTAGGCGATGAGTTCTTTTCAAAGTCGTGACACTTGGCTGGAGACGTGCCCAATGTGATCTCGCTGGAAAGGAGCCAGAGACACTTATGTCTCACAAACGTTTACTCTAACACAGATGCCGCTCATCGCAACAGATGTTATTTATCAGGATCTACGCGTATGGACTGCTCGATTCTATTTTTATGGTTGTAGTTATAGCTAGCAACTTTGGTTTATGACCGGTGATGTCTTTAAATCAAACAGTTTCCGTCGATAAATATAAAAATAGCTTTCTGGTTCACATAATTCGTTAACTATATTTTTATGAGTTTTTTTAAAGACAGCTCTATATATTTGTTCCTTCTAAATTTATTTTCGGAATAACTTATTTAGTACTTTATCGCCATAAAACCTTTTTCCATTTATACCACAATATGATTAACCTTTTTGACAATTTATTTAAATTCTTCGCGGTTTTAATAATTCATCGCCTGTGAATTTGGAGGTTATTATCTGCAAACATTTTTTAAGAATTAATGATTTATGCCTTATAATGGGCATTAATACCCGAGTTATGTTGCTGATATATTTTGCATTATACCCGTCACTGACTTTGATAATGCGGCCAAAGTTTCTTTGACGTTACACTCAAAGAAAATAATTTCAAATTGCTGACAAAATGGTATAAGAAGCAAACAATTTCAGGGCGCTATTATTTGAATCATCCTACTAAACAGTTTAGTTGATACCGCCTTACTTTCTAATAATGTTGTTTTTAAAAAACCTGAAACTTTAATTATATTGGCAAGGTTTGTATTTGTTTATTCCTACTGTTTTTCTTGTATTAAATTTAATATCAAAAATAAGTTCAATAAATTTATTCGTTCCCCTTATAAACTCCGTCACCTTAATATTCATAAAATTAATATCGTCCTTCATTATTACAGAAATCTGCACATTGCAGCCTCAAATTTACTCATTTATGATATTAATGGTATTATGCACAAAACTTGTAATTGTTTGTGTTGCTTCTTAAAAATTGTGAATAACATGATGACACTCAGTTTGAGATAACTTAACATAATACCTAGAATCTCTGAAGATAAGTTTAATTACAAACTTCCATTAAAAAAATCATTCAGCTTTAACTGAACATGTTCAGATACATGAATGTAATTTTGATTGTACTAACGATAGAATTGTTATCGATGAACCAAACTATATAACGTCATTGTAATCTTAGAATTTATTAATATTAGACTTAATAAATTTCCTTTTAAAGTACATATTAATACAGTGACGTGGTTTTTATTTATAAATATATTAAAGGATATAGAGTATATATTTATATCGGCCTGCGCCAATAAATTTCAACTTTGATATTTAAAACAGTTTTATTATTGAAAAATTTAAAATGTTCAACAAATTACAATACTTAGAAATTAATTAATTACAATTAATTTTATTTGCCCAGCTGAGCCCTAATCAAAGAAATAACAGCAAGAGACATCTAATTTACTCAGGACTTTATGACGTGTTTATTCGTATAGCAGAGCGAGAGATTATTGCCTTTTTCCTGGTTGAACGGTAATCCTGGATTCCAATGAAGCTGCTGGGTGGCATGTGAAACGACAGATTTCTGATGTGGTTCAGGAAACATGTCTCCACCTTCGTTTCCTCGTGATACTTGGAGCAGCCAAATCACCTCTCCTCTCTGACTCCTTCAAGTCAGCTAGCTCGACTTTCCGTTTCACTAGCTCCTCTCGGAACTCTCACCTGTGACTCTCTTTTCCGAATTATCTTTTCGATGTCCTCTTCACCTTGAACTCACCTCTCCTAAAAACCTTATTGGTCATCCTGCTTTTTAGATCCTTCTCACGTCTTCCAATGGGGTTGGCGTCTCTACACTTCCTCTCCAAAAATACCAAATTGGGAAGGGGCTATACCCCTAGCCATCTTTTGGGTCAACCACCTTGCTGACCTTGGCTGACCTGGGTTTCACACCGTCACAAAATCCTTTCGGACAAAGGACTGAGACTCCTCAGGCGCCTGTCCAGCTTCAATTTTATGACTGTGGGTCTGTCAGATTTACCCCGGAAGTGTGCCTTGCGAACATCTCAGGAACTGTTTTCCATGAAATCGTCGCACAGAGTGTTTAATATTCTAAATTAATTTAGATAAATAAAATAAAATATAGAACGAAAACTTATAGGCGCCACAATACATATGCATTAATCAGATATTATGACCACCTAATTTTTTTATTAACATTCACATTCTACTACCTTTGGTCTTTGTATATATAACATTTTCCCTCTCACCTGTATTAGACTTTATTAATGTTGTACTCATAATCATTAGGAAGAGGAAAATTTGTGCTGATTTCTTTTAGTTAAGAGACATAGACAATTTAGATTATTAATTCCTTGTTATTTTATCCTGTGAATGTTTCATACCGCGTCCGGCTTTTCTTCAAATAAGTCTTATGATCTTACCCTTTTTTGTAAGATTTTCTTGAGGTGTGAAATAATAATTAACTTTAATTGGAATAAATTATAATTCATTCTCAATCTTTCTTTATAACCATTTTAATTCTTTACTCTTTTGATATTAAAGCTTGGATACCCATTTTCTGTCTTCATGTATTTACATAATTTGATACAATAACAGTATTTTTTTTCAGGAGCTTTCGGCTCAATAGGCCATATTCATCTGAGGGTTTTATCCTACGTAGGACAAAAGTTATGACTGACATTTATTTGCATCAATTTATATCACTAAATGAAGAGTGCAAATTTTGGTTATCCAATCTATAATATCAACTTATAAAAGTAGACAGTCGTTACAACATTAGTTTTCATTTCTCCTCTATGAGAATTATTTACACCATAATTAAGTGAAACTTTCATGGAACTTGTTATAACGTTCAGTCTTTATTGATTTTCTGCGATTACTATAGTTTGAAAAAGGTTTTGAAATTTAATCTCAGGACATTTCGCATATTTTGCGAAGCCGTGCAAAAGAAAATAAATTTTCTAATCCGATAATTATTAATATAACATAAAGGATATTATTAATCTGTTTGGTTTTAACACTAGTTCTTTAACAATTCAAGTAATTGGAGCTATTACAGGTTTTGTTCAACTACATACACTTTGATGAGGTAATAGAATTGAAAAATATTTATATTTACTTACTTACGACGTGCTTATAATCAATTTATGGTGTAATTTTTCATGTATTTCTGTTTAATTTATAGCTTCCGGCGGTTGTGGAAAGAATTAGTAAGCAAAAACATAAAAAACGTGAATATCTTCAGAAGCGTCGCTTGTATCCATAAATTAGTTTTTATAAGAATGCTGTTTTAGGCATAACAAATTAGTTATACGCCTTTTGTTATTGGCGTTGTGTTGGGCAGCTTTCCTGGAATTGCTAAAGAATTATACTTTATATTGATTACATGTTACTAGTTACTGCAGTTATAATTCTCTTTTCACCAGACTGCAAAAACTGATATTTCAGCGTAATTTGTATTCAACTAAAATCACGAACCTAATCGAAAACATTGAAGGTAGATTGCTAGAAATACAGGGTGTGAGTTAACACTGGTTGTTTCTCAGTTGACAGTTTATATGTCCTGTGTTCTTTAAGAGTGGTTTTAAGGGGTCGTTTGGTCTCTCCTATGTAAACAGCTTGATAATCATTACAATAAATTTTGTATACAATGTTAAGTGGGTGCACAGTGTTTATTATTCTTGATTAAAAGCGACACTAAATTTGTGAATTTATACATAATATCAATGTTTTAAGACCTTAAAACGCTCCTGTATGTATTGTGAAGGAATCGATTAAATGGAAGCACAATAAAGAACTTGGCATAATTATTCCGTTAAGATGATGTTTTGAAATTAGAAACTGAGTTTCTGTAGTCTTTTGTTGATGTTATGATTAATAAAATCATTTCGTTAACCATTTGTGGCTAGAATATATGTTACAATCTTAAAATTCAAAGAGTGGGAGAAAAGCTTGGACAAACTGATTGGTTGGGTGATTGGAGAAACAGGTAAGCACTGCCAGAAAACATAAGTTTTCAGTACCAATTGGAAATAAAACCCAAATTATCTAAACTGATTGTTACGTCATTTGTAAACTGCAAAAATATATTGCATTGATTGAAAATATCAATGACGATCAATTTTTAAAGAATTTCACAATACATAAAATATTGTCAGTAGCACAGAAGCACATTTTTTTTCAAGTTTCTCATTATAATCTTTGCAAAAAGTAGTGAAATAAGTTTCCCCATAAAAGAGAGACAGTAACTTGATTAAAATACGAGTGATCACGCGTAATGTTTGTGAAATGTAGTATTAAATTGAGCGCTATCAACACAATAGCGGAATAGTGGTGAATTTTTCAAAGAGATATCAGCAAAGCTAGAGATCATTAAGTACTTAGGAATAGGAGGAAATGAAGAGACTACAACTAGTGATGAACCTATGATCATGAGAAATGATGAGATCTTTGAGAAACTTACAGGAATTTTTTAAAAATAAACGTGACTTTTCATTAAGTCCCCTCATTAAAAAAGTCGTAGGAGTTTCTCACAGTATAACATCGGTTGACATTAGTCGACAACATAAGTATTATACGGTACTGTCCAAATAAAACTAGGAAATAGAAATATCCAGCAATAATTCTCAGCGTAAATTCCGGTCTTCTACTCTTCCAACAGCATAGCTAAAATTAGGTAAGGGAAATAGGCGTTATGCATAGAAAAAGTTGAAGCTAAAGGAACTGGGAAATTTATTCATAATTTATACCAGGAGAGAAAATTGAACTTCTCCAAGATAGGCGTCGAAAATTATATTTTATGTTAGATTAACGTCATATACCGTAACAGCTTGTATTTTAGAAGCTTATTTTACAGGCCTTTCATCGTTTAGCTTTCACAGGTCTTGCGATCGTCCAAGTTTCTAGTTTTATTAAGAAAATAAATGGACGGTGAGATGGAATCAGACCCTTTTCCGTCCGAAGACCGTCTCTGCCTTGTCCTAGTCCCAGCAGGAAACTGGCTCCGAGCTTTCACCAGTCTGTCGCAGTTAGTGGTTATCTCTAATTGCTTCCAATAGGGACGCGCTGATGCGTGACGAATAGAGCTGCAATTTGGCTACCGATCACGAGAACAAACGCACGACAAACCGATTCTCTGGAGGAGCGAGTTCTTGCTCATTTTCTTAAGTGTGACTAATTTGACTGAGATAACGTCCGCCTCAATTCTGGTTCGCATCGGGTGAGTATTTAGGTTAATATTAAAATTTTAATGTGAGTACTATGTATAATTCATGTGAATGTGAACATCTGTGACGAGAAAGGGTTTTGTAAAAGACAAGTTTGAGAACCACGAACAAAATCTTTAAAAATTTCATACAACACTGCATAATATACCGATATTTTTAATTACCGGTAGTTGGGGACGAGACATCAAGTTTAGAATCTAAGGAACAGCAATATATGTTAGTCCTGTCGCCTCAACCTAGGGCTGAAGTCCAACTTAAGTTACATGTTGAGTATAAGTGCTGAGTTCAGCGACTTAAATCGCCTCGAAATAGACACTTGTTTTGTTTCCGTATTATTTGTAACGGTCCTCCACGATTACCCCTAACGTTAAACCATTTCCGTCTCCTGAACTGCAACTCATCAAGCATTTTGAGTGTCAGAATGAATCGCAGTGACTCCAATAACATCGGTTTTGACACAAATCTCCATTGTTTTCTGCTTATTTTTATGTAATTCCCCAATCCCCTCCAGTGTGAATACTTCCCTCCCTTGTTGAATGTGTTGGAAAGCATACAAAATCAGCATGGTGAGAAATACTATACATTTCATTGATCCAAAAAAATCTCTATTTGACGCAAATATTGACCGACATTGATTATTTCCAAATTTCTGTCCCCTCAACACCCACCCCTGATAAAATTTGGTTGAAATTGCTTCACAAATTTGTATGCCAACATGCATACATACTTTCATCTTTCTTTTGCTCTACGGCCCATTGAGGGCCTTGGCCTACCGGGTCTACTGAGGACTGTCATCTTATATGGCACGTGGTCGGTGTGTCGGTTCTCCAGGAGTCCAAATCATAGTCTCCGTGACCATGACTGCACAAGCATTCAAGCCTATGCCAGGATTAGAACCATTGATCTCTGTGTTGTGAGGCAGCGACACTAGCCATTAGACCACAGGAGGTCGACCCTTGCATATATTTCGATATAAAAAATAAATAAGACCAGTTCCCCATAGGAAAATTTTTATGTACTTTATAATGAAAGCTGAAGTTAAATTATTTGAAATGTTTTTTTTACAGAATGTGATGCAGAGCAGTGATGGAAGAAATGCCTATGGGCACTGTATCTTTGAGACAAATGTTAGCCCTTCCATTAAGACCCGTATGAATTGTGGAAATGACCTCCTTTCAAATAAAAATAAATCCAATGTATCTTAAACATAGTACGAAGGGGAGCATCTTTTGACAAATTGTGTAAATTTTAAATGAGACTATGTTTTAAAATATAATTATTGGTGTGTTACGAATAAACGATATTCTTATATTTCCTTGACAGCAGCTGTAGAAACCCCTCCCCTTTTCAAAAAATCAGTGAAAATTAATAGTCCGATACTAAGACTTCTAAATTATCGATTCATCAGATAATGTTAAAATTCTGATAAATTTAAGCCCTGTCTCATAGCTAAGCTACTTACATAATTATATATTACTATCTGGGGATCCGGTGTTACCCGGGTATTTATTTATATTATCCCTGTACATTATTTAATTCAAGGTCGACACATGACTCAACCGACATCGAAAACGTCACAATGTGAACCTCAAATATACTCCCAGTATCTCGACAGTCAAAAATACTCCTGGTACAATAACAGGACTAAAAATATTTTCAGTACTCTGACAGAATAAAATTTCTTCCCCACTTAAGGAATGAATTTTTTCTTAAATCGTATATTAAAGGTAACACAGCGATCCGCATTACACAGGCTTCGACCCCAAAGATGATAATTTCCTTGTTAGTTTAATGACTCAATTCCACCCCATCCCTCACATGTTTCAAGGGCTTGAAATTATACACAAATATTGTCGGGGAAAACAACAAAAATAATTGACCTCTATTTCGACTCAAATAGGAGCCCTTATTACATATAAAAATTCCACCAATTCCACCCCTCCCCTAGGGAGTAGTTCGAAAGCTATACGCCAAAACATTCATCGCTAATTGTTACGTTTGACCGTCTGTTTTGTCGTCTCTCGCCTGAACCCGACGGTGTGGGTTTCTTCCGGAGCCGTGGTAAATCTGGCTTGAGAAATTCCCATTATGTTTGCCTCCAAACACTGCCTGCTCTCTTCTTCAGCCTCATTGTCTAGAAGGTTATGAACTCGACCTGCGTTACACGTACGCCAACCGAAATTTTGACGCTTCACTGTTGGAATTTTCGCATCACTACAATAAATAACATGATAAAATGACAAACACTCCAAGTTTTGCTGATTCGAAAGAAACTGTAATTGAATACGAATGAATGTCAATCTAGCAATACTGTATGAACACGTACATCCAATCCAGTGGTTGACAAATGAGAGAATGAAAGAGAGCTTCCGGCAAACCTTATAAGTCGCAGTTGATTTGAAACAAGTCACCCTTTCTCATGTTTACTACAATAGGTGGAGTAATATTTCTCGTCCCCCCTCTCTCTCCCTCTCTCATGCTGCTAAAATTGCATTTATAATATCACAGTGAGTAGAACGAATGGTATAGGAACGGCTAATAAAACTTTTAACTCGCAGTTTATTTTTACGCCACCTTTCACGCGGCAGTTCAATAGATTTATAAATATTTACATTAATATCTTGTTGGGAAAAACATTATAAAAGTAATTGACCTCAAGAATTCTTTTTCGACTCAAATATGAGCCTTTATTACATATAAAAATACCACCAATTCCAACACTCCCCCCTAGGGGAGTCGATCGGGAACTATATGCCAAACATTCATAGGTAATTGTTACGTTTGACCGTCTCCACGTTGGATATTCATACGCGCGGACATAAGATAGCTTTTTCGTAGAATTTTTTATATTATGACATTTTGAAACTTTTCCATACGATTTTTTAAAAATTTTCTTTTGAAAAAAACTTGTCCTGACAAAATCGAACACAACAAAACAATAATTATCCAATTTGGTGCAGTCGTTCGATAGTCGTTCGCGTACATACATTACGGCGATTCTTTTATATAATGTATATAGATTTAATATTCTTCTCAACAGTCTCCTAGCTAACGTCAATTTTTACATTGATTTGAGGGGAGCACACGCAAGTCTTTGTATCATATTTTTAGACAGTGATAAGTGAACTCCCTTCAAGACTGGCTTCCTTTCCCCCGGTTTGGAATCCATATAAACATCACTTCCGTCTTTAGAGGGTGCCGCGGGACGGAAGTAGCAACGTATAAAAGGTAGAAATAACTTAATAGAGCACAACACTGCCCTGCTTCATTATTGTTCGCAAACATACAGACTTTTGAAAGTATTATACGGCGTGAAACTTTGAGTGCTTCTTTTAGATTTCATATTTGACTGAAGTAATACAAAAGCTTGCACTAGATTTTAATTCGGTTTCCAAACGTTATTTTAAGAAACGTGGCTCACAGTACTAATATTTTATATTCCAACTCTCATCTACAACAACGTTGATAAGCAGAGTTAATTATTTTAATGATCATAATGCAGAACATTTGGCAGAACAATGCCGTCTTTGAAAAAAATGTTACTGGCTAAACAAGATCAGATAATTTTTCACAACGAAAAATGGAGGGAGTTATAACAGTTTTTAAAATTAAAGTTTAACGTCAGGTCGACTAATGTCATTGCCGATGGTACAAATTTATAATAATTTACATAGTAAATCTTGAACCAATTAGAACATTTGAATTAAATCATATTGAAAATATTAGTGTCCTTAAGGAAATTTATAACATTGATTAATTCTTGTTGATCTTCATTTAATGATTTAGGCTGCCATCTGTTGAGCTGAATTGTACGTTGTATGGGACATGTATTGCAGTTCAAAAGAATGTGTACTATAGTCTTTTAAGCTTTGAAGGTGTCACGTCTAGGTGGCTCCTCTCTAGAAAATAAAGAATTTTGTGTGAGTTTAGTATGTATAGTTCTGAAACACGTTAGGACCACTTGTTCCTTTCTCGTAAGGGTTTTAAGAAATAAGGATGTGCTAGATAGACTTTTGTATATAAGGATGGGACTGATGTTTTCATTTCTTCTGTTATTCATACATTAGGTGTCAACTTGTTTTCTAAAATATACTCTCATGCCTTTCTTGTTTAAACCATAATCGTTTTCGTTTTCTTCCCTCATGACTCCTGTTATTTTACCTTTTTAGTCTGGAGCTATTACCTCTGATCCCTTTACGCGATGATATCCACATAAGTATTCCTTGTTGACCTGAAGAATATTATTTCTAATACTGTTTAACAACTTGTTGCTTTTTGAACTGACTTTTATCGGTTTCAGCATTGCTAGTGCACCTGAAAATATACAAAATTTCTCCTTTCCTTCTTCTTCTTCCCCTGGCACTACGACCCTCTAAGGACCTTGGCATCCTTTATTAGTCTTCTCTATTCACAGCCTTTTATTCTATATAAGCTAAGAACATTCCATGTTGCAGGAACACATCATGTTCCTTATTTCGTTTGCTGGGTCTTTCTTTCCAGTTATCTGTCTGGCAGTTGCATTGAGGCTTCTGAACAATTCCTTTTTTACAGGATAGGGTTGTTAGCTCTATGTCTAACCCCCAACCTGTAGGACCAGTGGACCTATAAGAGTTTGCATTTATTACCTAACAGAGGGCAAGAAATTCCTTTGTGAGTTGAGCGTCAAAAAAAAAGGCAATTCTATGAAAGAAAAATAGATGGTGCGAGGAGTAATAGCAGTGTAATGTGGAAGACTATTATGAAGCCTGTTGCCAGAGGACTAAGTGTGGACGCAATTAACTTTCTGGAGCCTGAAATATCGCCACAGGACAATTTTAACAGGTACTATATAGATATTATAGAAGAGATAGTACAATCAATAGATGATGATGCCGAGTGTTTAGGACACTGGGAGGATTATATGCCTATGGATGAGTACTGGGAGAAATGGGATTCTTTTCATAATGTAACGGAGACAGTATTAGATAAAATGGTAAAGGGGTTAAAATGTAGGTCTTTTGGCACTCTACTGAATGCTAAGTTGTTGAAAAATATATATGCACCAGTAAAAAATGCACTTTTAGAATTACTAAACAAGTTTCTAACCACTGGTATAGTCCCTTTTAATTGGAAGACAAGTTCAATAGGTCTTATTGAAAAAGTAAAGGGATCTGTTAATATGGATGGCTATATGCCTGTAAATATGTTGACTGTAGAGGATACGTTGATATAAATGTGTGGCGAAGCAATTGAGTCATTTTTATAATAAGCAGGAACTTTTATATAACTTTCAATCTGGTTTTAGGGCAGGCTGTTCGTGTGAAACTGCAATTTTTGAAGTAGTATCTCTATGTAAAGAAGAAATTGATAAAGGACTTACAGTTTTTGTAGATTTAAAGCGAGCATTTGAGTCGTGTTGTTGGACAAGTTATGGAGTAAGAGCTGTGCAGGATGCGTTGTTCTGCAGTTACCTGACAAACAGAAAGCAGAAGGTTATAATAAATTGAGTGGAGTAAGAGACATTAGGCTGTGATATTGGTGTTCCACATGGAAGTTTTTTGGACCCTACACTCTTTAATTTATATATAATTGATATGTACGGTTGTTTTCAAAATTGTGATGTAAATCTTAGTTATTTGCTGAAGATGCGCTTAAACATTTCTGGAAAAGAACAAATTAATCTAGTTAATAAAATGAACCGTGCTTTAAGTAAATTGAGCGTGTACCTCTGTGTAAATAGATTGAAATTAAATGTGTTAAAACTAATTTGGCACGAAATTTTGCTGTAGTAGATTAGGTGATAGCTATGAAGTAGCTATAGGCAATAAGAAGATTGATTGTGTTACTAATTTTAAATATTTAGAAGTCATATTGGATTGTCATATAGATTTTGTAGGTAGAAAGATAAGTAGAAGGTTAGGGTTTATATATAGAGTAGGAAATTTTTTTGGCTAAGAATCTAAATCGGTAATTTATAACTGTATTATACTCTTTAATTATTGTTGTTTTGTGTTGCATGGGACATCTAATAAATGTTTGAACAGACTTAACAAAATGCAAAATAGGGCATTAAGAATTATCTTTTATACGAATAAAAAAATAGTGTCTCAGTGATGATAAAAGAAGTGAATTGGCTTTGTATCAAGGAATTTGTAAAATTTAATGCCATGATATTTTTGTGCAAATGTATGAATAATTTGTTACCGTCCTATTTTGATAATTATTTAGCTTATAATTATGATAGAAACCCATACAATGTTAGAAGTAAAGTAGAGTTAGACATAAGTAGAGCTAGGTTAGATTTAAATCAAAGTAGTATATTTATTAAAGGCATAAATTAATTTAACGACTTGCCAATAGAAATTAGAGAATGTAAGACTGTTAGTAAATTTAAGAATAGTTTATTTAAGCATCTGAGTATATGAATTGTAAACTGTAATAGTTAGTAGTATTTATTCTCTAAATAAATTCTTTATTATTATTCTTGTCTGGCTCCTACCCTTTGACCTGTCTTCCTCTAGTGGTCCTATCAGGTGTAAGGATGTATGTATTTATTAAATCTACAAATGGGCGGATGCCCGGTGGAATATACATAGGACTTAAACATTAATTAATAATATGGTCTTAAGGATCCGAGTTCTGAAGTTTTCTTCTTCTGTAATTACCACCACTCCTATTCCGTTATCAGGGTTGAAAGTAACCCTAAACACACCGGAACAAGGTTCAGGTAACAGCGTTTCGTCTCCAAATCACCAGCAAGAATGAAGAACAACAATTATAGTAAATATTGAAACAAACATCAATACATAATGATTCTCATTGAAATATTCTGATATGTCCCCCTATATACGAATTTGACCCAAAACTTGACTAGGAAATGGAAGACGGCACGCCAATTCATTGAAGGGAATGCAACGATGCGAAAAAAACTACGATAATTACGACTTTAATTTGTGGAAACTATTGTAATTATATGATTTTGTATGATGTATGTGATTTTCAGTTATTTTTATACTTTTGTGATTATTTACAAATTTAAGATTATTTTCAACATAAAAAGGAAATTATGGTTTATTTTTGCACTCAACAAAATGTGTTCCGGTAAGACTTTTTTACTCTCTCACCCCTGCCCGTTATTATGTTTTGCCGCATGAGTGTATATTTCTTTAATGTTGCTATAATCCCTAATAAATAGCTCTACTACCCTCTGCCATATTTCATTATTTAGTTTATCTTTTGAATATTGTATCAGTTGCAAATCTATTCAAATTTTCTTTAAATGCCATAGGGGGTGTAGCTACTAAAGTTTCAATTAACTGTGTCTTTATTAATTTTATTTTCTACTTGAAAACAGTTCGAAACATAAACCCAGTATAAAATTATATAATTGTGGCTATATAAACACTAGACATGTACATTTTATAATTGTGGCTATATATAGTAAACACTAGACAGATATTCAAATAAAATATTTTTGAAAAGAAAAAGAACCACGAGAGTAATTGAATGAAAGGATATAATGTTACATTCCAACAAGCCTCACTTCAGTGGCACATAAAATAAATATTACAAGAACAGTTATAGATTGTGTCAACTTACCTTCATAAATTACGGTCATCTCCTTTGCGTTCTTTGACCGTTTAAATGTTGATGTTATGGGTAAGAAAAACTCATTTACGGTCACTGTATTGCAAGTTATTATATTTTAAAAGAGGTATCTTTCGGCAGTTCTACTGCCATATTCATCATAATAATATACAAATCAATAAATTTATTGTTTATAATTCAATTATTAAAAAGATTTATATAATATCAGATCTAAAAACTCTTAAAAAGTATATAAACATTTTTACATACCTTGTACTTATACACTATTTTATATCCTTAGTTTCCGTACAAAGTACGTTGTCAATATATTTTTCGCGGTTACTGAAATTGACAGTGTCTCTATCGGTATTGTATATTTTTCAGACTTTCCTTTAATTACCGTGCCTTTTTAAGTTTCCAGAGGATGTCTTGACCCGATTGAAATGCTGTCATCGCGGTAGTTGTGATGAAATTCAGATCTCATAAAGTAGGGGGAATGAAAAGGTAAACTGTCAAAACGTGATTCTCTCGCTGACGTTTTAATCACGTCTTTACAAAGAGATTTTTGTCGAATTAAATACTGCAGCTCGCTAATATAAATTAATTTCCGGGCATCGTTGGCCTCCCAGATATTTACAAAATAAAATAATAAGCAGCCGTTTCTAAAATATATGAAGTACAAAAAGATGTATACAAATATTAATGAAAAGAGCTCGTCACCTGCTTTGCGTTGTCTTTTGACTCTTGCGTTTTTCATTCACCTGACGAATGCAACAGGGATTGCAGAAATGTTGTATGCGTCGTGTTTATTTTATCACTAATTTTGTTTACTTTTTTCCTACTTTGCAAAATATTACTATAAGAATATCAATTGTCTAAACATTTTTCCTGACTAAAGTGAGGATTTCTTTATTTAAAAGTTAAGAATACAATTTTAATTAATCCATAATTTGAGAACTCTTTATTACTGTCCCTATAAATAAAATAATTTTTTTGTAGTGTCTCGTTGTTCACGAGAAAATGATATGAATGATTGCATTTAAACTATTCTCCGTTGCCGTAACTGCCATGCGACTAGCATGAGACAAGATGATGAATATTTATAACTCCCATATTTCTCGCTTTCACACTAGTTCTTAATAAAAGTATTTCAAAAATAAATCACGAATCTTTCATAGACAAACACGACGTTTCGGCTTTACATTAGGATCGTTCAGGTATTAATAAAGAGACAACCCTACGAATCATTGTTACTTAATAACACAAGGCCGAAACGTTGTGTTTGTCTATGAATAATTTGTAATTTCTTTATCAAATATTTTCTTCTTACTTATTTTACCATGATATTTATACATTTCAAGACTACCAGTTCATTTTCCTCATGCTAATTTTTTGTTGAATAATAGAAAATTTGTTTCGATAAAATCGTAAACATAGGAGCGTTCGTAATTATTATTGTTTCTCGCATTTGATAATTAATATACACATTATCATATATAGTACCAGCGAGGCCGGCGCTCAGGGCCCTGCGGTAGTTTTCTCGCAGGCGCTTCAACCCAGAGTGACTGCGGGGCTCACCTGATCATGTCGGGAATGCCTCGCACTCTCTCTGGGTACTTTTTATCAAAGTTCTCATATGCCGAGACACCTTCACCTATTTTGGGAGGTATATGTACTAGGGTCGAAGACCTTGGGCATATGGCAAGAGTTGTCCGCTGATCCCGTTGGATCAGTCGGCCAACTGCCTCCTGAAATTGGTGGAGACACGGAGAAGGGAATGCTGCGACCCCACAGCAAACTCGTCTCCCGTCATTCGGAAGGGCGTGAGAATAGTACCCAATGCCCGACCTACCTGATGCAGGTTTTCTAGGGTTTTCCCTGCATCTCTTTAGGTGAAACACCGGGTAGGATCCTTAAACCATAGTCCGGGGGCCCTAGTTAACCCTTGACTACCTTGCTCTACCTTCCGCATCCCCCCTTTTCAATACCCTTCCTATGCTATTAAAGAGGAGTTGCCTGTTTCAGGATCACCCTCATGTAGCCTGTTAACAAAAAAAAATGTAACAACGTCGGAAATCGGGCGCTGCGGGAGTTTTCTTGCAGGCGCTTCACTCCAGAGTGACTGCGGGGCTCACCTGATTATGTCAGGAATGCTTCGCACTCTCTCTGGGGTTTTTTAATCAAAGTTCTCACATGCCGAGATACCTTCACTTATTTTGGGAGGAATATGTACTGGCGTCGAAGACTTTGGGCATATGGCAAGAGTTGTCCGCTGATCCCATTTGATCGGTATCCAACTGCCTCCTAAATCTGGTGGAGACACGGAGAAGGGAATGCTGCAACCCTACAGCAAACTCGTCTCCCTTCATTCGGAAGGGCGTGAGAATAGTACCCAATGCCCGGCCAACCTGATCCAGGTTTTCTAGGGTTTTCCCTGCATCTCTTTTGGTGAAATACCGGGTAGGATCCTTAAACCACAGCCGGGGGCCCCAGTCAACCCTTGCAATTCCTTTTCAATTCCCTTCCTATGCTATTAAAGGGGAGTTGCCTGTTTCAGGATCACCCTCATGTAGCCTGTTAACCCAATGTAACAACGTGTACCGTGTTCTATACAACATACGAAGGTAAATTCCCCTTTATTCAGATGCAAACATTTTCAGATAAATTGCCGGTTTACCGCGTTATGGAATTATATATATTTAATTATGTTTATAAACCAAAGCATAGTTAAAATATGTAACTTAAACTATCGTAACGCACTAATGGCTGTACCCGGCATTTACACGATTTTACGAACCAATAAAACCATTTTCTCGTTTCTGTATATAAGAAAGTTACATAGATTTACATATTTCTATTATTTCATTCTGGATAATTGAGTGTTTTTTTACTCAAAACTCTATGTAAACTGTGGTAATAAAGAGGAAATCTGAGTCTCAGCATTTGATATACCACCACTTGAAGATGACAACAACGAAATAAAAGGTTGATGTCTCAAATGCTGCATTTATTTTTCTCATTCTGATTTGTGTTACCTTGTAATAATAATAAATTTTATAATTCCCTACCGGTTTTCTCCTTCTCGAGTGACCCATAAATACGATAATCTGTTGCGCTTATTACATTATAATTGGCGGGCAGACAGGTGAGCCTATTGGCACATCGCGGTTTCGCAATTGCTCTCCTGCTCGTGATTCTAATAACCGGGGGACAAATAGTTGAATAAGTAATTAAGAGACGCACAAGCTGGTCCGCGCCTGACGGGGTCTCCAAGAGGTTATCAAATGCAATCGAACTGGAAATAACCGGCTCTCCGCTAATTTATCTCTCACTCCTTCAGCCCGCGCAAACATTATTAGCTTGTTTTTATTCTATCCAGCGAGTGACTGGGTTTCGCAAGAGCTCTCCATCTCTCCACGACGGGATAAACAGGCCACGGACGCAAACCTGTTCCCCGCAGAGTGGCCATCTTCCAAATTCACCAACGGAAAACACTACTTTGCATCATATTAATCGACATAATAACTGAGGGGGAAGGGGGCTCAATTTGGAACTTATATATGTATCCGTTGATTCTTTCTACAATTCAAACACGGAACCAGTCAGATGAAAATCTCATTAATGCTAGTTAGAGTGAAAAATTATGCCCAATGCATAGAGTTATAACTCCTGAACTTACGATGGACATTTTATAAAATCAAGTTGTCAATAATTAAAGATTGTTAATATGTTTATTTATCAACAACTATCAATATTCTACTAGACTATTAAATCCCTTTTCCGACTTCCTGTGGTCAAGCGTCGTTGCCTCACAACACAGAGGTTATGGTTAGGGAGACTAGGATCAAGACTGCTGTAGAATCGATACGCTGACCAATTATCACTCCAAATTCGGAATGTGTCACGTAAGATTACAGTCCTTAGTCGACCCATAGGCTAAGGCCCTACTGCAGAGCCAAGGTCGAAGAAGAAGATTAAATTCCTTGATAATACTGACCAAATATATTTAAAAAAGTGTTAAAATATTTTAATTAAATAAATAATTTTTAATATTTTCAACATTTTCAGATTATAATTTTAATAATAATTAATAAAAATAAATAGAACAATTAAAAATGATTGCAATAACTACACCGAACTATAATTTCAACTAGTCCGTATTTGCGAAACCTATTAGTAAAGGATATTAAGCAACAGATACAACGGAACAATAACAGGCAACTCCGCTTTAATAGGAAGGTAATTGAAAATGGGAGATGCGGAAGGTAGAACAAGATGGCTAAAGGTTTACTAGGGGCCCCCGGACTATGTTTTAAGGATCCTACCCGGTGTTTCACCTATACAGATGCAGAGAAATCCCTAGAAAGCCTGCATCAGGTACGCTGGGCTATTGGATACTATTCTCACGCCCTTCCGAATGACGGGAGACGAGTATGCTGTGGGGTCGTAGGAATGTAGAAATAGAAAGGCTTGCGCAGAATAGGTTAGGATGTAGGGTTTGCATCAGAACAGTCCAAGGACTGACAACTACAACAACAATGTTAATGTTTTACTTAGATTAAGTATTAATATTTCACATATATTATTATATAACTTACAACTAGCTGTGCCAGCGACATCATTCACACAGGACAAACTTTCAGACTAACACACACAAAAATGATAAAAATAGTCATTTATGATTAGGTATCGTATAAATGCAATTTTCACTTAAATTTTGGCAGTTATTATTTTAAAGATTTTGGCATTTACTTTGAAATCACAGCAATTTATTGATTGATTTATTGTTTTTTTCCATTAGTCCTTTGGTTGAGGAAATAGCATACGTCATACATCACATAACATGATAAACTAAAAATACCTACAATAAGCAACATATAATATAAAATTAATGAAAACATGACATGAACAATAGAAAGCACAAACACACACTGAGAAGTACAAATACACACGTAAACAATTAATATTTCAGTTCTTGGAGAACGACGACAAGCAATAAGCCTTCCGTGGTAGCTCCAGGCAAAACATTAAACAAACAAACGAGCAAAAAATTATGCACAATTTTTTTAAGTTATGTAATAGTAAATTTTACATTGTCACACATACAGCACTTTTGCAGAAACTTTCATTTCAACCATTAAAACGCGCCACAATAGAATATTTTTATATTTATTCACGAAAATTTTGTAGTTATTATAATTGTGAATCTCTTGAAGAACGCTGTTAAATAAAATTATCCCAGTATGGTGAATACTTTCTGGTTAGGAGCAGGGCGATGCTTTTCCGCGTGACTTTAGAGCTGAACGATTTCTAGTCGGCTATTCATGAAATTTACCACCCATTTTGAACATATTTATGTTTCACTTTACAAACTTAAATATTTCATGAATTAATACGCTAGGTAAAGTAAGTTTTTATAAACTTTTGAAGAAAGGCTAACTCATTGTGGTGACAGGGTGATTATTTATTAAAGAAGAAATTGGAGTTTTATATTTATAAAAATGAACAATTTTATTAATTAAATTTTTATCAATTTGAATTATAAATAAAGGAAAACATTAATTTATATACATCATTTTAACTTTAGGGCCGGCTGCTAACTAAATTCACCGGAGAGCAAGAGTATCAAAGGGTTTAGGTGGGTATTGACAAAAACATGGCATCGAAAATTTAATATTTACTCAGACAAACCAGGGGCGAGAAACATAAATCGTGTACATCACCGACTTGTAGAACAGGATTTGGTGATGATACGGCATCTCTTCCTTGGTCTGCATCGATGCTCGTACAATCAGCTATTGGAGCCGAATATTTTCCACTAATAAAAATGTTTGAATGCCCTGTAATGGCATTTCTGATGAAATGGTTGTCTTGCGTCCACTAATAATAATGTTGGAAGAAAATGTTGCTGCGTTCACTACTCCTCATAATAACGTAAGGTACTCTAAAATCCACTCTAATCTTCTCAAAATCTGCTTTGCATCCTCTTTTATAAATTTATGCCCCGCCTCTTTCTGCCTGACGGGGTTTGTGAACTTTCTCCCAAGGATGGCCTGAGGAGCAAGCCGAATATCCGTCCCTTATTCTTCCGGGGATAGCCTGGTCTTTATTGTCGCAACGGGATGTTTGCGGGTCGCTAACTCAGGCCTTTGTCTCAAGGACTGACCTGCATTACTGAAGTGGTACAGATTAGGTCCTCTTTCCTGGCTATCGATATAGTCAATTGGACATTAATTTTAAGCAAACGCGATCGTTACTTGCTTGCCGTTGGCCTAGCAAGCAGCCTAGCCCGTTTCCTAATATATTGTAACATGAAAAGTTACACGCAACAATGCGGGCCAGCTTGCGAGTTGCAATTGTCGCAACTCGGGCCAACAATGGAGTCTGGCGAGACTCGAGCAGTCGTCATGGGGTAGTGAAAGGAGAAGGATGTGTCGGCAGTTGCGGACGGAGAAAGACCACGCCCTGTAGTGATAATTTTTCTCATGTTCTGAAATGGATTAAAGTTATTAAAATCTACTTTTTTTGGTATTTTTATTAAAAAATACCTGGCGCCCAAAAAGCATTTAAATCCTCGAATACGGAGGTACGTCGGATCTTCTACAATATATATATATATATAATAAAATACGGGGAAATTGCTTTCCTTCATATATATAAATATATGTGTGCCTAGAGCAGTATCCATAATTAGAGATATAATATTAATTTTATTTACTGGTATAGATGTTTTGCCCGATAACCCTTTTTAGCAAAAGTAGCACAAAGTACAATATCTGTATCCCCGTGAGTAGAGAGAATGTGGACTTCCCAGGAACAACTGCAATAATAAAGTGAAATATATTTAATGGTGATACAAATTCATTCATTTTGAATTAATATTACTACGACAAATAATTGAACCGCTGAAGGATCGAATAAATATTTAAGAATCAAATATAGGCAATTTTCTTGTAAATTATTTGTAATAAAACAATTTTATAATATGTCTCTCATTCCTCTTTGAGTAATTTGCCAAGTAAACCAGTCTTGATGTATTTCTTGCATCTGTAACCTTGATGAGCTCAGACGTAGAAATAGGTCGAGACGGGAGTAAATAATGGAACATGTCGATGATTATCCGCTGAACTCGTTGATTGGATTGTGAAGATGGAAGGAGACCAAATAATCTTTAATGATTTACAGCACATGTTTTACAAAACAGAGGTTTAGTTTTTGAGCGTTGTTTTGGAAACGGTGGTTGTGTTCCAGTTTCCAGTGAGTAGAGCGCGGGTCAACTTACCGTGACCCTGGCTCGACGCCAGTCGCGTGGGTTGCAGGACAGGCAGGACAGGTGCCCCGGGAAGAACGGTTCTGCCCATTACCAGCATCCGGAGTTCGTCGTCCAACGTCACCCTCAGGCGATTCAACTGCACTCAAACCAGAAGAGTAAACCGCCCGCTCATGCCCTAAAAGGAATCAGCACTTACGAACATGTTTTTTTTTCCTTTCCTTGTCGCTATTCTGTTAATAAATAGGTACCTGTTCGTACCTAAAATTTCGTTATATGAGTAATTTTAATTATAACGGCCAGAAAACTGTATCCTCCAAAAAGTAATACGTACCCAACTATACTAACTCAAACGAAATAAAAGTTAAAATAATGAATATATAATAATAAGATTCTATCTGAAAATGTACACAATCTCAGTACAACAGAAAAGAGGGTTGGTCTAGATCCCGGCACACAAAGAATAAAAGCAGGGTTCGCAAAGTTAGGCCCAGTTTTTTTTTAAAAAAAACAGAACACTTAAAAAGTTCACTGTAAAAAAGTCCACTATAAATCCCATAATGTAGATTATTTCGATTTCCAGAAAATATTAAAATTTTAAACAAGATATACGGGTGGAAAGTCAAAAAGTAAATTTCTCTTGGTACACTGCTCGTATCCAGCGCTGAATAAGTGTAATCGCCAACATTACAATACAACTTGTAACGTGTAGCAGATCGTTAAAAATGACAACTCCCTTGTCGATCTGCACCAAGGAGGAAATGAGGGCATTGATTCGCTTTTTGTTTGCGGAAGGTGTTAAGCCTGCGGACATTAATCTTCGAACGCATGAACAATACGGAGACATCTGTTTATCACGAAGCAAGATCTAAAAATGAATAGATCGCTTCAAACAGGGAAGTACTACTTTATGTGACGAATAAAGATCGGGCAGGCCACCAACGTAAAGCACTGAGGACAATGTGATAGTCGTTGAGGCTATGGTTATGGAAAACAGAAGAATCAAAGTGGACGAAATCGCCAATATTTTTCTATCAGCCGTGGTTCAGAGTATTCCATCGTACATGACGGGATAAATTTTCGGAAAGTGTGTGCAAGGTTGGTCCCAAAAGAATTGTCAGCACAGCATCAGCCGCAAAGGTCAGACATCGCTCATAAATATTTGGGCCGTTATCGTGGTGAGGGAGATGGATTTTTACAGAAAATCGCTACTGTATATGAAACTTGGGGTTCATCATCTCGAACCGGAAAGTAAGGCTGCGAGCATGGTTTGAAAAAGCCCATCATCGCCAGATGCCAAGAAATTTAAACGTCAACCATCAGCTGGTAAGATCATGCTGACCCTATTCTGGGTCATGAAAGGTGTAGTAGATGTTCATTTCACCCCAAGAGGCTAAACTTTGAACAGTGATAACTATTGTGATGTGTTGAGAACTAAACTGAATCCTGCAATCAGATAGAAACGTCGTGGAAAACTGCGAAAAGGTGTCACCCTGCATCAAGAAAACGCTCGGTCACATTCTGACAAATGGGCGGCAGCCACAATAAAGGACTTGGTATTCGAAGTGCTGGAACACCCGTCATACGGTCCAGAGCGATTTTCATACGTTTGGACCATTAAAAGAAGTGATGAAGAGATTGATGCGGTGCAAAATTGGTTTCAGGAAAAATCTGATATTTTTTTCTGACAGAATTAAAAAACTTGTGAAACGTTGATAAAAGTACATTGAAGTCCACGAGATTATGTAGAAAAATTAGTTAGTTTCACATTTCTATCATTATAATAACCCTTTACTCTTTGACTTTCCCTCTTATATTTACTGAATTTTAGTTGTTAAATTACACAAACAACATCCAGTTTATTGTAGAAACAACTTAATTCATATCGTGCAAATATCACTTTAAAGTACATAAGAGTTATGCATATTTCATTCCCTAGAATTTTTCTTGATGTAATGTTGAAAAATATGAGTTGGCCGCACATGAAAATAAATCACAGTTACGCTAAGAATACTATGCATAGCACTCAGCCTTTCATATTCCGTTTTTGTGAGGTAGAGGGTGGTGGTATCGCGAACGTAATGCTTAATGAATTTAAGTTTCGTTTCTGTTAGACGAGATAACGTGGAATCAACTGATATGCTTTCTTTATAGTGAATGATATATCATGGAAGGAAGAAGCTTTTACCCTAATATCTGAGACAAGAAAATAAGCCACTTAAAACTAAATAATTTAAAAAGGTCAACTGGTATTTTCCAATTTACACTATAACAACTTTTAAGCTATCGGTACTTTTATTAACCTGTTTAAAATTATTGCTTGTTACCTATTGCAAGTTGAATACAGTCAGTATTAAAATTATAGAAGAAAATGATGGTTCAGTTATAAAAATCGGAATGTCTATAATCAAGGGAAAGAAACGATTTATAATGCGACAGTAACCGAAATCCTTTGCCCGACAGCTGTTTAAATATGGATTCATTGATTGGTTCATATCTAATCTTGAAGCACTCAATCTATACTAAATGTGAGCAAGCAAGTTTATATCTTATTATTCAAAAAAGACAATGTACTACTTTATCAGAAAAATAAGATCATGTCTGTGTTGTAGGTAATAAGGTAAAGATAAGAAAACTGATGCATCAAAAATATTTTTCAACACTGTTCAGTTATTATAACGGGGTTTTCTGATCAAAATTGCTCTCTGATGCATTTTTGTTTGATTTTTTATGAACGATGAATATATTAGAAAGGTGAAAAGAAGTCTGATTGTACTAGAATGTTAAATGTGAAGGAAGGGAATGTATCATGCATAAATACATAATAATGAAAAATTCTTAAGTATATGTTGATGTTCGTTATTCTGAAGATAAAATAATGCAACTATTGTTGCATTAATCAATTGAGATTACTATCGTTTGTTTCAAGTTTCTATTGTCTTATTTTGTCTCAATAACAGAAGCGAAGTGATGAATAGAATGATAGAGAATGAAGTTTACGAATTTTGAATCATTGAAATAGTCAAGGTTCGAGTTAGTAAGGTTATAATCATGTAGAATAAAATAAGTTTAAAAGTCCGTTAGTTCTCAGGTCGTAATTAATTCACCAATTCAGAGTAAGCACCAAACCTGTTTAATTCAACCACCTTCGCGTTACTTATAAATAAAAAAGAACATTTCCTAAATAATTAAAAAGATATTTGTAGTGATTTGAATACACTGCATTGTTTAATGGAAGTGTTGAGTTCCTTGTCGCTTAAAATGGTGACTTTGTTATGTGAAAACAAAATTGCTTGTGTTACTTTTCGCTTGTCTTTTTTGTTTTCACACTCGGTAAATCTTTCTGTATTTTGACTGCCATGGGTTAGTTAATATTTGTGGACCGGTCTAACACAACGTGCCAACATCCGGGGAACCACAACTGGTAGCAATATTAAATAAGCACAGAGAACCGCAGACGACGCAAATGCGCACAACAGTTTGAAACTTTGAATGTTTTTGTACTAACGCGACTCATTCTTCTTCTTCTTTGAGTAAATTGTGTTAATAGGAGCATCGGATTAAAGTGTATATAAATAAAACAAAGACGTGATAATCCTCTGCTCTGGGTCAACAAGTTTTCCAGTTTCTACCAGTTCCTATCGCCTGTAATCGACGAGCACGTACTCTTATTATCTGCTGTGAATCTTTGTCAGTCTGAGTTCATTGTCTTTTCCCAAGACACATTTTTGATTATTTGATGAGTGAATTGATAAGCATACTTACATCTATTTGACTGAAACAATGTTTTTCTTTTATGAAAACGTTCATCTATATTGAATTTTGATTTAATTTCAACTCTAGTTACGTTTGTAGCAATTATTTATTGTGATAAAAATTAGGGGTCACAAGGTTTCTTGGACACATTTGTATGGGACACTGAAGTAAAAGCAGATGTATATCAGTTGGTTCATAATCCAAATTTTGGTCTATAGTATATTTTCCTTTGATGGCATTGAAATTGTCAATGATTTTTTAGAACACTTACTTCAGAGGAAATTTTCGAGTAGTGAATTAGAATGAGAAATGAGGTAGACACAATAGTAATAGTTTGTAAGGTGCCCTCAAAAATCTTTCAGTTGTCATTAAAATTATGATCCCAGTATGCGGCAGAACAAAACATGTGCGAGGTTGACGGAAATTCCCATTTTCGTATGGCGACGGTCTGATGCGACGGCGGATCAGAGGGTGTGAAATCAGACAAAGGGTGGCGGATTAACGCTAGGTTTTTGGAAAGTTGCAAGTCCGTGAAAACATCTACCTGGAAGCACAATCCTCTCTTACACAGGCAGGAGTCACGTGAATAGAAAAAAAATCGAAGAGAATGGCGGGGACCGATCACGTGATAAGATATACGTAATCAGTTCGCAAGTAGTATTGGAAGAAGAAATATATGCATAATTAGTCAGTTAGCTAGTAGATTCGGAAGGAGAAGGGAGAGGTGTCAAAGAGATGTACTGAGATCAGCTGATATTGAGATTTAGTAGAATTTTCCGCTCCAACCATTGTGGACAAGTTTTGAAGTTTTGATGTTCAGCCTGCAAGGTAAAAATATTTTGCCATAGTCAAATCATTCATGAAAAATCTTCAATTAAATGAACTGTGTTTCATTTAAACGAGAAGGAGTCTCACAGCCAGCCAGGGAGAATCCATTTCGAAGAAACCTGCGATTCCTGGAAGGAGAGTGAACATCCAGTTGACCCAGCAGCCTCAGAAACCGAATAATCAGGTGTGTGAACGTTTTTCACGGCGACACAATAACCCTTTTTTTGTTTTATATAATTCTTTTTAAGAATTCCGTGTCACATGTTTCATAAATTACCATGAGAAAAAGAAGCCGACGTAAATATTTGTCATTCTAATTACCATTTAAAAGTAAAGGGCCCTTCCTTCCTCCATGGCATTACAGCCCATTGAGGGCCTGGGCCTACAGAGTCGACTGCGGACTGTCATCTTGCATGACACATTCCGAATTTGGAGTGGCACGTGGTCAGCGTATCGATCCTCCAACAGTCTTAATCCGGGTCTTCGTGACCATGACGACACAAACATCCAAGCCCTTGCCAGGATTCTAACCCGGGACCTCTGGGTTGTGAGGCAGCAACGCTTGCCACTACTACACCACAGGAGGTCTGCAAAGGACCGTCCTTAGTGTAATATAAATTTAATTTGTTATTTACTTCAAATATATTTTAAATAAAAATATTTTCTTCATCATTTCAATAAAATAAACCAACAGTTTTATTAAAGTTAATATATAGTCACGTAGGTTGATATTTTTACCGTTATTTCACTGCTCCCTCTTTTACACCATCTTCCACCTTCCCTATACTATAATTCCTTAAAAACTATATGATACATTTAATTAGTCTTAGTTATTTTGACACCCTTGAACCGGTCTCACAGCTAAATCAAGAGAAACGCCCGTAGCTTTATTTCGACCGAATAAAACAGTTCATATTTTAAACTGACTTAGATCCCGAGCAAATATATTTATCGTAAGAATTACCCTTTAAAAAGTAAGTCTTACCTCAACAGAGCTAGTATCATACATAAATTGGAAATGTTTGTTAATTTTGTAAATTCTTTTCATTATTTTGCTAAATGAAAATCATGTAAACCAATTTATACTAATTAAAAATTTATAACATACAATGTTTTATTTTACACTACCCCATCCAATTCTTTCACAATTAATAACGGTAATATTTGTCAAATTCACGAAATGAAAGCACCCGCGCAGACTGCAAACGATGTAAGAAAACTAATAAAATAGTCTTGAAGAATTGTAATTAATTAAAAAAAATTATTGTTACATCAATGAGCTGTCAATGATTTCTTTTAAATATTTATCAACGTGGAATGCATGACATGTATCGGTTCCAACAGAATTCGTATATATGCTACGGAAAATCAAAAATATCAAAAAATTTCAAATTGTCATTTTTAAATTTACTCTATTGGTTCAATTGGTATTTTTTTAAATATTAATTGAGTTTCTAATGACTTATTTAGACTGATTAAAGATCTGTGAGGCCACAATTCATAGATACTAATATAAATTGAAATTTGTTTATGATATTCCGTGATGACTAAATCAGCTCTTTAATGTACGTCTTTATCGTTTCTCTCTCTTCATATTAAAACCCAATGAGGGGTAATAAAAATAAATACATACCGGTAATAATTTTTTTCTTTCCCTTACTTATATCGGTCAAAAAAGTATTTCAATTTTGATTTCCAAAATTTATTCGGAAGAAGCTTTTGGCAATTGCCATATTCATCTAATAATAAATTATCAGTCTTTAAACAAAAATTAAATAAATTCCTTGAAGAAATTACATACCGTTTTGTATTGTATTCTGTAAAAATTATAAGTTTTAAGTAAAAAGACTTTTCCCTTTTCCGTGTGTTTTTCAATTCACATGGGTGTGGATTACCGTTGATCTTGATAATAAAATGGCAGCGCGTCGTTCACTAACCTTTCTGCGGACAAGCAAGTGGACTGTTTGGGTGTGTGAATTACTTATATTTGCTTAGTTGAGGCTGTTAAACGAAGCGAGCGAGGGGAGATAGAGACGCGCGCACGTGTCTCAAAGACGACGTTGATGCTGCGTCTGAATGCTGAGGCTTGTCAAGCTGTTATCGGTTAGAAAAGTAACTGGGCCACGAGTTTGCACAACCCAAATTCTACTCGTGGGTTCATAGCATTAGCGGTTAGGTCATTTTTCTTATACACCTTTACTTAATTAGGCTTAGTGTGGGTTGAAACTTCCATATAGGTAATGCATACAATAAAGGTACGGTCACATGAATTAAATAATTGAAAATAAATGGTACTTCTGTTGAGGAAAAACGAAAAATTAGAGTATTCACAGAAATATCATAATGAACAGATATATTTTATTCCATAGTAATTCATGGTTCATTCCGTATTTTTATTGCTTTCCCTTTTCAAAATATGTAAGTAGTTAAACTTTCACGATAGTTCCAATCATGGAATGCCTCGTTTACTCTTCAATATCAATGTTTCACTCGACTATAAAATAATCATTATCGCCTTCGCATAGAATATTGGTTTGTCCACCAAGGAGTAGATTATTAAGTAAATCAACACGTTGTCGTCACGTGTTCTAGTTGCTTCTCGGCCACTGACGTGTAGGCTATGACGTCACTTCCGTTTTAAAAAGAATTGTCTATCGCAAAGTACATAAAAGCTGAACATCTGCAAGCCTCAATGATTCAATAATTTCCCGTGTTATGTTTTGTAACTGAACGAGATAACTGAAGCTCGTAGCTACAATAATATCAATCCAAATATGATATCTCATAAAATTTTACCACGGCCTAAAATAAATAAAAGTAACTAAGATTGAGATAGGGCAATAAAACATCAGACAGGTGTCTGAGGAGAGTGATCATTGAAGAAGCGAAGGCACGCATTGCCTTGACGAAGAATGTTTTCAGTAGGAGAATAAATCTATTATGTAGGGGATTGAATAAGGTACTAAGGAAAAGACTGACCTAGTGCTTTATCCAGAATATGGCATCGCACGAAGCAGAGACGCAGACTTTAAGAAGCTTTGGAAGCTTTCGAGATGTGGATGTTGATCGAAAGTATAAGTTGGATGGAAAGAGTGGCAAATGAAGAAGTGTTGATGATGGTTCGTAAGAGGAGAGGGCCACTACAAGAAATGGGAGGAGGAACTGAGTACGAGACGTTTGCTGACGGAGGCTTTGGAGAGACTGGTTCATGGGAAGGAGAAGTAAAAAGATATTATATAATATGAAAGGATGTGAAGAGTATGAGGATGGCGAAGGACAGGAGGAATTGGAGAGCTGCCATAAAAAGACCTGCCTGTGGGCAGAAAACTAATGATGACCATTTAGGTATGTGAGTTCCACTATTTCATAGTAAAGGTACAAATTTATCTTTGTATCATATGTTAGTATGCCCGCGTATTTTTAGTTTGTAAATTCTGAGATGAACGAGATGAAAACGAGATTTACATTCCTGCCAGAGAATCGAGAATTTAAGAGGCTGAAAGTAATATTTTCCCACACAACCTTATGATTCTTTCAATGTATATATTTATGTTATTTTTCCAGCGTTCGAGACAACTTGAGATATTAATTTCAGAGGTAAAAAAATACGTTCAGTTTCTGAAGGACGAATTTAATTCTTCGTATGTTTCAAAAAACAGAAATCAGGACAGAAAATTAAAATACTTCTATCCGAAAGATCTGAAAAGTTACGAATGGGTACTATGTTGGTGAGATAATTACTGTTGTAAAAACCGTTATGTTCTCCCTTTCTTTGCTACGACGACATTTAAATGGCTCGGTGTTCCTCTGGGCCTATCTCGTTAATGTCTTAATATCTGATATTTAAATTACTCCTTTTCATTGTCCTATTTCACGTCATTTTCATGTACAATAACCAACTGAATATTCCACAAGTGTTCTTTCTTAGTTTATCCTTAATGAAAATGAGTTTGGTTTTACATATGTAAGTAAAAAGTACACTTTTATGGTTTACGAATCTTCTTATCGGATACTGCTCAAGAAACTTCCTTTTCTTTACATCTTTTTTTCACATCACAGATCAAGATTCACATTGCACATGTATGCGCGGTGTAAAGTATACTGACAATATCGTATTTCTTAATAAGAAATGTACTTTAGATTTAGATTTATTGTTGTTTCCATCAGTTCTCGATTGAGGAAATAAGATATGTTATACATTACAAATAGCAAATAAATTTAAGATCAAAATAAGGTACTTCTTTCATTTAAAAAACTTCAATAATAATATTATAGTCTGAAGTCATTAAAAACACTACACGCATACAAGAGAGCACAAACACAGTGGGAAAAACACACGCAATGGAGTTTTCACTACTTGGAGTTGCGCGACCAGGAGTGTGGCCTTCCGTAGTAGCTCCAAGCAATACATGAAACTTACAAACAAAAGAGCAGAAAAAACTGTACAGAAAGTTTAAAGCTATATAGTTTGTGTTTTTACAAGGCAACACATTTAACACTTTTTTATGAACCTCAATTTTAATTATTAGGGGGACGATTAAGAAAGTCCTGTAGAGAGTAAAACGAGCCATTTAATAGTTTTATCTAAATCACGAAACTTTGTAATTATTATTCTTAAATTCAGGAGGAAGTCTGTTAGTGCGGTGCTTGTCCACGTGATCTTAGAGCTGAACGATTTGTGGTGGCATATTCATGAAATTCGTTTGATAAATTTATGTTCCACTTTAGAAACTTTAAGATTTCATGAATTAATAAGCTAAGTAAGTTTTAAGAAACTTTTGAAGAAAGGCTTACAACTCGATATAAAATTTGTACTAGAAAGTATTCTAATGGCACTTTTTTACAACTTACATATTTCTTTATTCCTGGAGCAGTTTCCCCAACTAGAGATGATACAGCACATAATTGAATGAAAATACGCGAAGTAAACCATTTTACGTACTCTTTGTCAACGTGTTACATTAGTGTTGTGAGAGAATAACAAGCTGAACTCCAGAAAGCTGATCTACAGGGTCATTCCACTTAAATTTATCATCAATCCGAAGGCACAGCAAAGGCTGAAGAATTGGCTGAAAATTTATCAACGGGTCTATTACTAGCACTAAAATGAACTAACTTAGTCTTATCTAAGTTGAGGGATAATTTATTCATGTTAAACCAAACACTTAGACCGTCCAGAGCGCTGTCTACTTTCTTAATCAGGTTATCGAAGTTTTTATCTGCAATAACTATATTTGTGTCATCCACGTAGAGAATAAAATTTAAAGCATGAACGTATCCTGGAAGATTGTTTATGTGTAGAATAAAAAGTATAGGCCCAAGAATTGATACTTGAGGAACTCCACATGTTGGATAAGTGAAGCTGGCCGTCTTTAGTTTCAACTACTGCTTGTTGTCTGCGGCTTGTAAAATACGATCTTAGTAGAAGTGACGCATTTCCCCGAATTCCATAATATTCCAATTTTTTTAATAATATTTGGTGATCAACCGTGTCGAAAGCCTTAGAGAGATCATCAAATATGCTAGCAACCTTCAGTTCTTCATCCAATGAATTCTGGATACTTTGAATGTGGACTTTCCGTTAAAGAAATCTTATATTTATTCAAGAAATGAAGTAATCCAATGTGTATTATTTTTTATAATATTTCAGAAAAAATAGGAAGGAGCCTGTAATTTGATATTTCGGATAAAAAGGTGAATTACTTTGGCGATTTTCAAAGCTTCGCGAAAAATTCCAGCGGAAAGACATTTATTAAATATATATTTTAAAGTAGTAAAGCAATAGAAGCAGCACATTCTTTTACCGTTTTACTAGTTATACCATATATATATATATATATATCTGCTGCAGAGGGTCTCTTCAAATTTCTTAGTGCTGTTATTATTTCAGCTTTATTTATTTATTTATTGGTTGCATAAAAATATTTTCTATGTAGACCGAGATCAAGAAAAGGATTCATATCACACTTTTGATCCTAATGAAATAAATATATACCGAAATTAATAGTAAAAGAGCCTACCATATAAGTCAGAAAAAAATTAAACGGGAATATAGAAACTAAGAAGGATGAAAATTTACTCGCGCATGTCATACAAGCGAAGAGGCGTCTAATTTTCATCCTTCTCAATTGATTCAAATTTAAATCACACCAGATCAGGTTCCAAATTTAGGAACTAAAAGTGTTGTACGACGTACAATGAGGTTTATATAATTTTATGATTTATAGATTGTTTTACTATTTATTTATTTATTCCGAAACATTCCAAATAGTCAGATATTTTAACTACCCAGAGCTATATTATGTCTTTATTAGAATTAATTTTTCAAGTAGGATCTATATTTAATTTCTTTATATAAAAATGAAAAACTAATAAGGAGAATCTTTATATGAGATGGTATAATTTTTTCGTTAATATATGCAACAATAAAGAATATAAAGTTTAAACGCCGTATTTATTCAATCTTTCGTGGTCTTCATATAATCTTTCTGTTATATATATACATGATTAGCATCTATTTATCAGATAAGTAGCATATCAATTACACGAAAAGGTAGAGATATTGCACCGCCAGAGATAATGCGATAGTTACCATGACGGTGGATGGACTTTGCGAGTGCATTCACTCCGAGTGTCGAACTTCCACCATACTCCATCACGCTTGTCACTTTCTACAACCATATGCGCGCACTATCTCGTGAATTATTCACATCAGCATCTGTCACCGTGACACCATCTACCATCGGACCACTCTCGTGACGCCAACCACCATCTTCTCAAAATTTCCATTGAATGTACCTTGACTCGCGGTTTCAATAGCATCTCTTCCTACCAGTTTCTTATTTAAAAAGGTGTTCCATCAGGATATTTGCTATATTAATGGTTATTCCAATATGAGACATCTGCTTAGCTGCAAAATTAGTTATCATGACAAGAACTATATATACATATACCTTAATTCATGAAGAAAATACCCCATAGTGTTTCATGAGATTCCTGCGTCCAAAAATTCATGATCTCATAACCAAGGCCCGGTAATGGTATCCAAAAAAAATTGTTCTTTCTAAAATGATAAATTTAATATGATTCATCTAAGTTTATTAATACTTCTGTTTTTCCCCGCAAATTGTTTATCGTCGGCCGAGACGCAAATAATAAAACAATTTAAGACGTTTACAAAAAATTATTTTGAGAACTGGATCTTTCACGTAATCATTTCAATATTCATCCGTACAAAACTGATAAACAAAATAAATCACCATTTTTTATAAACACATTTTCAATTCTATAATAATCCCATATACGCGGGTTGTTTTAATATTTTTCCGCCGCAGCCCTGCAGTTGCGATTTTTAGCATCTCCGATCACATCCTCCATTTACTAGGACGTACAGTCACTTTTTGTTTTATTTTACGTCAGAGCGTTTTGGAATGTTCAAAACAATTGAACGACCCGCCGACTGAGAGTTTACTTACGATTTGTATGTAACAAAATGTAATGGGTTTCATTACCTTGCAGATTTGACAAATATACAGAAACATCAAAAATGACTACAGATATCTCATTTATTCGCATTTTTATTTATGACTTTATTTGCCATGATGAAATATTAACGCAGTGTAATTATAGAATTTGAGGTCCAATAATCATATCGTAAGTAAATATTCGTTATAGGATGCTAAATATTCATTGAGCCGTTCGAAATCCCGCTCATAGCAAGACCTCTGGAAGGTCAGCGACTTCTTGCCTTGAGCTAACCTTAAGCTGTTGACACGAGACACTCAGAGGCGCATTTTTTTCCCGACGTCACTGTCATGTCACTGATAGCTGTCTAGTATCAATAACCTGTCTGCTAAGGGATGTGCTTGACCGCCAGAAGGTCCCCTGAATATGTAAATCCCCCGGCGGAGCAAATGGAAAGCGGACGCTTCCTGGACGTCACTGACTTCTCTGAACGGTCACTTCGCAAAGGTGCTTACATGAAAGGACGAGAGTACACTGCTCGATGGCGACATTTCTGATTTGTAAGGATAATACTTGGACTGTTAATGGGTATAACTGTATCATTAACACGGGAACTGGATAAAAAAATTAAACTCGGGTGACGCAATTTGGAGGATTTCAATGATATTCATATATTCCAGAATAATTGTATATTTCCTTGTTGGAAGTTTGTTCAGAAAGAAGCATGAATCAAGTCATGTGGCCTATAAGGGACGACTTCATGAAATAATGTGGTGTGCGTGTGCACCCACAGCTAAAACAAAGATAATTATCCCGATTATAATTTTTATGTTTTACTTAATTTTTTGTGTATATGTATATATCGTATTAACCTTTAGTTGCGGGCTTTGTTGCTTACTAAGTGAACGCAATTGGTCAATGTTATTGTCCAATTAAGATGAAACATGTAGCCAGACGAGAAACAGGAATTTTGTACCATTATTACCATTGGCTCAGATACATGAAGAAAAGGTTGATAGGCTAACTTTGGAGACCTCAAAAAACGTAACAAAAGCTGGCTATCTGCCCCAGTTTGACATTTCGAAATAAGAGGGGTAAATCAAGAGCAACCTGCACAAGTTCACTCTGTGAACATTAAAAAGGTATCTCTTGCAATGATAAACAGGATCCGTATCAAATCGCCGTAGTCTTAGCACTTAACATTCGGAAGAAATGAATAAAAAGGGTCCTGCTTCACATCCTTTTTCACGCCCCATGATGTTTTCGCATTTTACCAAAGATCCCCAAACTGCACCAACATCCAGAGACAACTGATTTCCAGCAGAGCGGTGATGTACAAATATTCACGTTTCTCGTCCCTGGTTATTTTGAGTGTTAGTCAAAATTAGATGCCAACATTTGTTTTATCCCCGCTAAATCCATAGAATATAATTACTGCTCTCCGTTTAGTTGAAAAGTAGCCGGCCCATTTTTTATGAATCATTTTTATTTTACATTAGTAACAGATAATTGATTGAGAGTAATTTAATATAGTAAACTTGTATTCCTTGTTTAAAAAAATAATTTTTTATAATTAATTATTAATATCAATGATGCACCCCATCCTGCACCACAATGACGTAGTGGGTATTAAAGAAAAACTAAAATTAGAAACGTAATGTTACGAATAGTGAAGGTGGTTTATGGAGAAATATAGCTAAGAACTACAAACCATGAGATAAGAAGCAAATAGTGACTAACCGGAAGGAATCATACCAATGCAAAGATTGACTTAGATAATTCGCAATTAAACTACACAGCTTGTGACATAAATCGCAATTAATCAGTATATTACGAGCAAAATTTAATGGCTAGATAAGATAGAGAGAGCTTGAACACGATTTTATACTCGGTCTGATTTTTTCTTGTTTTGTTACGTTGCCCTAAATTCATTATCTAATCGTAGCATAAAGTAAATTGCCAATCAATAAAACTGAAAGTTACTTCATTGATTGTCCAATAATTAATATCTTTATTGCGTCTCTTTTCGTTCTACATTTATGTGAATGTTTCATATCGACATATATTGTTGTTGATCTGAGATAACACTACCGATTTGGAAAAAATACATGGTTAAAGCAGTCTGCACCAACATTTCATTAATGGTAGCATTCAATTTTTTATTTTTTATTTAGAAACAGAAATAATAAGTACCGATAAGTTTAGAGCTACAGCCATTAGAATTTTTAATTAGCCTTAGTGTAAGAGAAATCTAGACATTAAGATAAACAAACTGATCTTAACTTTTGATGAAGTTATTAATGATAATAATAAATATAAAATTTTCGTAAATCAGTGTAAAAATATTCTATTAAATGGCGCGTTTTACTCTGGACAGGGGTTTCGTGATCGTTCTCCACAATTTGTTGCAAGTAATTGCTCCTGGAAAAGTATTGAATGTGTTGCTTTATAAAATCGTCTATTACATAACTTTAAAACTATCTGTATAGTTTTCTCTGCTCTTTTGTTTGTTTTTCCATGTGTTGCCTGGAGCTTCTGCGGAAGCGAGATTCCTCGTCGTGCAGCTCCAAGAAATGAAAACTCAATTTTTATGCTTGTCTGTGCTTTTTAGTGTGTGTTTGTTTTTTCTAGAGTGTGCGTAGTGTTTTCAATGATTTTAGGCTTTATCCTGTTTATTTTTGTTATTTATTTAGGGATTGTTTGTATTTAATTGTTACCGTATTTTATTATCATTATTTATTACTTGACGAAGCCTATTTCCTCACCGAGGACTAATGAAAACAACAATAAATACAAATCTAAATAATTTTTCATGTTTGTATAACCACAGCCAGCTCCATCTACAGTCAAGTACCGAGTGTACTTGTAGGTTATCAGATTTCTCTAGGATTCTATTTACATCAATTATAGGAGAATACCGGATAGGATCCTATAACCAAAGCCAAACACCCAGAAAATACTTTTTTTACTCCTGTTTACCAATCAGTCTAAAACTTATTAAAAGAAATATTTAACATGTAAAGTTATTTTACTTATTTCAAACAGGAAGTTTGTGCTTCAACGCATTTAACGTCTTTTTAACTAATTTACTACGTGTGTTACTACTTTTTCTTAATATTCATAATAATAAAGTAGATTAAAATTGACCACAGTATATGCTTATAAATAAACCATCTCAGATCATTCCAAAGTTAATTGATAATAACAAACTAACCTTTGTTGTTCATATTTACGAGTAATGTTTTAATTTAAAACTAAAATGAATATTTTTGTATCCTTCAGTTTAAAGTTTAAGTTTTAATACAGAACATTTCTTTTTTATTAGTAACATCAAACGAAAAAATGAATGATTAAATAAATAAATAATGCAGTCAATTTGTCAGCAAATGTTAAAATTAATTTACAGTAACAAACGATGTAGGTATAGATTTATAAAATGTAGTAATAAATGACAATATTAAGTGTACAAATAAAAGTGAGAGGGAAAATGTTAATAAAATAGCGCAGTAAGACCCCTCCCTAATTTTATTCACATTATTAGATTTTTAACGATCGAAATTCAGTAAGAATATTTAGAGACAGGCAGGTAAGAGGTGGAAATTCCAAGAGCCAAGATGTTGGGTGGAAAAAATTTATGTCTGTAGATACAAGAGATTAGGGTTGTTTTCCTGAAGTAACGTTCACCCTACAAAATTTCCCAAGGACATTCTTACCTTTGTCAGCGCAAAAAAAATCCGCGCTGGACGGGGGACGAATAAAGATGGGCACACCACGTGGGGTGGCGCTTTCCCTTGGAGAAAGTGAAAGAAGAGTTTAGTTGGGAGGTGAAAAGAGTTGATCAAGACGTTGAAAGAGCGAGGAACCAGCGAGGCAGTCAGCGTTTCTCGGAAGTTGATGGAACAAAAAGCTGAGGAAGTAAGAAGAGATATAGTACCAAACGATTAAATAGTCAGTGTATCTTGGTAATGGAAAAGAGGAGCAGTTATATTCTGAAAGAAGAAAGACAGTCACTTTAATAACTTACCGAAGAAAGTACAAAGAAATCAGAAGTCTATCATATTAGCAAAATTATTGGCTAAAATAGGAAGGAGGAAAACTGATTTTCCTCAATTACCAGGTAGTCTTTTCTGTCGACCGAGAGCAAATCCAGAATACGACAAAGGAAGCCAGATAGTGAGGGAAGAAAATTATACTACACGAAAGTTCCTGAATCGCCGAGAAGGTGAAACGAAACGTAACGAAAGATATAAAACCTCTGCTACCCGTTGTTAGCCCAGTAATTAACCCTGAAAGCCCTTGATATTTAAATAGTAATTATCGTTACTATGCATTATTTGAATAGTGCTCAGGAAACACTAAAGAAACTGTTCTTTTAAAATAAATAAAATTATGTTTTTCTTTAAAGCAGAAATAATTTGTTAAATAATTTTAATTAGTTAACCACCCACCCTTTTATGATTTACAATATAGTCAATGGAAGAATTTCTGAAAATATTGTAAATATAATTGATAACATGGTTTTAAAGAAGTAAAACCATATAAGCCAAAAAACAAATGATTAATTCTAACTCATAATATGAAAGATAAGTTTGATGACTTAGGTAAGAAAAATTTTATTTACCAAATTGTAAAAAATGTGAAAGAGTGGACTTAAGACATACTTTAATGTTATTAGAAATAGAGTATACCATCATGAATACAATCAAAAGATTAAGTCTCAAAGAAGTACAATGTAAAGTAAAGAAAATGGTAGCCACTTATAAAATTACAATTTGAAGACAATTTAATGAAAAAATATTTATTGGAAGGAACGTATAATTTTAAGAATTTTAATTTAGCTACGAATGACTAACAGGAGGCTGATTGTGAATCCAGGATATACGCCAGAGTCCTGACAAAATCGAATAAATGATCTTGTAAATAATGTAATGGTAAGTTCTCAATAATTATAGTACGTAAACAATTTTAGTTACGATAACACTCGTTAGGTGTGTCAGTCTGTTGTTTGATGGTAAAAAACTAACGTAACGGTTAATCGTATACTGTTAACTAATCCAAATAACTGGTGTAAGAAAAAAAACAGGTAAATTATCTAAATATAATAACGTGTAGATGCTCAGTATGAAGTAAATGTTAACCATTATTGTATATGTGTAAAATATACAGATGAATATGGCTGAAAACTTCTGAGTTTTAATGTAATGATGGAGAACAAAGAAAATACCATATTTACGTAATATTTATTTAATATAATTTCGACGTTTCATTTCAGATTGTGGAAATATTTACAGTAAGAACATATTTAACTGCTACGAAGACTCACAAATTTGATAGAATGAACCGGACTTGTTGATATATATTTGGGTAGATACACGAAAATTCAGTTTATGTCGTGTGACTGAATCGTGTTCTACGCCAAAAACAGTCGAGAACGAAGCGGAACGAAACGGTCGCTAAACGTAGTGTAAGAGTAGAAGGACCTAGCAGCGAATTAGGGTCAAAGTTTGGCTGTTGTTTTTGCAGTAGCATCCAGGGTCAGGTCGTGCACACGGAATATTAATGCGAGAAGAGGAGACGCTGCCATAAAACATGTGAGTCTCGCAATAAACAGCTCCGTGAGTGATGTGTCGCGACAGGGTGTCGCCTCCCGGCGGCCGTTACAATCCCCCTCAACACACTTTTCTTAGAAATTATACATAAACTACTGCAAAACTTTCATTAGAATGCATCAAAGCTTATTTTCCCGGTGAAGGTAATAACTTCCATTTGAATTTATATACCTAACCATTGGCTCAATACTATACCATACTCCAAAAAGCTTGGCTTCAAAGGAGTTATAACTTACACAGAGTTTGTACTACTCTATTATTATTATTATTGTGCTATATTCTTACATACAGTATTATTAACACAAATTTCATTTAATATAAATATAAATCTATGAATTAAAGTCCGAAAGTTAATCACAAGTTCCATCGATTATTTTTTCATTTTAATCGGAATGACTTTGACAGTTTACTGACTCACGTGAGTATATTTAACGTAATTACGCCATTATGCCTGCTTTTAAACAGTCTTTCTTTCCTTCTTTGTATAAGTAATTTTATTTCATTATTTAAAAGTATACACACGCGAATTGGTTGTGTATTAACGATATATATTATTTACGTACGAAAGTAAGTACTGTAAAAACTCTAATGTAGTAAAATTGCGCTAGATACAGTCTGAAGTACAAGAACTTTTTGTGTCTACGTGGTCACCCTCCTCCTGACAATGGAAACAGGCCTTCGGGAAATAGCAGAAAATACATTTTACGGACAGTTGGAATCCGTCCCTAAATCAAGAAGTATTTGCTTCTATAAAGTCGGAAGCTACGGGTAGCTGATGAGAAACAGCTACTGCGCGTAACTACTAAGAAACTCTTCACAAATGCAGCTAAAAATTTCCTATTGGCTGTAATTGTGTAAATATTAGCAAATGGGTGCTATTTTAAATTATAGCCAATTGGCTCCGTTTTAATCCATTTGAGCTGTATATGCCAAATATTTCTTTCCAAGGGAAAATTGCTCTGAAGGAAAAAACCCTTACTTCTGCTTATCCAGAGAGGTTACTCCTCGCCTCCTAACACATGCCATTACCATGCGTCCAGTATAGGCATCCTGTTCATTATATTGGTTCACATTAATAAATCTCAGTTAATTTGAGTAAAATTTGGCTGTTATCGGGTTTATATAATCGATTATTTCTTTTTGAAATTCAAACAGTTTCAAGGCAAATATAAATTATTGGTCAATTTCCTCAAATCCTTAAATTTTTTAATGTTCCAGTTTTCGGTAGTCCTGAAAGGCCAATTGGTTATTGGAAATGGGAGGAGGAAAATTCTGGGCCATACGAGGTGACATGGAGAGAGGTTCTTGGTCACGGAGATCATTAAATTGAAGGTCGCTGGCGAGAGTTGTGGAGCTCTTGAAACCTCGGCAGGTGTAGATTTTAGTATAAGTTTCCACAATTTTGGTCAAAGGCGTCATCCAAGCAGCCAGATCATCCGACGCAGTCAACGAACATTTTTATTTGTGATAGAAGTTTGCCACTAAAAAAGGGATAAAACCTCGTTTTGTTCTAAGAGTAATAATATAGGCTACAATATTAAAATGCATCACTAAAACTTGAATTTTATCGGATATAACGTATTAAAAAATTAATAACGTGATTTGATACTTCATGTTATTTGCATGAGAAATGATTGAGGCAGTTATTGGTAAAGGTGGTGATGATGATAATAGAGTAAATGAAGATCATTACAATGGCAAGGGGGCATTCAAAGGCAAAGATAAAAATTGTAAGCACAATGAGGCACACATTACAATAGATAGCAATAACAAGGATGATGACTGAACGGTAATGTCATTTATTCAAACTCCAGTCGAGTGCATTGGCTTCATTTTTGAACAATGATTGTAACTAATGTGTGAATTAGCGGGTACAATACAGCAACGTTTTAACGAGGTAATTCCATCCAGCCAAACGACATTTTTATCTACCATCGAATGCTGGAAATTGCCGTACATTTTAAAGACCAAGTCCATTGTGTTTCATATCCAAAATAATATTTCCCCTTTGCTGTTAACGCCAGAGTTCCATTTACATATTTTACGGTGTGACAACATAACGATGGATCCCTGGCAATCATTCTGCATTCTTCAAATGTTTCAAACAGTCAAGAGAAACACTGGCAAAATTTTATAACTTTGCAATTATCTGTAAGTAAATTCATGTAAAAATAATTCTTATACACCACTGGTTTTAAAATAATTTAATTTCTACTCACTCCACGCAGATTATTATACATCATGATATTCTCCTTTGTTAGTAGACGACTTTTCACGAATTTTTAACTATAAAATACAACATATCTGCAGTAATATGAAATATAAAATTATTTATAATTTTTTCAACAAGTCGCCAGGACGGAATAATGGCATATATTTGCAGATTTACTTCACCAATTACAATTAGACGGTTATGCGTTGCTAGTTTGGTGTTATTGCACGTTGAAATGTGCTTATTACGATCAATCAAATCTGTTCTCGCTAATTGACGCGAATATACCATAAAAAATATTTTACGACAGTGAACACAGTTAATTGACAGTAGTTTACCTACCAACAGGAATTTGAGATTCTGTTTGCTACTCTTAAAGTTAATATTCTTTAAAATTATTTAGATTGTCTCACTCTCACTGAAAAACTGGACTGATTTTGAAAAAAAAATACTACTACTTATTTGAAATTTCAGGTGAATATGGTCTGTGACAGACCTTCATATGCTATTTCATTTTTAACATGAGTATATTAGAAATGAAACACCCCTTATCGATGCGTGTCATCACACGAAACCTTGACAGTGTCTCAGCGCTCTCCCACTTAAAAGTCTTCAGGTCCCTGCTGACATGAGTATTTCTAGCCCCAAATAACGATAAAATTCTGCACTATCATTCAAACCCAATTTTATTCAAGGTTGTGACGCTCGTTGGATTTCTGAATCTCTACATTAGAAAAGGATGAGTGTTTGTTTGTATATAATTTATACGAATTTAAGCGTGTGGAAAAATTTCAACATTACTTGGTACACATCGTTGTAAAACCCGGAGAAACAAACTCAACGAGGTAAATCTCAAGGGCAAATCCGCCATATTTTATTGCGCTCAAAGTGGCGGCAATTTGTTTACATTTTACTACTTCGTTTGATCAATTATGTCCTGCAATATACGAACACTACGAACATATGTAAGATGGTAAAAACAATATGGAAGATTTATTGTATACTGAAGATTCTATATATTAATAATTAAGTCCATTTAAAACCTCATTTTAACTGACATATTTCGTTGAGCCACGACAGATGATTATGCTTTCAACCTCAACTTTTTTCAATTATATCCTGCAATACGAATTTCAGGAAATATCATTAGATATAAAGCAATAGATGAAAATTTTAATCATTATAATTTAAGAGATTTGTTGTCACTTTCAAAGACTGAAAAAATATTTTTCAAGGCAGGGTTCTTGAGAATCTTACGTTATGTACGTCGTTTGGATTTTATGGTTTTAATAATAGTTAAATGCGTAATTAAAATAAAATCATTATAATTTAATAGATTTCACGATGTTTGAGGAATTATTAATGATTCTCTGTTTATCAACTGTGTCAATAAACTGAAGATCATTTACTAAATCAATCCACCGGGATAGCATACATTATTTAATCACTAAAAAAGGTTTTCATATGACAATAACGAACAATTAAGGACGTAGTCATAATTGGTTATTTTCATTTCTATTTAAGACATGGCGGAATTTTTTATTTTTTGTTTCATATAGTGAACTATGATTCATACTTTAAGCTGCACGGAGAAATTTAAGGTTCGCGTTAAGCAACTCCTTTGAAATAAATTGACGTGACGCTAAATTTCGTGATCTTATTAAGTACACGAACAACGCCTGTGTAAAAATTTATAAATTAAACTTTATTACAGATCTAAGTGAAAGGCATCAGATCTTAAATTTATACCCATAAAATCGAAATAACGGTGGCTCTTTGCAAATTTTCCCGAATTATCAGAATCAGATTACCTCATAGATGTTCATTTACAAACTTGGGTTTTCTAATTTCATCAAAATCATAATAAAATATTGATAGGCACTAGTTTCAAATCCACGATTTTATAGGATCGCTTAACTGATTGGCGACAGTCCCCATGGCATTTAAGCCCAAGTACAATAAACTAGAACCTGTTAGAATTCAATAAGGTCTCTGTAAATAAGATGCAGCACAGTATAATTTAATCAACTGCGGTACGAGGAAAGGAAGAGTGGAATTCCATTCATTCCGAGGAATCTCCACTTTAACTTAAAGAAAATGTTATTTCCACTGAGACTTTCACTATCTATTAGAGCTAATATGTCAAAAGGTCAGTCTTTCAGATCACCATTCACCAAATGCTCATAGCCAATTACAATCTCAAACCTCTTAATTTAAAACGTTTTCGTGTTCCAATCGAAAACATTTACCCTTACCTTTGGTGAGGAGCCATTCACCCCACTACACCGATGTTTTGGGGAAAACACCATGCTCGCGATAGCCAGGTCAGTGCTAGTGTCTAGGTTTTATTACTGTGTCTGTAACATTCTTCAGCTTCTCTCAAACCTCCTGCCTTTGATTTGTACAGCCAAATACCGTTTTTCGTTGTGCTTTGCCATTACAGTAGGTTCACCCGAGAGTTTAAACAAAGCTTAGAGCTTATATTCGGTATAAATACAATTAAAATATTTTCCTATCGATTATAATCATTTTGTAATGAAATACCCGGAAAATTCTTAGGTAATCGGTTAAATATAATGTAAAATTTAATCATTAATTATTTAATCTAACATTTAAATAAATATAAAATAAGATATACCAACCTCTTTGGCAGTTTTTATTTTATTTAAATAGTAAGAGTCATGGAGTGAGGTCCATCAACAGCTAATTTTTTTTCCATGAAAAAGTCTCAAATGAGAGACGAAACGTAGTGAAGTTTATTATTAAAATAAAATAAAAACTGAAAAAGAGTAAGAAAGGCGAATTTTATACAGAAGAGAGATGAAAATATAAACCAGACTTTTCTAACGAGAAAAAATGTTACCGGAGAGGGAAACTCACTTGATAGCAAGGTAGTGAGAGATTGAACTTGTACTTCTTTCATCCCAGAGAATAGGTAGAGACTGACTTGCTCTGTTTTCGAAAGGTTTGTAACTGGCGCTTTATGTTTATTCACTCTCAAGTATGTTCTAAATTGGAGTGTGAATATGTATCGTGATCGGAAACGGACGGCATGCAAAATATGTAACTCCTTGTGCGACTGCCTATTCTCATGGTAAATGAATTGAACTTTCCGCGGCTTTCCTGCCCCCTGTGTCGCAGTACCTGAAACATAATGACTGAATCACTCGACTTGCTCAGGACGGTTTCCCACATCTATCTGCACCCTTCTACTCCACACGGGGTAAAAAAGGGGGGTTGCGGTGAGCTATCGTGTCGAATTTAATGTTGCTCCGTTGAACACCTTTCACCGTGTACTAAACAAAATTAAATAGAGACTCACGTTACTAATAACTGCCTCTGACACGGTGACTCAGTGCGCCGCATTTAATATTCACATTTGTCCACATAATATTCACTTTGAAACCCTGTATATAAACATTGTTTTACGATAGTTATAAATTTTCATTGCTTTCTTACAACTTTTTAGTGCGCGTAATGAATTGCTTTATTAATTCAATCAGGAACGTCAGTTTCCTGACCATACAGTAATTTATGTATTTTTATGTCTCTATTAAACTGCAACTTCTAAGAAATAGTGACTTCAAAACGAAGTACCTATTATTTTAAAATACTTAAAAGTATTTATGTTCTTGAATACATGATTGAAAATATATTAAATATCATATACATGCGGGATATTCCAAAATTAATTAAGGCATGTACTCACTTATACGAGACTAATACGAAGATTGATATTGTGCACAAAATTAAGACGAAAATTCCCGACCAACTCATTAAACTAATATTAATAACTTTTATGTATGATTACACTTCAATTCAAATAGAAATAAAATGTTGAGCACTTGACTCTAAAATCAATTTAATCTTGTTCTTAAAAGTTTTTTGCTGCTGATCTTCAGGAACAGATAAGCATACAATTTGTTCCTACCCTCTATCGACGATAAAATTGGTTTTAACTTTTACGACCGAAACAGGGGCATAAATTAAATTTCATTAGCAATTTCGTAATGTTTGGTAGTATCATGTAACGAGACATGATTTACGCTGCAAGTTTATAGAGGCAAATGCTTGCGGGTTAATTAATCCAACTATACATTGACCGGAGTGACGAGCAAATATGAAATAAAATAGCAAATTATACATTTTTGTATTTACTTGAGTATCGGACTGTCTTTAATATTTCTGTAATAATAAAAAAATTCATTTACACTTTTTCACCTTATTCTTCGTCTCGTTATTCCATGAATTTGGATTACACTTAAAATATAATTACACAGCACATTAGAAAATATTAGTTATAAGTTATGTACATCCATTTAAATTAAATTTAAATTGAATATTTGTGGGAAAATAAAACAATCACGCGGATCTCACACTATAGGCAGGGATTTTTACCCCTTCCACTGTTTCTTCCTGAGTCGTGAGTAATATACTAGAAATCGCTTGAGTTGTACAGGGAAATTTGCTTAACACCCTGTCCACGTAAGCTTTGAAATAAAATTTACCCGCTTAACTTTAATGTCAGAATTAAACCCGGGTGACTTCCGTAACCCCGGAATAGATACCATTCTCGGACGTTGTTGCATTATTCCCTTCCACTCGCACCCCCATTGTATTGGATATTAACAGCTTAGAGAATGAAACTATCAAATATAGTGAGTGACCCTAGAAATGTTTGATTCAATTCCAAAAAGTGTTCCTGGAACATAGATGTGTACAAAGTTTGGTATAAATTGTTCCATTTGTTCCTATATTTCTCTGAAGGAATGGAGAATAATGATTTACAACGTCAAATAATTCAATTTTCAAATAAAATGCATAAAAGAATCTCTTATTATTCAAAAATTGAACCAAAACACCGTTGTAAATGGCTTTAATTAATGTCAACGTTCTCCTAACCTGCTTGTTACGGTCCTATTCAGTTCTAAGAATGGTCTGGTGCAACCCTCCATACTAGCCTAAACAGCGCAAGCCTTTACATTTCCGCATAAATACCACACCCTTCTTAATTTTCTTAGCGTGTTCCATCCTTGGTCTCCGTCTTCTGTTCTTACCCTACACGCTTCCCTTAAATGCTAATTTTACACGACCCTCATGTAATCTATCCCTCCTCTTGGTCAACGTCATTCATATTGTCCGCTCTTCCCCTATTCTGTTTATAACTTCCTCGTTATTGATTCTATCCATCCATATGATTTTCAGCATTCTCCTATAGCGCCTCGTTTCAAGGGCATCTATCCTTTTCCATTCTGAAACTTCCATGGTCCACGATTCGCACCCATATTTTTTCGGAAGCACTTCCTTGCCTGTACTGTCTTTTTCTTTATCTACCATCCCTAGTAATTATGCTGCCCAAGTAGCAGAATTCCTTAACGTCCTTCGAAATATTCCTTTCCAATCTAACACCCTTTATTATTCCACTGTTTCCCATACTACACTCCATTACCTTGGTTTTTCCTCTATTAATAGTCATATTGAACTCTTTCTCCAGGACCACGTTCATGCTATTTATTATGGTTTCCATGTCTTCTTCTGATTCCTCTAATACTAAAATATCATCGGCAAAGCGTAGGGCTTTTATTTCTCCTCCTTGCATTATGATTCCTTTTCCACATTCCGTTTCAAGTTTTTTCATCTCCTTTTCTATATATAAGTTAAACAGCTTAGGAAACAGACTACATCCTTGCCTTACTCCTTCCTTGATTTCTGCTTTCTTTTCTTGATCTACAATTATAATTACTGCTAACTGCACCGTCTATTTACAGTATCAATTGCATTAACAACATGGTTCTAAACCTTTACTACTACAACCATTCAATCCTGTGAAAACTCAACGTTTAATGTAATACTACAATATCATCTGCAAAGCGTTAGGGTTTTTATTTATTTCCCTTTCAGTATGATTCCTTTTCCATATTCCGCTTTGGCTTTCTTCACTGCCTGTTCTATACATAAGTTAAACAGCATGGGCAACAGAGAGCATCTTTGTATTACTCCCTTCTTGATTTCTGTTTCCTTTTCTTGATTTTCAATTCCAATTACTGCCGACTGCCTTCTGTAAAGGTTATAGATAAGCCTTTTTTCTCGATATTTTATTCCAGTGCTCTTCAAAATCCTTAATAGTGTGTTCCAGTTCACATTAACAAGAGCTTTTTCTAAATCTATATATGCCATGAACTAAGGCCTGTTTTTCGGCATTCTGTCTTTTAAAATATTTCTTCTCTTGTCCCTACATTCTTCCTAAAGCCAAACTAATCTTCTCCTAACTCGCATTCTATTTGTCGTTCCATTCCCCTATATACTATTTTCACCTCCTAATACTGGGGGAGACCTGGAAAAGGAATGCTGCGAGCCCACAGCAAACTCGTCTCCCGCCATTCGGAAGGGCGTGAGAATAGTACCCAATGCCCGACCTACCTGATGCAGGTTTTCTAGGGTTTCCCTGCAAATCTTTAGGTGAAACACCGGGTAGAATCCTTAAACCATAGCCCGGGGACCCTAGCTAACCCTTGGCTACCTTGCTCTACCTTTAGCATCCCCACTTTTCAATTCCCTTCCTATGCTATTAAAGGGGAGTTGCCTGTTTCAGGATCCCCCTCATGTAGCCTCTTAACCCAAAAAATATATTTTTTTTCATGCATGAGGAACTAATCTATTATTAATGATGATTATTCTGGCAAATCATGTATTAATGAACGGAGTGGATTAAGGCGACAGGTGCTAGGGTAAAATAATTTCTTATTTTTCTATTCGACACAAATCGTTCGTTTTAATGAATTTACCACGTCTATGATTATCTGATGTAACTCGCTTCTGCAGCAAATCGATGCCAATGGCCCCTTGTAAGCGGATGATTGCAAGTAGGCTGTGCTGATTGCTAGTAATGGTGCTACATGTCAAAGTTAAACACATCACACACTATGTACCTCATTTCATTTAATTGGCTGTACAGAGCAATTGATGTTGACACGTCATTTGGACCAGAGTCAACGAATCGTTGTGCCATTTACTCTGGTGTCAGGGGACTTGTTGCATTTTAGTGCTATGAGGGTATTTTTTTAAAATAACAAGTGCACTTATACAAAATAGAATCACCGTTTATAAGCTCTACGGAATATTTATATAACGTTGTTGTCTCAGTGAAGTACTAATCTATTCGACTACGGACAATAATTTTAGGCCGTAATATACCGTATGATAATCCAATGGCTGGTCCTTAATATCCGTTATAGGACTCGGTCTTATGTATGAGCCATGTACTGCAATTATTAATGGCAGGTCACAGTGACTTATAACCCGGAACGTGCGAAGTGACACCGATTCGTTCAAAGCACAGAGCACGATTTCGAATGCACCGCAGTTGTCCGTTTTTTTTATTGCGACCGAACAAAGAAACTTCCGTAATGTAATTCCGCTACGCGTAGGCGAAACTTGGGGTATTGTTCTGTGGCCGAAATCTAGCCTGGCAAATTGATGTTTTCCAGGCTGCCTTCCCACCCATTGCCCGGTCAGTGAACCTGCAGTGACATACACTGCAATACATCGCGATAAGAGGCCCCGATCTGTCACGATGACCTTCCCTTTCATGCATTCTATTTATGCATTTACCCATTGCCGACAGATAGTAAATTCCGAGACAGCCGCTTACGTAAGTCGTTAAAGTAATAATATATCACTCTTGACCCACATTGCAAATTGGCGTCAATGCTCCCAAATAATTTTATATCGATTTAGCGCACAGTATTATCAACAAAACAAAAGTCGGCTGGGTGCAATACACTTACAAGTGTACTATATGTTACTCTTAATTAATAAATAAAAACTCTGTTGAAAATGAAAATTAATGATTGTTACAAAAAAGGTTTTGCTATCGAATATGTAATAAAAAAGGGACATAATATCACTGGTCCACAAGAATTTCTTCACAAAAAATATAATTAATGAATATGTTGTCGAAATTTTCCATCAGGTACAGTTTTTTGTGACAGCTATTTTATTTGTGCGGGTTAGGAGAACTGATATAAATATATAGAGGCAGAAAAATGAGGGCGCGATTGTTTTAAGCGAAGGAACGTTTCGAGTACAATAAAAAATGTTAGTAACACAACGCTTTAAATTGACCGGCATATTATATTATGTCATTTTAATTAACAGAAGTTAAAACAAAAAACGCAATTCAATAAATCTTATACCTAACCTGATTACTTTGCCATATACATTTTAATAAATAATTACGGAAGTTGTTCTTATTTCGTAATTTCAAATGTTATAATTGATTGCGAAAAAACTCAATACTTCCCGATATATACCGAATGCACACAATAAAATCAAAGACACCTGGAATGTAATTAAAAATGTGACTGGTTAAGGTACCAGTAACTATAAAGAAATTGCAAAGTGACACTTTCTGTGGTAGAGACCCAGCATGCAAATTCAACTCGTATTTCGTTAATGTAGCAAAATTTTTGGCTAAAGATAATTCTGTGAGTCATGATGAGGATTCCTACAATCTGTTACAAAATTACGAATACTATAATTATGAAACCAATAAATAAAGCCGAAATAATTACATTAATATGGAATTTGAAGTGTTCCTCAGAAGCAGATATATTTGGTATAACTAGTAAAATGGTAAAACAATGTCCAGCTTGTATCGCTTTACAACTTGACATAATATTTAATTAATGTCTTTCTGCTGGAAATTTTCCCAATGTTTTGAAAATCACCAAAGTAATTCCCCTGTTTAAGAAAATCACAATCCGAAATATCACATTTTAGGCCCATTTATCTCCCTCCAATTTTTTCTACAATATTTGAAAAAATAATACATATTAGATTGCTTCATTACTTGAATAAATATAAGACTTTATCACAGCATGGATTCCTCAAAGAAAAGTCCACACATGTATGACTTCATACAAAATATCCAGAATTCATTGGATGAAGGACTGAAGGTTGCTGGCATATTTGCTGATCTCCCTAAGACTTTCGACACGGTAGATCACCAAATATTACTAAAAAAGATGGATATTATGGAATTCGGGGAAATACGTTACTCCTACTAATATCGTATCTTGAAAACCGTAAACTACAAATAGTAGTTGAAACTAAAGACGGACAGCTTCACTTATCCGATTAGGAAGTTATAACATGTGGTGTTCCTCAAGGATCAATTATTGGGCCCTTACTTTTTATTTTATACATAAAATGATCTTCCAGGATATGTATATCCTCTGAAATCGATTGTCTACGTGGATGACACAAATATAGTTATTGCAGATAAAAACTTCGATAATCTAATTACGAAAGTAGACAGCACTCTGGACGGTCTAAATGTTTGGTTTAACATGAATAAATTATCCCTCAACCTAGATAAGACTAAGTTAGTTCATTTTAGTGCTAGTAATAGACCCGTTGATAAATGTTTAGCCAATGCTTCAGCCTTTCCTGGGCCTTCGAATTGATGATAAATTTAAGTGGAATGACCATTTAGATCTACTTGCTGGGAAACTAAGTTCAGCTTGATATTTTCTCCGAACACTAACGCTACACGTTGACAAAAAGTACGTCAAAATGGTTTACTTCGCGTAATTTCATTCAATTATGTGCTATGGCATCTCTAATTGGGGAAACTGCTTCAGGAGCAATAAAATATTTAAGATGCAAAAGCGTGCCATTAGAATACTTTCTAGTACAGATTCTAGAACGAGTTTCAAACCTTTCTTCAAAAGGTTGCAAATACCTACTTTACCAAGCGTATACACTCATGAAATCTTAAAGTTTATAAAGCGGGATATTAATTTGTTTCAAACGAAAGGCGTATTTCATGAATACACGATCAGAAACCGTTCATCTCTAAGGACACGTGGACAAGCATCGCGTTGCTCTCCACCAGAAAAGTATTCACAATGCCGGGATAATTTTATACAAAGACCTTCCTCCAGAGGTTAAAAACAATAACTACAAAAGTTTCGTGAAGCAGCGTAAAACTATTCTATTAAATGGCGCGCATTACTCTGTACAGGATTTTCTTAATCGTCACTGTAATATTTAAAATTAAGGTTCCTGCAAAAGTGTTGAATGTGTTGCCTTGTAAAATAACACACCACATAGGTATAAACGTTCTGAACAGATTTTTCTATTCTTTTGTTTGTTTCGTGTATGCCTGGAGCTACTACAGAGGGAAGACCAGATTCCTGGTCGCGCAGCTCCAAGTAGTGAAAACTCCATTGTGTTTCTCAGTGTGTTTTTGTGCTATTTTGTGGGCGTGTAGTGTTTTTAATGACTTTAAACTGTATACTTTTTATTTTATTTATTTTAAAATAATTTGTTTTTAATTATGTACCTTTTTATGTTCCTAAAAATATTTTTTAATTGTAATGTATGACTTATCCTATTTCCTCAATCGAGGATTAATGGAAATAACAATATATCTAAATCCCTCGAGATATCAGTTACCTACAGCACTGCATTCCGTTTGTAGTAAATTTCAGTACTATTTATTTGGCCATTTATTGTATTATTAGTCAATTAAGATAAATATTATAAGTGATTAACATCATCTCAGACATTACGCCTTAAACCGTAATACATTGATGCAATTAGGAACCATTATTCTTACGGAAAAAGAATAGAGTGGGACATAGGTTATTGTTGCGAAGGTAATGCCTTCATATTGTGACTTTATATGTATTATACTGATAAGAGGAAATGGGACGGAAAAGTCCACAGAAATGAAGAGGAACTCGCCTAGAGACAAAGAATGGCTGCAGAAATTTTCTGCCGGCAATTTAAATGATTTAAGACAGCAATTCAGAGAAAGTTGCCATAAAAAAAGCAACTCAACTAAAATATCCCAGTAACGAAACAGCTTTTGTTTTACACCGCGTGCTGAACCAGCCACATTCTTGATCTGGTTGAATCATAACATCATTCCCTACGCTCGATATTATTTGAATACTATCTGTCCGGTTGAAGTTTGAGTACTGCTAAAATCTCAAATGTAAAATAATATACCGTAGCAAAATAGAAACTGCAAAATATTCATTAATTATAAATAAAATATTCACCTTAATCTGACTTATTACTATAAATAAAATACAATAAGTGGCCAAAATTCAGAAATATAATAAATTGATTTCCAAATAAAGAAATAACTGAAGAGGATCCAAAATTTGAGGACGAATAGTCGTTCGTTAAAATTAGAAAACTTTATTAATAATGAAAAACATAAATTCATGGTGATATCCATAGATATATTTATGAACGCATAGACAAAATACAATACGGCCTTATGTCGCTGTAATAATGATTCTGATTCATTTATCGTTATTGTAGAAAAACTAAATAATTATAATAATCACTCATGAACCTCTGAAGAAACTTTTGAAATTACAAATTATTAGTTGTTGTGGTGGTATTCAGTCCTAAGACTTGTCTAATGCAACCCTCCATGCTAACCTATACAGCGCAAGCCTTTCCATTTCCGCGTAAGTACCACATCCCACAACCTCCCTAATCCGCTTAGTGTATTCCATCCTTACTTCATTCTTTTGTTCTTACCCCACACACTTCACTCTAATGCCAATTTTGGAAGACCCTCGTGTTTCTTAGTCAACGTACTCCATATTGTTCACTCTTCCCCTATTCTGTTAAAACTTCCTCGTTAGTTACTCTATCCACCCATCTGATTTTCAGCATTCTCCTAGAGCACCATATTTCAAAGACTTCTATTATTTTTCCTTTCTGCAACTTTTATCGTCCACGTTTCGCACCCATATAACGCCAACTCCATACGAACATTTTTAGCAACTATTTCCTAATATTCGTACTTATGTTACCAGAAGTAAATTCCTCTTCTTCACTAAAGCCTTCCTTGTCTGTGCTTCTACCATCCATAGTTACTAAGCTTCCCAAGTAACAGAATTCTTTAACTTCCATTAAAATATACAAATTTGTATACACAATTTTCTGTATGCCAGCTTGCACACTCATAAAATATTTCTGGTTTGGACAGAATCTAGTTCTTCATTGCATTAAACACACAGATAAGTGTCGAAAAATAGTACTTAGAATGCCTTGTTTTGATATCCTGAAAGTGACAGGTTTCTCACTGTGCCTTTAGCCTCTCTCCCACCATCAAGAGCCGGAGTCTGCAGCTGGCATCGCGAAAAAAAAACATTCCGACCAAAATCTCTTATCAAGAATCTCATAAAGCCGATGAGTTATAGCGTATGATGCCAAAACAGTTGGTCTCATAAAGATGGAGTACCCTGTAAATATTAAACGTACTTCTAATTTGGGGGAAGAAAAGATAATTAAGATACGAGAATACCGAATGTTGTGCACCAAAAGGGCATGAAAAATAGGATTAGGTGTTTGAAAGTACTTGAAACATCGGTTTGTATTGGATTTTGAATTCGTGTAATATAAGTAGGTACGGAATGCATGGCCTGCGTAGATTTGTCACCACATGTATGTGCAGTTATCTTGACGACCATTGTGTCAGCCCAACTATCGACCAGAGGATGAAAATATAAAATTCACGTAAATTGACGCTTCGTCACGGCCACGATATATCCGATGTAACTCTGAAAAAATGACTATTCACGTTAAAATAAATTTCAGTTCAATGAGAATAGAAACATCTCACTAATTGAAATACGTTGGTCTGTAGAAATGATTGGGCTGTCTGAATAAAACTGCATTCCTGGAGTGACTCAGATCGATTCTTTTTGATGAGCCGTTCAGAGTCGATTCACTAATTGCTACGAATAGATTCATTTAAATGACTGTTCGGCTATCTGAAAACCATAGAACAAAATATGTAATATTTATAACGTCATTTATTTATATAAAAATTATATATATATATATTACTATAACTATTTTAGTAAATTAATATTGCTGTTTATATAAAGCATTTGGGAAAGTTTTTGGGAAGTGAGCCGACTTCTTTTTCCCGTCATGATGTTCACGACTTTGGAAAATTACGTTCACACGGAACCAATGTTGCGGGAATACAAAATCTTTTTAACTCTGAAATATAAATATTAGGGAAATATTTTTTCTCTCACCCCACTACTTATATGGGAGCGATTGATAATTTGATAACATAAAAATATTATTCTAGTGGTAGGACAAAATATGTTCATATCGAAAGAAAAAAAACGATGGGAACAATATGTCAACTATGGTTGTAGAGAAGTGGTAATAATAACAAATCAAAATTAAGTTTCTGCCATGATTATTTTAGCAATAATTAATACTTAACCATACTGCCTGCTATAAAAGGGGCTAAGTGTATTAATTTCAAAATGTATTGTTTATTAGTTCTTGGAGAGAGCCGCTCATAACTTATTCGATTCAGAACCTGAGTCGAATCTTTTACTTCAGCCCAGAGTCGCTCAAGACTCGACGACTCAAGTAATTTGCTCACGACTCTACGACTTAAGTAACACGCTCACGATTCTACGAATCGAACAGTTGTTGGTAGTTAGATTTCAGGAAATACTGGAAAGGACCAGCATTGACCCCGTGTATGCCATGAATGAGCCGTAACTCTTTTATTGAGTCGTTGTAGAGAACTTTTTTTTTGGACCCCCCACCGATTTGTGATCAGTGCAATATACAGATTTCAGTTTAACAACTGTTGAAGAACTGCCCGAAATTTGAGGATGAGAGGAAACAAACTTTAAAAGAAAATAATTTCAAACAGTTTGTAAAAGGAAAAAATAAACAGGAAAATTTAATAAAATTATTCAAAAAAACTGAACTGTACCATAAATTGTAAACTTTTGTTATATATCATTATGTAAGTTTTGCATTGAAAACATAAATGTCATATTAAAATGTATAAAATTGTTAATTTAAAGATCAAAATATAATGGTTATTGTAATTTCGTATAAGTCGCTAATGACTACTTTATTGATGCGACTATAAATAAATTTTTTTAAAAGAACCATTTTTGGTAAGAATCGACTATTTGAATCGATCTCGGTTCTTTTGTACACCTCTATTCATAGGTTCCACTGGGGAAACTTTTGTTTTGACCTTCATTTCTTGTATTATTTCCAAAACATCAAACAGCTATTCTCACAGAGGACAACTCGAAGATAGGCTTATCAACTAGTCCAAAAAAACTGAAACAAGGGAACTACATGGATAAGCAAGAAAAGAGATTTTCTTCTGTCTACGATGTTATGTGTTTGTGATTATATTAATTCCACGATTAATAATCTTTTCTGTGTACCACAACAGAACTTTATTATAATGACAAAGAAAATAAGGCTCAATTAATAGAGAAAATATTAATATTAAGTGCTCGGTGTTAAAATATGGGCATTTGATATGAAATTTCAATAGAACAAAGTTCTTTATAGTTTCTCTTATGATTATAATTGAAATTAGGTCCAGTACTGTAATTATCTGTTGACCATGAACGTATCGTAGCACCTCAATGAATATGATTATTTTATGACTTATATGAACTTTCAGTGGTTCAGGCTCTGGATATAAAAACAAAATAGAAAATACAATAAGAGAAAAGAGGCCCACCTGTGGTGTAGTGGTTAGCGTCGCTACCTCGCACAACAGAGGACTCGGGTTCGAATCCTGGCAAGGATATGGATGTTGTACATGTGTGAGCTTCCATACCGCGAAACCCCTGCAAATAAAATAGGTCCTCAAATTGTGAAAGTCGCTAATAACTAAATAGCATAATTTCTAAATAAAACTACAAAAATAATAATTAGCGAAAATAATTAGATTGGGGTTATTGAGCCGTGACGAGCCATCTAACACTGAACGAGAATAAAACTGTAAAAAGGACTTTCAGAAGGAGAGGCAGAATCGTAGTAAAATATCCTGTTTCAATTATACATCTGCTAAACGTCCCTCATTTCAAATATTTGGGGAGAATTCTAGAAAGCAGAGGGGACATATGTGGTCTGCATGTAAAGATACGAACCCTATCCGCTAGAAATATAGTAAATAGAATAAAAAATATAATAAAACAAACAATGAATACAATAACTCTTTTTTTTCGTTGGGAATAAATCGTCCTCACTCATTAGCATTTATCTAAGTTCTCACATACCGAGGCACCTTCATCTATTTTAGGAGGTGTATTTACTGGAGTCTAAGACTTTCGGCATACGGTAAGAGTAATTCGCTGATATTATTGAATCAGTCGGCCAACTGCCTCCTAAAACTGGTGGAGAAGCGAAGAAGAGAATGCTGCGACACCACAGTAAATTCGTCTCCTGTCATTCGGAAGAGCGTGAGAATAGTACCCAAAAGCCCGACCTACCTGATGCGAGTTTTCTAGGGTTTTCCCTGCATCTCTTTAGGTGAAACACCGGGTAGGATCCTTAAACTATAGCCCGGGGTCCTGTTCAACCCTTGACTACCTTGCTCTACTTTCCACATCCCCCCTTTTCACTTCCTTTCCTATGCTATTAAAGAGGAGTTGTCTGTTTCAGAATCACTCGCATGTAGCCTGTTAAACCAAAAAAAACTTACGAGACATAGAGAGAGTCAAAGAAAACGTCCTCAAAAATACTCAAGACTTACATATGCACTAATTCTTCATCGAGTAGCTTCGCGAGACCTGCTTTTACCGCATACCAAAACCCACAAAAAATTACTCCAGCAATTAAGAAGTGATATGTACCGATGCGATGATCTACAGAGACTGGATAAAAACCGAATACGGCTTACGACATACCAGGACGAGATTGGCGATACATCATAGTTTTCATCAACGGATAAGCCTCACAGTGAAGTTCTACGGTTCGGAAGAAAAGTGGACGTCTAAGAAAATGATGTAGGTCAAATTATGGCCGATACCATTTAACATTATGCATAAAATGGGAAAATGAACTTACAGATTTTGGAAAACGTTGAATGAAGAAATAAACATGCACATTGTGCGTTACTCATAAATGATGTTATTATGACAATATTTTCGAATTTAAAACGCATGACGTTTAGCGTTACGTCGACTTATTACCAAATATTTCCAATATTATGGAAATAATAGTAAAAGACGGTTTGTTGGGGACTGGAGAAAAAACTTATGAAAATAATATTCTTACACTTGGTGCTCAGATTTTAGGATTTCAAAATTGACTCATCTTTGGAGCTTATAAACCTTCTTTCAATAGATATATCAGTATACCGTACTATAAACTTTCTTCATTATATTTTTCCTGGTAACCATATAAATTCTTTGAAAGAATATATCTGCCCAGTTAAGGGCTTATTTTTCGGAATATAGCGTCTTAGGAATGTGTTTTGTCCCCGTGGCAGGTGCGGAGCCTTTTGTGCTGTTGCTGGGGACCGAACCGGCTCGCTCGGGGATCAATACGGCGAAACCCTCGCTAAGCCAATCGCCATCAGTCAACGCCACGGACCCTGCCTGCCCAGATTGCTTCCTCGTTATTTATCCTCGTCTAATTGAGACAGCCCCGGAAGCTGGTAGATCTGCCTGCGGGTCTACTGCAAGTGTTGAGCATTTCGCCAACTGCTGACGTTATTGCTTCAAATCTACATGAGTACCAGAAAATCCAGTTCAAAGGATTAGATATATATTCAAACAAAGAATAAAACAAAATGTTTAAATGAAACGCGCAACTGTATGCTGCACATGATAATTCTTCTTCTCCTTCTTCCTTGGCTCTGCAGCCCATTTAGGAACTTGGCCTACCGGGACGACTGCGGACTGGCACCTTATATGACACATTCCGAACTTAGAGTGATACGTGGTCAGCGTATCGATTCTCCAGCAGTCTTAATCCCAGTCTCCGTGCCCATGACGGCACAAACATCCAAGCCCATGCCAGGATTCAAACCCAGGACCTTCGTGTTGTGAGGACACGGCGCTAGCCACTACACCACAGGAGGCCGGCGATAATTATTCTTCGTCGGGTGATTATAGATCTACTGCTGAAGATGTAAACTTTCTCCACAAATGATCGTAGATTTCATTTCTCATGCGTTGAGAATTTAGTGTACCATTTTAATTTCAGTTCTGTTTTTTTTACATTTGGAGAAACCGCGAGCAGTTACTTTCAGAGCAGCAATTGTTCTAACGTTTCATGAACTGATCGGTTGTAACTTTAAAGCCACAACCAGTTGTCTGTTCACGACGAAACTGGATTAATAAATGATCTGTAATTCAACTTTAGACGTGGTTTGAAGTTGCACTATTGGCTGCTCATGTTAGCTGGAGACTAACGGGAGGCCACAGATCGATGCCCAAGAACGAACAGGAAACATTTTTGTCAAATCGCACATGACAACAATCCGACGATATCATCAGGTCTGGGATTTACTTGAGGGAACGCAACAGTCGTTGCATGAAGATATGATATTACAAATTTTACAGAAATGCGTTTAATATTTTGAGAAGTAGTAGTAACAAAAAAAAAGAAAGTAAGAAGTCCAATAACAATAGTTCTACTTACCCATGGTCTGGTTGTGAACATGTCTTGGGGGCACAAATATTCTAGCACCCCACAATAGGAACAGTTGAAGGCGTAGGTGAGTTTATACACCAGATGGAGGATCATTTTATTTATTTAATGGACGAAAGACCTGGATCCAGTGTGCGGCGATTAGCAGCGGCCGAAGACGAGCCATCTCATAGTCTGAGCTGTATGACATGACAATTGCTGTATCCATGCCATCTTCACCGTGTCCAGGCACTGCGGCCAGAAGACCTCCGTGACAAACTAAAATTCTGTCTATGGATCTTGTCGAAGTATGTTGCAGATCTTCCGTCTTTTTCGAAGATTTTATTTACCCGCGAAGCAGGGTTCACAGGAGATGCATCAGCTTAGGCTGATGAAAGTCACTATGCAACGGAATAAAAAGGACATCAAGATCATTTCTCCATTAACGTATGGGTAGATGTTGCTGGTGGCAAATTACCAGGGTCATACATCCCCCCACAAAGATAAAATGGAGTTCATTATCATCAATTTAAAGGTAACCAATTGCCATGTCAGCAAACACTACAGATGTGGATTGTGTATCTCCTACAGCAAGTGTCAGGTTTAAACTCTTTCCTTTGAACAAGAGCAAATATTTTAAAACCTTAGCGTTTCCGGACTCATGATAAGTTAATTTTTTTTCTTTCTTTTCATGATTACTACCTTCACTCAAAATATTCGACACTCTTTTAACACCATATATGTTGTTATGGACTGATGCAACCCTCTATGCTAGCCTATCTACGCAAGACCTATCATTTACGCATAGCTATCACATCTTACATCTTCCCTAATCTGCTTAGCGCATTCCATCCTTGACCTCCCTCTTCTATTATTACCCACGCATACTTCTCTCTAATGGTAATTTTATAAGACCCTCATGTCTTACAACGTGGTCTATTAATCTATCCCTTCTCTTGGTAAACGCCCTCCATATTGTTCGCTCTTTCACTATTCTGCTTAGAACTTCCTCGTTTGTGATTCTATCCACCCATCTGATTTTCAGCATTCTCCTATAGCACAACATTTCAAAGACCTATTATTTTCCTTTCCGCAGCTCCTATCGTCCACGTTTCGCACCCATATAACGCCATGCTCTATACGAACAATTTTAGCAATGATTTCCTAATAACTACGCTTATATTACTTTTTATTCCTCTTTTTCGCGAAAGTCTTCCTTGCCTGTGCTATCCTACCCTTTATGTCTACTATACTTCTCCCATCCCTAGTTATTATGTTGCCCAAGTAGCAGAATTCCTTAACTTCCGTCAACATATCCCTTTCCAATCTAACACCCTTTGTTATTCCACTGTTTCCCATTCTACACTCCATTACCTTCGTTTTCCCTCTATTAATCCTCATATTAGACTCTTTCTCCATGACCACATTCATGTCTTTTATTATGGTTTCCAAGTCTTCTTCTGACTTCCCTAGTACTACAATATAATCGGAAAAGCGTAGGGCTTTTATTTCTCCTCCTTGTATTATGATTCCTTTTCCATATTCCATTTCAAATTTTTTCATCGCCTGTTCTATATATAAGTTAAATAGCTTAGGCAACGAACTGCATCCTTGCCTTACTCCTTCCTTGATTTCTGCTTTCTTTTCTTGATCTTCAATTCTAATTACTGCTAACTTCACCGTCTATATACAGTATAAATTGCATTAACAAGACGGTTCTAAACCTTTACGACTACAACCATATATGTTGTTATGGACGTCAACGTTTAATGTAAACTGTTTATGGATCATCGTATAGCTTATTAAAATCTATATGGAAGGTAGGAACCACCTGTAATTTGAAGAAGCAAGCTCAGGTAAGAAGTAGATGTAGAAACACACGAAAAATGAGCTTTGGCTGATAAATCCAGGAAAGCAGGGTTTATCTTCAATTAGTCAGCTTTTTGGTAAACATAAATTTAATATCTTCCACGTAAGAATAAAAAATAAATTAGGAAATCTATGGTTATTTTAATAATACATTATTAAAATTGCGAGGTATTGCTCCAAATATTGAGATGTATCTTGGACGGCTCCGATGTATAAATTTTATTAGATTTCTTTCGGTGTACGGCTTTGTTAATAATTGTCCTGTGCCTCTCCGAGTTTTCCATGGGCATGGGCTGGCTATGTATAGTGTTGACTCCCCTGGGGAGTGCAGTGGGCCGTTTCTATTTCAAGTGCGGGGAAACCCCAAAGCTGCCTACAGTTCTATTGTTGCACCGCAGGAGACCTCGTGTAAAGAAGGCAAAGCAACAACGTCTTCTAATCACTACTTTGCCATTTGTCGGCCCTGCATTGTTAGCCACAGACAAATAACCCGGTGGTCGGGTCCGCTAATAGAAATTGTACCCCCCTTGCCTGACAATGGCGGCCCGGTGGGATTTAGCTGCGTTTCTTCGGTAACCGGAGTCCGTCAACAGAAAATAACGATCCTCATGTGCCTGAAACAGATTATAGTCAATCTCAATTGCTTTTCTGCTAGAAATATTTCCCAAACTAAGTCGAATAATTCTCCTAAACGTCTGGCCCTAATCAACAAGTTTGAAGCTTAAAGTAAAACATGGTACGAAAACATCGATCTATTTATTCTAATAAATATATTTCGGCCAAAGCGTATACAATAACACTCATTATTACTCATCAAATAAGATTTTTAAAATGAATAATATCATTAAAAATTAGACCTTATAAACACAAACAATTACAGTGTAAATTTTAAAATGCCGAACTTTTCGATCCGAATAAGCATATTTATCTAACGACGATTACTCAGGAACTGGAAATTGAAGAAAAGATTTCATCCTTAAGTTAATTCTTGTATTCAAGTTTCTTTTTGTTTCGCTGATATATCAAAAGCTAGAATTTGAGCAATTAATTTTATAAACAGCGATTCAATAAACCAACAATCTGAAATTTTTGTATACATAAAGAAACATTACAGCAAAAACATATATATTTATTTAAATACATCCATGACGTTTCGTCCATATTTTTGGACTTCGTTTGGTAAATTTTAAATGGATAACAGGTATGTAAAAGAGTATAATTTTCTTAGCGTCAGTTATGTATTTTTATATACATGTCATCCATTTAAAACTTGTCTGATGACGCCCACAAATATGAACGAACGTCGTGGATGTATTGAAATTGTTTTCTGAGAAATTGGCTGAATTGTTTATTTAATTATATCAGTAGGATGTTTGCTTCATTTTATGAATCCAGAAAAAGAAGACTTAGACAGAAAATAATAGCGTTTTAAATACACGCATTAAATTAAATTATAAAGTGCCTCGAAGTTAAGACAATGAATTTATTATAAGAACTAATACATTTAATTAATTCATTCATTAATTGTATCAATGTTCGAAAGACATGAAAGGTATGGAGAGTTCAATTTTCTTTATACAATAAAGTCCGGAACAGATGATCAAAAATGGATCGTAAGAAACGAAGCGTTAGATTTTTAATACCGCAAAGAATTTGGTAAATAATATTATCACGTTTACTATTTTACCCATGTCGCATAATATATTTCAATTGTAAAATAATTTAACTTAATTACTTCAAAATATATTTATAAAATAATTTAAATTACAACTATTTTCAATAATTCAAACATATTTTGTCTGACTATAAGTTTACAATAGATAAAAAGACAGCCAATAAGTCAGCATATATTTTATAAATATATATTATAATATTTAACATAAATGCAACGTTTCGTCTCCCTTTCGAGACTTCATCAGGCATAACATTACAAAAGATTAAATATGGGTTCTTTGTTACTATTTTTTTATATTTTAACAGGGTAGCATTTTTTATGTTAAGTTTGTAGTATTGCTGATGAAGTCTCGAAAGGGAGACGAAACGTCACATTTATATTAATTAAATAGCAATAATATTCTATGCTGACTTATTGGCCGTCTTTTTATTTATTATATTCAATAATACACATCATTTTTTTACTAAAGTAACTCCTGATATAGTTACTTTGCCCTATTAATATGACGCATATATAGGTGGTCAATGTCAGACAATATTTTACTAAAATAGAAGCAGACACAGTCCGTTTATGCAGTTTCCTTGAGAAGGTCCACAAAATTGTGGACGAAACGTTGTATATGTTATTAATGTAATTGCATAAGTTGAATATTGTCTGGCTTTGGCCATCAATATATCTTGCAAAAAATAACTCTTCTAGATACCCTATATAAAATAAACACGCGAACGATATAAATATAAATTCATCACAGATTTCTCGAAACACGTTTCGTATTTCCAAAATGCAAGCCATTTTTCGTGGAACTGTTTAGTTAGACGCATATCTAAATGATATCTAAATAAATGTATACAATGACAAATACCAGGAACAATTTAATAAAGTAAGAAGATTTTTATAAGTAAGTGAGAAGTACACTCTTACAATTTTCTATATAAAAATTTCAATTATTTATTTAAATTACAAGACTACAGTTTTTTTTATTAAATTGTTTCTAATATGGTCACTGGTTTCTTTTAGACTCGATTGACGTCAGATAAACATAACAGTGAAATAAAACGTAGGTTTAATGTGAATTAAAAATAATTGTTTCATTGCTCTCTTCCATTCGATTAAAATTTTGTACTTTGATATGACGTAATAAAAAAAGTGAAAAAATGTAATTAATCAATCGAAAATTTGGAAATGGTTGACCTTTCCGCCCCAAATCGACAGTAAATGGCGGAAAATGGTTCTCATCTTGCTTCGGCTGTAACTCACGCGTTAAAATACGTAAATTTATAAAGCATCATTCCAAACATTTCTATAGGAAACTATACTATATATGTTGGTATCTGATGCCAGGAAATGGAGTTTAGTGCATTACGTGTAATGTGAGAGGAATTTAGTTTGTTTCCCCTCCTACACATGGCATGCTATGAGCAGCCCAAGCAATCCCTGTTGGATTAGCCTGATTAATCCTGTCACCTCTAAATTAGATAAGCAGGATCCCACCAGGACGTGGATCACTTATTCTCTTATTTACTGCGAGGAAACTACAGTCTCGATTGTATTCGAAAAAGAAACTTATTTATAGATGGTATATTTTAAAATACTAAATATTCATTAACTAGAGGTATGGAAAATGTGGTATCGGCTGAGCATGTGACATCGTTTTAGATCGCGCAGATGTTTGTAAAAGGGGTCGTGAGAGATTCTAACAATTACACAAACCTCACGCAACTCCGCCATATGGCATGGAAGTTGGTTTATCGAGCACGAGATAAAGTCTCCGAGGGGCGAATTTCATATCCCTCGCTAAACTACTATCGCCCTCCGTTTCCTTGCCTCGGGTTTTAATTAAATGTTGATTGCAGATTAGAGCCCTGTCATGTACTCTTCGTGGTCCGCCGCTCTTAGCTTTTCGCAGACTCACGCTCTGTATAGGGCCAAGCTGGCTTCTTTGTTCTGGGCAATAAAATAAAATCTGTGAGCGAGTTCTTTAGAGCCCATATTCTGTAATCATTGAAGATTTTATATAAAATTTTAACTGTTTTCTTCAACGAACCGTTCGTAGTTAAAATTAAAAATTAGCCAAACCTAGACAGATTCATATCATAAAATTTAAGGGAACTATTGTCGTAATCATTCCTATACCTCTCAGTTATATATATAAATAAAAGGACACTTCCTACTTTACATTGCGTAAAATGAATGACATTTCATGAACCAACAGATCCAAAACCGAAGTGATCTAAAATCCGGTCTGTCGCCATCTGTTTACTTTTCACAACGAAGCTGCTATGAAACTTTTTTTAGTTTTTATATGGAGCTGTGTGACGAGGAAAAGATTTGAGAGCTGAATCCCTTTATTCAGTTTTGAGTCTAAAGATATTTTTGTTTCGTCAAATATTAAAGACCGTGCCAGGGCGACGGAGGCGGGGGTGATCTGACATAATTTACTGACGGCATGTGTTGAGAGGCCAGAGGAACTTATAAGAGGAGTGAAAACACCTGTGTGGTAGACTTTTAACCGACAGTCTACACAATATCGAGCGAGTCCAGGAAGTGAATAAAATAATGGAGAATTTAGTTGCTGTCCGTTGGGAGAAGACGAGATGTAATTATAATAATAAACCATTAAACTTTTTTTGTGTGTCAACAGGCTACATGAGGGTGATCCTGAAACAGGCAACTCCCCTTTAATAGCATAGGAAAGGAATTGGAAAGGGGGAATGCGGAAGGTAGATCAAGGTAGCAAAGGGTTGACTAGGACCCCCGGGCTATGTTTTAAGAATCCTACCCGGTGTTTCACCTAAAGAAATGCAGGGAAACCATAGAAAACCTGCATCAGTTAGGTCGAGCATTGGGAACTATTCTCACGCCCTTCCGAATGACGGGAGACGAGTTTGCTGTGTGGTGTATAAGTGCATTCATGAAAGAAAAGTAAACTGAAACAAAAGCAGCATCGAAAAGTTTAACAGTACCAGTTTTTGGAAGTATAACCCACGGTTACAGTCCAGAAATATGAACTTTGCTGGCGAGTGATAAATATATGACACGATCTTGTTAATGTGTTCACATATTTTAACATAATTACGAACAACAACATTTACCCTCAAAGTCCATGATTCCTTTATTTTAAAATTGTACAATAAAATATCTACTTTCGTACTACAATGTTATTAATTATCGATTTAAAAATTCAGTTATAATATATAACATATTTAATTTATTTTAATAAATCAAAGTATAAGAAACTTATCTTTACAGCTAGCATCCGCCATCTGGGGCAACGTAAAGAGCAAAACCTCTCGATTTTGATCCTATTTCACAATAACGTCGGCAGATTATTTTCAAAAAAGTTTCTGTTACTTAACGTATAAATATCAAACTACCGTCAAATCCAGACTAGCATTAATGGCAGATCTTTATTTGAAATTCATTGACAACGTTGTAATGAAATTAGTAGAGATTATTTCCGTATTTCATTCTCTATGTTTGTCAATAGTTTACTAAGAGCTCCGATACCCAGCTCCAAAAATTTAGTAGTTTTTTTTAGTATTTTTATTTTGTTAACAAGATCGCGGACTGGTGAGCACGAGTTGTAATCTTGAACCGTTTCTCTTTCAAACTTCTTTTCGTTTTCTTAACCTCTATCACCACTCATAGTATTTATTTTATCTATCTTCTTTCCTCGCTTCTAACTTAAACAGTGGAATATAAGAATAATTTTTCTACTAATTACATGGCGAATGTTCCAAAGCCCCGATTTTGATTAGGACAAGTTTTTTGTTGGATTTATGGAAAAACTGATTTTATTGAAACTCAAAATTTAGTCTGTCTGCCTAATGTTCTTTTCCTTTTTATGGGGCATATTATAAACAAAATATTTACATGTAAATTACGAAAGAAGATATTCTGATATTGAAGAGATAATAATAATCACTTTGGCGGTCACAGTTGCTTTCAATTTTTTAATTTTGTATTTAGGATGAATATGGCAGTTTAACCTTCCGAAAGCTACCGTTGTAATAAATTAATTTTAAAAAAACAACTGTGACCCTTAAAGGGTATTTATTATCTCTTCAATATCAACATTAAACGGTCAAACAACCCAATATATTCCGATGTGTAAATGACCACAACTACAGAATTAAACTTAAAAATACTTGATAGTGAAGTCTGCCGTAAAGTTAAGAACCGAAACCAGTGTCGTCAACAACTAGGACAGACACTCTGCTAGTCCAACATAAAAAATAATTTTTTCTTTAATGCTCGTTTATGTGCTATTTCCCATTTTGTCCCGATTTGATAAAAAAACTACTTAACTGACAGCCCATAAAACTTTCACCTGTCCAGTGCTAACTTACTATCACCTCAACGAATAATAGCAGTGTAACGGTTTCAATTATACTTCGTTTAAACGTTACGTCGTACGGACTGAAGAAACTGTCAAAACTTGTGTAGCTTTCAATTTGGAGCCTCTAATGGTCGGCATGTATTTAATTACAAAAAAGGCGCCCAGTCATGTTTCTTTCTCCAAAATCATTATTTGGATATGTATTCTGTTGTATTATAATGGGTCATTCAAAAATTGGTATTTATTTGTCTCCGACAGACAATGCCGACATTCAAACTCTAGCTAAGTATAGCGTGAAAAATCACATGTTAGTGCAAAAACTATTCAAGGTCCAATGTAGTGCGACTTTGGCATGTCCAGAATGAAATATTATCGTCAGGTCTCGTGGAAATTGCACTACGAGAAGTGAACTATTTGGGCAATACCATCCCTAAAGACTTTCAAGCCAATTGGCCGAGGATAATGAAAAACTATTTATTACCTTATTTTTTAAAACTTTGATCTGATTGATAATAATTAGTTTTTAACCATCAGTTAACCAATGAATTCCTTGCATTATTTAAAATTTAACTAATTACACTCCTCCATTATTTTTTTCTCTCGTCCGGATTTAGAAGATGAAACCAAGTGAAGAAAATTATTGTTTCAAAGCCGGGGGGAAAGAGAAGGAGAGGTAGACCTTGTACGAGGTGGCTGGACAATGTAGAAAAGTGGCTAAAGAACATTGGCATCAGTAGATGGGGGACATTAGCATCGAATAGGACACGATGGAGGAAACCGATTGAGACATCCTTGCCTGGTAACCGGCTGTAATGCTTAAGAAGAAGAAGGATTTAGAAATTTACAGCTCACGTGCTTGATACACGTGTCCTCGCCGAAAATGTAACTGAATGCTCAAAGTAAACGTGTACCAACATCTTCAATTCAAATCTACCAAAAGATCAATTCTTTGACTGATTTGAAAATTGAATAAATTTATGACCAATTACAGACTGAACCGACGTTTTGTCACCATACTTGGGACTTCCTCAGATAATTTCTTCAAATGTTAAATTTTGATGAACAAAAGGAAGCCAAATGTATAAAAATCTACAATTGACGGTCTACAAAGCAAAAGTCGATTAAATTTTTTATTTTTTTGGCTGTAATGGGTCATAAATATATTCTATTTCATTATTGTGAAAAACAGACGTTAATTAATTTACTACTGATTCGAAAATGCTTTCATATTTCTCAGCCACCTTCATTGTCTTCGTTTTTTAATTGAAAAGTGAAGATATTATTCTGTTAAATACATATAGAATTTTTAGTTTGTGAAATTTGTCCACCAGGGCAATATTTATAAGTTTTGGAAACACTAAATAGTAACAATTTTTTGTAATTCTGGGAAGGTCGTCGGACGGTAATGGACAGATAACTCCAGATGTCCCAAATGATGTTTTATAACAGCTTGTCAGCTGTCTGCACTTTTGGGCGGTAACCATGGAAATGAAATAATTGGACAGCCAGTATGACTAAGTGTGGTATCCAATAAGAAGCAGGAAAACAATATTTTAGTAAAAGATGAGAAGGTTTATGCAGTTGAGAAAACAGAAGATTCAGATAGTTAATACAGTCCGAAACTAAATTGAAAGGTGCAGAAAATTACGGTAAGCAGGAAGATGAGACATAAAATCAAGAAGCCCAGAGATTGAATCAAAAAGAGGAAGCTGGTTAAAGCGATTCTGATATGACGTATAAGTAGTTATGTTTAATATTTACATAAGTTAAACTGTATTCCAAATCTATGTTTTTTTTTTGTTTTATCTGTGGTTATGCTGAATTCCAGCTCGATTTAGAATTTTCAAAGCAAATAATTTATTTATCACAATAAGGTATTATTGTTTGATTCGGTTTTCATCTACATCTACGTGAGGAATAGAGTTAAATTTATGTACACGGTTATTATAAATTCCATGAAACATTTAAAAAATCTGTATAGTTAAATGCCCAACATAGCGTAACAAATTTAAAAAAGTACGCAATCCGCAATCCGTCAAAGTTTTTATTGCACAAGGTGCCAGAAAGTTATTTTGTTAAACCGCCGACAAGGGCACCACAGATCACGGTTGCAGCAATTGTTGTTGGATCATTTAATAACTTGAAGCTGTTAGTAGGGATTCCATCTTTCAGCATGAATGTATACGATATTAACTGAATGAGACGTTGCCACTTCGCTGGATAGGCCGTGTTGCGACATTGACCTGGTGATACTACAGTAACCACCACGGTCACCAAACTTATTCCTTGCGATTTTTTCTTGCGGTGTTACATCTACGATAACATTTATGTTTAGCCTCTACCAAAAAACCTCGATAATTTGTAACAAGGCGTCGCAGTAAATGTTCATACCGTCATTCTTCGAACACTGGGTCGAATATGGGCAGACATGGACTACCGAATAGATTGTACCGTGTGACGAATACAAAATTTATATACATTGTAGAAAAATTTTGGAGACTTAGTCTTTCACATACAGTATCATCTGTTCCGTTCCTGGCCAATTTGCTGATTTTTAAAAATGTTTACATATAATCCTAAGTCTAATTCTATAATTTACAGCAGCGTCCCTGACGGTGGCTTTTCACATACTTTATCATTTGATACGTTTTTATACATTTGCATGCACAGATTTTTTAATGTTTCGTGGATTTTATAATTCCCCTGTATATTTGCGTCAATTAAATTTTATGGAACTTTCTGTAAATAATTTAATTTTATTTAATATATTAAAAAACGGTAAATATATATTTAAATTTCTGTATATATTTGTACACGATGGTAATACGTTAGGTATTTATTACTTAAAATAAGTAAATTGAGATAATAGAAGGACTTTATTCTATAGTAAGAACGCTAGGAGAAAACGACAACCTGAAGCCAATACACAAAAATGATTAACAAAGTGTGATACGAGAAGTTTACCTCGGCAAATAAAAAACCTAAAAACGATAATAAGACGGAAAATAGACCAAACTGTCAAAAACTACATTTTTTAATTATGCTTTTGTATTTTCGATACAGTGAGAAAAGGCAACGAATATTTTCATAATAAGTGAAAATGTTTTTTAATCTTAGTACTAGATTATAATAACTTTTCTTTTTCTATAGAAAGCCAGGAAGCACTTCAGTTAGCATAATTAATTACCCGAAATATTTATATCATAAACTTCTAATAACTATAATATTTTCTCAAATCAAAATGAAAACAATTACCTACTATGCAGAAGGAGACTTTTTTGCCTTTAATTTATATATTTTAATAGCACATGATCCTACTATTCCCTAGATTCAAAAATTTATTAGATTTGCCGTATAAAGGTGTGACCTTCAAAGTGATTGCGTAAAACTTCTATCTGTGTCAACCTGTTTCATGAATAGGCCCTGAGAAATCATGATAAGCGAGTATTATTAAATGTGCACTTTTATCATTCCGTAATGCAATGTGAAAAGTTTTTAATGGTTTACCGCAATGCATAAAAGTGATGGTAACGTAAGCTTACCTTATATTTTATTTCGAGAACATAATAAAAGCTCTAAAGACTGTGAAGATAAATGATCAGATTAGAATATAAAAATCTCCACAATACGTGCAATCGAACGCACAACCGTCGATAATATGCGATTGTTCTAACCACTGAGCTATCGCAGTCCCTTAGGAGCATTCTCAGCTGTATATATTCTGAGTATAACAAATACTGTTACTACCTTTTTGATAATCATATTAATGAGTCATATTTCAATCAATTTTATGCATATGTCGTTATCGAGGTGGACGTTAAAATATGTTCATCTATTTTCTCGTATTTAAAATGAAGTTTACAGGTTATGTCGTTAGTTCCATATTAATTTCATTTAATATACTAGTAAATTCATAGTTTCCAATGACATCTTTCCGATTCTCATATTTCTAAACTCATCCGGTCACCTCTCGTACGAATTAGTAGTCAAAAGATCCCGGAATTTCTGTGAATCTCCTGATGTCTATCTGGTACAACGAAAGGCATCCAGCACAATTTTGGAACCAGTGTCTCAAGGAAACTTGTATTAGATGGTCTCGTTTTATTATGACCAATTTTATTCTTTTGAGTGTTGTGTGACTTAAGAAATTGACGGAAGATTTCAGAGACCAATGTAACTGTATGAAGTTTTGTTTCAAATTTAGGAAAAGCGACGCAAAATGACGGAACATCGCTTGATGATGGTCCCCGTTCACGACGACTGTCGACTGCCACGAAGTCTGAAAATGTTATTGCAGTTCGTAATATGATATTTAAACGTGTTCAGTGTTGTAGGACATTCGTGCGAGAGGATTTAGTTCCACCAACTGAACGTGTATCAGATTGGTGCCATGTACAGCGCTCATCATCAAGGACTTCCTGTCCAAAAACAAAATGTCAGTTGTTCCTGATCCGTCATATTCACCCGACCTCGACCAGTGTGACTTTCTCCTAGTTCCGAGGATTAAACTTCGCTTAAAGGGCAGAAGATTTGACACAGATAACTGAATTTCTGGGGAAACATTGGTGGTAAATATAAAGTAGACTCTCGAAGATCTTCCAGGAAGCTTTCAGTTCATTGAAAGCCTGCTATACAATCGTAAGGTGATTACTTCGAGGGAAATTGTGGCGAATGATATCAATATATCGCTTCATTTTTTTATTGACATATCACCAAGAATATATTGTTTTTCATTTATAATCAATAATTTCATTAAATAAATCACATATTTCACTAATCATTATTCTTATATAATTTGTACAGACAATTTATTCACTGTAAATTACGAAAAATAACATCAAGCATATAATTAAGAATAGTACACCGTGTGTTAAATAATGCAGCTCGATTAATAGTTCAGTAATTGCGGTGCACAATTACATCTGTCGCAGTGAATACTTATCAGTACGAATTACGACTTGAGTACTTTGTGCGAGTACGTTTACGACTAACAGACTGTGTGACAGTTCCCATACAGAGAAAAATACTCACTCTTTGCATTAATGCGACCTCATGCAAGGCAGAAGAATTCTTTGCGTGTTTCGGTCCATTCCTTATGCAGATAAAAGCGAAGGGAAGAAATGTTGAGTTTGGTCGCCTCGACAAAATGGGTCAATCTAAAAGCCAGCGAGACATGCGATCGTAAATATCTCATGCAACCTTTTAAAAGTCGACCCCCCTACAATTTATTCCACTTGTGCCACGGGGAGAAAGGGGAACTCTATAACTGCGTTTTTACGTGATGAGAAGGAAGCTGTGTAAACATCCCGATAGTAAAATATTTAACAGTCCCGTGGAAAATTAATTGATGAAAAAGAAAGCAACATTATCCGTTTCAGTTTTCAATCAATGGGAAACAAGCACATGCAAGCTAACTTTATTCATGTATTTAATTAAAATATACGTTTTAGTACTTTATTCAGTGTTCCTAGATTTTTAAAATATTAGTTCATATAATTAACCTCATATGTATTTAAGCACCTTGTGAGTAATTAGTGTACTGAGCTCTTTTATTTACATCCGTGATTGTCGAAAAATAACGAGATATCAATTTTACCAAGCACTCGCTTTCAATTTGGCTTTTTAAAAAAAATTCACCCAGAGAAATTATCATGTATTGTACTTTGAGAAGAACAAATTAATTGAAATATTTATTTAATATCTGAAAACAATTTCAGATATCATTTAGACATCCTCCACATGGAATACTGTGAATAAATTATTGTACATTTTCACCCACACATTCCTTAATGGAAACTTCAGCATTCGATGGAAAAGTCTGAATTTGAGAATGTCTGCAGCTCAATAGGTCATAATATGAAATGGCAAAACAGTATATATTGTCCTTAGAAATCCAATAAACTGTCTTTTACTATAAATAATTAACGTGCTGAGAGCACAGATTTCATACAGAAAAACGTACAAAAGGGACTAACTACGATAGTATACGTACATGAAGGTCAAGATCAGCGGAGTGCTCAATGTGACTGGATACCATCTGAATGGTTCACAACTCAGAAAGCATTTCGAGAAAAAAACTATAGGGAAGAAAAAAATGAAATAAAAAATTTACATTTTAAGGTCTTCACAAAAATTAGACAAAAATTTTGCAAAGTAATTCAACTTGGGTATTCATCCCAGACGTGCGTTTCCAACATAACTTGAAGATTGACTATGAAATAACGCAGCTACTCACAGGACACGGCGTCTTCAACGCCTACCTAACAAGATTCAATCTTGGCGCAAACAGCGATGAATGCGACTGCGGGATGAACGCAAGAGACGACAGAGGCCGTCCACTTCATCGCGGAATGCCCGAAGTTCGAGATGCAGCGACAAGACTTCGAGAGAGCCTCGAGTCTGATGACATCACCAGAAACCTAATTGAATTCGCCCGAAACGAAACCTGTGCGGCAGCACTATACAGATTTGTGAAATCCTGCAAAAAACTAACCGTGAAAAATAATGATAATAATGACAATTAATGCATAACTTATAAGTATCGAAATTTAAAATATAAACAAATTTGTTCAGTACAAAGGTTATAAACTCTATATATTCTACTGAAATCAATCGAATTAATTTTTTAATTCTTTTGTTTTGTACCAACCCGCTTAATGTTTAAAAGGTAAGCGGTGTTTATGTATTCTACGGAAATAAATAAAGGGTGTGACTGTCTCCGCAGACCAGAACTGAAGACTTCTGTATCACTGAATCGATGAGTGAACTCCTGAGTCAAACGACTAAACGAAAACGAACAACAATCGTTACTAGTCCGTGAACTACATGCAGAATTTTGTTTGACGTTAGCGGTGAGACCAGATTGAGGAAAAGGTCTCAAGATCCAGTCTTCCCATGGCGGCTGCAACCGTTTTTCTCTGACGTGCGTAGGACGCTTTACACACAACGAAGATGAGGTAGATCAAAATCATTTGTAAATCCATTGCATAAATTTGAGAGCTTATACAGTAGACGTAAATTAATTTATTCGCCTATAGCAACAGTATCATTAGTACTAAACGTCACATGGTGAATGAAATGAGGGCCATTCAATGTCAAGTGCCCTAATTTGAGGAACGATCCCCGATTTTGATGGAATCCTTGCAGTCTGTACCATGATGTCTTAGATGGACACCTGAAAAATTTCCGTTTGAAATATAAACTCCTGGCCGAGATACACGCTTTTACGTTCGTCAGACCCAGCGTCGTCTCAAAAATGCCAAAAGTGCTGTGGCAGTTAGTAGAGAATACACCCTGAAAACTAGTTTTTAAGGTAAACCCTATGCGTAGATTACGAAAATAACGAAAAGTTTAACAAAAATACCCCAAAAATGCCAAAAAAGAAATTTCGCCTAATTTTTATGCTTGTTTTCAAGGAATCCTGCTGGGAAAAATAAAGTAGGTACATTCATATTTTGTAGTTAACATGTCTACATAACTGTCTACAAGTTAGGGGATTCGGGACTTTTCAGACAATATACTTTGGTGAATTTGGTGCAGCAAACCTGGCGCTAAAGTGAAAAACGGCAAAAATGAGCTTTTTCACAGAAATAAATCGTTTGTGAGGACACCAGGTATCGTTTTCTAGTTAATACCGTTAGAAAGATCAGGATTCTTTTTAGCAGGAAACTTGTGTTTAGTTTTGGTGTCTCAACGGATAAGGTCTGAAGTTTGAGGACGAAGTCAACTGTACGGAGCTGTCTATAAATATCTTTCATTGCACTTCCTTCGGTTCATCACTTACATATGAAGTTAAAGTGAACTTATATGGACGAATCAGCTATTTATTATTATTTCCATGAGGTCCTAGAGGAGCGACTCAGAGCTTTAACATTAAATGACCTGCTACGAATTTCGTAACAAGACGAGTAAGAATCAAGAATAATGTATACCAAATTTCTTGAGTAAGTCCATGGTGGCTTTGCCACTACCAATCAAAGATTGACAACCCCATAGCAAGGCCAGACACGGGTGGGTTTCTTTGCCTGCAGGTTTCCGAGCCTGATACGTTTAAATAAGCGTATGTTTTATAAATTTTATAATTGTTATGACTGTACCTCGAATAATGTAGGTCAAAATTGGTCAGCAGTTCAAAAACAAGCCTCGGAGGCAGTACGTCCTTCACGTACAAATTTGTTAAAGATCATTGTGCTATTTGTGTTTTCTGGTTTACTTTTTGATTATTTTCACACTTGAGAAGGTTCCAAACAACTGAAAGCAACTTCGTGACATAATTTAATTAATAAATAATGTTCAATTCTGACCAATTTTGGCACTAATTTTTCGCCATCGTATATTTTATATAAATTTATTATAAATGAGTTTTTTGACCAAGGATTCCAGTCTGGTGGTTCGTGTCTCTATGATTCCCAAACCGCATTCTTATGAGAACGTTGGGAGAATATTAAAATAAATCGTGTACATTGAAATGAGAAATGCCAGTGAATCTAACAGCTTGCAACAAGAGATCATGAGCTATGAAAATAAATTATAGTAAATTTGTAAGTTAATTTATTCTCCTATATGTTATTCAAGTTGGGTTGAAATATCTGATAGTGTTAGATTTATATGTACGTGGCCCCCATCTACAGATCCGGGATTCCCTTTTTCGCTCTGTAGAGGAAAAGAAAGAGGGTGAGAAGGAAGTCGAGGGCATCGTCCGACAGGGTCTATTAGGTAACCAAAATAACATAAGAAACCCTGCAGCAGGTAGTCGGGGAATAGAGCATTGAGTCCCGCCTTCCTTCCGAATGACTAAGAAAGGGACATTCATACTTCGTACACATACGTAGATTGTAAAGGTTAGCCCCTACCTTCAATCTGAAACCGGCATTTCCATGGTGTCAGGGGAAAGTACTATTACTGCATGTGCAAAATCTATCTTCCTCCAACATATTCCTCAAGGAACGGTGCCTGGCTGACGATCATGTTTAGCATGTATCACAGTACACAAAATAGACTTTAATAAAGTAGAAATGTTGAGAAAGAGAACGGCCATGCTTTCGAAATTTGTTAGTTCCGACGATGTTCAATATCTTAAAAAAAATATTATTGCTAGTCAATATTTGAAATTTAAGTCTTCCTTAATTAAACTATACATTGCCATTGTTTTCTATAATCCGCCTCAGTCATCCAGTTAGCCTCTGCCGTCTTCTAGACGTCCTTATTCCGCCTATCAATTGGGTTCTTTTTCGTCACTCACAGACGTGTTCCAGTTCGGAACTGTCTTTGTCCACCGGCGATCCATTCGTTGTGCTTCGTACCTTACCCACTGGCGTTTCAGACTTCTCATTCGTTCCACAGCGTCTGTGACTTTGATCCTACGTCTCACAAAGTCTTCCCTCGGGCGACATGGTAGCTCGTTCTAATGCTACACTTGTTTGTCCGAGTAGTTTCTTGTGAACAATTGTGCAATTTATGATCCACGTACTTCGAGTACACATTGGTCAAGTCCCAGAGATTTGACCCACATATATAACTATTGTCTTTTGGTGCAAGACGGTAACTGTGCTACTTTATTCAACAGAAATATCGAGAACTTAAGAAAATAAATTATAAGATCAGGAGTTACTTTTCATATTTAAAGTTATGATACCTCTTTCCACTGTTTCTGGCCCGTTTCAGAAGAAATATGGATAGTTAGAGATGGACGAAACACGAACATGGAGAAAGAAGTATTATAAATAGGTGTTGCCATAAATGAAATCGATATATTTAATGGATAGATATTCTTTAAGATAGCTGCAAATATTTATACTACAGAAAAAGTCTTGCATTTCAAATACTATTTTATAACTAACTACAGAGAAATGAGTTCCAGGAATGATTAATGGATTAGATATTCTAAAGTGCACAGTTATGTATAAAACAAATATATTAAAAATTGTAAATTCGATTTGCAAAATGTGGATGTTTTAGATGAACAAATTAATTGCTTCTCAAGAATGATGAGTGCAATGTTACATATCAGGTGCAACTAAAATGCACTCAATTCTCATCTTATAATCTTTGTATAGATTCATTTGCCATTGTCAAAATTTAACGGCCTAAAGCATTCACTATTTGATATATATTTATATAAAACCGTGGCTGGAATTACTATTACCCATTTAAAAATGTAAGTCTGTTATTTATTTTACTTTATTAAAAATTGTACTTCATATTTTAACGAAATTTTATGTTTTCATAATTAATAATGATATCATTGTTCTTATGTGTAGTTACCTAAAGAAGGTCACTAAATGCTGATAACATATTTGGCCGTTTCTTAATTTATTTAATAACCGAAAATCAAATATTTAATCACTACGCCTGGAAGGCTATTTAATTATATGCATAATACATATTTTCCTTTTATGCAATACGTAAGTAACTGAAATGTAAATTGCAGCAGAATAATTACTATTTCATTTGTGTGTAATAAATATTAATAATTGAGTTTAGAAAATTTTACATTAGTGTCCTTTAATCTCATTTACAGAGTATAAATAATGGATTAAGAGAAAATTGTTAAGTAGCTTTTTTATATATATTGAGAATTATTAAATTAAAAATAAAATAATTTAGGGAAACCGGCTTAAAAGTATAAATAAAATACAAATAATGTCAAAAAATAATAATTACAAGACTTTTAAATTTTAAAACGTTGCGTCCCCATCTTTCGAGACCTCTTCATTTCAATCTACAAAATAATTTATATAATTACACATTACATAGTTGAATATGAATAAATAAACTAGGAATGCTGTAAAATTTCGTGTTGCTACCGAAATATTTGGGCTCCCAAAATCCCTGGTTTATTTGTTTACTTATATACAACTATGTATATGTAGTTAGATCAATTTTCAGAATGAACTGAAGAGGTCCCGAAAGCTGAGGACGAAACAAATTAAAATTTAAAGTTTATTAATTTACCAAACATAATTATCTTAAATTAAGTTTAAATAAATAAAAAGACGACCAATAAGTTAGCAATTAATTGTATTACTATTTATAATACTTTGGTTTACATTAAGTTCATTTTTTATTGAAAGTTTTGATATTAAGGATACTCATAATAATATGAGTATCCTTAATATTAAATTAATTTCTGACTTATTGGCCGTCTTATTATTTAGTTATTAATTATAAATACTTCTTTATGTAAGTGAAAACGATTTTAGAAAATTATGTATATTTCTTTTATGTCATATGATAAATAAATGTGTGCCAATAATAATGATTTCCAGAAAATACACCGTCAATCATTATAAAAAATTTCACGCCAAATTAATATTTCTCATTTTTTAAAAAAATCTATTATTTTAGTAGTTTAACCTATTTTTAATAATTGGTTCTAAATTAAAATCTGTTAATCGTAACATTTTGCCTATACTCGTAGCTCCATAGAAAATACGTGTGCAATTATTTTAAAAACACAAGGAATGACCAATTCTCCCAAGAGCTCGCGAGCTGATACTTGCTGAGCACAGGTCGTAGCTTGTATTAGCAAGGATGTCTTGTGAGAGTTCCCTAGGCTTTAGAACACTTCACAAGTCCTTTGTGAGCAGCGCCCTCCTGGCTAGCCTGTTCTCCCATAGATCTCCCCTAGCCATTGACGTGTGAAATCAAACAAATTCCTTGGAGGTGTAGTAACTTGCGTGTTTAGAGGTACAGCTACTTTAAATTTTTCTGCTATCACCTTTGTCCTTATCTTCGTTTGAGTAACTATTCGCTTAGCAATTCTTACTTATCTCCTAGAACATTCCAGGACAAAACGATTTCTAAATTCTGCTGCTAAAGGCGTTAGAATCCTTGCCCTTACACAAAGTAGGCCCACTATTCAATATTAACTCTATTACAACTATATAATATACCGAAATAAACAGAAAACATGTATTTTTATAAGTTCTGAACTTGAGTCATAAGCTGCAAATAAAATCGGAGGAAGCTTAACTTTTGAACGATAAAGCAGCAAAACGCTCTAACAATATTAAATAAATATTATAAGCAGGAGCTAGTTACTAAGGAAAACATAATTTTTATATATTTCTAAATTCCACTATTTCTGCACCACAGAAGCAGAAGAATTATTATCTTACATAGGAATGCAGAAAAGAGAACAAGTAACTGACACACGCCAATACATTTCAGTTCATAAATAAAATAAATATTAACATAAACGCGGTAGAGAATGAAAATTTACAACTATTTTACCTTAAATATTTATTGTTCAAAGTTATCGTAAGCAATTACGTGTCAAAATGGACTCAAATTTTAAAAGTATGAATAAATTAAAAAATATCACGAAACAAGGATCTTTACAAATGAAAGATGTGAATCGAATTATTTAATAATAAATAAATAAAAATACGGCCAAATAAGTCAACAAATAAATTTAAACAGTATTTAATAATGTAAATGCAACGTTTTATCCAACTTTGTGGACTTCTTCAGGTAAATTTCTAATTACATTGTGAGTAATTTAGTGTCGTGGACTATCTCCCGCGACGGTTAAAAATTTTAACGTTGTTTTTATATTAAATAAATACTAATTAATTTTATATGCAGACTTATGTATTTATTTATTATTAAAATTATCGTCAGAAAAATCATTTTGAATTATTTAATAGTTAGTGTCAATTATAAAATAGAAAGTTAAATTGGTTGTTCACCTAATTCGATTATATAATTGAAAAAATTTATAATATAGACTACTATACAATACGTGAAACAATAACGAAACTAATAAATATTTATAAAAAGTGTATTTAAAAAATTATTTATGGTTGATTCGCAAAACATGTTGGGATAAATATAAATATATGTACAGTTCTTGCTGGATGTAGTTTTTAAAAAAATAAATATAAAATTTTATAGACTCGTACAGTTTGGACAGCAACCCACAACTTCTAACTACTTGATATGAATTTTTGGACCATCTATAAAACAAAATTTTATATTTTACGCGACCCTAATATTTTTAATTGGGACTCCTGAAAATCGAACTTGAAATACGTTAAGTTCAGACGGTTTCAAGCATTTATATAGCTTTAAAAATCGGCATAATGACTCCGCATGCACAATAAATGAAAATGTGAGAAACATAATTTCATATTTTGAGATAGTATTACGTGTTAATCAATTAGGGCGTCTTAACTCCAAAGTCTAGAAGAGAACGTATTTATAGTTTATATAAATGTCATTTTTCAATAAGCACAAAGTATTTATTGATTATAATAATCTAAAAAGAAAACCGAAATTTAAAGTGCGTTGTGTTTCAATACTAATGAGACTCACTTTGAATGCTTTTACATAAATATTTTTAAAAAGTCTCGGTATTTCCGTTGGAACATTAAGATGCACGGAAAGTAGATAAGATATACGTAAAGAATCGTTCTCCTGATTATTGTTTGTCAGACAACATATTGAAATGTGTGTCACCGTCAACCCTGTCACGATCATTAATGTTGCCAACTTAACAAAGCACTTGCTACTGACAATTTCTCGAGAGATTAAACTTTAATAGTAGAATTACCGTTGGATCATATTCCTTGTACCCTATCTAGAAGATGAGATAGTGAGTTTAAGTTTGAACAGAAATTATTGTAAAAAAACACTGCAATTAATAAGTAAACCCATTAAATTAAGTATTTTTGGTAAGTGGAATAATAATACTTACATAAGGCTTGTTTTAATGTAAATATAATGCTGTATTTCTACAAAAATTTGTTTATCTCTTCTCTGAATTTTGTTTTATTATAATTTGAACATTTAATGTTGTCTGAGAATTTATTAGAGTAGCGATATAATAAAGGCCTCATTTCTGTGTAACTGTTGTGCCCTGGTTCTGTAAGTTGTTCTAATTTCGTCCATTAAAGTTGAGAGCTATTAATTATCACAAACAGTATTAATAATTATATACACTGACACTGTAAAATTGCGGGCCTTTCTAGAAAAAAAATATATCTCGTGTGCAGAAGAATTTCATCAGAAAATTATACCCTTTGACAATTTGGAGGCAAAGTATGCACAGAAAAATAGTTTTTAAATGTTAAAATCACTGGGCTTTGAAATTATTCTAAAAGCATAGGCCGTTTGCAAGTTTATTATTATACGCTTTACAATTATGTTTGCATTCCACAGATAATCCTAACCACTTCTTACTTTGAATATTAATGCCATAAACGTCACTGTCCTCTTTTTATGTTTGAAATTCTACATTGAATGTGATTTCTTATATTAGACGTCATATGGAAGAGAGTATTAAGAGCTGTTTTAAATGATAACAAATATTGTTTGATTAAGGATATTCTAAATTAATTAGAATTTCTATTCATAAAATCTATAAGGGACAGATACCATATTATTTCAATATTTTCATAAAAATAAATTCAGATGTACATAGTCAAAACACCAGAGATAGGAAATTTTTTTATATGGGCCCATTAAATTTAAAAAGTACAAAAAATCGATTTAATTAAAGGTTTAGTATTATACAATGAGTTACCACTACCTGTTAAGGACAACAAAAGTATAAAAGTAGTATATGTTAAGAGTTTAAAAAGACATTATATGTAAAGAGTGGAATTGGATTAACAATAAGTTTTATATTATGTTGGAAAATAGAATTGAGAATATGTAATTAGCTTTAAGCACATTTGAATAAATAATTAAATAGAGGCCAGATTATAAAATAAAAAATCTACTTGAAAAAAAGCTAAAAAAAATTATAATTAATGACCGAACAGATGTAATTTATATGATAGATTGTAAATATTGTGACAAAAATTATGTAGGATATACTAATTGAAATGCGAGTACTAGGATAGAAAATCGTAAAAATAGTGCCAAAATTAATACAAAACCTAATGATGCATTTTCATTTCTCCATTTATAATCGATGCACAGAATAGACTATGGCAACGCAGAAATTCAAGTCAAACAACCTAATAGCTTAAAATTTACAATCGTTAGAATCAATATATATATATATATATATATATATAAAACAAGTATGGTAGGAATTACATAACGACATTGGAAAAGGTCGTTAATTACTAACCAAGTACAAGGTACTTTAGACGTATCATTATTATAGAATATAGTTGCAAAATTAATATGACGATCTAAGTTTTTTAAAAGCAAACTTACCAAAGTTTGAACGTGAGATTGGATAGACTCGAATTGTATCCGGACAATAGTAACGTGGTCGTTTATTCTTACAAGAATAAGAAAGACGCGTATCCTGTAGAAACCGGTGCACAGAGACGAAATATAAGGTACACATTGATCACTATTTAGAGAACAAATTATTAGAGACAAAGAAAAGTAAAAAGTATTTCTTTTTGTTTTAGTTAAAATTTTTATTGCATTTGAGGTTATTAAATGTTGACAAATGAATATAGGATTTTGTAGTTGAAACTGTTTTTATATTAATATTAAAAAAATTGCATATACGATTATGGCATAATTTTGACAAAAATCTTCGAGAAAAATATAACAAAATTAATAAATAATATTTATTAATGAAATTGTGAAACTAGTGCGACCCGAGGGTATCTAAGACATAAGTCAATTAACGTCTGTTTTTTTAAATAATTAAATGAAATATATTAACAACCAGTTTTTAAGTCACCTTATTTGAGACTTCTTCAAGTGTTAAATTCCGATTAAAGTAGAAAATTGCCCAATGTTTTAAAATCCGAGCCTTGACAGTCTACGAGGGCAGCTTCAACCAAAAAATGGATACGGGGAAGTTCCAAATTGAACACCTGAAGAAGCGCGAATTCTGGTGACGCAACGTCGTTTAAATTAAATAAAACCTTTGTCTGTAAAAACTTGTCGTTATTTCATTTAATTTGAAATGAGGAATAGAACCTTCTGGAATCCCTATCTTCATTTAAGTTGGTATCGGGTAGAAAGCATACAAACAACATTTTGTTTGTAAAGTGGAATGAGCACTTGTGCGTGTTTGATTATCTAGGTAATTGTGCTTTACGCGAAAGTAATTCTTAAAAATGTGTGTTTTGTACGGTTTAGATTGTTCATGTGAACTTTATCACTCGACGGTTTGAGAGCTGGAAAATACGAATTGCAGAAGTAGCCAGTGGGAATAAGGACAATGGATTTGTGAAGAAAGGATTTCATCTCGTTATATTTTCGAAATGATTCACAGATAACTCAATCTAACAGTTTTTTTCAGTGTTCACAGCTTTCAATTTAAGTTTCTTTGTGTTTAGGATGAGTGCTTTTTTTCCTTTGTTGAGTGATGTCTTTTCGTTTGTAGTGAGACGATTGTTTCTAGCGGCGACGACGTTCCTTCGGGGTAAATCGAGGAGAGAATCAATCACGCGAGGTAACTCAGCTTTATTTGCAAGCTGCTCGCTAGATAAAATGTTGCCAAGTGAAATATTGAGCGAGTGTGGCCCGTTCTTTGTGGTGGAGGGGCTCCGTACCTGCCTGGCAACAGCGGGGGTCGATATTCAACTCAACTGTCACTGCTGTCGGCTTTGCCCAGCAACTGCCGTGCACAGACTCTACTTGCGTGACTAACACTAATTACAACATTCCGTTCAAATGTGTCCCTTATTATCTAAATAAATGTGCTAACACGTGAAACCCAATTTAGTGGTAGGCAAGCCATCAGATATGTACAGGATATGAGTGTCCTGAGTTCAAATATGTTATTTGTATATTTTATTGTGTTGCCATCCACAATAAAGAATCATATCCATTATTTTAATAAAATTGATTATGTTGGTATTAATTCGTAGCTTGTAGGAGTATATACGTCGTCTTATATTATTTAATCTATATATTCATAATATTTATCGATTTAGGAAGTATGTACAGACAAGAGAAGCAATATTAACTCTGTATGTAATTTTAGAAGACAGTATAAGAAAAAATCGACCTATTTTCATCAGATATATACAGGATATGAGTGTCCCGAGTTATTTGTATATTTTTGTGTGTAATATATATTATGTACTAGCTGAAGTACCGGACGCTGCTTGGGTTCACGTAATAAAGCAGGAATCTCAATCTCAAAGGTGATCTTATTCCAGTACTTGAGGGTACACTGAAATAAAATAATAATAAAGTATTAAACTATGATATCTCATTTTGATGTTAATTATTTTATTTAATATTAACTTTAAGTCAGTTAAGTCATATTAAAATATTTAAACGAAATAATTTTACGACCTGTTTTTTTTTCAGACAGATTTTAATTATAATTAAACGACGTTTCTGTGCATATTCCCACCTTCTTCAGGTTACATCCAATTTTATTGGCTTGTAGGCGTATATAAATCGTCTTATACTCTTTAATCTATATATTCATAATATGCATCGATTTAAAAAAATGTATGGACAATATTAACTCTGTATGTAATTTTAGAAGACAGGATAAGAAAAATTCGACCTATGTTCATTACACTTGTAGAATTAGAAAAGATAAATAAAGCAGAAAACTAGAGAGGAGTAAGGCAATGATACTGTTAATAATTATAATAATAATAATTATACAGAGCACAGGCGATGAAGCATGTTAAAATGGAATGTGGAAAATGAATCACACTGCAAGGAGAAGAAATAAAAACCCTACGCTTTTCCGATGATATTATAGTATTAGGGGAATCAGAAGAAGACCTGGAAACCATGAACGTGGTCCTGCAGAAAGAGTTAAATATGAGGATTAATAGATGAAACCAAGGTAATGGAGTGTAGTATGGGAAACAGTGGAATAACAAACGGTGTTAGATTGGGAAGGGATAATTTGAAGGAAGTTAAGGAATTCTGCTACTTGGGATGGGTAATAACTAGGGATGGTAGAAGTATAGTAGACATAAAGAGTAGGATAGCACAGGTAAGGAAGGCTTTCGCAGAAAAAGTGAAATTTTCTTACGGGTAATAGAATTGTGAATATTAGGAAATCATTCGTGTGGAGTGTGGCGTTATATGGGTGCGAAACGTGGACACTAAGAGTTGCGGAAAGGAAAAGAATAGAAACCTTTGAAATGTGGTGCTATAGGATAATGCTGAAAATCAGATTGGTGGATAGAATCACTAACGAGGAAGTTCTAAGCAGAATCGGGGAAGAGCGGACAATATGAAGGACGTTGACTAAGAGAAGGAATAGATTAATACGCCACGTCTTAAGACATGAGGTTCTTGTAAATGTTCATTATAAAAAAATGCATATTGAAAGTGGCAAATTAAGCCCAAAGCTCTTATTTTTTATAATGACGATGAAATAAATAAAATTGTTAAAATATACTGAGGACATTTTATAGGCTTCACAACCAACTTTCTTCCTTCTTCCAACTTGTCTTAATATTTCCACCACAGGCACTCGAACGCTCTAAATATTTCAGCACCCTTGCCAACAAGCTTCAAAAGCAGAATATGTATTGTCGTTTTGAAAATTGTGAAATTATCTCAAGATAAAATGCTGATGATTTACTATATTCCTTTCTGGGACAGATTAAGTTAATCTAGCTGGTAAATTGAATCTAGCCTTAAGTCAATCTGTCTTCCAATAGACTGAAGTTGAATGAAAAAAGTAGATTAAATGAGATGTTATAGAGTTACAGTTATCTAGAAGTCATTTCAGTTAAAAATTTGAACTTTGAGTGTAATATATGTTATGTACTAGCTGAAGTACCGGACGCTGCTTGGGTTCACGTAATAAAGTAGGAATCTCAATCTCAAAGGTGAGCTTGTTCCAGTACTTGAGGGTACACTGAAATAAAATAATAATAAAGTATTAAACTATGATATCTAATTTTGATGTTAATTATTTTATTTAATAATTAACTTTAAGTCAGTTAAGTCTGATATTAAAATATTTAAATGAAATAATATTGCAACCTGGTTTTTTTTCAGACAGATTTTAATTATAATTATATAATATATTTGCACCTTCTTCAGGTTTCTTCTCGATCAGATTACGGTTACATCCAATTAATGGTTAAAATTAGCATCAATAATCTGGCCTTCTGTAGTAGCTCCAGGCTATAAATCAAACAAACAAAAGTCAGAAAAAACCAACAGATGGTTCTAATGTCATGTAATAGGAAACTTTAGAAAGCAACGCACTCAACACTTTTGCAGGAACATTAATTTCTACTATTAGAGGAACTATCAAGAAACTCTTGTACAGAGTAAAACGCGCCATTTAATGTAATTGCAGCAAATGATTACGGAAAAAAACAAGCGAAAGATTCTGATTAAATAAATTTTGATGACTGTGATTTGGTTTAAATTATTTTCTATCTTATTGTTAATATTTTTAATGTCGTAATTCTTTACTTGCTTCAGGATTATTTTTTCGTTTGACATCGGGTGAAATCAGATACTTCATTGACGTATGGAATTATACTAATTTACATTAATAAGTTAATTAACATTTTACTAAATGAAAATAATTAACAATTTGCTAGCGTAAAAATGCAATACGTCCATACCACTAAAGAGAGAAGTTTTAATACGCAATGAATACTGTAGTAAGTCATTGAAGAGGAAAGTAGAACCAAAAATTATGTAAATAACTAGTAGAAAACTCGCGGTAGAATGAATTGAAAAGATCGTGAACAAAACATGGCATACGTGGTGAAACGTTGTAAATAACAGCTGGTAGAACACAATGAAAGGAAGTTTTACTGTGAACCAACCAAGTGGAAACCCCCCAAGTAGACGCCCACTCAATAACGGAATCTGGTACATATTGATACTGTTTAATATAAAGATAAGTACAAACACAGAAACTTAGTCGAACTCCTATGCTGAATTTTGTGACCCTTACTAGTCAACGAATATATAATTTTAAAAAGTTAAAATGGACTGATATGCGACGTGCATGATGTAGGGTGAACTCGGGGCGGATCGGAATGGCGGTGTAGAACGGGAAACCCTTTTTTTTACTGGATTGTGCTGGAGTTTAGTAAATAGGGATGGTCAGGGAAGAAGTCAGTTCTGACCGCACTTTGTGAATGAACTCTTGTTTCGGCGTCTTATATCTGTGAATCTATAATTTTTGCTGCATTTTTGCAGAACTTGTCGCTGTTAACTCTTTAATGGTATTTATTCGTGTGTGTCTTTAGGTGCATATAAGTTACTTATAAGGTTTAAATCTGCTTCTACTAAGGCTCGGTGAAAAGATGTAACTGAAACTTGCGTGCGGGGCGGAACGGGAGACTACTGTATAAGACAAAATGTTATGTTTGTCGAGAAAAAATGAAAAACTGGCATACCTTGTAGGATACTGTACTCAAAAAGAATAGGTTAAGAAAGAAAGGGAACGGAGAAAAGGGAAAAATGTTACCAAAAACTGTGGAGTTGCCGAAAAATCTCTTTGCGAAAGAAAAATTTGATAAAGTGGTCAATAAATATAACAAAGAAACCACAAAAGGTGTTAAGATTTTTCTTAAATGAAATGAAATTTTATTGTATTAATTGTAATTAAAACCATCATGTCCCGTTATACCCCGGTGAGTGGGGCAGAACGGGAAATTTGTTTATTTTTAAAAATTCATCAAAAAATCTCAATTCTTTGGTTTAAGTTATATTGATATTAGATTACCTAAATAATAGAATAAACTAATGTTTTCTACTTTCATTAAGTGATTTTATTTTTCTATAATTTTACAAAAACTTTTAAACAGTCAGTGTCCCGTTCCGCCCCGACTTCCCCAACAAACAAATTATTTAAATTTTGAAATGTGGTGAGGTACTAGGAATTTGAATAGGATGATTGCCTAATTTAATGCTCAATTTATAAGTAAAATACGGTCTGCGTGCAATCCATGTGGACACTTCTTTATAATGACAATGAACGCGATAGAATTGGGGGGGGGCGCAGGGATAGGGGTAGCGGAGAAATGAAGATGGTAACTGCGGTTAGACCTCTGTTGTGGGCTTTAAGGATCCCTACCAAGCAGTTACCTAAACGGAATGCAAGGAAAACTCTGGAAGTGGGTCAGGCTATCGATACTTGTCCCACGCCTGTCCGATAAGTGAAGTGTGAACTCCTATGGGGATGCATCGTTCCTGACTCCGTGCTTCGGCCACTATTTCATATCATGTTAATAATAATCACTTCTACTTGTTGAAAATTACGTCGGACGGTAAATGCATACTCGCTTAAAATCCCAAGAACTGTTTGTTATCAATTACAGCGATAAAAATGACTTCATTATTTATAATGGGATGATTTAATGGCGCAAATGATTCACACGTGTTCACTTAAATGAATACGAGCAAGCAAGTTTCATTATGGTTATGGTCATCGAAACAAACCGAGCAGTATAACTTTTTGTGTGTGTGTGTATGTGTTTGAAGCTTACTGCCGAGAAGATACGTGCCCTGCTGTAATTGCCACGTTATAAGTACCGAGTTTTGTTTTAGTCGTTGCTGTTGGTGGAGTTGCGTTGAAATTAGTAGGGAGCGAAGCCCGGAGCGGTGTCGTGACCGCACTATCTGCGGTCTGGAGATCGACTCCCGGCAAGTAACGGATTGCATACAATCTGCGGCGTCAGTGCTACTTCCTAAATAAGAGTGGAATTGACTGTGCTATATGAGGATGACAATTGCAAAGGGAGTTTAACTAACCTAGAATCCTCTATTAATTTTACTTCAAATAACTGTCAAGAGGAAATGAAATTTCACAGAAAATTCGTCGTGCCCGTCACGAAAAGAGGCGAGAAGATTTCTCAATGCAGTTCAATTAAAACTATTGTAGTCATCGTCATACTTTGTTACAAAGAAGACATGACAATAATTTGGTTTTCTATTCAATACTTTCGTATTTAAAATAACAGAGCCAACATCTGTTAAGATTTGATTTATTTCACGTTTATATTGAACGCACTTCGACAAGCCTGCCATTGAGCAGTCACAGGATCCTCGTGATAGATAGGGAATATATGCCCTTGTCAACCGGCGGAGGATGGAAAAGAATGAGGAAGAAAGGGAAAGAAAAACCTGCGAGGGACCGCCTCGGAATCCGCACAGAGATCAGAATTGAAAACTCTAGAGAACCTCCAACGGAAACCCGTGGAGTATTAGTCGCAAATAATGTGGCCTCCACCAAACAGAAATTATTGTGATTATTTAGAAGAAAATATGTATTTTAAAACGTGGCTAAAGAAAGACATTTTATGGAGGAAAAATACTGGACTCTGGAGAGACTTTGAGGAGATTCTCTTTATTGGTATGTATGTGTGTGGTAATCCGCAGTTGTCCTATATACAGATTGATTCTAATCCAGTCTGCATTAACAATATGAACCCATTGTCCACAGTAAAAGTTGTCCCCCTGAAAATGAAAAACTGCGTTTTAACCACACTTCACCACTGCTCGTCACTTTCCATTGAATACTTATATTCGATGATCAGTTTGAGATTAATTTGAGTTTGAACTTATTATCAATTAACATTTATATAAAACAAATAAAATAAGAACTAATGACCCTTGTAACAGACAATTACACTAAAAATTGTTATTTTTATTATATTGGTCAGGATAAACGATCTCTGACAACTGGAATTAAGAATCATAAAGCAAATTTAAGTTTTCCATCGTATAATCATTCAACTATTATAAAACATTTTCTAGAACTAAATCACTCGTTTTATTTTAATAATACTGTTATTTTAGCTAAGGAAATAAATTATAAGAGGTTAATTTCTGAAATGCTACATATTAAATCCGACAAATTCTCTCATTATTTTAAACAAAATACTTCTCAATTAAATAGGCACTTCTTTGGGTTATTCTTTGTTTTTGTACTATCTTCTTCAAGGTTGAAAGGAGTATTAATCACTAAATAATTACTTTATCTGACGTTTAAATAAATATTAAATGAGTTATAACAGCGTCTTTGTTGGTTTTTATTTGAATAATGAATTATATTTTGTCTCTGATTTGAGCCTTCTTCAGGTATAAAAATTTAGCTGTTCATGTTCCTCATCCCATGACTCATTTGATATAGCTCATTATTTAAATAAAATGAGGCTGTTATAAGTCATTTAATATTAATTTCAAAATTATTGTTCAAAATTTTATATTAATCGTCTGTTATACGGGTCGTTAATTATCGTTTTATTAATTTTATTTGTTAGGGGAAAACACTCTACTTCCTATGTTTTCTAATATTTAACCTCAATTTCTTTTCGTGAAGAAGACTTCCTGTAAAGACACCTGTAAATAATTTATTCCTCTTGATGACCGTTAAATTTAGTAATGAAAACTTTCCTACATATTGTTTTTAATTGACGACAGTATCTACGTGTCTGGGCTTTTCTCTCTCGGGATCCCGAAAGAGTTGCTTTAGCCTCGCAGCATAGGTAAATTGCTCACTTCGTTATAATCTCTTATAACCGCATAACATATTGTCCTATTATTATTTATTTGCAATAAATAAAAAGACGGCCAAAAAGTCAGCATTAAATATATCACTATTTATTAACAAAAGCGACGTTTCATCTCCATTTTGAGACTTCTTCAGGCTTAAAATTTAACAATCCATCCTGTTTACTCCTTGACTTATTTGTTTAAGATGTTTACTCTTCTACTTTAACTTGTAGTCCAGAATCGGCCGACGTTGATTTTATACCCTTTACCCAAATAAAATAGTCGTTCAAAATTTAATAATCTTTAAAAGTCGCTACTATGACAAAAAGTAATCGTACTGTGTTATATTTTCTCAGACTGAATAACAGTGTTAACGTTCGTTTCGAAGTATACTTTTAAAATAATTGAAAGATTTAATAATACCTGTTTGGATTGAGTTGGAATGGAGTGGTTTCTTTTTTGCTATGGTTTCATTGCCGCATGAAGCTTAGCATGCAGCTGAACTGCCACCGGAGTTTCGCCCTATTGGAGTAAAATAAATGCATACATGCAATGACAAGTTATCGACACGGAGAACAAAGGACGAGAGCCGTGCGTTCGGGCCGGGTGTGTTCGGACAACAAAGGAAACGAAACCCCCTGGTTCGGTCGCTCGCTATATAGATTGATGCACATCCCGTCCGCCCCTTCTCACGGAAATTGCCGAGCGCGGCCGAACGCCGGGGGTGGCGGAGTGGGGGAAGCTCCATATGACGCGAACAGCTGACAGCTCAGCCGTCAGTCGCTCAGCTGCTCAGCTGCTCAGCACGATGGAGGTGCTCCCCTGCCCGGTATCCGTCGATTTCTCCAACTACTCAGGTACTAACACTACCCCTACTCACCCTTCGGCCTTCACTATTTCTTTTCAGATAAATAAAAAGGAAACCTTTCTAATGTTTTGTTTGATCAGTGTCGGACTTTTATAATCCGCTAACCTTAACCCCATGAGGATCCAACAATGTATACTAAATTACAAAAAAAAAACTCTTTGTAACTTCAAGTATAAATGCATAAAAATCTTTTGTGGCTATAACCCTCAAGTCAGGCACTGATCAAACTTTTAGAAATAAGTCTAGTTGTAATTCTCCATCTTTTCATAGATATATAATATTATTTGTTCCAACAAATTATTTGTTGCGAACGAATATGATAATCTTTAAGCTGTAACCAAAATGGAATCCAATTTAATTCAAATTTCAGGAATCGTAAAATAATGTTTGCATTTATTTTAGATCTTCCTCTGATTTTAAGAAGCCGGTAAAGTTCCGGTGTCTAAGAATATGTTTTCATTTAACCATTACCGGTGTCAAAGTTTTTATACTCTTCATAAGTCGGATAATATTGAGAGAATCGTGGTTTTGGTAAACTCGCAAGTTGCCGGCATCCAAATTGTAACAGTAAACACGACACTGATCTCAGCAAAGACGGTTCAATATTTTCAATCGTTATTGTAAATATTAGTTTTAGGATTTGACAGTAAAAATGTTATTTAAATTATTCTGAATGCAGCCGAAATATCAAACCTTCCACCATAAAAAAAATTGTAATCAGAATTGATTTTTAAAGCCGGTATGCTTCTTGATTACAACACATCATGTTCGATAATATATTTTTATTCTGAAAGTTACTGAACTAGCTTTAACTTACAACTAACATGCATTTAAAAAAAATACCAAATCCGAAAATTAAACATTGAGTAGCCGGAAATATTTAATGAAAATTTTGTTCCAAATTTTATAATGGGGTAAACTGAAATATTTCTTCTCCTGAAGCTAAGAACAATATGATTTTATGTCTAAGTTGGCCAAAAGAGACTTATTCGGAAGATTTCTGAGCAGCAGTAAGAGAATAACTTTAACCTTCTTCGGTAGGTACAAGAAGGAATAGTAATTTTGAAATAGCGGCTCGCGCCGGCTTGTAAGAAATAGGGCCTGGGTTCGAAGCCGGTTTCCTTTTCGCTGCAGGAACGCGAACGCCGTGCCAAGATCTCTACATGCCACAAAGAGTAAAGACATGAAAGCACTCGCCGGTCTTTCTTGCCATTGTCTTGCTGTACAATTAGAGTATTTTCGTAATGGAGAGATCATTTAGTGACGATGAGGGAGAGAGGGAGTGATAGAAAGAGACGAGAATCTGATTTTATCTTCCAAATGGAGAACGCGAACTTCAAATCAGGATGAACATTCATCACAATATCACATGTTATAATTCCTTAAACAAAGGGGTGGGAATACATTTTCTTAAAAGAAAAAAGTTTTAAAAGAATAGGCAAGCAAGGAAAATGAAACAGCAATAGTTTCAATCTCTTTTTCAGCCTTTCCTCGTTATCTTGGGTTCTGAAATTCAACATTTCAGTTTCGTTTATCGAAAGGCTTTTGGTACAGATTGCGTAGAAAGGAAGTATAAGAACATTTCGCAGCTTTTAAATTTAAGAAATTTTCATTCAGCTGAAATTCACATCTAGAGTTTTCTTTAATTCGTGATAGGAGACGAATTTTTTGCATTAAAATACAACCGTAGTGTACAATAGGAAATGAGAGAAAACATAAAATTAATTCTTTTTGAGATTTTGAATTCAATGTCTGATTCCGACAGTTTTATCTTTGTTTGTCAAAACGAAATAATTTTAGTCTTCTCGTCGTTTTGTTCAAATTTAAGGAAAAGAATTGTTAGGAAACGAAAACAAGAGGGATCTTATATTTTCTTATATTCTTATATTTTGTCGGTTATAAACGATAGGCTGGGGTTCAGTTATCGATCTTTTTTGTTCGTTTCCTTTGTCTAGAAATTTAAGTTTTTCAGCCCAGAAGCCTGTAATCTTATGTGGGTAATATTTGATGATCCCCCAACAAGAAGTTTAAGTTCCGGGTGTTATACGTTAGATTCAGTAATTTTAAGCAAATAAATAAATTGAGAACAAAGGAATTATAAAAAGCCGGCCGGCCGGTACGAGTTCTCCTCCCCCCTTCCCCCAACTCCCGCGGAGCTCACGAACAAAGCCGAACGTTGCCGAAGCCGCGTAGGGATCGTCACGTAGACCAGCACCGCGGGGGAGGGGCGGTGGAGGGGAGGGAAGGTGTGCGCTGGGGTGGGGAAGCCGGTATGATACGATCAGCTGAGTTCGGTTCTGCTTCAGTCGGGCTTGTGACGGCGAATGTGGAGGTTGCGTAGTGGGAACGGTAGCCGGAGAGCTGCTTGTCAAAGAAGAGCGGGGTTGGTTCCGGGTGGTTGACGGTTACTTTACGCGCAGCGACAATACTCCGTAAGGAAGGAAGATATGGAGGTGCTAACTTGTGCGGTAGCTGGGGAATTCTCCGACAAACTAGGTACTTAGAATTTTCTGGAAGTCGCGACACGGAATAATTTTTGTTGTTGTTTTGTTTCGTGTCTTGACGTTTTTTGTCTTTTGGTGTGCGCAGGAGAGGATCGCGAGTACGCGGCTGACGGCTGGTACGAGGAAGAGGAGAGCGCCGTGGCGGCCCTGTCACGGCGCCTGGAGGCCGAGCTGAGAGCGGCCAAGTCGGCGCAGCTCTGCCACAGCGGCGAGGTGCTGCTGCCCGCGGAACTGTTGCCGCGGGTCGCGCGGAAGGTGCTGCAGCTCGCCGACAACGAACCTTGTGGTCTCAGGTACGAGTACATACCTTCTCTCACTCCCACAACGTGCCCTTCTATTAGTGCCAATACGGTGTCACTTACGTCCGCTGTCTGTTTTTTTCTAGAGGGTGTACGCTCTTCATAAACTTCGAGACAGACGAGGAGTGCAGGCGGATAGGAACCGTCAAGTGTGATCCCAACACAGTTTCAACGTTTGAGCTTTATTTGACACTTAAACAAGACTGCAGTCCCTGGCACGCGATCCTGCCACAGTTTCTCAAGTGAGTACCACTTCCGCTTCCGATATTTTAAAATATTACTCCGGTTGATGAACCCTTCCGTCGCCTCGTAAACTTTCAGGTTATTAAGCGTCGACCTCTTTGTCCTCTGTTGCAGAAATTTCGCAAGGCGTGGCACGATTATGATCAGCCGGGATTTCGCCCTCAACAAGAAGAAGCTGTTCCGCTCTTACGTGGAATAGTTTGCCTGTTATGTACAACATGAGAATAAAGACTGACTATTTTCCCCTCCCACTCAGGGCCACTTACGTTAAGTTAATGTCGGGAGGACCCACCAGGAAATGGAAGGAAGGAACGAGCTCGTATAGTAGGTCTCGACGCAGCTTCCTCGGTGCGAATGAATCGCCTTCGCTCCGATCTACCTTCGTCGAGTCTGCGTTGCATGTGTAGTAGATTTACTTCGTAGCAATTTTTTTCATTTGCTTGGATACGAGACCTCGAGACAAGTTTTTGACTGGGTAATTAAGGTCTATTTACAAATACTAGTGTACCTGTTGTACTTACTGGTGTTAAGAATTGAGAATTTTGTGATGTTAATTAATAATATTAATAACGATAACAATTTGTGCAGTCGACAAAACTTTAAAACAGCTACAGCAATATCTGCATGTGATCTTTGTGTGATGAATATATACATATATATAATATATATAAATATATTGATGACTGATGTCATAATTAGTTGATGTGTAAATTTAAAAAGATTTATAAGTATTTTATGTCTATTCGTTTAGTGATAGAGGTAGCCACTTTGTGGTCCTCACCTATTGCCGCACCGTCGTTTTACTAAATTCTCGATAGTTCAAACTCGGAAGCTTTTCGGCCGACGTGACTGCTGTTTTTATAGCTAGACTATTTCATCACACCAACTAGTAATAATAATAATAACAATATCCTGGTGACGCGATCTGAAGTTTGAGGGGTGACTTTTATGTCGAGTCTTTCGATAGGTGAATTTTGTTCGGTGATATATATTTATATATTTTTCTGTCCATTACATTTGCTGCATCAGTAAATGTAACGGATATTGAAGATTGTGCTACAACTTGCCTTGTCTTCCGTTAGCTTTATGTCGAGTATAAGTAACAATGTTTAGTTAAAGACTCAATTCTCTGTAGAGAAAACGAGTTGGTAATGAAATTTTATTACTCAACTATTTTCTAAGTTAAATTATTTATTTATTCTTATTAAGAAATTTGTTCTAAACAGATTCAATTTTTCAAAATTTAAGCTCTGATTGCAAAGCATTGTTTCATTATTAGAGAAATGTGTCTTTTAAACATTACATAATTTCTTTGAAGCAAGGAAAAGTTTGCAGCTACTGAAGTTTTAAGTCACCTAGATAATTTATGTTAAAATCTATATATTTATCCATGCAGATGAATTTTATATTTTAAACAAAGCAATGTGATATGTTCTCTTATATAGAATCATTGAAATATTTTTGTGATTATGATGATAAGAAAAAGTGATTTAGATTTAACAGGTTTTCCGCGATCCCTCGCGGAAGATCGTCTCGTCTGTCAAATGTTAAGTTTCTCTTTTTGTATTCTTTGTCAGACTCGAAACTGGTGGAACCTCCGATCTGTAATGTACAAAGCTTTCAAGTCATCGAGCCGTTTGTTAATTTTCTCATTTTATTGTTCGTGCTATTAAGAATCGTCGTTTGAAACAGTATTGCTTGCTATATCTCATTAGCACACATACATTTTTCTCATCATCATGTATTTTATTTTATAAGATCTTTTAGTGATTGTAGTCTTTCATGTATAGAAAAGTTTGTTATAGATTTATTAAGATACATATGATTTTATACTCTGATGCCAACTGAAATTTATGACAAAACTATATTAAAGATATTTTCTTTATTGCAAAAAAATCTTTTTATTTGGATCCTGCCTATCCTTTACCCTCTAAAAGGCTCCTTGAATCAATGAAATGAAAATATATTCTGAAATAATAAAGAAATTGGTATTAAATCACTGTGGGAATATCTTGCTATAATAGTAAATGACTTGGATCCCTGAGTGGAAGATTATGTTTCATTCACTGAAGCATCTGAGAAGTTACCTAAATATTACTATTCAGAAAAAGGTTGAAATTTAATTTTAATTCATTGAGGCAGTATGTGACTTCAATACAGAGAAAGTTCAAGATAATGAAATTTAAAGTAAAATAGAACTTCCATAGGTCAGATATACTGTACTGTTGTTGTAATCTCCTATGGGAAATATGTGATCTTCATCAAAAGAAATCTTACTGATTTCTCAATAAATGGTTAAAATTTAAGAATAAGATACATTCCAAATTTTATTGATTGCATAAAAAGTAAAAATAAAATATTGAGTTTTGCACACACAAAATAATCTGCTAAATATAGCCATGTTCTTTTCTTCCTTTAATTTTTTGGGATGACATTTACTCTTAATTCATCGAAGCAGTACAGAAAAAGTTCAAGATAATGACAATTTAAAGCAAAATAGAACTTGCCCAGGTCAGATATACACCATTTCTATTAGAATCTCCTGTGGGAAGTATGTCATCTTGATCAGAAGAATAATAATCTTTCTCACTTCTCAACAAATCAGGAATATAGAACGATAATGGCCGCAAACGTTGTTTTTATTACATAAAAGTAAAAATAAAATATTGTATTTTTGTAACACACAAAGAAACATTCTGCTATAATAATGTCCTTTGCTTGCTAGTTTTTTTGGGGTGATTCCACATTATAAGATTTATATTTTTACTATTACTTATTTCGGTTACCTGGTGTTGTGTTTTTGTAAGCTTTTACAGTCATTTTACTGAAGTTTACCCCATTCTCTGGTTTACATATATATGGATAATAATAAGTCAAAGATATAAAGATTAATGTAGGAAAATATTAGGGTCGAATGAAAATATGAATAATGCGTGTTGTTTTAAGCACATACAGTCAAAAATTATTTTATAAATAATATAGAGTTATTTATTGATAAGAACCTGGGATAAAGGGTACGGGTACCGGTGCAGGAACCCCGGGAAGCAGTGCTATCTGTTGGCGGCGCCTGGAACTACTTCCTCTCGGGAACGACTTTTTTATAGAGGCCAGTTGCCATTTAATTTCAAATCTAGCAGTTAGTCAGAAAACAGCCACCCTCCTCTCTCTCTCATGCTCCCCCACCACCAAACACACTGTGAACCGTTCTCTTTGTCTTGCTCTCGTCAATTTACCGTTTTTCAACTGTTTTATTCGTTTCCCTGGATATGCTAATCGATGTAACAATGCAGTAATGTGAGAAATTAACTACGATGGCCCGGTACATAATGAAACACTTACACTAGGGGTAAAGATTCTCCACGGACAATTACCACAAAAAATGTAACGGTTTGCCAGTTTACATTACTGAATGAAAGTTAATTCCGCTAATTGATTTCATTTTGTGGTCACAGAAATCTCAAAGAAAATCTGTTCCGCCAGTCACCACTCGCCACTTGCCTGTGAAGCTCGTATCAATCGCATCTTCGTCAAAGATTGTAATCGTGAATCTATTATTTCCAGTGATGTGTGCTTCTGAAGCAAACTTAAAATGATTTCAACGTCTTAGTGAAGTACGCCTTTCATTCAAAAGTAAGTTATGAAATATTCAAAGTAATGAATGGAAAGATACGTACCACAATAAGAAAGGAAAGAAAGTTGTTCTAATCATACCCAAGAGACCTTTCGTTACGTGGGATAGGGAAGTAATGGAGGCGGAACCGGTTTCTTCCAAATTGACAGGAATTGAGGTGTAATCAGTTGGCTGCCGAAAGGGTAGGAAAGTATTAATGGTAACGCAAGTAAACAACTATACCATGATAATAAAATTAGTGATGTGCTCGTATTATTTGTCTTACCTTACAAAAAAAATCTATCGGTCTCCCGTCAGTAGGCAATTCTGCCAACACCAAATGACGGCTCAATTTGTATCTGAGGTCTTTTATCAAATGAAGGAGGTCTAAAGTTATATACTTCCGTTCTTGTTTCTTTATTAATGGTCCTTACTTGTTTCACGTGTAAAAATGTTTCACTCTAAAGTTGATTTAATGAACGAATAAATGTAAAACCCGATTTACATATAACACCAAACAGTGACTTTTTTTTTCATTATGTAGTGTATACAGGGCGCGATTCAGGCAACCCCCGCCCCCTTCTTTTAACAAAACGTAAAATTTACTACGCTTTTTCAACATTTCAAACATCATAAACGTAGATACACTAACGATTTATAAAGATAAAATCGCAAAAATAGGTACTTTGTTTTTAAGAATCCCTTTCATATAATTGCACGTAATATACTTCACAAAGTTCGAATTAATTTTCTCCGGGCGGTTGTAAATTTTAGTTTACCAATAGGACTCCTCGTTTCGTAGTGTTCCCCCGTTCATCTCATTATCGAGATTTATTATACGTTCCATTACGTCCTCAGCTTTCATCATACTTCACGAAGCGGTCATTCGTCAAGGAATCACTTCCAGTACCGTCTTTTCCGTACCTTCCATTGTCTCCCGTGCAAATTATGACCCTACCGTTCTCCTGTCAACTGTGAAGATATTCTTAGGCTCTGGAAATATCACGTATTCGTTTTTAACTGTATTGATTTTGCTACCAGATGTTGTATTTCCCTCTGGTGTCGAGGATCGTATTATATCATCAGCCGTTCTCTGTGTGGTTCTTGATCTAATTTATACGTTAGTAGTTTATTTAAACATCGCCTCTAAGCTAATTCCCAACAATTCCACGTTACTTAACTGCATTCAATTTCTGACTCTCTTTGGACGATTTCTTAGAAGGCGAAAACCCAACAGCGGTACACATGAAATATTGTGAAAATAATTTTATATCATAACGGGTATTCATCCTGTAGTTTAATTAATGTCAAGAGATATAACGTAGAAATAATTACAACTAGTTTCTTTGTTTAAGAAAGACAGTGTAACATATTGGATTGGGTTTAACAGGAAAATTTATTTGTTTGCGAGGTGATGTAGGCACAGGCAATGTCGTTAAGAAAAGAAGTACTGTAGGAGACGGACGACGAGGAGCGTACCGCAGTGACGTGCTTCCCCCTCGACGGCTGCCTCTTGTCTGCGGAAGCCAGCCACCAGGGCGCAGCAACGACGCCCGCAGCAGGAGCAGGAGCAGAGCTGGCAACGCCGCTGTTGCTATGCGGAGCGCCACAGGTCTCGCTCGCTAGCTCACTCTCTGTACGGAAAAAAAGCCATTATCCCTGCTAAATCGTTCAACTCAATCGACATCACGAAATAGGTTTGTTCTACCATTCTGTACTAATGTCCAGGTGCACTAGTAGTGGGGGGGGGGGGTAGAGAGGAGGAGAGAGATGCTCAGCTGGAGCGAGAATCCCTTAGCCTTGAAACTAATTTACACTCCGGGGGGAACTGTACCATATTAGTCACTAAATTTTAATTCTCACATCTGACAGCGAATTGCTTTTGAATGATGTTGGAAGATAGGGAAACTGAATTCAAACTTATTATCCGCCTACGTAAAAAGCCCCTTACAATTAACTTCTACTAAACCGTCCATCACAATCTATACATCTCGGAACAGGTTTCCTCTTTTTTTCTCTTCTTGTAATCAGACGAAGCAGTACCAAACAGAGACAGAGAGAGAAAATTGTACCCAGATGAAACTTGAATCACTAACAAAATCTACCGCATCCTTCACTAAATTAAACTATTGTGTTTGAAAAAATTGAAGGACGAAACGTAACACTTTCAAGTTTCAAAAATGTAATGGTAATATGAAATCTAGGTCAAAGATTTTTTGGTAATACTATCATAATCTTTTAAATACATAATTAAACAGTTGACGACCTTGTACAGCCTTTATTCGATAAATTTATTCGTAACGACGTTTCGGCACGTTTTTATGCCTTCTTCAGGTTTTTTCCTCCCACAACGGTGTTAAAACGTAACAAAAAAATCACATGGCAAGTCCAACAATAGTGGCAGGATTTCCGAGGCAACACGAACACTGAAACTCATTCCCCACAAGTACTTACAGCTAGACAACTACTTAAACTCCTTTTCCACAAGTAGTTATATAGCCAGACAACTACTAGTGGAAAATGAGTTTAAGATTTACGTTTTTCCTCGGATCTCTACCACTATTTTTGGACTTCTGATGTGATTTTTGTTACGTTTTGACACTGTTGTGGGATGGAAAAACCTGAGGAAGGCATAAAAACATGCCGAAAGGTTGTTACGAATAAATTTATAGAATAGTCTGTGCAATGTCATCAATTGTTTAATTATATATAACAGACGTTATATTTAAACCATTTAATTAAATAATAACACTATTAAAAAGTCTTCCCGCAACCTATTTGTAAAGCACTGTAAAACTCAGCTCATTAATGGCGCTTATTATACGGACGGCGAATTCGCAATCCTGACCGCAATTCTCGAAAGTACTGGGTAATATGTTTGAAATTGGCATAATAGTTGCTGTTGGTTTGTATCCATTTGATACTGAAGAATTGCAAAATTCTTCTGGAGTAATAAAAAATGCAGAATTACTTGCGAAGTTTTTATACGTTACAAACAATTTCGCATTTCGATATTTTCTTAAAGCATGATTTATAATTTTTGTATACTCTCCTTATGCATTACGGTTCCAAGTTTTCACTTGTCCTATTTCTTCGATAGAGGAGTAATGGGATAAAAATAAAAATTTCTAATTCGCTAAGTGGCTTTGCAGTTAATATAGGGGAATGTACTAAGTACGAACGTACGAAAGTAGGAACGTCCTAAGAGGAAAAGAAATCTACTAAATAGTGATTTCTCCAACTTTACAATATGAAATGCTGTAACAGACTGTATTCTGAAATTTAAAAATACTGCTGCCAAAATATTACGATAAATATAACATAATGTTGTAATAAGTTGCGAACGTAATTGCCTAATAGCAGACATTAAATCTTCTTAATTTTCTTCCATCTTTACATTAAGGAAACACTGTCCTTTCTTTCTAGTAATCTGAAACGAAAATGGAAAGGACATCAGACAGACTTCGGTTGGCCTTGAAATAGTTTTACTTTAAAGTGATCTTTATGTCGTTCTCTAAAGGAGAGAAAAGATTCAACTTGAAATGAAAGTCAATTGCCATTCAAATAATTTACTCTGAGAAGTGAGACATTGTTCTCCTAGTTTGAATCAACACTTAAAAACTCAAAATTACGCTTTATTCAAAACGATTTTTTTGGAAAAAGAAATTTGAAAAAACATAAGCACAGTAGAAATGTAAAGCATTTGACCTTGAATAAATGTACTCAAGAACACGTACATTTAATTGAATATTTGTACATTCTAAATCCTTTATTCAATTCTTTACACCAATAATTTGGATTTTCTTAAAGAAAAATAATAGAATCCGATAAAAAGCGTGTTTTTCAGAATTGACCTATTTATCACTATTTACCCATCCTAGATTTGTTCGTTACCTTCAATATACAAATCTTTCATTTCATTCTTCATATAATTAAATTCATTATTATCATTTTAAAAAGACAATGAATAGACACATGTAAAGATATAATTAATAATCAGTCTCACGTTTATCTTAAACTGTATACCTGCTTAAAAGAAAAGTTTCTATTGTGCGTGATGGAACTGTTTAATTTTCTTTACTTTTAGTAACGGGTTAGAGACAGAGGCCGTGTGTGCGTGTGAGGCGAAGCGTGGACCTCTTGGCCTTGAAATAATTGACACTGGGAAACGGTGCCATATTAGTCACTCATTCTTATTCACAGAGACAAATACTGAATTACATTAGAACAAGGTCAAAACTAAGACAGAATTTAAGTTTCTCATTACGTTACATGCTAAACTAACAGCTTGTAATTTTTTTTACAGGCAGGTAATCCATTTGTACTTTACTCCAAATTTATTAACTTGCTAGCTGGGTGCCCGACGAAGCCCAGATATTCATGCTTAAATATAACTAAAATTTGTGATACTGTCGTCATCGTCGTCGTCGCACGCATACACGCATGCTATGTAGGGGCATAATGTATCCTGTAGTAAGTTCGATATGTCGTTAGGAAATACCGTGAAAGTAATTGCCCCCGAAAAATATTTATTCGATTTTGCGTATTTAAAAATTTCCGCCTCCTCCACCCCCGCCCCTATGGGTAGTAACTGTGTCTTACCCGACAGTGCTGATTTCCGTGTCGCAAAGAACATGTGTGCAAAATTTGGTTAAAATTGCTCGACGCGTATAGATTTGTAAGCGAAACATACATACACAGGAACGAAATTTGAGCTTTTTTGGCACATAAACAATGAATTTCATTTATAAGAATAAGTTAGTTGATCCATCTATTTGGGATTTTTAGTGCGAAATAGCTTGTCAATTTAATGAACGTTTTATTTACGTAACAATATATTTTCTTCAAGGATTTTTTTTACAAATTATTTGTTCAAAGACTTAGATAATTTAATAATGATATATGTTCCATATTTATGTATTTTAAAAAATTTAAAAATTGTAATGTTTCAAATTTTGTATTTTATAGATGATTATGGCAATTGCCGAAAGCTCCTAATAAAATTTGGAATTCCAAATTGAAATAGATTTTATTACGTGACTGATAAAAACAAGGGTCTAATTACATCATTAGTAACAATATATTGTAAGTATCTAAAAAGTATATAAAAATTCTTATGCCTCGAGTGCGCCTTATAAATACGACGCTCACAGTCAATTTTATTTTATTTAATATTAATTTTTGTGGGCTATCAACTGAAGTTTTTGGCATTATTCGTAATATTCTATTTCATTGGAGCAATTTTTTTGTTCATAAAATAAATTTTTATTGTGTTAACTGTTTAGTCAATTATTAATTTTTTTCTGACTTATGGCTAACTTATTTATTATATAATATTCTTTCGTAATGAAAGCGGGCGTTCCTTTGACGAAATATTGATAAAATCCATTAATGTACACTGCTGTTATTATTATTATTGACACGTCTTTAGAGGCCTACCACATTTTTCCTATCTCGTTCATAATTTATTTTTTAACATGTGTACAATCTTTGCGTTCGCTGACCAGGTGACTGTAGCATGAGCTGTTAAATTTATTAATTACAACTATCTGGCATTCTAATTTTACAAAAAATTTGTAAAACAGAAAATTATTAATTACTTAACGTTTCGTAATGAATTTAGGACCGTATGAGGTGTCAATATTGGAAAGTTTTCAGCTACAGAGCATTTTCATCAATTTTTGGGGTGATATTACCTAAAGAGCTAGCGATATTTCTTCTTGTTCCTTGGCTGTGCAGCCCATTTAGGGCTTTGGCCTACCGTGTCGACTGCGGACTGTCACCTGACATGACACATTCCGAATTTGGAGTGATAAGTGGTCAATGAATCGACTCTCCAGCAGTCTTCATCTTAGTATCCGTGACTGTAATGACGCAAAGTGCCAAGTTCGAATCTGGGACCTCCGAGTTGTGAGGCAGTGACGCTTGCCACTAGACCACAGGAGGTCGGCAGGCAGTATTTATAATACTCTGCCTCCAATGTACACCTGACTAAGCCCTAAATTAAGAACGAAACGTTGTGGTAATATTTTTTTATTAATTGGAATGTTAGTTATTTTTCTGACTGATGGTAATTTATTTACCTATGAAATTTCATCATCAATAGCGGTTTCATTATTATATAAGAATAATTTTTCAGTCGCAAGAAATGACAGAAATTTATAACGTTACTGAGATATTACGCTGAAACATACAGTGATCACGAAAGGTATGGAAAATTTAAATCATGAAAATCCTGTGTAAGTCTCGCAAACATCGTACATCAATTTTCACATCGCTTTAACATTTTAATTATCAGAGTTAAGAAGCTAGCACGAGTAAATCTGAATAGTGAAGTGCACTTATGAAAGTCATCTTTCGTTATTTTCTTGGTGCGATTTCGTCTCAAGTAGTTCGTTAATGAAGCTGTAATTGGTAGCCCTGCCCTGAAACAGAATATCTGAGGGTATGCAGTGAGCTGAGGCAGTTAATAATCACTTGGTAGATTATATATTTCCCCGTTTCTCACCGAAGCAAGTCACGCTACACCGCGTATGCTTCCCCTTCCCTTTCCCCATGATTCGCTCCCCTTCCCTCTCTCACTCTCTCGCTCTCTCCACTGTTTCCATTGCCTGTTCGCCTGGTCTTCCCTTCGCCTTTGTGCAGAGGGGAATATTAAGCCCAGGACTGTTGACTATAAATACAGGTTTTAATGTCTTTACAAGAAGACACACGCGCCCTTTTTTTCATGGTCTAGCTCTTTCTGTCTGAATAAGAAGTTCTAAATGCTGTTTATGCAGCATATATTTGACTTTCTTCGCTCACACGAACGCGTTTCCCCGTAAAGCGATGAAATAGGGGACTCGCGAGAACAAGAAGAATTGTAAATGTATCACAGAAAACAAAAGAACCGCCGAATAAAACTATAAAATGTTATGAAGCGTATTGTGGGTACTTGAGATGTCCACACGATAACGAAAACTTCAAACAATTAAAGAAAATAGGATTTATAGTCACGAGGAACCTACTTTGACAAAGCGAAATTTTCATGCTCGGAGAATAATGCTTTTATGGAAAATGTGTGAAGTAAATGATTCTAGAGTAATCCTGATATGAATATATTATTCAGTAATAACATCTTTATACCCCTACAATAGGCATAAGTTTTTTCTTTTATTTTCTGCGAATACGAGAATCGTACTTACACAATACTTCGTACAAGATGCGAAAGTCAACCCAGATTTATTCATTCATTGCACTTAATTCCATAAATATCGGCAATTTGCCCGAGTTGATTATGTTTATGGCATACGTCGATATTCAAAAAGAAGGAGCAGACTTCAAACAATTCTTTCTTCCAATCTACAAAAGATAAAACATAATTCGAACGTTCCTGGACAATTTTAAAGCACTCAATATAAGTTCTATATTTTGCACGGCAAACATCAAAACGCCATAAAGAAGTATAGGAATATGCTCGACGTCTTCATTTGATGTGCGTGGACGTCCCATGATTTTCGATGCCACTTGTAAATATGCTTATGACGAAGCGGTTCTTTCATAAAATGGAGGCGAAATTGCACGTTGCATTTGAATAATTTTGCTAATTGTTATAAATTTCATTAAAAATTTGTAGAGAAGCCTTCGGCATATGCCATAGTTATCTACGATTATGAAGACAAATTAGTTTGAAACATTACAAAAACGAAATTGATATTAAAATTATACTTAATAACACGTTATTTTGATTATAATAATATAATTTTTTAATATTCTTTACATATCTTCATTTTGTCAATCTATATTTTTGTTAGAAATTTATGTATTAAACGATATTAAAAAAATAGGATATCAAAATAAAGAGTAAAACTTCCAAACAAATTATAACAAAATTAATAACTTATGACACATGGATAAAACCTCTCTACACATTGTTAATAAAATTAATAAACATTAAATTCTAATTTTGGTTTGCATTAAATTTTGTGACTAGCTTAAAACCAAGGGTTCGTCATCATTGTACATTAAAATTAATATCAGTCATTTAATATACAATTTTTTTTGGGGTTAGTAGGCTACTTGAGGGTGATCCTGAAACAGGCAACTCCCCTTTAATGGCATAGGAAGGGAATTGAAAAGGTAGGATGCGGAAGGTAGAGCAAGGTAGCCAAGGGTTAACTAGGGCCCCCGGGCTATGGTTTAAGGATCCTACCCGGTGTTTCACCTAAAGAGATGCAGGGAAAACCCTAGAAAACCTGCATCAGGTAGGTCGGGCATTGGGTACTATTCTCACGCCCTTCCGAATGACGGGAGACGAGTTTGCTGTGGGGACGCAGCATTCCATCATAAGAAGGATTTGAAAAGTGGTAGGTGATTCTTGAAGGTTTAAGCAAGGCGGAATGCCAAAGGGGTTAACTGATGTCCGCCGGTCCGTAGGGTTTAAGTTAGACCTGAGCCCCGTGTTTCATCATAAACGAATATGGCAGGGGAATAACCCTATGGTGGCAACCGTGCATCTAGGATAGTCGGGCAGTAGGATACTATTCTCACGCCCTTCCGAATGACGGGAGACGAGTTTGCTGTGGGGACGCAGCATTCCCTTCTCCGTGTCTCCACCAATTTCAGGAGGCAATTGGCCGACTGATCCAATGGGATCAGCGGACAACTCTTGCCATATGCCCAAGGTCTTTGACCCCAGTACATATACCTCCTAAGATAGGTGAAGGTGTCTCGGCATATGAGAACTTTGATAAAAAATACCCAGAGAGAGTGCGAGGCATTCCCGACATGATCAGGTAAGCCCCGCAGTCACTCCGGGCTGAAGCGTCTACCGTTTTTATAATATACAAAAAATTCTTTCAAGATATTTTAATTAAACTTTGGAATAAGGCTGTAAGAGAAAAAGAAATTAATGGAATATATTTAGTCATCAATAATAATATATATAAAAGCATCGCATTGGCAAATGCCATACAAGGGACTTGTTTGTCATAAAAGATGGATACTAAATATACCTCTTAGTCATATTTTTAAGACATTAGGAACAAGGAGAGACGGAAAACGTATTTTTCTTATCCATTCAGTTCATTTTTTCTGATTAGTATAGCTTTATGTTAATAAATAAATAGTTTATCTGACATTCAAATAATTAAACGACCTCGCTCATGGAGTGAGTCATGGACAGCTAACGTTCAATATCAAATGAGAGACGAAACGTAGTATATTTCATATTTTAAATAAAATAAAAACTGGCAAAGAGGCAGTTATAATTCATTTAAGCTTTATGTTAATTTTACGAATAAGAATTATTCGAATTATCGACGAAAATACAACTAATAAAGGTCCTTTCTATCATCATGAAATTTGTAGGAGTGTGCTAATATAAAAAATAATGTTAGACTTATTGCATTTTCTAAACTACAAATTCATCGTTTTAACCGGTAAGCATTGTCACGTAACTTTTGAACTTTGAAAGCTGAACAAAAGAGTCCGATTTTTTCCTTTTTTTTGGAGAATCGCATACAATATTACGAGTTTATTCACAACTCTTTTACTTTACAAAAGTAATTACCTAAAAGTAATACTTTGGTTGGTATGAAGTAAGGTTCTGTTGGGGGGATTGAACGCATTTCCTCCTTTCGCAGAGAACAAAACAGTTAATTAGCCGTTAAATGAAGCTATTGCGGCTGTGATGAGCGTTCCGACACAAGGTCATGGAGATGAGTCGTAATCTCACAGATGCAGGCAGCATTCAGGACCTGAAAACCTATCCTCGAGTGCTGGGAGGAGAGGAAAAACACGCCGCGGAGGAAATGTGAGTCGGCTAATGTCAGAAACCAGTACACAAAGAAACAACAGGAAAGACGAGAGCAAGCATTTCGATGCGGGATAGACACACGTTAAAGGGGCGATTTTGAGAACCTGCGAGACTGTAACACTGTAACTGTAACTCCGGGACGAAGAAAATCTATATTCATGTAGAAAACACTTCCAGAAATAAAAAAAGTTAAGTAATAAAATTACTTTCAGAAAGAGAGCTTCCGTCTGACAGACCGTTATGTCAAAATCTGATGGAAAAAACATGTTAATTGAGCTCATGAGAAATTTAATTTATGACCGATAATAATAAATTCGTTGTCCCCTCCTATACAGATTCATGCAAACTCTGAAAGAAGAAATTAGAACCCAGCAATTAATTAAATTCACATACATTAACACTTTCTTAACATATTAGAAATAATAAGAAGGAAATAAAATTTGCAAAACAATATCTTCCTAATTATTTTAATATACATTTCATGTAAATTTGTACTAATATTAATTTTAGCCTAACGAATACCAATAGTTGTACTCGATGAAGTTCATTCGCATGTTTCCCAATATGTGTTCTGAATTCCTCTTCTGATTTTAAATTCAGGTCTATAAGTCAGAAAAATTAATAAATCAAGTAATTATTCTGAGTTATAGGACTTTTCACCATTTACTATTTCAAATGAGTCAGTTAATAAAACTAATGTTAATTTTTTAATAAACGTCTTTCGTTCATTGTACTCAGGACGAAAGAGAAACTTTTTGTCTCAGAAAGGAAAATATGTTGTTTTGATATTATTATTTCTATTAAATTCAAATACGATGTTGGATTTACCCATCCCGCAAGGTTTCCAAGATACTGGTACCAATAAATTTCTACATTCTTAACAATATTAAAGCATTCTGATTGACGTGTATGGAAGAAATAATGATTTTCTCTTATATTTCGCTTTATTAACCCTGATGGAGAATCGATACGCTAACCACGTATTCGGAATGTGTAATCTAAGATCGCAGTCCGCAGTCTACCCGGTAGGCCAATGCTCTCCATGGGCAGCAAACTGAAGGAAGAAGAAGAAGTATCTCCCTTGATGGTCCGACAATAATCGGCCAGCATATTAGCATTCTAGAAAGTTACAGTTTTTTTAGGAGATCAAAAGGTGGAAAATAACCGTGATTTGTCAAAGACCTTTTAAAAATTTGGTAGTAATTTGTCATTACAAGTATACTTCGCGCAGTGAGCGTTGAGCACGGGTAACACTCATCAGATTTCAGCTATGGAAAAGTGGTATCAAGGGAAGTGGAATACTAATATGATAGCCGATCATAGTTGTACCATCTACGGTGAAGTATAGCACAAAATGTTTTTTTTTGGTTAACAGGCTACATGAGGGTGATCCTGAAACAGGCAACTCCCCTTTAATAGTATAGGAAGGGAATTGAAAAGGGGGGATGCGGAAGGTAGAGCAAGGTAACCAAGGGTTGACTAGGGCCCCCGGGCTATAGTTTAAGGATCCTACCCTTGTTAAATCTAAGTGATGCAGGGAAAACCCTATAAAACTTGCATCAGGTAGGTCGGGCATTAGGTACTATTCTCACGCCCTTCCGAATGACGGCAGACGAGTTTCCTGTGGGGTCGCAGCATTACCTTCTCCATGTCTCTACGAGTTTTAGGAGGCAGTTGTAATATACTTATAACGGACTCATTTATGTATAACTGACAGTGCTTTGACACGTTTATAAAATTTTATTTCGCTTCTTGTAATGCAATCCTGAATACTGAATCGAAAGAAAATAGTTTACAGTTCTTCTTTATTGGGGCTACAGTAGACTATCGTGTTTTTACCAAGATTACTCGATTTTAACATAATTGCAGAACGAAACAAAGAAGAAAATAATGATTTCGGAAAAAGGGTGACCATAATATATGCATATGTTTCTGATACGGCCCGTATGCAGACTTTTTGAATTTTCCTTTTTGCGAGCAGCAAAACCATTTTTAAGGGGATCTGAAAAATGTTTTTAATAAGGTCCATTAGCTCACCCACAATTTAATAAAAGATTTTTTCATTATTTTTCCAAAATGGTTAGAAGAAAAATTCTCGAATTCACCTTACATCAATTTCCTAATAACAGTATTGACCCGGCGCTTCTGAGACGGAAATAATGCTAAAAAGTAGTTTATTAATTAAAAAAGTGTATCTCAATTTTTTAACCTTTGTAGTGTAGGATGGAAACAGGGTCAAAGCCTGAAGATATGTATCAAAAACCTGTCGTTACTTTAAATTGTTATTTAAAAATAAACTGGTATTGGTCATAAATTACAATTAGTGGCAGAAGCTGGCTGTCATTTTTGAGTTTCGACAAATGTAAATTTCATAAATGAGTGATTATTTTATGTAATGAATCAGAAGTAATTTACATAAATGTTATCCTTTACTAGTTTCTGTTGGATTATGAATAAATATTTTAATTATAATTATGTACAGAAAATATATGTACAAGTACAATCTAATCTTACCACATTTTAAAATCCATTCATTTTGAGTAAATTAAGTCACACCTATCGTATTTTGTTTCGTCTGTCACGTCTGAAGGTCGTAAGTCAAACGGTCCATCATTTCTCGAAACGTAAATATACGAATCCCATGTTTCTCGTTCCAGTAAATGAGGATGGGTCCCCGTGGTGTTTGGGATCCAGGTAGGCACTTTTTTCTCCCTGGTTGAGAGCTTCACCACCATCCATTATCGACTTAGACCGAAGAAACCTTCCGTGACACGGATGAAGTAACCACTACAACTGCTATAATTGCTTCGAAATGAACATCATGTAGATCCGGTGCTTCGGCATATAGATTAAATTCTTATTTAGAATAAAACAGGGACCTGGAGTTTTGAATGAAGGCCATAACATACCAGACGGTAGCAATCCTCAGTTTAATTGATTTACAAATCGTTCGAAATAAACTAACTAATGTACATTCCCTTTTAAGAGGAATGGAGTGATAAAGCCCTGGTAACTTTACTACAACTGCTCTTCAAATGATGGAAGGTCCTTAAATTATTCGACTTTTCATCAGTTATTTTCAGAGAAGCGGAAGACAATTCTTTCGGTTCCACGTTCTGCAATAAAAAGAAGCGATAGGAACCAATAAAATTTAATATATATATATATATGAAAGGAAGTACTTAGTTATTCTCCAAGCCGTTATGTCCTTCCTCACAATGTTATATCGAAGGTTAATGCATACATGCTGCTTATCAGCTAGTATAGAGGGGAAGTAAAAGTCTCAAAATTGCTCAGGAAACACCGACCTTCAACTAAAGTGAAAAATGGACAATAACTTTTTATTCTTTGACTTAAAATATTTTAGAATGTGTCATTATTTTATTACTTATTTTTAATATGCTTGATGTAGTGGAATGTGTGTACAGCATACGACAATTAGTTAAGTATCCCCTGGGTGCAAAATATTAACGAAAATAGTATATAGGAAAAGGAACCTCAAATAGAATGCGAGTTAGACCAGTTTGGTTTTAGGAAGAATGTAGGGACAAGAGAAGCAATATTTACTCGGCGTCTAATTTTAGAAGGCACGATTAAAAAAATTGACCTATGTTCATAGTATTTGTAGATTTATAAAAACCGTTTGATAATGGAACACACTATTAAGTATTTTGAAGAGAACAAAATAGGTCACGTTATGTTACATGAGGGTCTTGTTAAATTGGCATTAGAGGGACGTATGTGGGGTAAGAACAGAAGAGGGAGGCGAAGGATGGAATTCTCTAAGCAGATTAGGGAAGATGTGGAATTGGTGGTTATAAGAAAATGAAATTGGTTGTACAGAAGAAGTTATCATGGAGAGTTGAATCAGACCAGTCTTCAATACTGAAACTTCAAAGCATAAATTATAATATTGTATTTATAAAGAGATAAGGTACCGAAACATTATTAAATTCAGTACAAATGCCACAAGAAATCTATATTTTTCCCCCAATAATACAATTCAAATGTATGAAATTATCGTGACGTATGATTACAACAAACTGCAGTCGTTGTTATCTTTAAACTCTATTGCATTCTGATTAATGAATTAGGATTTATAAACAAAATTAGAGCTCGATATAATTCCACTGTTAACGAATACATTGTAATTAAACTGAAAGAGGACAACTGTGAATTGTTTTAGCTACCTACCTGACATGCTTAGTTTTGTCTGATTTTAACTCTCGTCATAAATGAGGGTAATATAAAATCAACGGTTATGTTTCGTTTGATAAGCTGTCATGTATGATGTAAATTGCAGATATAATTTAACGGAATAAACTGAATACGAATCTCTACAAAGCTGAGAATGATCAACATCGACGGGATTTTAAAATGTTTGAAAGAAACCTGAAAATAGGTCCAGCGAAAAACAAGATATGGCGGTGGTCAGGCGACTTTCTCTTAATTCCAATTCACCAGGTTCCCAGGCTATCCATCTTGTGATCACGATGAACCGCTCCAGACTATATTATAGATTTAACGGCACGTTTTGTGTGGGTTGTGCATTGGGAATAAATACTTTCCAACAACGAATTTTAGTCCCCAATAATTTCTGCCTTTGTGCTGGCAAGGTTATCGTGAACCGACTTGTTTTCTACGGTCCACAATAATGGTCTAGACATGCAGACCCATGTCTGCTCCTTCCCGAATCCTGCTAAATTATGGAGGAATTTGGGATGGTAGTTGGCCCGACGAAGCAAGTCAAAACTTGCAGGACTCTTCTGTTCACCGAGAAATTCTTTTATTCGATAGGTTTTGCCTTTTTATTCTTTAACGCTTGTTTCGCTGTAATAATGAAATATTAAAAGCGAGACTTAAAAAAGTTACAAACATTTTGAAGAATTTTTTTTAAATATAAAAATTATATTTTAACACTAATTACTGATTGGTTTTAATAAGAACAGTTTAGAATAGGGATAAAAACAATTTATTAATATATTTTTCATTACATTAGGCCAAACTGCAGAACTACTTGATTTGTTAGAAGATAAAGATACATTTAGCAACAATCATACTTTTCAATGCAGTGTAGAATACTTTCAAGTATATCTATAGAAAGGTTTACATCTTTTGTTTGTCCATTGAATCTCCGTCAAGGAGAGTATTCTTTCCACGTTATCATTATGACTATGTATCGACAAAATATACAACCACACGCCATATAAATCTTTACATTGTTTTGATTTTTATTCGCAAAAATATAGCTATCCATTTTCCTAAAACTATTTTTTTTTATTTTCAATATAATTTAAATGAAACAGAACGATTTTAAAGGGGAAGAGTGACTGCGGGGCTCATCTTACTCTGTCGGGAATGCCTCGTACTCTTTTAGGTGAAACACCGGATAGGATTCTTAAACCACAGCCCGGGGCCCTAGTCAACCCTTGGCTTCCTTGCTCTACCTTCCGCATTCCCCCTTTTCAATTCCCTTCTTATGCTATTAAAGGGGATCACCCTCATGTAGCGGGTTAACCGCGAAGAAAGAATTGACTAAATTTAGCATTTTTCTAACTAACGCATACATCCAAGTCTTTGTTCACATCTGCACAGGGACACCTTGCACAAATTGTATGTAACATAGATGAAAATGCTTAAAAAGTATGCATAAAAGAAAAATTTTAAATCTGGGACTGTTCGTCATGGGAATTCCAGTCAACCTTTGGCTACCTTGCTCTACCTTTCACATCCCCCCCTTTTCAATTACACTTCCTATGCTATTAAAGGGGAGTTGCCTGTAACAGAATCACCCTCATGTAGTCTGTTACCAAAAACAAGTAATATACGGTTGTTATATTACAGAACTGTCCACACGTCACAGTTGTCGCCTGCCCCCCTCCCCCTCAAAAAACACACGAAAGGAAACGATATTGGAGTATGTGAGACCGACTTTTGTTCCCATCATACACGTCCAGTATTTATTTTTATAAGGCTCTGAAGGCTTCCCTTTCCTATACCACCATAAAAGACGTGGAATGGATTTAAGCAATAGTTATACCATAATTCGCAACTATCAAGTAGATATTTAATTTAAAAATACATCAAATAAAGTCAGAAACCATTTCATTAAATGAATATATTGAATAAAGTTGGCAATGAATTTAATGCACTAACGATTCCTCCTTATATATTTGGGACCTTTTGATGTGGTGTAAAAAAATTAGAAATTAAACATTTTTCATTATGTTTGAGTTAACAATTTTACATTGATTTGTGTTAAAAAATATTAGAACACCTATGAGGCCCCAAAATATAAGTTTATTATAAATTTTAATCAATACATTAATTTAATAAAATTGTTCCTTCTTTATTGGCCACATAGAATATCATTAATTTATTGAAAAAGAAAATTAAAAATCGTAAACTGGAAACGTTTTATTATTTATTGTTGTACAAATTATTCTTATTTTCACAAATTCACCCCTCATTTCTTTAAATGGGTATTGAAAGAAAAATTCCTCCCTGCACGAACAGTATTTTGAGATAAATCCAGTTGGTTCCCAGAATTTAAACTTTACAAAAGGTATGCTGGACCTATAAACATCATTTGCTATGAGTAGTAAAAGCTTTACTACAAACATTATTCACGTTTATGCCCTCTGCATTCCTCTACGGTATCAACAAAAACCATTGCTTCGTATTTGAGTTGTAAGAAAAGAAATTGTACCGAAATAGAACGTTCTTCCCTTTTTAGAGTAGGAGGCCAGCACACGATTAAGAAAACACTATAATTTTAAATATATAATTATTACAATTGCATTATTTATTATTTTTCCTTTCATTATCAACTCTACATAAATATCTATATGACATTTACGGAGGGATGGAACATCAGAATGTATGTGTTATGTAGTAAGTACATTTTAAAGAAATTAATCAGTATTTAACAACTGATGTTGCTTAAAATTCCGAAACACTCGACGGTGTCAGCGAAAACATAATCCTGTTACAAAATAATAAATGTACCGTATATGGATATAAATTAAGTAAGAATTTAAATACGTAGTTTTATGTAATATAGGCAGTCGCAGTATTTACAATTATTGCATCGACTTTAAATGTTAATAGGGAATAGAATTATATTTTTGCGGATTTCATTTGTGTTGTTACATTTTTTAATTTTCCTTAAAAGGGCTTCAAAAAAGTATTCTGCAACACGTTAATTTAATTTTGTCTTACAGCTTCATAGGACTTTTCTACAATTTATAACGAAGCCTTTCGTAGGATTAATAATCTGTATTTTATTCCACACAAATTTTTAAGTCTAAAATTCCATTTATTTGTTCCCAACTTTCTCCAAATCTCTATCAATAATTAGCCCATTATTTTCACTAACTTTCTTTATTGTGTTTACAAAAGATTTGTCATGTTACTTTGTCGTAGTCTTATGTAACGCAACTTACAATTCACAATTATCTCAGTACTTAACCTTGTTTAATAAGCAAGAGTTAAAGAATGTCACATGAAAAATATTCTCTAAGTGGCCACATGAGACTGACGAATATGAATAAGGGAATTGTACTCAAGCTCAAGATAAGTTTTGAAGACCTAAGATTTGAAGAAAAATACGCATTTTTTTGTTCAGCAGTTTAAAACGTTAGTAATTTTTTTTAAAACGTTTCTGGCATTTCTGGTTTTATCATTTTGACAGCAATTTGATAATTGTGGGTTATCTCTTCAGTAAAGTACTGAAACAGGTATGTAAAAATTTCACTTGTCCCAAATAAATCTGTGAACGTTTCCTGAATTTTGAGCATTCTCGATGTTGGCCTGTGAGACTCTCGTTTCTTCCTGTTTCATAGACAGAACAGGGAACTGGAAAAGTACTGTTTTTGAACTCTCTCTACATTAGTTTGTCTTTTTTCGTAGCCTTCTTCGTTTTTATTCCGGTACGGAATATTATCACCAAAAAGCATTACTTTCCCAATGTGCTCAAATTAGCCATAGCTTGCTGACTTCCTGCAACCACGAGAAGTTCTTGTAAGAAAGAAATCGCTTTTTACCTGCATGATATTCCAAATCGTCGAAAGAAGAATAAAAACAGGGTCGTCATTATCTGATGTTGGTTATTAACCGTTTCAAATCTCATATTTAAAATTACGCTGAGCTAATCGTTGCTAATTCAATATTTAGTTTCCCCTTAAATCACACATTTCTTGGTAATATTGTGCAGGGCTCAACAAGTAAATTTGAGTTCAATATATAATTTAAGAAAATAATTTCAAAACCCATTAATTTTCTTAAAATTTAAATAATTAATCCCCCTAAATTCATTTATAAACCTATGTACAATAAATAATAATAATATTGTAAATAAGATAAATTAAAAATGGTTGTCTAATTTAACTTAATAAAATTTTATACAATGTGTGTATGAGTTACTGAAGCATAGTTCCTATGTTACATGATACGTTTGACTTGTATATCATAGATTATAAAATCTTGAAATTCAATTTTGTAGTCCGGAGAAATCGCTAGACATTCAGAAGAAAATAAATTTGTTCTCATGAATAAAGGACGTTTCAAATAACATGACATCGGCTTTCTTTTATTGTGTGCCATTTTGGGTTTCTTGACAGTTCCATTGGATTGTTGTAATGAGTTTTATCGCAGTTCTTACATTTTCCTCTCACCGAAACAATTACGTAACCATCAATTAAGATCAGAAGACAGCGGATGGAAATAGAAGAAAATATTTTCTCAAGTCATTCTGTTCAAATAGATTTGGCTCAAATCTTGTCTTTGGTTTGGCTGAGTACCAGCGAAATTATCGAATGGTAGACGCTTTATTTAGAGTCAACATGATATTTGTAGAGCTGATAACGTGTATCTGTCTATGATATTCAAATCCAGTAAGTGTATCTATCTGTACACAATGAAACCCACGCGTTGGTTGTATAACATGTAAATAAGAAGAGAGAGACGAATTTTCGTGTGTGTTAGCATTTCACCACACGTCAACAAACCAATACTGGTCGCGATCGACATTCTCTACTGCCTCCATTACATTGTGCATACTAACTACACAGCAGTGTATATACCAGAGATGATTACACACGTTATTTTCTTCTTAACGTTTATTTTTGTAACAGAGTCCTTTCAGTTCTTCATTATAATGCATAAATAGTCATACGAATCAGGTTCAAACTGTGAGGCAAATCCAGTAACATAACAAATATAAATATATATTTAGTTAGAAATTTTTTGACTAATGTTGGTGCTTTTCCGCAATTTATTTATATAGATAATAGAATTACTTATAATAATCGTAAGTATTCTAATTTTTCTTAATTAATTTTTAACCACAATAAAACCTGTCTCTACCAAGTAAGACCTAGGAAAAGCTAAAAATAATGCTTGTCAACTACAAGCCTCGGCGTACATACAAAGGGGACGTAACATTGGGCTTTAAATGTAGGGATCGCACATCTGTAATGTATTAAAATTGCACGAGGAAAGTCTGATGGCTTGGGAAGGTTTTTTTGTGTGTGCCTATTATCTTTTGTGTCGGTCAGCGCTACACCATTCTTTGGACAATGAAACAGACCTTTCTTCACACAAACGGAAGAGGGCTCTTACTGTCGGTCTTTTAAAGATCCGTCCCTAATTCAAGAAAAATTTCCTTCTGTTAAGCCGGAAGCAACGCGTAGATAATTGGAATCAGCTAACAGGGTAACTAACGCAAGACGTATATGAAGACTCTCGTTTACATCCGCCAGATAAAATTTTTCCTATTGGCTGTAATTTTGTAAATTCCAACCAATGATTGCTATCTGAAATTGCAGCTGATTTGTGAGATTTTTCATTTACTAAATAGTATGAAATTTACAGAATATCAAAAATTTGTTTCCCAATGTACATTCTTCTTAAAAGATTTCCTAAGTGGGTATTTCATACTATACCAATTCTAATGTTCAGACAATTGTTTTCTGAAGTGACTAATTAGTTTCCTATAACAGAAATAACGAGATTAAAGAAATAAAATTAAATTAAAAAGAGAAATGTGTAATGTACAATTATCAAAGATCAGATAATTATTTTTAAAATCTACCCATTTCCTATCTGATCATATATGCACTTAGAATAAAGCCAAATGACAGTTGGAAGTTGTTTTCAGATATTTCCGGAAGATTCGATGATAATTCGATCAGAATATAGTTAAATAGTGGAGAGCAACCAATTAGTGACGTGGCAGGACGCGAAGACGAACACTTGTTATTCTATTATAGCTGAATATATCGAGAATGTAGTTTATCTTAAGAGAGATGACAGTAAAAGTTACATGTCACGAATGTTGAGTAGGGAGAGGAGAGTATTGAGATCAGTGATTGTTCAACTGAGGACTTTGAATCATAACCTACGCCAACGACCGCAAACGCCATTTCAAGAATTAATCTCGTACGGGAACGTGCTTTAATATCTGAAAGTTGGTAATTTATATATATGCATATTATTATATTAAATAAACTTTCTGATAAATATTTGTATTCCGTATCTCACATAAGTACACCGAGATCCAATTCTTTTTTTATATTTTTGTCAAGTATTATAGACAGTAATATATTAATTATAAATAACATTATTTAAAACATAACTTCACTTATGTGTTAACAAAGAATGATTTGATTTTTATTACTGTGGAAATAAATTATGAAGAAGATCATTCGAAAGTTAGGAAGAATTATATTCTAAAATTGTAATCAGTCTCAATAAAAAATATCCTCTTTAGAACATACAATACTTCACGTTTTATTTTATTTTTCTTGTTCGTTGAGTGAATATAGTAGCTAATTCCAAAATTATCGGAGGGTTACTTGTAAGGGGCAACTCATTCAACTCTCCTCTCAAACCCCTTCCACCTTACCACTATTGTTATCTCACACTTCATCTGTCTAGTTATCACTTCTAAAAGAAGGAACCTAATTGACACAATTAGCACGTAGGTGATGCAGACGAGTATCTACAACGCAAATCGCGGTATGTTAACTTCCACTCAGTAATTTCTAATATTTAAATTTCTTTTCAAACGTCAAGACGGATTAAAATACACAATGCAGTAAACAACACTGGAAAATCCCGATCGTATAAAAATAACCCGAGGTAACTTGAACTGTTTGCGCAACATTCAGTACTGATCAGGCACTTAACTATCTTCACAACCAGCCGGCTAATGAATGTATTTTTGACGCTTCTCACTGGATTTTTAATTACAGATAGTGCGTTGGAAACAGATTTAAATTTTCAACACCTTTTTATAATGGCAAATTAGAGTTAGAGATTGCAGCAATAAAAAACACGACAAACTACATGTTTTCAATTCGGACGTAAAATGATCTATATTTGACGATTTCTACCACTTCAATTTCCAGAATCATGTTTACTATTAAACGCAGAATTTTGCACTCTAAAATTTATTATGGGACATTGTCTTTAATAGATTGCTTCATGCTTTCGTTATTAGCAATAAACTGAAAAGAGTACCAAATTTTGAATCTTTTTGGGCCACACTTCTCCAGAAGTCTTTCGAATTGTCATTACCAGTCATAAATAAAAACCCCGACCTCATGCTCGGAGAAGCTTTCATTTTGCACGTAGTTATGGACTAACAGTTTATAGTAGAAACTTAGAAAGTTTAAGTTACTTTATCTGCCTCCTTATCACACTAGTCTGATAATATTTGTAAGTCGTTGATTCACATAAACTTCACCTCTTGTATTCGTTCATCTGCATTATTGCACCCAGGTTTCTCGTTGTCATCCGTTTAATTAATTTACTAATTTCATTATTCATGATTATTTCACTATCACGGTCACTTTCACCAGCTTGGAGAGCTCTATGGGTTAATTAGTTTTAATATTGGCCAATCTAACTCAATATGAAGAATTTCGGTAACCAGTTCTACCCTGGCGACCAGGGACCAGGAGGAAAGTTGTTTACACGTATGAATTGCAAGTTCTGCTACTCGTGAATGAATGCGTCTGTTCCAGTCGAGAGCAGTGACACAAGCAACAGGTTCACTGTCCGAGGCCGTCCGGTTCTCCTATGCAGATACCTTGGCCAATTTATTTTTGGCAAGCACTTTGTCGAGGTGAAGTGTTGTGTTTTGCGTCTTGTTGACACGAGAAAGTGTCGCGGTCAATGTCCTCAGTCTCAAGGAGGATCTGTTGGTCAATGAAGGAAAACAAGCGCCGAGAAACAACCAAGACTCATTGAAGGAAACAGGCGGCGACGTTTAAATGGATGTTAACTTAAGTTTAAATGATATTATCGACATATTTCAGAACAGTTCATCCTAAATTCGAAACATAATACCATATTCCATCTGCTGAAGTTATTACCAAATCACAATTTCAGACAACGGCACGGTGATGACTTCATCTTCTGATGAGTCTTTAAGGTTCCCAAATAGTGTACATCATTATTGATCTTCGTGTCCGTTACGCACGATCATAATTGCGCGGATGATTACTAGCAGTAATACTACTTACGGTGAAGTTTCTTAACCATCAATAAACTGGTAAGCAACTCACTCCAGTACTTTAATTATAATAATACATGTGCCAAAAAATTAATCTCTGCATAAGGCTCTATTTGTCAAATTTGAATGCGTTCGTTCTTCTTTACTATTATTATATCAACCACATCTGTAGATGTGTGTTTTATGACTTTCTAATTTATTGAATGATAAGCTCGGATTGAATTTAGTGGGCACTACAGTATCATCATAGGTATTAATTTGAAATTGTTGGTTCGAAACAGAATTAGTATTATCGACTTCATACATGAATTGGGGCCTGATATTGTGAATTGTAAGTTTGCTTGCTGAAGGTTATGCTTTATCAGCCATATTCATTACATATATGGTTAAATATAATTTACTTTGCATATCTGTGACAGGTCTACTAACCTTGTGATAGCAGAGTATCTTAATGGGGATAAAATTAACCAAATTTACATGACGTGAACGAAGGTTCTCTTGCCCCGCTGATTAGCGATTGAATTAAATAGCAAATCAGTTTGAAGCGAAGTCGTATACATTGGAGCATTATGTAAATGTTTTATCTTGTCGACTAAAGCTATTTTATCCATTTCCAGTATCAAGGTTATAACTACGGCCAATTTTTGACCAACCCTTGCAGGGAAGCATTGACTTTGTGCAAGCCTCGCTACTAGTTTCATCTCTTTTAGGGTGTTTCACGACGGCTGTCATCCGTCAATTGAAAAAACACGATACGAAACGGATTCTCCCGGACTTTAATTTGGTTTATTCGGGTACAATGTCCGGCAGTGGTCCAAATAAACAAGTGAGGACCGCTCTGCACTAGTTTCATTTCAGCCCCCGACTTTACGTCACCTGTGTAAATGGCCAAGAAACTGACGGGCCTCTAAAGAAAACACCCGCTTGTTAAAATAGCCCACTTCAGTCGGCAATAGGCTATTTCTGTGGCCACCTTGCCCTCGGTCTCATCACTGAAAGTAAACTCTACCTACCTGCTGCCATGCACCGTTGGACCTTACAACTTATGACACTTTGAGGAAACTTGACTCTTTACAAAGGAAAAGAAGCTACAATTTAATAACGGGTTAATTATAAATGTCAGCGGATGCGTTAATGAAAATTGGAAGCATGCATTTGAATTGAAATTTGATCATCTTCCTCATCTTCTTCTCCTGCCAAAACATTTTCAAGTGATGAAAACAAGGAAATATTAAACTTCACCGCGATTATAAAAGACTATTAATAGGATTATCACTACTATAGCCTCCTCATGCATTTACCAAATTAGATTAGTGATCAATCGGGAACCGAGTTGGCTATGACGGTCACAATTTGGTTCTATTTTGCTACCAGAAAAATCACCATTCGTGGTTCATAGTTGAATTAGAAAGTGAATTCAAGTGTCACAGAATGTTTCCGAATGTCAATAAGAAATCGTTAGAGATTACAATTCAGTGAGAACCGAATAAGCCCATCACTGATTTCCATTGATTACAAATCATCATAATCATTCATTAAATAAACATACGTCACCTTTAGGGGATGCTTCGCTCCTTTCACGCTTCACATTGATAATGAAGTTATTTTCATTTGTTTTGGTTGACACAAGAAATTTGATTGGACTCTTTTTCCTTACTGGTCGTCCAAGTGGGTTTATAAAAAACCACCAAATTTTGGTCTAATTTCATAATGACTCTTTGACTCCAGTTTCTCTTTACAAGTATTTATGTTTTAAAATATTATTTCCATGAAACACTCGGATACAACAAGGTACTATTTCTCCACAAACTTCAGTGTCTTTCTCACCTTCGTTGCTCTCTATGATGTCTACAATGTACCATGCTCCTTCTAATAATAACCGTTTGTAGTCACATGTCATTGACTTCCACAGCTTTATGCAGCACGACGCTTTTAAACATGACCTATTTTTTCCCAGGTTAACTGCTTAACTTTAACTTATTATTCATTAATAATTCAGCTCATTCCAGAAGATTTAAAAATACGAAATAGTTGGTGCTGTGATTATACTTTACAACTTTGTCTACATTGTTTGTCTTACGAGATTTCCTTATTAAACAAAGTTTAAAATTCTGATAGATATAACTACTTTGCTTAAAGTGTTGGCGTTTTCATTAGTTGCAGACCTTATTAGTCTGAAGCAAATTGGCGCGATTCAACAACGGTCTATGATGCGTAGGACGTTTGTTGCGTTTCATATTCTGACAAGACCTACATTTTTCCAAGAGCACGGTGCCACATGTCACACAGCGGCAAAGACCATGGCACAGCTGTACGAAAATAATTCGGGAAATGATGTTTCACTGAAAGGTGATACGGATCTATCCGCTATATTGTCGTGTAATTTGATATAATATACTCGGGCTGTGGTGAGACGAGTAGGTTCACGGGAAAATGGTTGCTGTTGCTCTTACTATCAGGTACTGTACAGAAATGTCACTCCTTGGTCTCCTTCAAATTCCCTTCCCTACTCCCTTCTGTTTAATTTCTCTCTATACAAACCTTATTTATTAATATTTAATTAAAAGCATGGTAGTCATTAAATTACGAATCATTGCGATGTCCATGCTGTCTTTAAATTCATTTTGTAAATATAAATGTATTTATATATGCTTTACTGGGCTTCATTGAGCATTCCCACTAACTTAGATTATAAATGTAATTTCTAAGTAATATTCCCCTGCGTGTGACGTATCCTAGTGTTCCTTATATGTAAACCACCAATGACATTTATTATCATTGCTTTTGTCAGAATGAAGCTCAATGACTATTTCAATTTTATTACTTCGTCCCTCCGAACGACAAAACGTACGAAGCTCGTGACCTTTCAATTTGAACTTTTTTGTGTGACACGCTTTTCCCGGTGTTCAGAAACCTTATAATTCACACAAGTTAATGTTCGACATTTATGAAACTTGGGGTCTGAGGAAAGCACGCTTTCACGACGACGGCTAGCCACAGCGTTAGTTAACTTCACATAAGTGAAAGCCTTGCTGAGGTCTCGCCCAAGAATATTTTAAGCAAATGCGTTCCACACACAAAAAACTCATGACTGCAAATGCAATAATATTTAGATGAATGATTATTTTTATTGTAATCCGTATTATTTTGTCCCCTGAAAATTGTGGCTGGTAATAATAAATATTTTTATAAATGGTCTACAGTAAATTAGCCGAAAACGTATTTTCTGACAGCATCTCTAACTGACCAAGAAATCTGGAATAATTAAATTACAACGTCCTTTTATATCTTAAAGACAAATATGAGAAATGGTTAGTAATATTTAGAGCTGCTAATTTTAATAACTTCTATTGTATCCTCATAGCTCAGCCAAAAGAATTTCCAATGGAAATTTAATAAACATAATTCTGGTTCCTCGCGTCATTGCACATATTTCCGTACTGAAATAAATACTCATACGAAATCATGATTTGTGTTTGTATTTCTCCGTACTCCTGCAATCCATTTCGCTCAGTTTCAAAGTGCAAGCTTCCCGTGTCACCCCATCGTCTACGTTTTTTAAGAAACTTTGGTTCTTGCTGAAAAGGAAAAAAAGGTTTAGACTACTCCGTTTTTGAAATTGGTATACTACAACTGAATTCTACCTTCGATCATCATCAATAATTGAAATTACCCTCGCTGCGATTCACGTGGAAAATTATTCTTCGATTTAGTATGCATCGTACATAAAAAAAAAGAAATGTATTACGTAGCTTTGCATGTGCGATATTGAAAATCACTTAATTACTTTTCATTCTGTTTTATAAGTTACGTAAAGTGTTCCGGAAGGACAGATTAGGGGGAAAGAAAAAAGTTTTATAACTGATTATGAATTAATATTTGAACCTGTCTGAAACACGAGACAAGTCTGAAGGTCCCATGATTGATAAAGGCTGTAGAATGCTGCAATCACTGCATTTTAATTAAATAAATGGCGCATAGGACCCTCACCAATTTAATCCACATTTTAGAATGAATTAAATTCGGAAAATTAAGTAAGAATGTTCGGAGAGAGGCAAAGAAGAAACAGAAAATCCAGTATTAGGAAGGCACCATACTGTCGCGAAGACACGTGCCTGCTAGCTAAATGCAGTAGTTTAAATAAGTTTGTCCATCAGGGGAGATTGACCTGTGGAAGTTTCCCAAGACAATTATTCCTTCGTAAATGCGGATCCCGCGCTTGGCTAAAAATTAATGTGTATATAAATAAACAATTTTAAAATCCCATTAAAATTCGGCGCAATATAAATTATATCCGCTCCCCCATATTTTTATATGTACAAATAATTATGAGTTTTGGGTGGCTCTAGTAATTCAATGGCTTCATGTGAAGAGTTTAGTTGTCCTCTTGAAGTAAAATTTATTTTCAGGGTTTGAGTTCGTTTGGGCGTAAAGGAACAATGGGATCCTCCTCATGACGAACGAAGTTTTCATGACCTAAATGTTGACTACAATGTCATACATTTTAAAATTTAGAAAAATGATTTTCTTAACATTCCCAACAAACTTCACAATTTTTACCCCCTGAAACTGACTGAGGCCGACTAAAATTAGTTAATTAAATTCCAAAGTTCATGTGTGAGAAACAACAAAAAATAAGAGGAATGAAATTTAAAATTTATTGGCGATAATATGTCTGGTGCTCATGTGAAGACATGTTTTAACTGTTTGGAATACGGAAATTAAAGGTTTTAAGCTCTCAAAACGGGTCATTAGTACGCCAATTATTTATCTGTAGTAGCAATGAAAAACAATGTATTAGGAGGGTGAGGGTAACAGGCTACTTGAGGATAAATCCTGAAACGGCAACTCTCCTTTAATAGCATAGAAAGGAATTGAAAAGGGGTGGATGCAGAAGGTAGAAGAAGGTGGCCAAGTGTTGTCTAAGGTCCCTTGGCAATAGCTTAAGTATCCTACCCGATGATTCACCTAAAAGAGATGCAGGAAACCTGCATCAAGAAGATCGGTCTATCGGATACTATTCTCACGCCCTTCCGAATGACGGGAGAGGAGTTACTATATACCTGTAAATATGTAGGAAATCGTTTAAGGTTAAACTGAAGCTAAATAATTTTTAGATAAAATTTCGAAAGTGAAAGGTATGTAATTTTATAAGGAATTCGAAAGTTGGGGATTTTTTTATATAATCAATTAGCCTGTATTCCTCGAAAACTTGTAGTATTTAGTCCCGTAATTTATAAATTGTTGGCATTGTGAGCGTCTTTAATTTTGGCGGTTAGTAGTGGCTCGTTGAGTAGGGCAGGGAGACGGAGACGGAGACGGAGACGCTGGTACGTCAGGTCGATGGCACAGTGGACCCGGCCATTGCGCAGCGCCGCAGTGGACTGATCCTGAAGAACAGCCAATCTGGTCGTAAATACACTATTATTTCGGGACGCTGCCCTTGCATAAGTCTTCCTGTCGACCTTCCAAACACTATGGCAACTTTTGAAATATAATACTTGCAAATATGGAACTTTTAAGTTGCACATTGCCATTGATTTCCCATGTGCTCTATCTTCACATGTTCCCTTACTGAAGACCTAGGTGAAATGTGGAATAACACAAACTATAACAAGTGAAGGGATCGTATTACAGTATAACAATCAAAATAAGAATTTGTTCTACAAGAGTTAGGGACTTCCATTTTCATATTTGCCCCAGAAAGTTGAGGAGAACAAGATTCTGAACATTTAGCGACATAAATATTTATTATTCAAGGGTTGTATTGGGACATTATATTACCATTTTAAGGTAGATTGCTGAATTGGCATGACCATATAGAATTCCGATGCTCCCTATACTTCATTTCATGTTGTATACTACAAACATAATTATTGCGGCAGGCATCAAGTTTTATTAGATTAAACTGTAACCTCTGATTCTCTTTTATGAACGGAAACTGGGGTCGTTGAATTCAGTGAAAGCGTATATATAAATATATATTTTTTTCCCTCATTTACTATCCTTACTTACTATCCTAATATCCAAAAACCTGTGACTTCGTCACGTTAGAAACGTTTAATTAATTTATATATATATATATGAGTCAGGAAATGACATTGTCATGTTTATTAAAACAATTAATGGGGAAAGGACAGAGATAGAAAGAAGATGACTTACCTGAGGTTCATAGAGTCGTCGGCTAGCCGATCACTGGAAATGTCTTCCTAACTTTCTGATGAAGGGGGCGGTGCCTCCGAAAATTCAAGTTCTCTCTCTCATCGCCATCTCACTAAGTATATTAATATAATAATATAGGGGCAATCAAAAAAAGTTTAGCAAAAAAATTGAAAGTCACGATACGATTGAATAGGACAAGTGCGGAATATGCACCAGTTTTGATTACACAATGATGAGTTAAAGTCATTACAAGATAATTAAAATTAAGAAAATGTAACTGCATTTTTGTCTTCAAAATAAGGAAAACAAATAATTTCTTAATAAATATTTCTCAGATTTGTTGAATTTATTTTTGTTTATAAATATATCGGTTCCCGGTGATGCCCGGGATATTTTTGCTTAAATAAAACTAACATTTTACTTAAGTTATGTTACTTTTTGTTTTTTTCTCAAACGTCGTCGTCGTCGCCTTACTCGTCACACGCTGGCTACGGAAGGACATAATGTATTCTGTAGTACGTTATATATGTCATTAAGGCAAGACGGATACTAATATTGTCGCGGGAAACACGTAAAAGTGATTGACCCCCAAAAGAATTAATTCGACGAAAAACTCAGCCGTTTTTTCATATTAAAAAATTTCCGCCCCCTCCACCCCCATCCCTATGGGCAGCAGCCGTGTCTTATCCCCAACAGAGCTGTTTCCTGGGTCGCAAAGAACATGTGTGCAAAATTTTGTTGCAATTACTTCACGCGTTTAGATTGTATGCGGAACACACGTACAAACAAACACACGAACATTTGAACCGAATTTGACCTTTCTTAAAGCATAAATAATTAATTTAATTTATAATAATAAGATAGTTCTTCTATTTATTTTGTCTGTTTGGCGTGAAATAACTTGTAAATTTAATGAACGTTTTATTTAAGAAACTATATATTTTAAGTATTAAAAAATATAGAAAACTATTTCTCTCACAAGTGCGGCGAACACTCTGCGCCATATAAATACGACACGTTTGGCCGCTCACAGTCCATTTTATATATATATACCACTAATTCGAAATTAAAAACGTAGGAAGGTGCCTATTTTAGGGGGTATATGTACTGGGGTCGAAGACCTTGGTCATATAGTAAGAGCTGTCCGCTGATCCCATTGGACCATTGGAATGCTGCGACCCCACAGCAAACTCGTTTCCCGTCATTCGGAAGGGCATGAAAATAGTACCCAATCCCCGACCTACCTGATGCATCTCGTTACGTGAAACACCGGGTAGGATCCTTAAACCACAGCCCGGGGGCCCAAGTCAACCCTTGGCTACTTTGCTCTTCCTTCCGCATCCCCCCTTTTCAATTCACTTCCTATGCTATTAAAGGGGAGTTGCCTGTTTCAGGATCACCCTCATGTAGCCTGTTAACCCCCTCCCTCCACAAAAAAATTAAAAACGTAATAATACAGAAATGAGATTTATTTAACTATAAGCTATAAATTAGATAAATTATTTCACTTAGACCAAAACAAGAATTTTATCCCTTTCATGACCACTCAGTAGAATGAAAATTTCTTATCTAAAAATAGAAAAAATATATTTTTCTCTGCAAGAAATTTGCACGTTACATAACTAAACTACAGCTATTTTCGGCAAACAGTCCGATTTCTGTATACTATATGCTAGTTGTTTTCTCTAGGAACACATAGCAAACTTCTGTGATCACAAACAAAATCACACTGACGTTCTTCACATAAAACTGATCATGACTGTAGCTTGGCATCAGTAGCTTTATTTTTTTCCTTTCCTTCCACACTTTTATAACAGAGAAAAGTCATCTCTAGTATGAGGCTCATATGCTTTGTCTGGACATTTCAAGGAATTCGACTGTATTAAAAACAATAATTTGTAAAATTTCTAACGCTTCGCGTTTAATAAATCACTAGTAACACACTTTTACTATTTTTATAGCATTCATTCAAACTTAACAGTTATATAAACTGTAGCCGTAATCAGTTGCATGATGTCCAAATTAACCATATCAAGACTGAAACCCAGATCCAATTACAATTTTATAAAACATATTTCCAGGTTAAAAAAGCATGTTAACACGTATCTTTATCTTCAAGTTATGGAATTTTTCCTGGATGACTAAGATCCAATCAATCTGTGAATCTATCGGTATTCCAGATAAGAGATTGCTCTCAAGCACATTTTGAGTTTTTAATGTCCTAGTCATTCATATTTGTTTTAATTTAACATTCGCTTCACCCAAGTCGAGGAACTCTCATTTCTTTGTAGGGATTTCACGGTTTGAAGACTCACAAACTACATCCTTGGCCATGTCATGATTGGAACCCGGGACCTCTGTAGTGCGAGGCTGCGACGCTAACCACCACACCACGAGAGGCAAGCTCACGTGAACATTGTCCGAGATCAATTTTTAAAAATTGCTGTCAAAATTTAAATTTTGTACGTACGTCATAAATAGCTGATATTAATATAAGAGCAATTATACGTAGACGTATAATTTGTACATATTGAAGATTATAATGACTCAAGCTTCTTCGGCTATTAAAGTTGAATAAATGCTCGGAAAAATAGTGTTTGTCTTAACGTTGACCCGTGGAAATTTAACACGGTTCAGCTATCTTTTAATTAATAGAATGACATTAGCTAATAAAAAAATAACATAGCATTCATTTTTTATAGAATGGAGCTTATTATATGTTTATTAGATAAGGTAACACACACACACAATATATATATATATATATATACTCTAGTACAGGGTTTCCAAAACTTTTTCTTCAGTGTAACACAATCGGACATTCTAATGGAACACTTCGCTTATTTTTTAGAATGTGTGATTCCCAGTCGTGAAAAGTAAAGAAGATTTAATTTAGTAATTATTTTTCATATACACCTGTAATATAATACAAATATATAAATAAATAAAGTACCTAGTGACTGATGATTTTGGGTCCTTGAATTGCATATCAGGCACAATATTTGCTAATTGAATTCTAATATCTGGTGTGGCGTCGGCCGTGTTTCTGCACTTTGACTTCATTGCAGCATATTAAATAAATCCAGCTTCGCATAAATAGGTTGTAGTAAACGGAAGTAAAACAATAATAGTATGTTTTGAAATGTTGGGGTACTCTTTTGAAATAGCCCAGTAATCACATAACACTGATCATTGTATTTTCTTTCATTGAATTATTCAATTATATTTTCATAGTCACTTGAACCTCAACATACAGGTTTAACTGTCACAAAAAAAAGAATTTTGAGGCCAGTAATCGTCCTCACTAGTTTTCAGAAAATATTGCAAAAGAGTTGATTTCAAGTTATATAGATGTTCTAATAACATTTTGGAAACTTCGTCTACTTTAAAATTTAATTCATTAAAACATTCATGTATGGCAGGAAACCAATTAAGATCGTTACATTCAACTCATGAAATACAAAAAAGTACTTTTTATATCAAAAGATCCAATTTTATCTCTTGTATTAAAATTTATAATAATTACTCCTTATAATGATAAGTTCATTGCACTTTGTAAAAATATCTGACAGATATGCCAGTATAATCCACCATGAAGGATTTTGTAAAACTTCAACAAAATGTTGTCCGGAATTATTTTGTGCCTTCAAGAAGACCAACAACTCATTTCGAAGATCAAAAAGTCATAATGGTTAGCCATCTCACTTCAGTACGTAATAAAAGTGTTTTGTGTTCACTAGCCATGTTATAGCACAAAATTTAAATAATTTGGATTGAAGTAGCCACTAAAATTTTCCTTCGGTTCCTGACAGACTGCATTAATTTGTGTTAATGAATTAAAGTCCACAAACAAAGGTGTATAAGATTGGCTTATTTTTTGGTCAAAGCTGCTCATTGTCAAGTTAAATAAAATGTTAACTGTTTAATTCTCGGTTATGGCAACCTCTATCTCACTCTACAGGATTCTGGTTGACTGAACACGTCCAGACTAGGTCTTTGTTACTCATGTTTCCTATTGTAGCGGGAAACAATGAATAGAGTTTCTTTGTTTCACAGATTTGTGATTAGATTTTCTCCCGTCTGATGCAGAGTTTTCGTCATACGAACTGATTAAGTGGTATTATAACATTAAATTATAATCCATAGTATAGAGAGAATTACTCCTAATGTTTGCGGGACACAGTTTGGGAAACTCGGCTCTAGTACATGGTGAATTGGGCTGTTGAAAGTATGTTTTCAGAACACGCAGATGGCAGTAGAGAGACTTGAAAAAGCCAAATCAAATTGCTCAATGTGTACGTTGGACAAGCAAAGCAAGTAACAGTAAATATCCTTGTCTGTCTTCTTGACGGGGTCTTCAAAGGGCACGAGGTACTTTTCCATTGGCTTCCACACGGGGGGAACACAATTTACCTTTACGACAAACCGGTATCGTGGTTCCTAGAAACGAAGCCAATCCTCCCACTGAAATGGGCCCTTATTGGAGATTCGACCTTTTGTAAGTGTTCCGGTAATGAGATTTAGTCGATGACTCACTTGCTTCCACCAGCAAAGCGTATCTACTTTACTCTTCTCTGCACCGAGACTATAATGGTAGGTGAGGACACAGACTTTCGCTGCCCTTTCCGGTGGGTAACGATGTCACAAGAGCAATTCAACTAGCTTGACTTGAATACTAACGGCAACATTATAAATACAAGTCTCGGCAAACTCGGCATTTTCCAAAATATGCTCAACATATTACTCAGAATTTATTAACTTAATTTCTAAATTAATAGTTTAAAAAATTAATAAATTTCCATTGTTTTCCCGTGGATGTGAAACTTACAACAGATCACATATTAATACTAAGAATTCAAACTTTTTGTTAATCATCATACATTTATTGAACGTGTTCCGATGCATACAATTTAACCATTATTTCTCACCGTCTTAATTTTGGCACTATACATGTCCAAGTCACATGACGTTTTGCACATTTAATTATCAAATGGAAATGGAACTGAACATTTCGCGGTATCTATACATTACAAGCGGAAGATTCCATTCGCCGCACAATATGTTCATATTCCTATCAAAACCAATAAATTACAATGCATGTTTATCTGTTTAACCAAAATAATGTTGATCCCACTGACACTGAAACTTTTATGATTCCAACTGGCGAGTGTCCAAGGTAAATGATGAAACAAATTATTGATTAGTAGAAGCGAAGTGTGGACTGAATTCACCAATAGCACTATGACACATTGTGAATACAAATTATTGTTTTTTCTTATTTATTAAAATTAAACGTGTGGTTATGGTCAATTTTATTAACACCCGGAGATAAAGCACACGGCTACTTCCCAAATTTAATTTTCCCCCCGTCCTTTACAACTCCAATTGTATTAGATCTACCTACGACTATATATTTTGTATAAGTATTTACTAAGATCAATAGAAATTCAAATTTATATGGGACAAACGTTATAGTCAATTATATTATATATATGTAATTATGGTGTGCGTGTGTCCGTAATTCTTCTCCTCATAAACGGCTCGGCCAATTTCGTATTTATGGTGTCACCTGAATGGATCATAGCTATAATTGTACCCGATAGGTGGGGCTTATGTAGAAATCCAGACTTTATCTTCAAATTTCCGTCCAAATTTTTTATAGTTTTTGGATTTCTCACATTAAAAAAATATATACCCAAATTTACATCCTGACGGCATCATTACACGCACATGTTCATTGCGTCGTAGCTTGGCATTGTTTGGACATTTCTATTTCGAACTTCTGAGTTCTGATGTATTCCTTGTGCATTTGCGTGAATACTGAGTGAATTATTTTTAGATTAATTCAACATTGAACAAATGGCGTGAATTTGAAATAATATTTTGTCAAATTTTAGAGGTACATTGTTTTAATTACGACTCATACACATGTTCGTTCATGCGGCGGCATTCCATCCAACTACGTGAATAAAACTTTTTATTTTCAGCTTTCATTTGTGCGATTTCGATGATAGGAGGCGTGAGAAGGTAAATTATCAAAAATTTTACGATCTATCTAATGATTCAATCACTTTTTGACAAAGAAATTTATTTCGAATTAAATATTGCAACAAAATGCACTCGGCTAGTAGATATATATATATATATATATATTAATTATACAGATCCATATAGTTATTCTTTTGTTCGTCTAAAGACACCATTTATAAGTTATACCGATAAAGAGGAAAATATTCCCTTAAAAATTCTCAGCTGTAACATCTTTTTCTTTGTAAAAACATGATTGTAATGTTTTCATTACCATAAAGAAAAATATAAAGTAATACTGTTTTAATGTAATATATATATATATATATGGTCCAGGTTTCAATTATTTCAACTTAGAAAAGGCTAAAGCAATTAATACGAATTGATGATTGGAGGTAGAATAGAATAAAAAGCTTCAAATAGTCTGCATGCAATCAATTAAAATTATATTCTGAGGCATATTAATTTCTTTTATTTACTTAAGAAGACACCAACGGACAAATTGAACAACCGTCACGCAATATGTAATAAATATAATAGCATATCGTTTAGATATTAGCGTATAATAGCGTGATTATTAATGTTGTGAACTCAATGAAAATGTTATAATTTGCTGACATATTAATGTGGCGAGTAAAATTTTAATGCTTGTAACGTTCATTTAAAGTTTATAAATGCATTTAGCTACATAAAAGTAAATTCAGTATATCACTAGCTTCATACAGGCTAGCATGAGTTATCAGTTTATTTAAATGTAGACTGAGAGAATTAGGTGCGTTGATTAATTTCCAAATATTATATATAAGTTTGAAACTTTTGCCCATGTTAATGTGTAACAGGTAAGAGGAATCTGACAGCAGATTTAATTGATCTTTATAATTATGGACTCACTCCCCCTGTCAACTTATAATTGTTTCCTGTTTAATATAGTAATTTGGTTCTTTTAATATTGGCGAGTACTAATTTACATAACAACTTCCTGTATTACCTCCTGAAACGGTCCCAACTCGGCCGATGTTTGAAATACCACATTATATGAGGAAAAACGCTCCTATGCTGCATAATTCAACATTATTTTCACCTCAACGGCCACATTAACCAGACTTATGGATCACATCATCTTTTAGAGATCGATTTTCCGTCGATGTCGCCTCCTCAGGCTGTCGTGTAGAAGCTTATACAAATGTATATTGTTGGAAAACTGGAATTGATTCCTGTATATCTAATTTCAAACAGAGTTCTATTTTAAAGTTCGATTAATTGTCGTGGCCTGGGAAAAAGACTTGGCTATAATTATTTGTTCCAACGGAAGTTAAGGCCGAGGAGATTGGTTGGGTTTATTGAGTGGAGAGATGTTGAAATTTTGTTAGAAGAGTTCGACAGGGTAGAAGAAGGCATCAATACTAAAAAAAGAGTGATAGAGACTGCCTACGGTAAATTTCATCTCCAACCTACAACTACATTGACCATATCGATGACCAATCGTATTCCACACAGTTGTGTTTCCTTTTCAATGCAGTTTTCTCGTACGTGCAATTGACATGCTTCAAACTAAAATTCTTCTTTCCGCCCAGTGTAATGTCATTAACCGTTCTTTCTAAATATACCCAATTTTGATTCGTTATACTAAAATAATACAGGAGAAATAGAATTATTTTTTGTATATTTTGTTAAAAATGTTCTGCTATAACAATTGCTATTATTATATTATATTCATTTTTGCAAAATTCAACCCATTTGATGATTATTATTATGAATCGAGCAGATGAAATGAAGCAATCAAAAGATATTTTTACAATTTCGGAAAATGCCTTAAAGTGTAAGTCCAATTTAAGAGTAGGCAAGTAATTTCGTGTAAAATGAAATAATAAAAATCGTAAATACTTTAAAACTATACCGCATACCAAATCAATCGATTCATTGTTTAATAATTTAGACTTATAACAATGATACGCCTTATTATGGTCGCCATATGAAAGTGGAATATTAGCGTTCGGTCGAGTAGGAAAAATTGTTTTATATGAACAATTAACGTCTGTGAACAACAAAAACGTATGAAGAATTAATGACATGATAACAATTTTTTTAACATAAAGTGATGTTTCGATGATTTATTGTGGTACTTGTCAATAAACTAAATGATATAAACACAAAGAGTGTAGCCAAAAGATAAAGTTAACCAAGACAATTTAATAAACCATCGTATAATGTATTTAGTTGGATTTTGTCATGTTTCATATTCACAGTAAATTTTTTCTTTTAATATATAAAGTTTCTGAAGTTAATCTTTTCATAAAATTCACTTCCTTATTTAAAACTATAGTATTATCAAAATTGAAAGAATTATTTAGCTTCAAAAAGATTTTAGTAACTGCAGGGTCTTTATATAAAGGAAATTTTAAATTCATTTTATACTCCATAATTATAATTGACAGAGATATCTTATTATGACCAATGCAGAAAACCGATCAGTTAATACATGAAAATTTATAAACAACATTACGACAGGCAAAGGTACTAAGTAAAACGTTATGTTTTTTTAACAAAGAAAGATAAAAAATTGGCAGATTTGTAGAATACCGAAATATCTTAAATATCATTTTAAATCCGCTAGACAAATAATCAAAAAAAGAGTAAAACAAAACAATTTTAATAACCATCAAGAATACCATTAATTCTGAGTTTACTAAATTTAGAAATAAAATCTACAGGATAATAGTTGTCACACAAAATTTTGAATAAATATTTAAGATTTTTTAAAATGATAATGAGAATCTGATTGAATGAACCATAGCTCTTTACTGACTCATTGGACGATTAGTAATAAAGTTTAGGACTCTACCAATTGAAACGTAATTTGTTATTAAAACGGCCAAAAGAAACTTAAAAAAATTAAGAGAACAATTTTTTATAATTCAAAAGTAAATTTAATATTAGACCAATAATTAATATACACGTTAAGTTAATCATCCAATTCATCGGATATACAAAAGATATATCATCTACACATCTATAATAAGCTAAAGGTTTGTGACGTCTGTTGGTTGGCATGAGAGGTTTGATCAACAATTATTATAAAAAAAACAACTACCAAAAATAAAAGGGAAATAAATTTTGGAAATTTAGAGGCATTATGATTACATTTACATCTTCAACAAATTTTGATAAATTCCTCGGGAACGCGAGATACATAAAAAGAACAATAAAAATACAACTATTTTGTGTTATTATTTTAATTTAACGAAACTGTAAAAATGGACTCCAAAATTTTAATTTTTAAGGTATTTTTCTATTTTACATTTTTGTTTCTTTATTTTCAAATTATATATCAAATTTCCGGCTCGGCGAACGTATGATTTTTATCAACTATTTTCATCTATTTGAAAATATAAAAGAGCACCTTACTCTACGATGCTATTATTCTCTCTGGTTCTAGAAAATTGTAAAGTTGGCAGGGATAGGGCTATTTTTTAAGACACATATTTTATTTAATGAATTTTTCTTTGTGATACGAGAGCATCTGCAGTACGTGCAATCGCACATGGAGAGAGAGAGGGAGAGGTGTGTGATGTACGAGCACGGGATTTGGCGAGTGCGTTGGACAAGGAGGACAGAGGCTGTTGCCCTGCGTAGGCACGGTGACCCGAGGCCCGCTTTCACGTCTCCCATAAAACAGGGCATTTGCGGGCCTTGTTTATTGTCCTCTCGTACCTGCCGGCGTATTCAAGCCCCGAAATCCTCCGCTGTACGAATCCAGGAAGTTTAATAACGTGCAGCTGTTCTCTGCAATACGTTACTGACATTTATTGCAGCATACCTTTGCCACCGTCGCTTTGTTATCTTCAGAGAACGTTGCACTTCATTACCTAAATAGAAAAACCGTTTTAAAACTTTTAAGTAAAACGTTTCGACATCCACTGATCACTATTCAGTTCAATTTTACTCAAAAAACATATACTTTTATATTATTTTATATTATTATAATCAAACCTATCATTTTAAATTTTAATTATATTATATTTAATTATAACTATAAAAAATAATTTATTTTTATTTCAACTACAAAGTTCATATACATCACAACAAATTCCAGCCAGCTTTTTTTCACCAGTTGGTTAAGACAACGGCTGCACTTCTTCCTGTATAGACTATAATTTATTTATGTGGTGCGGTGTTCTCGAAGTCGGGTCTGAATCTTGTCTTCACTTTTATACATCAATATATTCCTCCTCCACATATTCACTCTTACTGGAATAAACCAATCTACTACAGTATACTGTAATGATCGTTTTGCCGGGTGGGATGGGTAACACGCTACATGAGGCTAACCCTCTTTAATAGCACAGAAAGCGAATTGAAAAGGGGGATGCAGAAGGTAGAGCAAGGTAGCCAAGGGTTGACTAGGACCCCCGGGCTATAATTTAAGGACCCTATTCGGTATTTCACCTAAAGATATGCAAACCTGCATCAGGTAGGTCGGACATTGGTTACTATTCACATGCCCTTCAGAATAACGGGAAACGAGTTTGCTGTGGGATCGCAGCATTCCCTTCTCCGTGTTTCCACCAGTTTTAGAAGGTAGCTGGCCGACTGATCCAATGGGATCAGCGGACAACTTTTATCGTATGCCCAAGGTCTGCAACCCCAATACGTCCCCCACAATCATCCCTTTTTATTTTTATCTGAGCGTCTAATATGAACTTGAGAGGAGAAGAGTATTATCGTTTCAAGACAAGAGACTCACTGGAGATCTGAAGGCGAGCGGAATCAAGACATTGTTAAAATGTAATATGATTCTTATTGTATAAATTTTGAATGTATATGCCTACAATTAATGACTGTGGAGCTGTAATTTATGTTGTGGAACGTGGCGAGAAAGCATCATTGATATAATTATTTAAAGCTATTCGATGTGGGAAAATGTATTAGATTAGGGTTAACTATTGCAAGTAATTATTTATTACAAGTTATCCTGAAGGTATCCTAATGCTCGCCGTTAATGAGGTTATGTTCAGTTGCCTGTCTTCGTTACGGAGATCGTTCAATCACTTTGGGGGGGGGGGGGTAAACAGGCTTCATGAGGGTGATCCTGAAACAGGCAACTCCTCTTTAATAGCATAGGAAGGGAATTGAAAAAGGGGAACATTTGTTAATAACATCCTTTTATATAGGAAGATGGAACGTCAAATAGAATGCGAGTTATGAGAAGATCAATTTGGTTTTAGAAATATTGTAGGGACAAGAGCAGCAACATTAACTTTGCAGCTAATTTAAGAAGACAGGATAAGAAAAATTCGGCCTACGTTCATGGCATTGTAGATTTAGAAAAAGCGTTTTATGACGTGAACAAGAACACACTATTAAGGATTTTAAAGAACACTGGAATAAAATATCGAGAAAGGAAGCTTATGCATAACCTGTACAGGAGACAGTCAGCTGTAATTAGAATAGAAGGTCAAGAAAAGAAAGCAGAAATCAAGAAAGGATGCAGTCTGCCGTCCAAGATGTTTAACTTATTTACAGAACAAGCGACGAAGAAAGCTAAATCTGAATATGGAATGAAATCATACGGCAAGGAGAAGAAATAAAAACCTTACGCTTTGTCGATGATATTGTAATATTAGGGGAGTCAGAAGAAGACTTGGAAACCATAATAAATATCATGAACGGGGTCAATATGAGCATTAATAGAGGGAAAACCAAGGTAATGGAGTGTAATATGGGAAACAATTGAATTATAAAGAGTGTGGGTTTGGGAAGGGATATTTTGAAGGAAGTTAAGGAATTCTGCTTCTTGGGAAGCGTAATAAACATGGATGGTAGAAGTATAGTAGACATAAAGAGTAGGTTAGCACAGGCAAGGAAGGATTTCGCTAAAAATAGAAATTTACTTACGGGAAATTTAAGAGTGAATATTAGGAAATCATTATTAAAAATGTTCGTATGGGTGCGAAACGTGGACGGTAGGAGTTGCAGAAAGGAAAAGAATGGTGCTATAGGAGAATGCTGAAAATCAGATGGGTGAATAGAATCACTTACGAGGAAGTTCGTAACAGAACAGGGGAAGAGCGAACAATATGGCGGACGTTGACGAAGAGAAGGGCTAGATAAGACATTAGGGTCTGTGGGGTAAGAATAGAAGAGGAAGGTCAAGAGTGGAATAGGCTAAGAAGATTAGGGAAGTTATGGGCCGTGCTAGTTATGGGGTAATGAAAAGGCTTGCGCAAGATATATAAGCTTGGATGGTTGCAACAGACCGGTCTTAGGGCTGAATATCACAACAACAACATGCATTTATTCACGTAAATCGTTGTCTCTTTTCTATAGTAGTAGTTTTACAAATCGTCTGTTCAGAAATCTATTGTACTTTCGTTTTCTTAAGACAATGTCGTTTTCTGGTTGTAATTTTGCCGCCACCCTTTCCATATTAGTTAGAGTGGCAGAAGATTTCCAGCCTCTCATATTTCTGGTTTTTGCCAGACTGTGTGTGAAGCAGAGTCCTTCTTGGCTTCGTATTTACGAGACTGTCTCACGATACTCATTGAGCCAAACAACGGTGCATAATAAATTCTTTGTCTCATTTCTAAAATTACCCCAGCCCCCCTGCTAAGGGTCGAGTTTCGCAGTTTTATTTACGTGTGTTTATGGAAGTATTTCACCGGGACGCAGACGGTTGACGCGGGAACTGTGACACCGGGGCCATTAAATTTAAATAGGTGTGAAGCATAAAGACTCGATGTTGAAGCTTAAGGACAGCTCTTCTCATATTACTCATACGTATGCAGATGACATTTAGATCTACGCGTACGTTAAGGAAACTAGTTTCCCTTCTCTGACACGCAGGCAGAGGAGAAAGAACATGAAATAGTGAGGCAGTCTGTTACAGTAAGCTGGACAAGGAGTGCCTTTGTACCTTAATGTCCTTGCTTTATTATACCAGATGAAGGACAAGTTATGCATGTAGGAGCTGCCACATACGCATTAATAATGCTCAAAAGAAATTTTTCAAGAAACTATTGCTGAATATTTCATTCTCATTTTCATAGTCACGGCATGAAATAGAAGTGATTATACTGCATAATATAGCATCGCAGGAGGTACGTTTCTCACATATATAGGATTTCACGTTGAACAGCCACACTGTAGTTTCTGATGATTGTATTAATACAAAAGCGCTTTAATACGAGAATAGGTCAAAGCGTGTAATGAGAGAATGATACCCGTATTAAATGACGCAAAAGAATTTATTCACCAGAACACATGAAGCTAGTAAGACGTTAATTGTGAAACATAATTGAACATAAAGTGTGACAGAAAATGTGATAAAATTAACGGTTATTTATGGAAGGCTGTACAAAACTGTTCAAATGAAAACAATCAGGAAAAACCGTAAGATAAATCGAGGGTTGGCTAATAAAGTATTAAATTGAAAGAGGTCCAAATTAACGAAGAGTTTTATTAATCTACAGAAGCAGAACAATTTCACAAGATCGCTAGTACATATCAATAAGCCAAACGATTTAATTAAGTATAAATAAAGTATGAATCTATACCAATAAATAAAAAGTGTCTGTCTACATGTTTGTCTCGAATAGGCTCCGAAACATCTCAACGGATATCAATGAAAATTTTGTTTTTTTAGAATATTCGTGGATATTTTGATAATGACTTTAACATAAAGTAAATATAAATACTAGTACTACGGAAATGTTTCTTGGCTTTCGTGCTCTAGAATCTCAAATAAGTGAATGCGGGTTTCCTTTACTGTTGATCTGTTCATGCTCCGAAACGTCTTAAGGGATTTCAATGAAAATTTATGGAATTCAACCAGGACATTTAACTTAAATTTTCATATATTTTTCATTTAGATGTCTTGTACAGTTCATAATATGTTAATGTTTATAAATTTCATGAATTGCCACACAAAAGCCAGCGTGAAAACCAACTGCGAGTTGCATGTCCTGTTAGGCGATCCTTTACTATTCAACGGACTAATAGTGTAATTAAAAGCGTAATTTTCGCAGCATGAGAGAGAAGGGGTAAAAGTATTCTCACTTCATCTATTGTTGCAGCAGGATTCGCGCCATAATTAACCTATTGTTGTCAGAGAACTTACTCTCTGAGAAATAATAATCGTCTTTGGCATACGCTCATCACAACCTACAAAATTTGAATGTGGGCTGCGTATACTCCTAATCTGTATATGCTCCGAAACACCGACTTATTGAATTTCAAAGAAAATTTGAGAGTAATACGAATACCAAAGAACTTCATAACACGAGGTGGCAGAGTGGTTAAGGTGTTAAACAGCTAATCCAAAGTGCTCTGCACGCGTGGGTTCGAATCCCATCCTCGTCGTAATTACTTATTCATATTTTATACCTCCACAAGATAATGATATAATACGAATTCCAAAGACGTTCATAGGACGAGGTGGCCGAGTGGTTAAGGCGTTGGACTGCTAATCCAATGTGCTCTGCACGCGTGGGTTCGAATCCCATCCTCGTCGTAATTACTTATTCCTTATTTTATACCTCCACAAGATAATGATATAATACGAATTCCAAAGACGTTCATAGGACGAGGTGGCCGAGTGGTTAAGGCGTTGGACTGCTAATCCAATGTGCTCTGCACGCGTGGGTTCGAATCCCATCCTCGTCGTAATTACTTATTCCTTATTTTATACCTCCACAAGATAATGATATAATACGAATTCCAAAGACGTTCATAGGACGAGGTGGCCGAGTGGTTAAGGCGTTGGACTGCTAATCCAATGTGCTCTGCACGCGTGGGTTCGAATCCCATCCTCGTCGTAATTACTTATTCCTTATTTTATACCTCCACAAGATAATGATATAATACGAATTCCAAAGACGTTCATAGGACGAGGTGGCCGAGTGGTTAAGGCGTTGGACTGCTAATCCAATGTGCTCTGCACGCGTGGGTTCGAATCCCATCCTCGTCGTAATTACTTATTCCTTATTTTATACCTCCACAAGATAATGATATAATACGAATTCCAAAGACGTTCATAGGACGAGGTGGCCGAGTGGTTAAGGCGTTGGACTGCTAATCCAATGTGCTCTGCACGCGTGGGTTCGAATCCCATCCTCGTCGTAATTACTTATTCCTTATTTTATACCTCCACAAGATAATGATATAATACGAATTCCAAAGACGTTCATAGGACGAGGTGGCCGAGTGGTTAAGGCGTTGGACTGCTAATCCAATGTGCTCTGCACGCGTGGGTTCGAATCCCATCCTCGTCGTAATTACTTATTCCTTATTTTATACCTCCACAAGATAATGATATAATACGAATTCCAAAGACGTTCATAGGACGAGGTGGCCGAGTGGTTAAGGCGTTGGACTGCTAATCCAATGTGCTCTGCACGCGTGGGTTCGAATCCCATCCTCGTCGTAATTACTTATTCCTCATTTTATATCTCCACAAGATAATGATATAATACGAATTCCAAAGACGTTCATAGGACGAGGTGGCCGAGTGGTTAAGGCGTTGGACTGCTAATCCAATGTGCTCTGCACGCGTGGGTTCGAATCCCATCCTCGTCGTAATTACTTATTCCTTATTTTATACCTCCACAAGATAATGATATAATACGAATTCCAAAGACGTTCATAGGACGAGGTGGCCGAGTGGTTAAGGCGTTGGACTGCTAATCCAATGTGCTCTGCACGCGTGGGTTCGAATCCCATCCTCGTCGTAATTACTTATTCCTTATTTTATACCTCCACAAGATAATGATATAATACGAATTCCAAAGACGTTCATAGGACGAGGTGGCCGAGTGGTTAAGGCGTTGGACTGCTAATCCAATGTGCTCTGCACGCGTGGGTTCGAATCCCATCCTCGTCGTAATTACTTATTCCTTATTTTATACCTCCACAAGATAATGATATAATACGAATTCCAAAGACGTTCATAGGACGAGGTGGCCGAGTGGTTAAGGCGTTGGACTGCTAATCCAATGTGCTCTGCACGCGTGGGTTCGAATCCCATCCTCGTCGTAATTACTTATTCCTTATTTTATATCTCCACAAGATAATGATATAATACGAATTCCAAAGACGTTCATAGGACGAGGTGGCCGAGTGGTTAAGGCGTTGGACTGCTAATCCAATGTGCTCTGCACGCGTGGGTTCGAATCCCATCCTCGTCGTAATTACTTATTCCTTATTTTATATCTCCACAAGATAATGATATAATACGAATTCCAAAGACGTTCATAGGACGAGGTGGCCGAGTGGTTAAGGCGTTGGACTGCTAATCCAATGTGCTCTGCACGCGTGGGTTCGAATCCCATCCTCGTCGTAATTACTTATTCCTTATTTTATATCTCCACAAGATAATGATATAATACGAATTCCAAAGACGTTCATAGGACGAGGTGGCCGAGTGGTTAAGGCGTTGGACTGCTAATCCAATGTGCTCTGCACGCGTGGGTTCGAATCCCATCCTCGTCGTAATTACTTATTCCTTATTTTATACCTCCACAAGATAATGATATAATACGAATTCCAAAGACGTTCATAGGACGAGGTGGCCGAGTGGTTAAGGCGTTGGACTGCTAATCCAATGTGCTCTGCACGCGTGGGTTCGAATCCCATCCTCGTCGTAATTACTTATTCCTCATTTTATATCTCCACAAGATAATGATATAATACGAATTCCAAAGACGTTCATAGGACGAGGTGGCCGAGTGGTTAAGGCGTTGGACTGCTAATCCAATGTGCTCTGCACGCGTGGGTTCGAATCCCATCCTCGTCGTAATTACTTATTCCTTATTTTATATCTCCACAAGATAATGATATAATACGAATTCCAAAGACGTTCATAGGACGAGGTGGCCGAGTGGTTAAGGCGTTGGACTGCTAATCCAATGTGCTCTGCACGCGTGGGTTCGAATCCCATCCTCGTCGTAATTACTTATTCCTTATTTTATATCTCCACAAGATAATGATATAATACGAATTCCAAAGACGTTCATAGGACGAGGTGGCCGAGTGGTTAAGGCGTTGGACTGCTAATCCAATGTGCTCTGCACGCGTGGGTTCGAATCCCATCCTCGTCGTAATTACTTATTCCTTATTTTATACCTCCACAAGATAATGATATAATACGAATTCCAAAGACGTTCATAGGACGAGGTGGCCGAGTGGTTAAGGCGTTGGACTGCTAATCCAATGTGCTCTGCACGCGTGGGTTCGAATCCCATCCTCGTCGTAATTACTTATTCCTCATTTTATATCTCCACAAGATAATGATATAATACGAATTCCAAAGACGTTCATAGGACGAGGTGGCCGAGTGGTTAAGGCGTTGGACTGCTAATCCAATGTGCTCTGCACGCGTGGGTTCGAATCCCATCCTCGTCGTAATTACTTATTCCTTATTTTATACCTCCACAAGATAATGATATAATACGAATTCCAAAGACGTTCATAGGACGAGGTGGCCGAGTGGTTAAGGCGTTGGACTGCTAATCCAATGTGCTCTGCACGCGTGGGTTCGAATCCCATCCTCGTCGTAATTACTTATTCCTTATTTTATACCTCCACAAGATAATGATATAATACGAATTCCAAAGACGTTCATAGGACGAGGTGGCCGAGTGGTTAAGGCGTTGGACTGCTAATCCAATGTGCTCTGCACGCGTGGGTTCGAATCCCATCCTCGTCGTAATTACTTATTCCTTATTTTATATCTCCACAAGATAATGATATAATACGAATTCCAAAGACGTTCATAGGACGAGGTGGCCGAGTGGTTAAGGCGTTGGACTGCTAATCCAATGTGCTCTGCACGCGTGGGTTCGAATCCCATCCTCGTCGTAATTACTTATTCCTTATTTTATACCTCCACAAGATAATGATATAATACGAATTCCAAAGACGTTCATAGGACGAGGTGGCCGAGTGGTTAAGGCGTTGGACTGCTAATCCAATGTGCTCTGCACGCGTGGGTTCGAATCCCATCCTCGTCGTAATTACTTATTCCTTATTTTATATCTGCACAAGATAATGATATAATACGAATTCCAAAGACGTTCATAGGACGAGGTGGCCGAGTGGTTAAGGCGTTGGACTGCTAATCCAATGTGCTCTGCACGCGTGGGTTCGAATCCCATCCTCGTCGTAATTACTTATTCCTTATTTTATACCTCCACAAGATAATGATATAATACGAATTCCAAAGACGTTCATAGGACGAGGTGGCCGAGTGGTTAAGGCGTTGGACTGCTAATCCAATGTGCTCTGCACGCGTGGGTTCGAATCCCATCCTCGTCGTAATTACTTATTCCTTATTTTATATCTCCACAAGATAATGATATAATACGAATTCCAAAGACGTTCATAGGACGAGGTGGCCGAGTGGTTAAGGCGTTGGACTGCTAATCCAATGTGCTCTGCACGCGTGGGTTCGAATCCCATCCTCGTCGTAATTACTTATTCCTTATTTTATACCTCCACAAGATAATGATATAATACGAATTCCAAAGACGTTCATAGGACGAGGTGGCCGAGTGGTTAAGGCGTTGGACTGCTAATCCAATGTGCTCTGCACGCGTGGGTTCGAATCCCATCCTCGTCGTAATTACTTATTCCTCATTTTATATCTCCACAAGATAATGATATAATACGAATTCCAAAGACGTTCATAGGACGAGGTGGCCGAGTGGTTAAGGCGTTGGACTGCTAATCCAATGTGCTCTGCACGCGTGGGTTCGAATCCCATCCTCGTCGTAATTACTTATTCCTTATTTTATATCTCCACAAGATAATGATATAATACGAATTCCAAAGACGTTCATAGGACGAGGTGGCCGAGTGGTTAAGGCGTTGGACTGCTAATCCAATGTGCTCTGCACGCGTGGGTTCGAATCCCATCCTCGTCGTAATTACTTATTCCTTATTTTATATCTCCACAAGATAATGATATAATACGAATTCCAAAGACGTTCATAGGACGAGGTGGCCGAGTGGTTAAGGCGTTGGACTGCTAATCCAATGTGCTCTGCACGCGTGGGTTCGAATCCCATCCTCGTCGTAATTACTTATTCCTTATTTTATACCTCCACAAGATAATGATATAATACGAATTCCAAAGACGTTCATAGGACGAGGTGGCCGAGTGGTTAAGGCGTTGGACTGCTAATCCAATGTGCTCTGCACGCGTGGGTTCGAATCCCATCCTCGTCGTAATTACTTATTCCTTATTTTATACCTCCACAAGATAATGATATAATACGAATTCCAAAGACGTTCATAGGACGAGGTGGCCGAGTGGTTAAGGCGTTGGACTGCTAATCCAATGTGCTCTGCACGCGTGGGTTCGAATCCCATCCTCGTCGTAATTACTTATTCCTCATTTTATATCTCCACAAGATAATGATATAATACGAATTCCAAAGACGTTCATAGGACGAGGTGGCCGAGTGGTTAAGGCGTTGGACTGCTAATCCAATGTGCTCTGCACGCGTGGGTTCGAATCCCATCCTCGTCGTAATTACTTATTCCTTATTTTATACCTCCACAAGATAATGATATAATACGAATTCCAAAGACGTTCATAGGACGAGGTGGCCGAGTGGTTAAGGCGTTGGACTGCTAATCCAATGTGCTCTGCACGCGTGGGTTCGAATCCCATCCTCGTCGTAATTACTTATTCCTTATTTTATATCTCCACAAGATAATGATATAATACGAATTCCAAAGACGTTCATAGGACGAGGTGGCCGAGTGGTTAAGGCGTTGGACTGCTAATCCAATGTGCTCTGCACGCGTGGGTTCGAATCCCATCCTCGTCGTAATTACTTATTCCTTATTTTATATCTCCACAAGATAATGATATAATACGAATTCCAAAGACGTTCATAGGACGAGGTGGCCGAGTGGTTAAGGCGTTGGACTGCTAATCCAATGTGCTCTGCACGCGTGGGTTCGAATCCCATCCTCGTCGTAATTACTTATTCCTTATTTTATATCTCCACAAGATAATGATATAATACGAATTCCAAAGACGTTCATAGGACGAGGTGGCCGAGTGGTTAAGGCGTTGGACTGCTAATCCAATGTGCTCTGCACGCGTGGGTTCGAATCCCATCCTCGTCGTAATTACTTATTCCTTATTTTATATCTCCACAAGATAATGATATAATACGAATTCCAAAGACGTTCATAGGACGAGGTGGCCGAGTGGTTAAGGCGTTGGACTGCTAATCCAATGTGCTCTGCACGCGTGGGTTCGAATCCCATCCTCGTCGTAATTACTTATTCCTCATTTTATATCTCCACAAGATAATGATATAATACGAATTCCAAAGACGTTCATAGGACGAGGTGGCCGAGTGGTTAAGGCGTTGGACTGCTAATCCAATGTGCTCTGCACGCGTGGGTTCGAATCCCATCCTCGTCGTAATTACTTATTCCTTATTTTATACCTCCACAAGATAATGATATAATACGAATTCCAAAGACGTTCATAGGACGAGGTGGCCGAGTGGTTAAGGCGTTGGACTGCTAATCCAATGTGCTCTGCACGCGTGGGTTCGAATCCCATCCTCGTCGTAATTACTTATTCCTTATTTTATATCTCCACAAGATAATGATATAATACGAATTCCAAAGACGTTCATAGGACGAGGTGGCCGAGTGGTTAAGGCGTTGGACTGCTAATCCAATGTGCTCTGCACGCGTGGGTTCGAATCCCATCCTCGTCGTAATTACTTATTCCTCATTTTATATCTCCACAAGATAAAGATATAATACGAATTCCAAAGACGTTCATAGGACGAGGTGGCCGAGTGGTTAAGGCGTTGGACTGCTAATCCAATGTGCTCTGCACGCGTGGGTTCGAATCCCATCCTCGTCGTAATTACTTATTCCTTATTTTATATCTCCACAAGATAATGATATAATACGAATTCCAAAGACGTTCATAGGACGAGGTGGCCGAGTGGTTAAGGCGTTGGACTGCTAATCCAATGTGCTCTGCACGCGTGGGTTCGAATCCCATCCTCGTCGTAATTACTTATTCCTCATTTTATATCTCCACAAGATAATGATATAATACGAATTCCAAAGACGTTCATAGGACGAGGTGGCCGAGTGGTTAAGGCGTTGGACTGCTAATCCAATGTGCTCTGCACGCGTGGGTTCGAATCCCATCCTCGTCGTAATTACTTATTCCTTATTTTATATCTCCACAAGATAATGATATAATACGAATTCCAAAGACGTTCATAGGACGAGGTGGCCGAGTGGTTAAGGCGTTGGACTGCTAATCCAATGTGCTCTGCACGCGTGGGTTCGAATCCCATCCTCGTCGTAATTACTTATTCCTTATTTTATACCTCCACAAGATAATGATATAATACGAATTCCAAAGACGTTCATAGGACGAGGTGGCCGAGTGGTTAAGGCGTTGGACTGCTAATCCAATGTGCTCTGCACGCGTGGGTTCGAATCCCATCCTCGTCGTAATTACTTATTCCTTATTTTATATCTCCACAAGATAATGATATAATACGAATTCCAAAGACGTTCATAGGACGAGGTGGCCGAGTGGTTAAGGCGTTGGACTGCTAATCCAATGTGCTCTGCACGCGTGGGTTCGAATCCCATCCTCGTCGTAATTACTTATTCCTCATTTTATATCTCCACAAGATAATGATATAATACGAATTCCAAAGACGTTCATAGGACGAGGTGGCCGAGTGGTTAAGGCGTTGGACTGCTAATCCAATGTGCTCTGCACGCGTGGGTTCGAATCCCATCCTCGTCGTAATTACTTATTCCTTATTTTATATCTCCACAAGATAATGATATAATACGAATTCCAAAGACGTTCATAGGACGAGGTGGCCGAGTGGTTAAGGCGTTGGACTGCTAATCCAATGTGCTCTGCACGCGTGGGTTCGAATCCCATCCTCGTCGTAATTACTTATTCCTTATTTTATATCTCCACAAGATAATGATATAATACGAATTCCAAAGACGTTCATAGGACGAGGTGGCCGAGTGGTTAAGGCGTTGGACTGCTAATCCAATGTGCTCTGCACGCGTGGGTTCGAATCCCATCCTCGTCGTAATTACTTATTCCTTATTTTATATCTCCACAAGATAATGATATAATACGAATTCCAAAGACGTTCATAGGACGAGGTGGCCGAGTGGTTAAGGCGTTGGACTGCTAATCCAATGTGCTCTGCACGCGTGGGTTCGAATCCCATCCTCGTCGTAATTACTTATTCCTTATTTTATATCTCCACAAGATAATGATATAATACGAATTCCAAAGACGTTCATAGGACGAGGTGGCCGAGTGGTTAAGGCGTTGGACTGCTAATCCAATGTGCTCTGCACGCGTGGGTTCGAATCCCATCCTCGTCGTAATTACTTATTCCTTATTTTATACCTCCACAAGATAATGATATAATACGAATTCCAAAGACGTTCATAGGACGAGGTGGCCGAGTGGTTAAGGCGTTGGACTGCTAATCCAATGTGCTCTGCACGCGTGGGTTCGAATCCCATCCTCGTCGTAATTACTTATTCCTTATTTTATATCTGCACAAGATAATGATATAATACGAATTCCAAAGACGTTCATAGGACGAGGTGGCCGAGTGGTTAAGGCGTTGGACTGCTAATCCAATGTGCTCTGCACGCGTGGGTTCGAATCCCATCCTCGTCGTAATTACTTATTCCTTATTTTATATCTCCACAAGATAATGATATAATACGAATTCCAAAGACGTTCATAGGACGAGGTGGCCGAGTGGTTAAGGCGTTGGACTGCTAATCCAATGTGCTCTGCACGCGTGGGTTCGAATCCCATCCTCGTCGTAATTACTTATTCCTTATTTTATATCTGCACAAGATAATGATATAATACGAATTCCAAAGACGTTCATAGGACGAGGTGGCCGAGTGGTTAAGGCGTTGGACTGCTAATCCAATGTGCTCTGCACGCGTGGGTTCGAATCCCATCCTCGTCGTAATTACTTATTCCTTATTTTATACCTCCACAAGATAATGATATAATACGAATTCCAAAGACGTTCATAGGACGAGGTGGCCGAGTGGTTAAGGCGTTGGACTGCTAATCCAATGTGCTCTGCACGCGTGGGTTCGAATCCCATCCTCGTCGTAATTACTTATTCCTTATTTTATACCTCCACAAGATAATGATATAATACGAATTCCAAAGACGTTCATAGGACGAGGTGGCCGAGTGGTTAAGGCGTTGGACTGCTAATCCAATGTGCTCTGCACGCGTGGGTTCGAATCCCATCCTCGTCGTAATTACTTATTCCTTATTTTATACCTCCACAAGATAATGATATAATACGAATTCCAAAGACGTTCATAGGACGAGGTGGCCGAGTGGTTAAGGCGTTGGACTGCTAATCCAATGTGCTCTGCACGCGTGGGTTCGAATCCCATCCTCGTCGTAATTACTTATTCCTTATTTTATACCTCCACAAGATAATGATATAATACGAATTCCAAAGACGTTCATAGGACGAGGTGGCCGAGTGGTTAAGGCGTTGGACTGCTAATCCAATGTGCTCTGCACGCGTGGGTTCGAATCCCATCCTCGTCGTAATTACTTATTCCTTATTTTATACCTCCACAAGATAATGATATAATACGAATTCCAAAGACGTTCATAGGACGAGGTGGCCGAGTGGTTAAGGCGTTGGACTGCTAATCCAATGTGCTCTGCACGCGTGGGTTCGAATCCCATCCTCGTCGTAATTACTTATTCCTCATTTTATATCTCCACAAGATAATGATATAATACGAATTCCAAAGACGTTCATAGGACGAGGTGGCCGAGTGGTTAAGGCGTTGGACTGCTAATCCAATGTGCTCTGCACGCGTGGGTTCGAATCCCATCCTCGTCGTAATTACTTATTCCTTATTTTATACCTCCACAAGATAATGATATAATACGAATTCCAAAGACGTTCATAGGACGAGGTGGCCGAGTGGTTAAGGCGTTGGACTGCTAATCCAATGTGCTCTGCACGCGTGGGTTCGAATCCCATCCTCGTCGTAATTACTTATTCCTCATTTTATATCTCCACAAGATAAAGATATAATACGAATTCCAAAGACGTTCATAGGACGAGGTGGCCGAGTGGTTAAGGCGTTGGACTGCTAATCCAATGTGCTCTGCACGCGTGGGTTCGAATCCCATCCTCGTCGTAATTACTTATTCATATTTTATACCTCCACAAGATAATGATATAATACGAATTCCAAAGACGTTCATAGGACGAGGTGGCCGAGTGGTTAAGGCGTTGGACTGCTAATCCAATGTGCTCTGCACGCGTGGGTTCGAATCCCATCCTCGTCGTAATTACTTATTCCTTATTTTATATCTCCACAAGATAATGATATAATACGAATTCCAAAGACGTTCATAGGACGAGGTGGCCGAGTGGTTAAGGCGTTGGACTGCTAATCCAATGTGCTCTGCACGCGTGGGTTCGAATCCCATCCTCGTCGTAATTACTTATTCCTTATTTTATATCTGCACAAGATAATGATATAATACGAATTCCAAAGACGTTCATAGGACGAGGTGGCCGAGTGGTTAAGGCGTTGGACTGCTAATCCAATGTGCTCTGCACGCGTGGGTTCGAATCCCATCCTCGTCGTAATTACTTATTCCTTATTTTATACCTCCACAAGATAATGATATAATACGAATTCCAAAGACGTTCATAGGACGAGGTGGCCGAGTGGTTAAGGCGTTGGACTGCTAATCCAATGTGCTCTGCACGCGTGGGTTCGAATCCCATCCTCGTCGTAATTACTTATTCCTTATTTTATACCTCCACAAGATAATGATATAATACGAATTCCAAAGACGTTCATAGGACGAGGTGGCCGAGTGGTTAAGGCGTTGGACTGCTAATCCAATGTGCTCTGCACGCGTGGGTTCGAATCCCATCCTCGTCGTAATTACTTATTCCTTATTTTATACCTCCACAAGATAATGATATAATACGAATTCCAAAGACGTTCATAGGACGAGGTGGCCGAGTGGTTAAGGCGTTGGACTGCTAATCCAATGTGCTCTGCACGCGTGGGTTCGAATCCCATCCTCGTCGTAATTACTTATTCCTTATTTTATACCTCCACAAGATAATGATATAATACGAATTCCAAAGACGTTCATAGGACGAGGTGGCCGAGTGGTTAAGGCGTTGGACTGCTAATCCAATGTGCTCTGCACGCGTGGGTTCGAATCCCATCCTCGTCGTAATTACTTATTCCTTATTTTATACCTCCACAAGATAATGATATAATACGAATTCCAAAGACGTTCATAGGACGAGGTGGCCGAGTGGTTAAGGCGTTGGACTGCTAATCCAATGTGCTCTGCACGCGTGGGTTCGAATCCCATCCTCGTCGTAATTACTTATTCCTTATTTTATACCTCCACAAGATAATGATATAATACGAATTCCAAAGACGTTCATAGGACGAGGTGGCCGAGTGGTTAAGGCGTTGGACTGCTAATCCAATGTGCTCTGCACGCGTGGGTTCGAATCCCATCCTCGTCGTAATTACTTATTCCTTATTTTATACCTCCACAAGATAATGATATAATACGAATTCCAAAGACGTTCATAGGACGAGGTGGCCGAGTGGTTAAGGCGTTGGACTGCTAATCCAATGTGCTCTGCACGCGTGGGTTCGAATCCCATCCTCGTCGTAATTACTTATTCCTTATTTTATATCTCCACAAGATAATGATATAATACGAATTCCAAAGACGTTCATAGGACGAGGTGGCCGAGTGGTTAAGGCGTTGGACTGCTAATCCAATGTGCTCTGCACGCGTGGGTTCGAATCCCATCCTCGTCGTAATTACTTATTCCTCATTTTATACCTCCACAAGATAATGATATAATACGAATTCCAAAGACGTTCATAGGACGAGGTGGCCGAGTGGTTAAGGCGTTGGACTGCTAATCCAATGTGCTCTGCACGCGTGGGTTCGAATCCCATCCTCGTCGTAATTACTTATTCCTTATTTTATACCTCCACAAGATAAAGATATAATACGAATTCCAAAGACGTTCATAGGACGAGGTGGCCGAGTGGTTAAGGCGTTGGACTGCTAATCCAATGTGCTCTGCACGCGTGGGTTCGAATCCCATCCTCGTCGTAATTACTTATTCCTTATTTTATACCTCCACAAGATAATGATATAATACGAATTCCAAAGACGTTCATAGGACGAGGTGGCCGAGTGGTTAAGGCGTTGGACTGCTAATCCAATGTGCTCTGCACGCGTGGGTTCGAATCCCATCCTCGTCGTAATTACTTATTCCTTATTTTATACCTCCACAAGATAATGATATAATACGAATTCCAAAGACGTTCATAGGACGAGGTGGCCGAGTGGTTAAGGCGTTGGACTGCTAATCCAATGTGCTCTGCACGCGTGGGTTCGAATCCCATCCTCGTCGTAATTACTTATTCCTTATTTTATACCTCCACAAGATAATGATATAATACGAATTCCAAAGACGTTCATAGGACGAGGTGGCCGAGTGGTTAAGGCGTTGGACTGCTAATCCAATGTGCTCTGCACGCGTGGGTTCGAATCCCATCCTCGTCGTAATTACTTATTCCTTATTTTATACCTCCACAAGATAATGATATAATACGAATTCCAAAGACGTTCATAGGACGAGGTGGCCGAGTGGTTAAGGCGTTGGACTGCTAATCCAATGTGCTCTGCACGCGTGGGTTCGAATCCCATCCTCGTCGTAATTACTTATTCCTTATTTTATACCTCCACAAGATAATGATATAATACGAATTCCAAAGACGTTCATAGGACGAGGTGGCCGAGTGGTTAAGGCGTTGGACTGCTAATCCAATGTGCTCTGCACGCGTGGGTTCGAATCCCATCCTCGTCGTAATTACTTATTCCTTATTTTATACCTCCACAAGATAATGATATAATACGAATTCCAAAGACGTTCATAGGACGAGGTGGCCGAGTGGTTAAGGCGTTGGACTGCTAATCCAATGTGCTCTGCACGCGTGGGTTCGAATCCCATCCTCGTCGTAATTACTTATTCCTTATTTTATACCTCCACAAGATAATGATATAATACGAATTCCAAAGACGTTCATAGGACGAGGTGGCCGAGTGGTTAAGGCGTTGGACTGCTAATCCAATGTGCTCTGCACGCGTGGGTTCGAATCCCATCCTCGTCGTAATTACTTATTCCTTATTTTATACCTCCACAAGATAATGATATAATACGAATTCCAAAGACGTTCATAGGACGAGGTGGCCGAGTGGTTAAGGCGTTGGACTGCTAATCCAATGTGCTCTGCACGCGTGGGTTCGAATCCCATCCTCGTCGTAATTACTTATTCCTTATTTTATACCTCCACAAGATAATGATATAATACGAATTCCAAAGACGTTCATAGGACGAGGTGGCCGAGTGGTTAAGGCGTTGGACTGCTAATCCAATGTGCTCTGCACGCGTGGGTTCGAATCCCATCCTCGTCGTAATTACTTATTCCTTATTTTATACCTCCACAAGATAATGATATAATACGAATTCCAAAGACGTTCATAGGACGAGGTGGCCGAGTGGTTAAGGCGTTGGACTGCTAATCCAATGTGCTCTGCACGCGTGGGTTCGAATCCCATCCTCGTCGTAATTACTTATTCCTTATTTTATACCTCCACAAGATAATGATATAATACGAATTCCAAAGACGTTCATAGGACGAGGTGGCCGAGTGGTTAAGGCGTTGGACTGCTAATCCAATGTGCTCTGCACGCGTGGGTTCGAATCCCATCCTCGTCGTAATTACTTATTCCTTATTTTATACCTCCACAAGATAATGATATAATACGAATTCCAAAGACGTTCATAGGACGAGGTGGCCGAGTGGTTAAGGCGTTGGACTGCTAATCCAATGTGCTCTGCACGCGTGGGTTCGAATCCCATCCTCGTCGTAATTACTTATTCCTTATTTTATACCTCCACAAGATAATGATATAATACGAATTCCAAAGACGTTCATAGGACGAGGTGGCCGAGTGGTTAAGGCGTTGGACTGCTAATCCAATGTGCTCTGCACGCGTGGGTTCGAATCCCATCCTCGTCGTAATTACTTATTCCTTATTTTATACCTCCACAAGATAATGATATAATACGAATTCCAAAGACGTTCATAGGACGAGGTGGCCGAGTGGTTAAGGCGTTGGACTGCTAATCCAATGTGCTCTGCACGCGTGGGTTCGAATCCCATCCTCGTCGTAATTACTTATTCCTTATTTTATACCTCCACAAGATAATGATATAATACGAATTCCAAAGACGTTCATAGGACGAGGTGGCCGAGTGGTTAAGGCGTTGGACTGCTAATCCAATGTGCTCTGCACGCGTGGGTTCGAATCCCATCCTCGTCGTAATTACTTATTCCTCATTTTATACCTCCACAAGATAATGATATAATACGAATTCCAAAGACGTTCATAGGACGAGGTGGCCGAGTGGTTAAGGCGTTGGACTGCTAATCCAATGTGCTCTGCACGCGTGGGTTCGAATCCCATCCTCGTCGTAATTACTTATTCCTTATTTTATACCTCCACAAGATAATGATATAATACGAATTCCAAAGACGTTCATAGGACGAGGTGGCCGAGTGGTTAAGGCGTTGGACTGCTAATCCAATGTGCTCTGCACGCGTGGGTTCGAATCCCATCCTCGTCGTAATTACTTATTCCTTATTTTATACCTCCACAAGATAATGATATAATACGAATTCCAAAGACGTTCATAGGACGAGGTGGCCGAGTGGTTAAGGCGTTGGACTGCTAATCCAATGTGCTCTGCACGCGTGGGTTCGAATCCCATCCTCGTCGTAATTACTTATTCCTTATTTTATACCTCCACAAGATAATGATATAATACGAATTCCAAAGACGTTCATAGGACGAGGTGGCCGAGTGGTTAAGGCGTTGGACTGCTAATCCAATGTGCTCTGCACGCGTGGGTTCGAATCCCATCCTCGTCGTAATTACTTATTCCTTATTTTATACCTCCACAAGATAATGATATAATACGAATTCCAAAGACGTTCATAGGACGAGGTGGCCGAGTGGTTAAGGCGTTGGACTGCTAATCCAATGTGCTCTGCACGCGTGGGTTCGAATCCCATCCTCGTCGTAATTACTTATTCCTTATTTTATACCTCCACAAGATAATGATATAATACGAATTCCAAAGACGTTCATAGGACGAGGTGGCCGAGTGGTTAAGGCGTTGGACTGCTAATCCAATGTGCTCTGCACGCGTGGGTTCGAATCCCATCCTCGTCGTAATTACTTATTCCTCATTTTATACCTCCACAAGATAATGATATAATACGAATTCCAAAGACGTTCATAGGACGAGGTGGCCGAGTGGTTAAGGCGTTGGACTGCTAATCCAATGTGCTCTGCACGCGTGGGTTCGAATCCCATCCTCGTCGTAATTACTTATTCCTTATTTTATACCTCCACAAGATAATGATATAATACGAATTCCAAAGACGTTCATAGGACGAGGTGGCCGAGTGGTTAAGGCGTTGGACTGCTAATCCAATGTGCTCTGCACGCGTGGGTTCGAATCCCATCCTCGTCGTAATTACTTATTCCTTATTTTATACCTCCACAAGATAATGATATAATACGAATTCCAAAGACGTTCATAGGACGAGGTGGCCGAGTGGTTAAGGCGTTGGACTGCTAATCCAATGTGCTCTGCACGCGTGGGTTCGAATCCCATCCTCGTCGTAATTACTTATTCCTTATTTTATATCTGCACAAGATAATGATATAATACGAATTCCAAAGACGTTCATAGGACGAGGTGGCCGAGTGGTTAAGGCGTTGGACTGCTAATCCAATGTGCTCTGCACGCGTGGGTTCGAATCCCATCCTCGTCGTAATTACTTATTCCTTATTTTATATCTGCACAAGATAATGATATAATACGAATTCCAAAGACGTTCATAGGACGAGGTGGCCGAGTGGTTAAGGCGTTGGACTGCTAATCCAATGTGCTCTGCACGCGTGGGTTCGAATCCCATCCTCGTCGTAATTACTTATTCCTTATTTTATACCTCCACAAGATAATGATATAATACGAATTCCAAAGACGTTCATAGGACGAGGTGGCCGAGTGGTTAAGGCGTTGGACTGCTAATCCAATGTGCTCTGCACGCGTGGGTTCGAATCCCATCCTCGTCGTAATTACTTATTCCTTATTTTATACCTCCACAAGATAATGATATAATACGAATTCCAAAGACGTTCATAGGACGAGGTGGCCGAGTGGTTAAGGCGTTGGACTGCTAATCCAATGTGCTCTGCACGCGTGGGTTCGAATCCCATCCTCGTCGTAATTACTTATTCCTTATTTTATACCTCCACAAGATAATGATATAATACGAATTCCAAAGACGTTCATAGGACGAGGTGGCCGAGTGGTTAAGGCGTTGGACTGCTAATCCAATGTGCTCTGCACGCGTGGGTTCGAATCCCATCCTCGTCGTAATTACTTATTCCTTATTTTATACCTCCACAAGATAATGATATAATACGAATTCCAAAGACGTTCATAGGACGAGGTGGCCGAGTGGTTAAGGCGTTGGACTGCTAATCCAATGTGCTCTGCACGCGTGGGTTCGAATCCCATCCTCGTCGTAATTACTTATTCCTTATTTTATACCTCCACAAGATAATGATATAATACGAATTCCAAAGACGTTCATAGGACGAGGTGGCCGAGTGGTTAAGGCGTTGGACTGCTAATCCAATGTGCTCTGCACGCGTGGGTTCGAATCCCATCCTCGTCGTAATTACTTATTCCTTATTTTATACCTCCACAAGATAATGATATAATACGAATTCCAAAGACGTTCATAGGACGAGGTGGCCGAGTGGTTAAGGCGTTGGACTGCTAATCCAATGTGCTCTGCACGCGTGGGTTCGAATCCCATCCTCGTCGTAATTACTTATTCCTTATTTTATACCTCCACAAGATAATGATATAATACGAATTCCAAAGACGTTCATAGGACGAGGTGGCCGAGTGGTTAAGGCGTTGGACTGCTAATCCAATGTGCTCTGCACGCGTGGGTTCGAATCCCATCCTCGTCGTAATTACTTATTCCTTATTTTATATCTGCACAAGATAATGATATAATACGAATTCCAAAGACGTTCATAGGACGAGGTGGCCGAGTGGTTAAGGCGTTGGACTGCTAATCCAATGTGCTCTGCACGCGTGGGTTCGAATCCCATCCTCGTCGTAATTACTTATTCCTTATTTTATATCTGCACAAGATAATGATATAATACGAATTCCAAAGACGTTCATAGGACGAGGTGGCCGAGTGGTTAAGGCGTTGGACTGCTAATCCAATGTGCTCTGCACGCGTGGGTTCGAATCCCATCCTCGTCGTAATTACTTATTCCTTATTTTATACCTCCACAAGATAATGATATAATACGAATTCCAAAGACGTTCATAGGACGAGGTGGCCGAGTGGTTAAGGCGTTGGACTGCTAATCCAATGTGCTCTGCACGCGTGGGTTCGAATCCCATCCTCGTCGTAATTACTTATTCCTTATTTTATACCTCCACAAGATAATGATATAATACGAATTCCAAAGACGTTCATAGGACGAGGTGGCCGAGTGGTTAAGGCGTTGGACTGCTAATCCAATGTGCTCTGCACGCGTGGGTTCGAATCCCATCCTCGTCGTAATTACTTATTCCTTATTTTATACCTCCACAAGATAATGATATAATACGAATTCCAAAGACGTTCATAGGACGAGGTGGCCGAGTGGTTAAGGCGTTGGACTGCTAATCCAATGTGCTCTGCACGCGTGGGTTCGAATCCCATCCTCGTCGTAATTACTTATTCCTTATTTTATACCTCCACAAGATAATGATATAATACGAATTCCAAAGACGTTCATAGGACGAGGTGGCCGAGTGGTTAAGGCGTTGGACTGCTAATCCAATGTGCTCTGCACGCGTGGGTTCGAATCCCATCCTCGTCGTAATTACTTATTCCTTATTTTATACCTCCACAAGATAATGATATAATACGAATTCCAAAGACGTTCATAGGACGAGGTGGCCGAGTGGTTAAGGCGTTGGACTGCTAATCCAATGTGCTCTGCACGCGTGGGTTCGAATCCCATCCTCGTCGTAATTACTTATTCCTTATTTTATACCTCCACAAGATAATGATATAATACGAATTCCAAAGACGTTCATAGGACGAGGTGGCCGAGTGGTTAAGGCGTTGGACTGCTAATCCAATGTGCTCTGCACGCGTGGGTTCGAATCCCATCCTCGTCGTAATTACTTATTCCTTATTTTATACCTCCACAAGATAATGATATAATACGAATTCCAAAGACGTTCATAGGACGAGGTGGCCGAGTGGTTAAGGCGTTGGACTGCTAATCCAATGTGCTCTGCACGCGTGGGTTCGAATCCCATCCTCGTCGTAATTACTTATTCCTTATTTTATACCTCCACAAGATAATGATATAATACGAATTCCAAAGACGTTCATAGGACGAGGTGGCCGAGTGGTTAAGGCGTTGGACTGCTAATCCAATGTGCTCTGCACGCGTGGGTTCGAATCCCATCCTCGTCGTAATTACTTATTCCTTATTTTATATCTGCACAAGATAATGATATAATACGAATTCCAAAGACGTTCATAGGACGAGGTGGCCGAGTGGTTAAGGCGTTGGACTGCTAATCCAATGTGCTCTGCACGCGTGGGTTCGAATCCCATCCTCGTCGTAATTACTTATTCCTTATTTTATATCTCCACAAGATAATGATATAATACGAATTCCAAAGACGTTCATAGGACGAGGTGGCCGAGTGGTTAAGGCGTTGGACTGCTAATCCAATGTGCTCTGCACGCGTGGGTTCGAATCCCATCCTCGTCGTAATTACTTATTCCTTATTTTATACCTCCACAAGATAATGATATAATACGAATTCCAAAGACGTTCATAGGACGAGGTGGCCGAGTGGTTAAGGCGTTGGACTGCTAATCCAATGTGCTCTGCACGCGTGGGTTCGAATCCCATCCTCGTCGTAATTACTTATTCCTTATTTTATACCTCCACAAGATAATGATATAATACGAATTCCAAAGACGTTCATAGGACGAGGTGGCCGAGTGGTTAAGGCGTTGGACTGCTAATCCAATGTGCTCTGCACGCGTGGGTTCGAATCCCATCCTCGTCGTAATTACTTATTCCTTATTTTATATCTGCACAAGATAATGATATAATACGAATTCCAAAGACGTTCATAGGACGAGGTGGCCGAGTGGTTAAGGCGTTGGACTGCTAATCCAATGTGCTCTGCACGCGTGGGTTCGAATCCCATCCTCGTCGTAATTACTTATTCCTTATTTTATATCTGCACAAGATAATGATATAATACGAATTCCAAAGACGTTCATAGGACGAGGTGGCCGAGTGGTTAAGGCGTTGGACTGCTAATCCAATGTGCTCTGCACGCGTGGGTTCGAATCCCATCCTCGTCGTAATTACTTATTCCTTATTTTATATCTGCACAAGATAATGATATAATACGAATTCCAAAGACGTTCATAGGACGAGGTGGCCGAGTGGTTAAGGCGTTGGACTGCTAATCCAATGTGCTCTGCACGCGTGGGTTCGAATCCCATCCTCGTCGTAATTACTTATTCCTTATTTTATACCTCCACAAGATAATGATATAATACGAATTCCAAAGACGTTCATAGGACGAGGTGGCCGAGTGGTTAAGGCGTTGGACTGCTAATCCAATGTGCTCTGCACGCGTGGGTTCGAATCCCATCCTCGTCGTAATTACTTATTCCTTATTTTATACCTCCACAAGATAATGATATAATACGAATTCCAAAGACGTTCATAGGACGAGGTGGCCGAGTGGTTAAGGCGTTGGACTGCTAATCCAATGTGCTCTGCACGCGTGGGTTCGAATCCCATCCTCGTCGTAATTACTTATTCCTTATTTTATACCTCCACAAGATAATGATATAATACGAATTCCAAAGACGTTCATAGGACGAGGTGGCCGAGTGGTTAAGGCGTTGGACTGCTAATCCAATGTGCTCTGCACGCGTGGGTTCGAATCCCATCCTCGTCGTAATTACTTATTCCTTATTTTATACCTCCACAAGATAATGATATAATACGAATTCCAAAGACGTTCATAGGACGAGGTGGCCGAGTGGTTAAGGCGTTGGACTGCTAATCCAATGTGCTCTGCACGCGTGGGTTCGAATCCCATCCTCGTCGTAATTACTTATTCCTTATTTTATATCTCCACAAGATAATGATATAATACGAATTCCAAAGACGTTCATAGGACGAGGTGGCCGAGTGGTTAAGGCGTTGGACTGCTAATCCAATGTGCTCTGCACGCGTGGGTTCGAATCCCATCCTCGTCGTAATTACTTATTCCTTATTTTATATCTCCACAAGATAATGATATAATACGAATTCCAAAGACGTTCATAGGACGAGGTGGCCGAGTGGTTAAGGCGTTGGACTGCTAATCCAATGTGCTCTGCACGCGTGGGTTCGAATCCCATCCTCGTCGTAATTACTTATTCCTTATTTTATACCTCCACAAGATAATGATATAATACGAATTCCAAAGACGTTCATAGGACGAGGTGGCCGAGTGGTTAAGGCGTTGGACTGCTAATCCAATGTGCTCTGCACGCGTGGGTTCGAATCCCATCCTCGTCGTAATTACTTATTCCTTATTTTATACCTCCACAAGATAATGATATAATACGAATTCCAAAGACGTTCATAGGACGAGGTGGCCGAGTGGTTAAGGCGTTGGACTGCTAATCCAATGTGCTCTGCACGCGTGGGTTCGAATCCCATCCTCGTCGTAATTACTTATTCCTTATTTTATATCTCCACAAGATAATGATATAATACGAATTCCAAAGACGTTCATAGGACGAGGTGGCCGAGTGGTTAAGGCGTTGGACTGCTAATCCAATGTGCTCTGCACGCGTGGGTTCGAATCCCATCCTCGTCGTAATTACTTATTCCTTATTTTATACCTCCACAAGATAATGATATAATACGAATTCCAAAGACGTTCATAGGACGAGGTGGCCGAGTGGTTAAGGCGTTGGACTGCTAATCCAATGTGCTCTGCACGCGTGGGTTCGAATCCCATCCTCGTCGTAATTACTTATTCCTTATTTTATATCTGCACAAGATAATGATATAATACGAATTCCAAAGACGTTCATAGGACGAGGTGGCCGAGTGGTTAAGGCGTTGGACTGCTAATCCAATGTGCTCTGCACGCGTGGGTTCGAATCCCATCCTCGTCGTAATTACTTATTCCTTATTTTATACCTCCACAAGATAATGATATAATACGAATTCCAAAGACGTTCATAGGACGAGGTGGCCGAGTGGTTAAGGCGTTGGACTGCTAATCCAATGTGCTCTGCACGCGTGGGTTCGAATCCCATCCTCGTCGTAATTACTTATTCCTTATTTTATATCTGCACAAGATAATGATATAATACGAATTCCAAAGACGTTCATAGGACGAGGTGGCCGAGTGGTTAAGGCGTTGGACTGCTAATCCAATGTGCTCTGCACGCGTGGGTTCGAATCCCATCCTCGTCGTAATTACTTATTCCTTATTTTATATCTGCACAAGATAATGATATAATACGAATTCCAAAGACGTTCATAGGACGAGGTGGCCGAGTGGTTAAGGCGTTGGACTGCTAATCCAATGTGCTCTGCACGCGTGGGTTCGAATCCCATCCTCGTCGTAATTACTTATTCCTTATTTTATACCTCCACAAGATAATGATATAATACGAATTCCAAAGACGTTCATAGGACGAGGTGGCCGAGTGGTTAAGGCGTTGGACTGCTAATCCAATGTGCTCTGCACGCGTGGGTTCGAATCCCATCCTCGTCGTACTTACTTATTCCTTATTTTATATCTCCACAAGATAATGATATAATACGAATTCCAAAGACGTTCATAGGACGAGGTGGCCGAGTGGTTAAGGCGTTGGACTGCTAATCCAATGTGCTCTGCACGCGTGGGTTCGAATCCCATCCTCGTCGTAATTACTTATTCCTTATTTTATATCTGCACAAGATAATGATATAATACGAATTCCAAAGACGTTCATAGGACGAGGTGGCCGAGTGGTTAAGGCGTTGGACTGCTAATCCAATGTGCTCTGCACGCGTGGGTTCGAATCCCATCCTCGTCGTACTTACTTATTCCTTATTTTATATCTCCACAAGATAATGATATAATACGAATTCCAAAGACGTTCATAGGACGAGGTGGCCGAGTGGTTAAGGCGTTGGACTGCTAATCCAATGTGCTCTGCACGCGTGGGTTCGAATCCCATCCTCGTCGTAATTACTTATTCCTTATTTTATACCTCCACAAGATAATGATATAATACGAATTCCAAAGACGTTCATAGGACGAGGTGGCCGAGTGGTTAAGGCGTTGGACTGCTAATCCAATGTGCTCTGCACGCGTGGGTTCGAATCCCATCCTCGTCGTACTTACTTATTCCTTATTTTATATCTCCACAAGATAATGATATAATACGAATTCCAAAGACGTTCATAGGACGAGGTGGCCGAGTGGTTAAGGCGTTGGACTGCTAATCCAATGTGCTCTGCACGCGTGGGTTCGAATCCCATCCTCGTCGTAATTACTTATTCCTTATTTTATACCTCCACAAGATAATGATATAATACGAATTCCAAAGACGTTCATAGGACGAGGTGGCCGAGTGGTTAAGGCGTTGGACTGCTAATCCAATGTGCTCTGCACGCGTGGGTTCGAATCCCATCCTCGTCGTAATTACTTATTCCTTATTTTATACCTCCACAAGATAATGATATAATACGAATTCCAAAGACGTTCATAGGACGAGGTGGCCGAGTGGTTAAGGCGTTGGACTGCTAATCCAATGTGCTCTGCACGCGTGGGTTCGAATCCCATCCTCGTCGTAATTACTTATTCCTTATTTTATACCTCCACAAGATAATGATATAATACGAATTCCAAAGACGTTCATAGGACGAGGTGGCCGAGTGGTTAAGGCGTTGGACTGCTAATCCAATGTGCTCTGCACGCGTGGGTTCGAATCCCATCCTCGTCGTAATTACTTATTCCTTATTTTATACTCCACAAGATAATGATATAATACGAATTCCAAAGACGTTCATAGGACGAGGTGGCCGAGTGGTTAAGGCGTTGGACTGCTAATCCAATGTGCTCTGCACGCGTGGGTTCGAATCCCATCCTCGTCGTAATTACTTATTCCTTATTTTATACCTCCACAAGATAATGATATTGCCACATCTGAAGACCTGCAGTGATGGCAGAGCGGTAGCGAGCCGGACTGCAGATTCGTGGACTCGGGTTCGAGTCCCAGTCGACGCAACCATTTTTATTTGATTAATTTATTTACATTGTTTGCCTTTAGTTTCTAGTATTTTCTGTTTCTAGAATGTTCTGTTTCTCGAATATTCCATGTATGTATAAATAGGACTGGATTCCAAATCGGAGTCAGTCTGTAGCAGTACGAGCTTTGTACAGCACTTCGCCGTTGATTAAACGCCTATAACCTCTACGTGTGTGTGTTATTGAATCTCACGATCCCTACGAAACGTGACATTTTTGGTGGAGGCGCCGGGTACATCTAAACGTAACACACAGTGGCTCCCATTAGACCTCGACAAAGCAGGAGACTCCAAGGCTTGAATCCGGAGTACGTACCATACACAAAACCAACAAGCACTGTGATGGATCGCCAAGAAAGGAGCTCACCGGCCTATGCTGCTGTTCAGCAGCAGATAAGGAACCCTGCCATCTTCACAGGAGACGCCGGACAAGACCCAGGCAGATGGCTCAAGGGCTACCAAAGGGTCGCCAAATTCAATAAGTGGGACGACACGATTTGCCTAGCAAATGCATACTTTTATTTGGACGGAACCGCAAGACAGTGGTTCGAAAATGTCGAAGAAAAGTTGACCAGCTGGGAAACTTTCAAGGCCGAGATACAAAATGCATTCGGCGATTCTGAGCGTCATGTTCGGCAGGCCACCGAAGAGTTAAAATACAGGGCTCAGAAAAGTGGCGAGAACGCCCAGTCTTACATACAGAACGTTCTCGCATTGTGCCGAACGGTAAACCCAAACATGGGAGAAGATGAAAAGCTGGCACATCTGATGAAAGGTGTCGCGGAGGACTTATATCAGGCCCTCCTACTAAAGGACGTAAAATCGACGGACGAGTTCGTAAAGCACTGCCAGTTCATCGAGGAGATGAACCAAAAACGAATTCGACGAAGGTTCGAGAGGCTTCCCAACGTTGTGCCGATTGCCTCAGTAGGAGAGGCGAATGATTTGTCGTCTCTCGTTCGACAGATAGTAAGGGAAGAGATTCAGCGTGCTCTATCCCTTAGAAACGACGTGGCAGAACCAGAGGCCATCCAAGAGACCATCCGGGAGGAAGTGGAAAGCGTTTTGGCGCCAATTTCCACCCCGACGTCCTCCTGGCGAAAGGTCGTTCCGAAGCGGAAGCCGACCTATGCGAAAGTAGTTGCACGGGAGGAAGAGGCAACCTACTCCCCAAGGAAGACAGACGTCTGGAGGACACGGGATAATAGACCTGTGTGTTTCCATTGTGGCCGTCCTGGACATGTGGTTAGATACTGCAAGGACAGGAGGCGTGTATTTGCTGAAGCAAGAACTAGGCGGGAACAGGATGCTTATGACCATGGACGCCAATATGACGATGCCGAACAGACAGAGTTGTTTCGAGGAAGATACAGGTCGTCGTCGCCGCATCCCGCCGCAAGGAGAGGACGCTCTCCGTCACGTCGCTCCCGATCTCCGTCGCCATTCGGTCGCTCCCCTAGCCGACGTAACCTGGAAAACTAGATGACGCGACCTTCCCTGGAGGTGAGGCCGCGGAAGAAGAAAATCCTCCGTCGACGACCGTCGCCAAGATGTCTGGAAATTATATAGACGTAATGTTGGACCACAAGTCGGTACGAGCCCTAATAGATTCCGGCGCATCTTTCTCTGTTATCTCCGAGACGTTTCGACGACAGCTGAAGAAGACCAAGATCGCTGATAACAGGAATACTATTTTAAGGGTCGCGGATGGCAAATATGTGCAACCAGCCGGAAGATGCACCATCAGGCTGAAAATTAATAATAGAATTCAGCCGTTCGAATTCATCGTCCTGCCGCAATGTAGCCACGACGTTATCCTCGGATGGGACTTTTTGAAGAGCTCGCAAGCCGTAATTGACTGTGGACGTTCTGAAATTCTGTTAGACGAATTACAAGATTCCGAAGAAATAGGAAATAAGGATTCGTGGCGGTTATTTGTTCTCGACGATGTTACCATTCCTGCGTCGAGCGCTACCAAGGTTACAGTCACGTGCCCTAAGTTAAATGGCCGCGTAGATCTTATAATTGAAGCGAAGAAGAAATTATCACCAGTCATTATTCCTGCGTCGGTCATATCTTTCAAGAATGGCACTGGAGATTTATGGGTAGTTAATGGGCAGAACGAACCTCAGTTTCTTCCGAGACATATGTGCTTAGCAAGGGCTGAGCTAATAACACAACAACATCTGACAGTTATGGAAGAAAATCCACCCAGCCGCAGAATTCCTACAGTGACGAAAAACAACGAATTCGAGCTTCATAAGTTACTGGCGCCGCAGTTAACCATCGATCAGCAGACGAAATTTCTTGAATTGCTTCAGAAATATTCTGCGTGCTTCGACGTAGTAATCAGGGAAAAATCAACGTCTGTGAAGGTGAAACATAAGATTAACACAGGAAGCTACTCACCTATCAGTCAGAGGGCATACAGAGTATCACCAGCAGAACGACGCATTATTAAGGAAGAAGTGGATAAGATGCTTGGCCGAGGAATCGTCCAACCATCACAGAGCCCGTGGTCATCACCCGTCGTACTAGTCACAAAGAAGGATGGAACCTGGCGATTCTGCGTCGATTATAGGAGACTTAACAAGATCACGAAGAAGGACGTTTATCCACTACCAAGAATTGACGATACTCTGGATTGTCTAAATGGGGCAAAGTTTTTCTCAATCATGGACTTGCACTCAGGATACTGGCAGATAGAAGTGGACGAAGCTGACCGAGAGAAAACCGCTTTCATTACACCAGACGGACTCTACGAATTCAAAGTTATGCCGTTTGGGTTGTGTAATGCACCAGCAACATTCGAACGAATGATGGACAACTTGCTGCGCCACTTGAAATGGACTATGTGCCTCTGCTATTTGGACGACATAATAGTTTTCTCGGAAACGTTCAGCGAACATCTGCATAGACTGCAAACTGTTCTCGAGTGTCTGAGTACAGCAGGGCTGAGACTGAATCCAAAGAAGTGCCTATTCGGTGCAAAGGAAATAAAGATCCTTGGCCATCTAGTCTCACGGGAAGGCGTACGACCAGACCCGGAGAAAGTCAGGTCAATAACAAACTTTCCCCGGCCAAGAAATCTACACGACGTTAAGAGTTTTCTTGGGCTCTGCTCTTATTATAGGCGTTTTGTCCGAGACTTTAGTGGAAAGGCACGGCCACTACACAAATTGTTGCAAGGAGACGCCAAATTTATCTGGAGCAGAGAACAACAGGAGTCCTTCGACACGCTGCGACGAGCCCTTGTTTCCGACCCCGTTCTGGGGTTGTTCGACCAAAATGCACCGACTGAATTGCATACTGACGCAAGCGGCCACGGACTTGGTGCTGTACTCGTTCAGATATTCGGCAAGAAAGAGAAGGTCATAGCCTATGCGTCGAGAACACTTAGCAAAGCAGAGAGGAATTATTCGACGACAGAGAGAGAATGCCTTGCTGTTGTTTGGGCCATAAATAAATTCCGGCCGTATCTCTTTGGCAAACCGTTCACGGTTGTGACGGACCACCATTCCCTCCTAACCGGACTCAAGGATCCTTCTGGACGACATCGCTAGGTGGGCTTTACGACTTCAGGAATACGACGTCACGATAAAGTACAAGAGTGGACGAAAGCATCAGGATGCAGACTGTCTCTCCCGAAACCCTGTCGACGACGAAGAACCGAAGAGTGAGATCCTGGATTGTCTTAACTCTTTGACTAATATTTCGGTGGAACAGAGAAAGGATCCGAAGCTGATTGAGATTATACAAGCTTTGAACTTTTCCCAAGGCGTGAAAGGGGACTACGAAATAATTAATGACGTACTACACAAGAAGGAATTACGACTCCTTGGAAAAGATGGTAGGTAGTCATCCCCAAGCGACTGCGTTAGAATGCTTCATCCCCAAGCAACTGCGCTAGAAATCTGCGGGCGTCCACGACCGCCACCCACCGCTGGTCTATCTAGGGAGTCGTCAGGACGTATGACAGAATCCGTCGGCGATTTTATTGGCCGCGACAACTTTAAGGACGTCAGACACTATGTAAGCCACTGCAGAGAGTGTCAGAGAAGAAAAACGATTCCCCAACGACCACCTGGTCGACTACTGCCTATTTTCCTCCGGCCGACGCACCATTTCAGCGCATCGGAATTGACCTGCTCGGAAGATTTCCAACATCATCCCGGGGAAAACAAGTGGATTATTGTCTGCACCGATTACTTAACTCGGTTTGCCGTCACAAAAGCCGTAGCATCGGCGGAAGCTTCCGAGATCGCCACCTCGTCGTCGAAGAATAATTACTTAGGCATGGAGCTCCAAGAACTATAATCACAGACCGGGGGACGGTATTTCAGTCTAGACTAATACATGAGGTCAATAGACTGTGTGAAATAACGCACCGAATGACGACTGCTTACCATCCTCAAACAAAACGGGCTTACCGAGAGGTTAAACAAAACATTGGCCGACATGTTGACCATGTACACCGACGTCGATCAGAATAACGGGACGCCGTACTTCCATTCGTGACGTTCGCCTACAACACCGCTAAGCAAGAAACAACGGGATTCACACCATTTTTCCTGGTTCACGGTCGCGAGGCAGAAACGACAATGGACACGATATTACCTTTCAATCCCGACGATGTGAATGACCCTTACATTGGTCACTTAGTAACGAGAGCAGAAGAATCCCGACAACTAGCCCGAATACGTACGCTCCAAGCTCAAGAGAAGGACCGACTACGATACGACGCAAGACATCGTCCAGTTTGGTACCAGCCAGAGGATCTAGTCTGGATCTTTACTCCCATTCGCAAAGTCGGCCACTCATAAAAGCTCCTCAAACGGTACTTTGGTCCGTACCGTGTGCTAAAACGTTTATCCGACGTCACATATGAGGTCGCAGATTATGATCCTAATTCGAGACGCAGAAAGAGTCGCGACACCGTCCCACGTACTGAGGATGAAGCCATACCATGAACCCGACGCTCAAAGGGAGGTTTGAAGACCAAACACGACCCGACGACGACGCGGAATTCACGGGGACGAAGACGTAGGAATGACGACTGCCAGCCCAAGAACAGGAAGGACTGGACTACTTACGTCGGGCCAACGACGAGAATCCAGAAGTCTCAAGGCAGCTCAGAACTAACAGCGAGACGCTGATTTTTCAAAGGAGGGAGCAATGCCACATCTGAAGACCTGCAGTGATGGCAGAGCGGTAGCGAGCCGGACGCAGATTCGTGGACTCGGGTTCGAGTCCCAGTCAGACGCAACCATTTTTATTTTGATTAATTTATTTACATTGCCTTTAGTTTCTAGTATTTTCTGTTTCTAGAATGTTCTCTTTCTCGAATATTCCATGTATGTATAAATAGGACTGGATTCCAAATCGGAGTCAGTCTGTAGCAGTACGAGCTTTGTACAGCACTTCGCCGTTGATTAAACGCCTATAACCTCTACGTGTGTGTGTTATTGAATCTCACGATCCCTACGAAACGTGACAATATAATACGAATTCCAAAGACGTTCATAGGACGAGGTGGCCGAGTGGTTAAGGCGTTGGACTGCTAATCCAATGTGCTCTGCACGCGTGGGTTCGAATCCCATCCTCGTCGTAATTACTTATTCCTTATTTTATACCTCCACAAGATAATGATATAATACGAATTCCAAAGACGTTCATAGGACGAGGTGGCCGAGTGGTTAAGGCGTTGGACTGCTAATCCAATGTGCTCTGCACGCGTGGGTTCGAATCCCATCCTCGTCGTAATTACTTATTCCTTATTTTATACCTCCACAAGATAATGATATAATACGAATTCCAAAGACGTTCATAGGACGAGGTGGCCGAGTGGTTAAGGCGTTGGACTGCTAATCCAATGTGCTCTGCACGCGTGGGTTCGAATCCCATCCTCGTCGTAATTACTTATTCCTTATTTTATACCTCCACAAGATAATGATATAATACGAATTCCAAAGACGTTCATAGGACGAGGTGGCCGAGTGGTTAAGGCGTTGGACTGCTAATCCAATGTGCTCTGCACGCGTGGGTTCGAATCCCATCCTCGTCGTAGTTACTTATTCCTTATTTTATACCTCCACAAGATAAAGATATAATACGAATTCCAAAGACGTTCATAGGACGAGGTGGCCGAGTGGTTAAGGCGTTGGACTGCTAATCCAATGTGCTCTGCACGCGTGGGTTCGAATCCCATCCTCGTCGTAATTACTTATTCCTTATTTTATACCTCCACAAGATAATGATATAATACGAATTCCAAAGACGTTCATAGGACGAGGTGGCCGAGTGGTTAAGGCGTTGGACTGCTAATCCAATGTGCTCTGCACGCGTGGGTTCGAATCCCATCCTCGTCGTAATTACTTATTCCTTATTTTATACCTCCACAAGATAATGATATAATACGAATTCCAAAGACGTTCATAGGACGAGGTGGCCGAGTGGTTAAGGCGTTGGACTGCTAATCCAATGTGCTCTGCACGCGTGGGTTCGAATCCCATCCTCGTCGTAATTACTTATTCCTTATTTTATACCTCCACAAGATAATGATATAATACGAATTCCAAAGACGTTCATAGGACGAGGTGGCCGAGTGGTTAAGGCGTTGGACTGCTAATCCAATGTGCTCTGCACGCGTGGGTTCGAATCCCATCCTCGTCGTAATTACTTATTCCTCATTTTATACCTCCACAAGATAATGATATAATACGAATTCCAAAGACGTTCATAGGACGAGGTGGCCGAGTGGTTAAGGCGTTGGACTGCTAATCCAATGTGCTCTGCACGCGTGGGTTCGAATCCCATCCTCGTCGTAATTACTTATTCCTTATTTTATACCTCCACAAGATAATGATATAATACGAATTCCAAAGACGTTCATAGGACGAGGTGGCCGAGTGGTTAAGGCGTTGGACTGCTAATCCAATGTGCTCTGCACGCGTGGGTTCGAATCCCATCCTCGTCGTAATTACTTATTCCTTATTTTATATCTGCACAAGATAATGATATAATACGAATTCCAAAGACATTCATAGGACGAGGTGGCCGAGTGGTTAAGGCGTTGGACTGCTAATCCAATGTGCTCTGCACGCGTGGCTTCGAATCCCATCCTCCTCGTATTTACTTATTCCTTATTTTATTTCTGCAAGAGATAATGATATAATACGAATACCAAAGACCTTCATAGGACGAGGTGGCCGAGTGGTTAAGTCGTTTTACTGTTAATCCAATGTGCTCTGCCCGCGTGTGTTCGAGTCCCATCCTCGTCGTATTTACTTTTTCCTTATTTTATATCTGCACAATATAATGATACAATAATAATTCCAAAGACCTTCATAGGACTAGGTGGCCGAGTGGTTAATGCGTTGGAGTAATGTATGATGTAATAGAAAATACTATTCGTCACAATAGGGTGAGGTGGCCGTTTGGTTACGGCGTCGCAGCGCTTATTCACTGTGCCCTCCACGTGTATTTTGGTATCCTATCCTCGCAGTAATTTCTTAACATATATTTAATTCTGTAAAGCATAATTGCGTAATAGGAAAAAAGTAGATTTTTGGAGATATAGGTGCCTTAGTGTCTAACGAGTTTTTGTGCTAATCCAATGTGCACTACACGCGTGGGTTGTAAATTCTATATTTTGTATTTTATGTATAAATATTTTTTACTTCTGCATTCAAAGGACGACGTTATTGACATACCATAGGTTATTATAACAAGAGGTGCGTTAGAGGTTACGGCGTTTGATTGTTTTATGTGTATTTCATTCGTGGATTCGCAACACGTCCTTTTCGTTAATGTGAACTTTTATCCGTGAAAGTAAATTTTAATTTTGCAGGAATAGTGGTATAGGAAACAATTTTGGTAATTAAATTTTAGTGAATATAACGAACGCGTGTTACATCATTTGTCGTGTTAAAATTTCAGTCGTCAATTAATTACTTAAAATGGAATTAATATACGAGAATTTTCATGTCGATATTACTGATTTGGTTTAAAATATTAGTTTCTTTTACGATGTCACACTAGGTTTTTGATTGGGATTTATTTTCCGACTTCTTGGTGATCGTTTTCTAAATTGTGAGAACTACGGAGATCAGCAGGATATGTTAATCTTTTTTGAATAGATATCATGTATAATTTGAACATTTGGACGGGTATGTTTTGAGTGTTTTGATGAATGTAGAGGAGAAAAGTAATTGGCAAGCTGCCCCCTGTGAGCGGGACGCAGATGTGAGCCCCTCCTGCAGTTGCATAATATGGCATTGAGTGCACAGTTCGCTGGCCGCGTGCTGTGTGCTGTGTGCTGTGGCTCTATTCTCTGCTCCTGACCCAGTTGCGGGTTCTTCACCCTTGCCAGCTCTCTCCGCCTCTCGCACGACTCTTGCTAACGCCAAATTAATTCCGCGCCAACTGTAGAGTGCGTACGAAACACGGAAAGCTCGGCGTGTAGATGCTATCTCTCTTCTCTCCCTCCCACAAACCGAAAAAAGAGAATAAATGGAAGGAACCAAGACCGGCCTGCCTGCCTGCTTTTCCCCAATTACGTTACAAACAATGAAGACTAATTCACCGGCACGGCTCGGTTCTTGCTCTTCTCTTTGCGTGCGGGCAACCCGCGTGCGAGCTGAGGACGATGGAAAAAACTCTCAACCAGATATATTACGCTAATTAAAACGTTTCCCTCTCTTACGCATATGAACAAAAAAATCACCAATAGCGTCGTCCTATTTTCGTCTGACGAGGAGATCGCAATTCCAATCGGAGAATTTTGCAAAATTAACGATGTTCCAGTCCTGAGGAGTAAAATTTTTTGGCAACAAAGTGCCTTAATTAAATAAAGTTTCAAGCATTTCGCATTAATCTATTTTGAAATGTTCCCGTAAATTCTGCAACGTCAGGTTAACACATTCAGGGCAGTCTGAGACTACTAAATTTTAAGAAATTTTGGCAAGCCCACTCTTAGCGCATTTTTGGATAGGATGATATCCTTTCTTATTTTTAAATTTTTGGAGCTATTCCCAGGTCGAATTTGGTGATTTCTTACACCGCAGATCTTTGATCTGCGTAATCACATGTGTTGTAGTGGTATTCAGAGATTAAGACTGATGTAACCCTCCATGGAAACCTATCGTGAGCAAGCCTTTTCACTGCCACATAACTAGCAAAATCCACATCGTCCCTAATCTGCTTAGCGTATTTCATTCTTGGCCTCCCTGTTCTGTTATTACCCCCACACACTTCCGTCTAATGCTAATTTTACAAGACCCTAATGTCTTAAGACGTGGCCTATTAATTAATCTATCCCTTCTCTTGGTCAACGTCCTCCATATTGTTCGATCTTCCACAATTCTGCTAAGCACCACATTTCATAGGCTTCTATTCTTTTCCATTCTGCAACTCCTATCGTCCATGTTTCGCACACATATAACGCCACGCTCCTTACGAAAATATTAGTAATGATTTCCTAACTTTCATACTTCCTCTTTTTTCGCGAAAGTTTTCCTTGCCTGTACTATTCTACTCTTTATGCCTACTATACTTCTACCATCCCCAGTTATTACGCTTTCCAAGTAACAGATTTCCTGAACTTCCTTCAAAATATTCTTTCCAAATCCAACACTCTTTTATACTCCACTGTTTCCCATACTACACTCCATTACCTTGGTTTTCCCTTATTAATCTTCATATTGAAGTCTTTCTGTAGGACCCCGTTCATGCCATTTATTATGGTTTCCCTAATACCACAATATTATCGGCAAAGCGTAGGGTTTTCATTTCACATATCGTATATATTAATAGGATGCTGATACTTATTTAAAATTCGATCATTTTTTAATTACATCCATAGCTTATAAACTTCGCACGCCTTAGTTATCTTATTCTCGCTTATAGACATATTTACCGTAATTATATGACAGAGACTATATTTACCATGTTTGTTTCTTCTTTAAACTATCTACGATTCTCTAAACGTACTGTATAAATATCAAATGGTCTGTCGTAAAAACGCTCAGCAACTAGCTGCCATCTCTTCTTTTAGAATAATGTAATGAAGATGTACAGGAACAAAGAAAATGGCTACGAATCAATATCTACTTAGTTCATGTCTATAATGGAATCGAAATTGACGACGTAGGACATATTTGTCGGCTTTAATTTTCAGTCGATTCGTACCGTCCAGTCAATGGTATTCTTTTAAAACAACCCCGCCCCAACGAGTCTGGAGATCGACTATTAATTGACAGGCAGCAAGTATGACATTTATTCAAACCAGAAGCGTGATGAAAATAAGCAGAACGCAATTTTGGAAGAGTGAGGCTGACTTCGCCAATGTGGAAGAAAGAAATGTATGCTAAAAGGCAGAAGTCGACTGTGAAGCAGTTCAGGTTTCCTTGCTGGTATGTCAAAAGGGAACCTAGAAATGGGCGAGAATATTTAGAAGTGTGGAAATGATGATCATCTCGTCAGGAGCCCAAATCGGCTTACGGGTTGGATTCTCTCTATAATTATCGTATTTTTCTCGTACTTATACTTCGGAAATTAATTTGTCTCTAAGCTTTTTCTATTCTGTAAATAATATAAAACTACGAGAAGAATGTTGAAACCATTTAGTCTTAATATTATACATGAGTAATTCTTACTTCATGAAAAAAACACTTCAATGAAACATACCAATAGTGATTCTGAAGGGAATAATTAATTGCTCTAGATTAAAGTTAATTGTAACATTTCCCGAGGGATAGACTGTCTTGAAATCATAATATCTAATATTCTTATCATCAACAACAGTAATCGTCCTTACAAAATAAATGTAATAGCTAATAAATAAATAAAATTAATACGTTGCTTGAAAAAAAATTACAACGTTTAATTTCTTATTTTGGGCATTACTCAGTTGAAACCATTACGGATCCTACCGTCATGGTCACCAATCCTGACTATGAAAAGTTGTTTTATAATTTCACAGACCACGGAATCTCTTAAAATAAATTTTTTTCTTTATTTATTTATCTTGTCCCTTATACCTTCTGGTGTGGATGTTTATGGCAGACAGATCGCCATTCTTTAAACAGTTTGAGTTTCAAGTGTGCAGGGGATTGGCCAACAGCACTCAAAGGCGTACAGAAACACCAAAGCCCTTGCCAGGAATCAAACCAGGGACCCCTGTTGTGCGAGGCAGTGACGCTAGCCACTAGACCACAGAGGCTGACTTTAACATAAAATTCAAAAAAAAATTAAATGTATGATTTTTTGATCTGTATTACCTGAAGAAGTCCAAAGAGATGAAACTTTGATAGTTATTTTCAAGCATGACAAAAATAAATATGGAAAATAATAAAATAAATACTTTGACTTACAGGTTGTGAGACTTTAGTCTTTAAAGCGGGAGATCCTGGGTACGAGTCCCGGGTTTTGTTTTCCTTCTGAATTAGCTGCACGCGTTACCTGAGATTCAATTGAAGCATTTCTACTTACTTTTATGTCAGATATAATTATTCATCCTTATTTTCAGTGGTTCATAGCAAAATTATTTCAGATAACCGGGAATATATGTATGGGAGGAAATGGTGCTAGCGGGTGGATGTTGGATTTCATATACAGGAATCTTCACGTTAATGCGATATCCAGCTTTTACAGTGATTCTAACCACGATATAAGTCACATCTGGTGGCGCAAGTGTGGATTCTATAACCTTTGCGCCTCACACTGCAACAGAACGCCCGAAGACCTTCAGCTCTTTAAAACACTAGACAAGCAGTCAAGGCAGTCCGTCCAATTAGAAACGTTTTGACCTAGATTGCATTGCTTTGGTATCAATAACAAACGCCTTCACTGACACCAGATAATCTAGTTGAAACTCGTGAAAATATTAAAGTTTCTACTAAAAAAAATTATCATAATTGAGAAACGTCAAGTGTTAATTTGCGTCATCCCCCCACCCCCACCCCCGGCTATGCTTACGAGATAACTAGAACAAATCTAGTCGGCCGGGATGGAGGAAGGGCGTCGTTACGTGGAACGGGTTTGCTGGGGCAGGTTTCCCGTGATTACCCATTTTCTTTTCGGAGTTTTAAGGTCGGAGGTAACATTTATATCTGAAATATGGCTCAAATAAAGTAAGGAAACATACTGGAAGTGTTATAGCCTGTAAGGTAACCCCAATAACTGTTTAGCAGCGAGGAAACCCCGTAAAATGGGCTGATATGTCTGAAATGCCTGTTCGGTAGAACGTATATTATTATTAAAAAATTATATCTTGAGAATAGTTATAGGTGTAGTATTGAATTAAGTGAAAAGTAAAAGGACGTTCACGTTTGCAGACTGTAAATTAAGAAATGTTTCGTATCTAATTTGGCATGCGTCTGTGCTAATTTAATATATTTAAATGTCTGTAAAATTAGAGGTCGTTCTATTTTTCAATAGAAATTTATTTTATTAGTTTATTAATAGTCTAATTTCCTATCCCTTCTGAAATCCTAGGAAATATTTTTCGACGCAAATTTAAAAACATCATATTAATAATTGTTTAGCTGCAGCACCGTGCACTCACACACATTACTACTTTGCCGTTGAAATTAGGAAGATGTGAAACAGACCTTCAGCTTTTAAATAATTCCACTTTTTTGTATCTATGCTACGACTAGAAAGTTTCTCAAAATATTTGCATATATTCTTTACGAGGAATAATGAGTTCTCGGGTTTCCACCCGGGTCACATAACTTGTAAAACAAAACGTTTCGATAGTTATCTCTGCCATCGTATCCTGTAGTTACAAGCTGTATAGCCCGAGGATAAACCCTATTTTCCATTGGTTCCCCGGGCAAATCTACAATCTATAGTATTCTCTACCACGTTTTGTAATTATCCACAAACTGCACTATTTTTATCTATAATATATTTTATGATATTCAGAGGTTTATATAAAAATGTCTGTATGTTTGAACTGAATAAACTGTAAACCAAGTAAACATATTTAAATTAATTTTCATACTTTTGCCTGTATAAGGTGCACGAGTAGGGGTTTAGGTTATAGTCAAAATATATTCGAATTATTGAGGTTAAGGATATATTTCTTTCAGACATAATTTTTCTGGTATTAAGTTTGATAGTAAATACACAAAATACGACCAAATAAAGTCAGCAAATAAATTTAATTAGTATTTAATTAATATAAATATAACGTTACATCCGACTTTGTGGACTTCTTCAGGTAACTGCACAAAAATATAATAAATCAATATTAATTTTTATTGCACGTTTTATCCAAAAAATTATGTATTCAAAGTTTATATTGATTTTATATTTTTTGTGTATAGTATCTGAAGAAGTCCACAAAGTTGGATGAAACGTTGTGTTTATATTAACTAAATACTAATTAAATTTATTTGATGACTGATTTGTCCATATTATTAAGTATTTATTGATAAACGTACTTCTGGATATCATAGGTGACGTATTTATAAACAAGATAACTAAATTGTCTTTGCAATAATAACACTTTCATTAATAATACAACTGGTAAGTTTATCATGTTGTTACGAGCAATCTACGACTCTAATTTACCAAATAATTATAAATACGCGTATTTTGGGTCGGTGTTCTGGAATAGTTGCACTACCTGGCTTTTTTTCTGTTCATTTTCAGGATAAAAAACTATTTAACGGGGTTATTCTATTATTTGTCCCAAGAGAGACTTGTACGTTAGTTGTAACGTGTCCTTAGCATTATCGTTTATGAACTTATTTACTGTTTCATGGTTCCCGCCCCTGTATTACAGCTAAGTATACCCTTCTCTTGAGGCGAATTGTTACTTTATGTGCATAAAGATTTTTTTGCAGACTTTTTGGCACCTCCAGCTGTTTCCGTGGCATAGAAATTAGACTCCCAAATCGAGTTTGTATTGGAATCGGTGGTGGCGTTGAATCGATTGTGGATCAGCCGAATCCTTTTGAAAGACGATCCCGACCGACACTTTGCCCCCTCCCCCCCCTTCCTCTGTTAACGATCGTGCGTGTAAGTACCTAGCATGCCGCGTGCAAGCAGCAGTTTCCGGAACTTTGCAACCCCAAGTCTGCAGTGGGGATCCAGGTGCTAGGCCAGCTGCAATGACTGCAAGCCCTTCGTTGTTCCGCCCCTTCCGCAAAGGTAACACGGCACAAGCCACACACTAATAAAGATAACCCGTACCCCGTACCGTCGACGACACTAACATCTGCACGGGCCGAAGTCGCCCTAACTCAATGACAAAATTCAGCGTTCCTCCCTTTTCTGCTGCAGCGCTATTTTACTGGGATCTCTTATTAAAGACTCCTGAATAAAATATCATATAATATATTGAACAACTCTTAAGTGTGCACATTAGGAAATCGTTCTTAAAAATGTTCGTATGGACTGTGGCGCGACGTGGATTATAGAAGGTGCGGGAAGGAAAGGAATAGAAGCCTTCGAAATGTGGTGTTATAGGAAAATGCTGAAAATCAGATGAGTGGATACAGTAAATAACGAGGAAGTTCTAAACAGAACAGGGGAAGAGCGAATAATATGTAGGACGTTGACCAAGAGAAGGGATAGATTAATAGGCCACGCTTTAAGACATGTAAAATTAGCATTAGACGGAAGTTTGGGGGTAATAACTGAAGAGGGAGGCCAAGAATGAAATACGCTAAGTAGATTAGGGAGGATGTGGATTGTGCTAGTTATGTGGTACTTGCACAAGATGGGTTACATCAGTCTTAGGACTGAATTCCACAACACATGTGAAATCTGAGAGCAAAAAACTAAGGTGTAAGGAATTACCAAATTCGACCAGGGAATTACTCCAAAAATTTAAGAATAAGAAAGGATATCATCCTATCCAAAGATGCTCTAAGAGTGGGCTTGCCAAAATTTCCTAAAATTTAGTAGTCTCAGACTGCCCTACACTTGGCATTGCAGAATTTACGAGAGAATTTCAAAATAGATTAATGCGAAATGCTTGAAACTTTTTTTTACCGGGACCACGTTCATGCCATTTATATTATCTGAGTCTTCTTCTGACTTCCCTAATACTAGAATATCATATCTGCAAACCTTATAGTTTTTATTTCTTCTCCTTGTAGTTTGATTCATTTTTCATATTCCTTTTTAACTTTCTTCATCGCCTGTTCTATATATAAGTTAAGGAGCATTGCCGGCGGACTGCATCCTTGTCATTCTTGATTTGTGCTTTTTTTGTTGCCCTTCTGTTATAATTACTGCTGACTGAACATTTATTAAATGTATTTTCATCTTTGAAATTTATGAAGTTCACTGATACATCCTTCCCGTTTTCGTTCAAATTTATTTGAATCCGTTCCTCGTGAGTGGTGCGCTGTCAAATCATGTATTCAAGATGAGCAACGTGCTGTTATACAATTCCACGAGAGAGTGGGGAAACATCCACAGGAGTTTGTAAAAGGTGTTTGGAGATATTTTTGACGGTCGTAGTACAGTCACTCGGCTGGCAAGAAGATGACGTGGTAAAAGAGGGGTAAGTTACACCAATATAGGGATACTCCTCGTAGCGGCAGAACCCACACTGTACTAGCTTATGACTATTCACAAAATGTTAACGATATGGCTTCGGCTTGCACGCGCGTCCCACTCCAAGTTGGAATAGGAGAAGGAAATGTTTGCAGAATAGTTCAAATAGTTGGGGTTGAAGAAGGTTTGTGCCAGGTGGATTCCAACGATGTTAACGCAGGCTGACAATGAAACACGAAAAAGGCACATGCAGTGAACTTTTTAGCAGAGCGGGAATAATGGAGATGACTTTCATGCAAGATCTGTGACAGTCAATGAAACATGGCTCCACCATTTTGAACCGGAGACGAAGAGGCAATCGATGGAGTGGCACTACACAAACTCGCCTAAGGATAAAAAATATCAAAATTGTACTTATGGCTGGGAAAGTTATGGCTACGATGTTGTTCGCTACAGAAGGACTCTTGCTTGTGCCACATGGAACCACTATTAATTCTGACGCAAATGTGGCAACTACGAAGAAACTCGGCTGAGTCGGTATTTCGTAATATTTGGATGTGATTTAGATAAACAGCAGGACACTAGACATTTGTAGGGTGAACTATGGATATGATTTCTGTCCTTGTCGTTTAAAACGGCGACATTTCTTTCATTGAAACCTGTTGTTAATAATTCGTGCGGTTGTTGACATTTTATTTTCATAATTATGTATAGCCATAAATCTAAAATTTATTTATCCATTTTCTTCTTGACTACATAAATGTATAATCCAGTAAATCAATTAATTTCCATCTGGTGAACTTCTAACATAACAGGCTAACATGTGGGTGATCCTGAAATAGGCAATTAATTGAAAATGGGGTGTGTGGAAAGTATAGTTTAAGGATTCTACGCAGTGTTTCATTTAAAAGAGATGCAGGCAAAATCATAGAAAACCTGCAAGTCGTAGGTTGGGCTTTTGGATACTATTCTGACACACTTCCAAACGACGGGAGACGAGTTGGCTGTGGGGTCGCAGCATTCCCTTCTCCGTGTCTCTACAAGCTTTAAGAGGCAGGCTGATCCAAAGAGATCCGGGGACAACTGTCACCCAAGTCTTCGACCCCAGTACATTCACCCCCTAAAATAGATTAATGTTTCTCGGCATGTGAGTACCTTGAAAAAACCAGAGTACGACGCATTCCCAAATGTAAGCCCCACAATCGATATGGGGAGAAATACCTGCGAAATAAAGCTCCCACAAGTATCTCTTATCCGGCGTTTGCACGCTTGTGTTCAACTTCTACATATTAAATTACATATTTAAACTGCATTTAATGGAAAATAATTTTAATATTACAAATTACTTTTGCCCGAATAAGGGTTGCATAGAAGAAATACCGTTCCTTTGTGCATGGGGTAAACATTAATATTCAAATAGGCTGAGTTTTAGTGTGTCTACAACAACATCTATATTCAATAATATTTTTCATATTACTATAATGCGAATTATACGACCATACCTGTCGAGAATGTTAAAAAGTATAACGACATACAATATTGATTTTTTCATTTCAAATAAGATGAATGAATGATTGAAAATTATTATGATGTAATATACTATTAATTAGCTACCTATTCGGACACAAATTTTTGTTCAGTTCTTATATCGCTTCATCCTAACTTGGGGTTTGGTCAAATAAAGTTCTTCAGGATTATACTACAAAAAAAATCGAACAATGTTTAGTTAAAACTATTATATTCAAAATTCTAGTCTTAAATCGTTTTGTTACAATAACTAAAATTTTTAAGTGTGTAGTTAAACATTAATCTAGCCAAATATAGCAAAAAAGTTCGTCGTGGACTGCATCTAAGGACAGTTACATTCAAGTTATGTTTTAAGAATATAGAGCAACAATTCTACTGTAGACCGTTAAACTAGACAATGTGAATGAGTGGCAAATTAAGTAAATAAAGATCCAAAAAATTAAATTATTAGGCAGTTAAGTTAGACAATGTAATTTATTGGGAATTAAAATAAATAAGGACACATAATATTGAATTGTTGAGAACAATGTTTCAAGAAATAATAAAATCGGAATCGTTAACAATTATAAAGCAATTAAACTTAATCTATACCAATAAATAAAATTGAAGTGTCTGACTGTCTGTCTAAAATAGGCTCCGAAACGGCTCACCGTATTTCATTGAAAATTTGAGGGTTTAAGAAAATTTTAATTTAAATATTCGTACATATTTGAGATATATTGCAGAAGATATTAAATTATAAATATTAATTCTACGGGAAGATTTCTTGGAATTGTAAAGTAACTGAAGTCCTATTACGCGTTCCTATATCATTGTCCCACTTACTATCTATTGTTGCAGCAGGCTGGGAAAACATGAAGCTCTTTGGATCGTCGATACGATGTATACATAAATTGATAAATTGGTTTTATTTCTCGCGTCAGGTAAATTTAGTAACTGCTAATATGAAAATAAAAACTAAACTATCGAGTTTGGTGTCGAAACCGGTGTAAAGCGAGTCGTTACATTACTACCTTTAATATACGATATAAGTAAAAATTTTAACCATTAAGTGGGGAAAATTTTTATTTTTTAGTCTACTGAAAATATATTTCTTCCTGCTATTGTACCGGGGGTATTTTGGACTCTCAAGATACTGTGAGTTTATTTGAGGTTCATATTGTGACGTTTTCGATGTCGGTTGAGTTGTGTGTAGATCAAGAATTGAATAATGTACCGGGATAATGTAAATAAATACCCGGACTAGGCCGGGTCCTCAGCTAGTGTACAATATTTATATCAAAAACATTGAAAAATTTCCTTAATAAAAATAACAAGGGGCTATAAAGACATTATTACTAAATTTTAGAGTATCATTATGTGATATTAGTGTTGACTATTGTTTTAATAAATATAATTCCAGATAAATTAAGTTTAATTTATATTTTATACATCTAAAATTTCAACATTATCCCAGTTGAAACCATGATTCTCTTCAAATTTATGGATAGTGACAACAAGGTTTTATATAATAACTTTTGTGTTCTTTTTAATTTTGTTTCAACAGAAAAATTTGGTGTCTGTCAATTGGTCGCTAAATTAATCGTATACAATTCTTTTTAAAAACAGACATTAATTGTCACATAATGAATGAAAGGCCTTTAAGGGCTTGTATTGTAATGTAATTGTCAATTTTATCTTGAAAGTTGGTATATATTATTGTTAAATCAAAAAAATATTTTGTGTCTATCTAATAATGTCGAATTTATATATGAACAGAGAAAGGTCAGTTACCTAAGATGTTAACTGAAAATAAACTCGTATCTTTCGTAACGCTTTGTTCCCAATTTAATTTCAGGTTTACATATGAGAAATACCGTTCCATTGTGTACGGGATAATAAGAGAATTTTTTGTTACGAACACAGCGTAGTTCTGTTGGAAAGTGAAATTTATGACGTCCCCCATGAGCAATGCCGTCCAGCTCCAAAGACCCCCATGAGTGCTGTCTTCGACTTTTAAACCTCGACAACTGCGAGACAACAATCTACAACCTGCACTCTGGGATTTGTTATAACAGAATAAAACGTAAGTGTCGCTTTTTCTCTGTATAACTCATCCCAGTTTTTTTTCATTGTAACCATTTTCTGCTTTGTTTTTAATTACAATAATGTGAGACATATGCCCAGTAATTTAGCTCTCTGGTGTTAATTTAGGATCTTATATGACACTAAAACATCAGGAGTGGGGGGTCATGTGGGATATTAATACGACGGCGACTTGGTTCTAGGATGTGGTTCTTTACCACAACCGGATGTTATCTACCACTCCTGTATCAATTATAGGATAAGTACAAGTCAAGTAAACAGGAAAGGAAAGAGAAAAAAACTCTTATCCTCTGGGATGTGTTAATATACCGGTCACGGTTAGCCGCACCCTGTTTTCAACAAAGGCCTAGATTAACTTTATTTAAAAGCTTATTGTGGCAGTTTGGCTGCTTAGTATTTTTTTTTGTCACAATATAAACTATAATGACATAGAACAGCGTCTATTATAATCGTCCATTATTAAAAACAGCATAAATTTTGTTTAGTGGGGCACAACTGGAATGGTATCACTAAAAACAGTTTTTCATTTACGTTAAAGAACGTTAGTAATCTTCACTGAATTTTCAAGGTACGATATCCAAAATTTGGATTCAATAGTTATTAACGTCTGTGAGTTTAAATTAATGTTAATACAGGCCAAAAATAGACAAAAATCAATCAAACAAAACATAAACAATTTAATACAACTAGATCTTTCAGTCGTGATCTGGGCGCATTTCACGAACAACTTGAAATTAATAAACCAAAAATAAATTAAAATAACTATTTGTTTCGGTTTTGATCTACACCCTCTTCAAGTTCAACCTAAAATTAATAAAACAAAACCAAAAATATTTTAATACAAATACATGTTTCGCTACTGATCTGCACCCTCTTCAGGTTCAACCAGAAATTAGTACAACAAAACCAAAAATAATTTAATACAACTATATGTTTTGGTCTTGGATCCTCCTGATGTTCAACCTGAAATTAATAAAATAAAATGAAAACTAATTTAATATAACTGCATGTTTCGGTCCTGATCTGGACTTTCTTCATGATCAGATCCAGACCGAATTCCGTGATTGTATTAAATTATTTTTGGGGTTGTTTTATTAATTTTTGTTTGTTTTTGGCCTCAATTAAACATTAATCTAAATTCGTATTATTCGAAGTATGTTTTCTCCCCTTCCACCCCTGTTCCTACGGGTGGTATCCGTGTTTTACCCGGACAGTGTTACTTTTCGGAGTTGCTACGAACATGTGTGCAAAATTTGGTTAAATTACTCCAAGGCTTTTAAAATTTTATGCGCAACATGCATACATACAGACACACGTATGAAATTTGACCTTTTTTGCACATAAACAACGAATTTTATTTTTAAGAATAAGGTAGTTTATTTATCTATGCGGTCTGTTTATCGCCAAATAACGTGTAAATTTAATGAACGTTTTATTCAAGGAGCAACATATCTTAATAACTTAAAAAATATAGAAAAATGTTTATCTCTGGAGTGCGACATACACACTGCGCCATATAAATAGGACGCATTGGGTTGCTCACCGTCAAATTTATTTTGTTTAAGATGTAGTATACCCGGAAATTTGAGAAACTTCGCCAAATTTAAAGCCCTCTGTAGTCGGCCTTTTCAGAAAGAATTAGTGGAATTAAGCAAGTTTTAGCATGAATACCAACTAAATGTATTTGTAAAATTAATATTAATAAGTTTATTGAACTATTTAAATTAATCATTTTATTAAACTAAAGAGCATACAAATATGCAACGTCATTCTGAACAAAAACAAAATAGGAAGATGAACCAATATAACACCCCTTCAAATACCCATTACATTCCTATAATTTGTTTTGAAATCGGGAGAAACGGAAAAACACACTGTATTGAACATGATAACCGCAATAGAATATTTAAGTTTTATAAAGGAAAAAGGACAGAACAATGGACGTGTTGTGGCAGCACTGCTTGAGCCTCGGGCGCCGAACAAAGCGAGACGTGGACCGCTTCACTCTGTGAACCACACAAAGAACAGGGCGTTAGTGGGCCACAGAGACACACTGACACAAAGAGTACGAGCTACAAGATATTAATCTCAACACGGCAAAGTAGAGAAGTGCAATAATCACTTCAATAAAATTACCAAACTGGTTGATCGGATATTAATAAATTGAACTCAAAGAATATAATTTTATTAAGTGCACTAATGTGGACAAAATGTCGTAAATATATTAAATTAATATTAATTAAAATTGCTTTCTGTCTAATTGGCCCTAATTTTCTTGCTCCATATTAGGATGGTATCAAAAGCTCTAAAGTTTACAGGAACTTCGTAAGGAATATTTTTTAAATAATAGTAGTCACGGCTTGATTCATCATATCTAAACTAATAACACACACTACAATCTGTTATAAATTTTTATTACTAATAAATAAATTTCATCATTTTTTATAATTTAACAGTGGTACTTTAATAATCTTCGTCCTTAGTAATGAATACTGGTATCGTATCGACAGTAGAGGTGCTTACCCATCCCTCAGTGAATAATGTAAATACCTGCAGAGAGCGTCACAAATTATAAATTTAAAATAAATCAAAAGTAAATCATTACGCTTGTTCCAATGCACTCTCAATTTGCAATTAAATAGTCAAATCACTTTACTAAAACTTTTAAGGGTGCATTAGTGTGCATAATGACTGGTTTCCTGAAGTCTTCAATTTTTCATAATTTTAATCACTCTTCTTAGCGCTTTCAGTTTTAAAACAGTCAACAGTAATACGACTTCCATATTCTTCTGATTTATGTTTTCTGCAATTCCCACTATTCCACCGTTTACCTACATCACTTAATATTCTTTTAATTGATAATTTAAATATATAATTGGTTTCATAGCTATAATTTTCTTTTTTCATTTCGTACCAATGAATAGTATATAGTCCAGTCTATGGTTCTGTTTCTGGAAAAGAGATAAAAACAAATAATTACATAAATAGTTATTTACAGGGTTACCAATAATGCAAAGTTAAATAATAACAACTTAAATATTAAACAGAATCATTTAATTCCACTTGACGTGAAATACAATAAAATTTTAGTCCGGATTGGATTTGATCTATAGCTTATTTAGATTTTTTACACGCATAAAACACAGACTAACGACGCTGGTAAAGGTAAATGTTGAAATTTGGAGTTTACTTTCAAATATTACAAATTGTAAAAGTTTTTGTTTCACCGCAATTTTATAACAACATTTACTTCTCTTTAATAATTTTTGGAACAGAAAATTACTATTATGCACGTCTCGTGGTCACTGGGGATCAGTAAAGTAATATACTTATAGCATATATTCTTGTGTTTTATAATCTAAGACTTCCTACTGAAACACCTATTTTAAACAATTTAATTAATGGTGAATTTAGAAATTGTCATTTATCGCGATTAATATTTCAAATGATTTGTTCTTCCGTTTTCATAAATATGTCTGCTTTCGCTCGCTATACAAGTTTTATTTTATTTATATAAACAATCATTAGCCTAAATGTTTTATATTTATTTTATCTATTACTATTACAATACAACTTATTTTTTAATAGCAACAGTCATGTCTTTTAATGTATTTCACTTGGAAAGAGAAGTAAATATGAGTTGAGTTTGAACCAGAGAGCCTTTGCTTTGTATTATGCTGCTACAATATCACTCGGTTGGTTTTCTAGATGAAATTCATTACATCATTTTGAAAGTTAATATTCACAACATTTCCACCAATAATTTGACTTAATAATTGTTGGTAATATCCTCTGTACTCTATTTATTTGCGAAATCACAATGTTTTCATTTGAAAAGTATTTATCCTCATTGGGTCTACCGTGAACCTCCAATGCTGTAATTTCATCTCCTTTATATTGTAAACACGTTTCAAATTCACTAAATATCGCCTCCTGTACGAGATAAAATAATACAGACCACTATGACTATGTGTAGAATCTCTTAAGATAAACCATCATAGTTTATCGAGTAGAAAAATTAAATAGCGGAAGTCAGGGCAGAACGGAACAGCGAGATACAACGAAATACCCCATTGCTTTTAACTGGAGAGTGCTGGAGGTATATAAATGGGGATGGAACGTTGTAACTGGCCAAGGAACACGTCCTAGCATAAGTATAACGTTAAATCTGCTTGTATTAATTCTCGGTGAAAAAAAAACTAAAACTGAGACTAGCGTGCGGAGCTAACGGGATACAACTGTGTAAGGCAAAATGTAATGTGTTCCTCACGAAAAAAAAAGAAAAACTGGCAGACACAACTTATAAAAATGAGTTACAGGACGATGTACCCAAAAAGAATAGATTAAGAAAGAAAAGGATCCGGAAAATGGGAAAAATGTTAGGAAAGACTGTGAAGTTACAAGAAAAATTGCTTTCGAAAGGGAAAATTGATAAAGCGATCAACCATACACAAAAGGTGTTAAGATTTAGAAGAAAGACAAGAATCGAAAAAGGGCGACCGGACCATGGGCTCGAAACCCAGACCTCCTATTTTCCAGTCGACGTCCAAGGACCCATTGAACATCCCTCCGTTCCCATAACCCTAAACCACGCCCACCTACAATTCCCTAATCACATTCTTCACACCCTAATTCTAGGAAATCCGTGAAGAATGGAAATTGCGTAAATTGATCAAAGGTGCATGGAATTCAAGTCAAAGGAAATAGAAAAATGCTTCAACCGAAGTTCAAGCAGGAACGTTAAGATTTTTCTTAAATTAAATTTTGTTGTATTAATTGTAATTAAAAAACATCCCGTCCCTTTCTGCACCGTGGGGTGGGGCAGAACGGAAAATTAGTAAGTTTATTTTTTAAAAAAAATCATAAAAAACTTAATTCGTTGCTTTAAGATTTTTAATATTAGATTAAGTAAATAATATAATAAACTAAAGTGTTTTACTTTTATGAAGTGATTTTTCTTTTTCCATAATTTAAAAAAATTAAATAGTTTATGTAGCAATTAAGTATAGGATAAAGAAATTAAATCTGTCTCTGTCACTTTTTCTTTTAAAATTAAATATTAAGGGACACGGGAACTGAAATTTGAAATTCCTGTAAATGAATTGCTACCCAGCTGAAAATTTAACTGAGTGTTAACAACGCACATGTGTAGCAATGTACAAAATTTTGTTTTTGTTAACTTGTTTTTTGTTGAGATATTTTAAAAATTTGTCAGTTTTGACAATTTTCCTTGCGTTACATACTTGAATATATTTTATATGTAGGGCTGACTATTTTTATCGTCAGTGTTATTTTTGAAATTGATTAAAATTGTGGGGGGCAAATAAGTTTTTACTAAGAGCTTCATACGGTTACTTAAAAATTGGCACTTTGATAACTTTTTTCACTTAAACTACTTGAACAATTATAAAACTAATACTCTTATTTGAAGGTATTAGCTTGTAGATTACGTTAAAAAAAAGAATGAGGACAATATCTTAATATTTGTGATCCTTAGAATCTTTTTGTTACATACATCATGAAGCTGATAAAACCACATTTTTCTGAAAAAATATTAATAATTTATTAATTTATAATCAAACATATTAATTAAATTGTTCTGCAGCAAATGTTGCACCTTCCTTTTGTTTGGCAGCTGCCTTTTTCAGTTTACTGAATTTATAGGCTTAATAATATGAAAAAATTATAAAATCGATTTATTTCAGCTTTCAGCCCAAATTTTGGTCCCCGTGTCCTTTAAAGATTACAAAGTTTCGTCTCTCATTTGAGACTTCTACAGATTCCAAATAAAAATTTACAATTAAAAAAAATATTGTTAAACATTAAGTGTACCGTTTAGCCCCGACTTCGCTTATTTAAACCATCGTAGTTTATCAAGGAGAAAATTTAAATTATAAGCTACATTTCAGATAACCGTAATAAAATAATTCTAGGATATAAGTACTCTGCGGGAAATCGTACAGTATTATTTGGATAAAACTCTGCATAACAGAGTACGAGAGCAATTTCTTAGAATAATGTCTAAATCTTGAAATTCTGTTCATTTACACTGACGAAATCTAAAAGTATTTCTGAAAGCAACATCGAAGAATTGCCAATTCAGTAAAATATATTTTCATCCAATAGTATTGATTGTTAAGAAAACGAATTCTAAATACAATGAACATCATATTGTTCCTCATTAATTGCAAACTAGTCTGTGTAATTGCCTCGGCAAAGCCAACTCTTTCGTAGGCCTGCATTACGGATTCCATTATATTCTCGGCCATTTTTCTCCACCCTAGTCTGTCCGGAAAGAAAATTGCTGTATCGCTACGATAATAAACAGCAGCCTCCATCTCCAAGCCGGAAATTGCTGGTGCCTCTTTTTCAGTGAAACAGTAAGGCAGTTCCGTATTTACTCATAACAAATGCTACAGATATGAACTGTCCATTTTCGTAGCAACAGTATTTCTAAGGGTTCGTTTTGAGCGAGGAAAGAATATGCTGTGACATTTCAGTGAAAGCAAAAGTGAAGACTTCAGGGCTTTATTCCCTTCCTGGCAAAATTGATAACAAGGAATGAGGTCCGGCGGAAATATCTTGGGAATATGAAGTGTATTCTTCACGAATGATACATAAAAGCTACAATTACGGTACTCTGATCTGACAGTTCTATGGTGCATACGGTTTGGTTGCTAGAAATAACCAGTTCACATAACATTCTTGTATGATACCCTTAGATTAAATTTTTTTCTTAGTATTATCCATCATTCGTCAGTTTCAATAAGTGGAGATAATATGAAATATAACAAGTCAAACGTTTAATGACACAAAGAAGTATACAAATTGCAGAAGAGGATTAAGTGATAACATTGGTACACAGCTGTGTACGCCCCCGCTTCACCACTAACACGTGACGCGGAAACCCATCAGGAATGGGAGACAGAGCCAATCGAGAAATCACTGTGGCTTGATCATTCGGCTGATTTGTTTGCCGTTCATGGCTCGTATTGATGATTGTATTTTATTGTAAAGCTGCAGTATATATATTACACTTGGCTACCTCCTTCCAAAGCGAAAGCCCCCAATATTCCACTAACAAATTAAATAAATAATTGCATGGTCCCAAGCACAATAAGGGTAAGAAATACAGACCGCTAAAAACCAGGCGATAAAATCAGAAGGAAAACTAAACCCAATTAAATAAAAAAAACAGTTTCAAAGTGAAAAAGTTATCTTAACTACGATGAGCCATGTAAATTGTTGAGATTGATAGTCTCTGAACGTGAATAATAGTTATATTAGCATTATGAGGATTAATAGAAGGAAAATCGAGGTAATGGAGTGTAGGTTGGGAAACACTGGAATAACAAAAAATTGGAAAGGGATATTTTGACGGAAGTTAAGGAATTCTGCTACTTTGAAAGCGTAATAACTAGGGATGGTAGAAGTATAGTAGACATAAAGAGTAGGATAGCACAGGCAAGGAAGACTTTCACGATGAAGAGGAATTTACTTACGGGTATTATAAATGTGAATATTAGGAAATTATTGCTAAAAATGTTCGTATGGAGTCTGGCGAAACGTAGACGGTAGGAGATGTGGAAAGGAAAAGAATAGAAGCCTTTGAAATGTGGTGCTATAGGCGTTTGCTGAAAATCAGATAGGTGAATAGAATCACAAACGAGGAAGTTCTAAACAGAACAGGTGTACTGTGAATAATATGGAGGACATTGACCAAAATAAGGGATAGATTAATAGGTCACGTTTTAAGAGATGAGGGTCTTGTAAAATTAGCCTTAGAGGGAAGAGTGTGGAGTAAGAACAGAAGAGGGAGGACAAGGATAGACTACGCCAAGCAGGTTAGGGAGGATGTTGGATGTGCTTGTTATGTAAAAATTAAAAGGCTTGCGCAATATAGGAGGTTTTTATCAGACCAGTGTAAGGACTTAATAACATACCACCAATACATTTCGGATACAATTGTAGAATCAAATTTATGTTTGGGATTAATTTTATGTTTGATGAAACTGGAATGTTTGTCAATAGGAAGTTTCATATTGATATTCACTGACTCGGTTCTTTACTGACCTTTCATTATATATATAATTTTAAGTTGCATCTATTTTGGAGGTAATTAGCGACTATTTAGGTAGATAGAACTTAGTGATACATTGGTTTATACTTATAAACTAGTTCATTATTAATTTGGTGTTTCCACTAATTGTAGAATATTTTTTGCCCTTAAAACGAGGTATTTATTCCTTGAGGGTCTATGTTTCCGATGATGACGAACCGTTGAGACTCCACTGCATTGCTTTCGGTTAATAATGCAAGATTGATATTCTTCAATATGGGCTTCAGCACATTAATTTGGGGGATGGGGGAATGGAGTAAGTGGTATTAGTGTGTTAAATCTGAGAGGTTGGATCAGATTCTTGATAGAGCCATTTACTGCCTTCTAGAGATGTCGAGTGGGAACTGGATTGATGCGTAATCTGTGGGGTCATTGAAATTCCCCATAGTTGAATTATCTGCTTGGTTAGTTGTCATTATGGAACACTTTTGCTATAAGATCCTAATAGCCGATTTTCTTTCAACCACTCATTTCATAAGCTTGAGAAGTTGAATTATTTACAAGTACGACAATTTCTCCCATCACAAATTTACTTTTTGTAACAACCATGCCATTGAAGAAATTTTCAAGTACACTATAATATTCCTCAAAGCTACTGAGAGAAATGTAACGTATTAGGTCAAATACTATAGCTACAATTTGCTGTCAATAGAATCCATGGAATATTATTGTAACCTCTTAAATCAGATGTATGTGATAAGCACAATTCCTTTCTTATTATATTCAGTTACATTCACTTAAACTGCTTTTCATCAAATCATTCGTTTATCACATGTTGAAATCATCATGAATGAGGGAAATCAATCGTAGAATTTATTAATATTTTTGGAATCTGATAATGCACTTATCCATGTAAAATAATTGTAAATCTTAAAAGTGTCTACAAATTAGATTATAATATTAATTTAGTATTAGTATTTATTTGACTTAACACCATAAATAAAATAAAATGAATAGCAAAATTCAGAAATAGAAGAATTTTAATTTAAAATTTGGCCTTCTTTTGTAAATGTTGAGGTCGAAACGTCTTATTTTACATTATAATTCTGGTGTTATTGCTATTGTTCATCTTATGAAATCCCAAATTAGAGACGAAACGTGGAAATATATTGTTCTAATTACGTCAGTTACATTTTTAATTAATTAAAATTTTCTGACTCACTATTATATAAATCAATTTTAATTAATAATTATGCTTTATAGCTTCCTTTAGAAAGGTTATAAAACATTTGGTATCCCATGGATTTAATTTCGATCGTTTTTTATTTTTTTATTAATATATTAACTAATGGAAATCCTAAGTTGACTCGGAACTACTTCTTTCTTTTTTATTTTTCATTATAAGCAATTCACTAATTTAATCTTATTAAATTATTCAGACTTTATTGGCTGATTTATTTTTATACAATATAATGTCCATGTTACATATTACAAAATGTTTGTTTTGTTTGCTAGTCATCCCTCGTGTACTAATAGTCAAATTGCTACATTTTATGCAAGTATACTAACCCATCTGCTAAAGTAGTTTAATTAAGTGGATTAACCTACCTACATGTATATATGTTAATTATATGCACTATTTTAATTTTGTATATACTGGATCATTTATTGTACAAACTGACAATCTTTATGATAAAAGCTTTTTATATGAATAAAAAAAATTACCCAAGCACGTAAATTTCTAGTTCTGCTGTAATAAAACGGTTCTACTAGAAATTATATTTGTTCTTAAACTTCAACAAAATAACTAAACCCCCTACGTAACTTATATTTCAGATTCACATTTCGCAAGGAAACGTATAACGTCGGAATTTATTCAACTCGTAACATTTTTACGATGGAGGACGAAAATATTATACCACGAAACGTAAAAAATTGGAGTACAGGAATGCGAAAAAAAAGGTAGTAAAAATCGTACATAGGTCACCGATGCGGAGAAATCCTCTAGTGGGGCAAAACAATTTTATTACTCGTATATTCGTGTCACAATGCAATGTTGGCCGAAGTGACTGTAAAACGCTGAGTAAACAAGTCTATATCTCTCTTTCTGTTGGAAGTCTGCCTTAAAAGCCAACAAACATCCGCCGAATTGGCAAATTCTTGGGATTAAAACTTTTGATAATTTACGGGATGGCAATGGAAACTGCAGTCCAGGCATTTATCAAAGGGTCAGCGTGCGAATAGAATGAAAGAGTGGCGTTGACTAATATCCCTGGAGGTTAAACAGCTTTTTTTTTCGTAGTGGAGCGATGAGAAATCTTTTCGTATATGAGCTAAAGGGATAACACGCACTTCATGTAATAAGACATCTCCGTCTCAATACGTGTATCTATGAAGTGAAACTTTAAAAAGAAAAATATAGATTGCATATTTGAAACGATAAATATTTATTAATGTCCATATTGGTGGAATAGAGACGAACAATTGAATTAGCCTGTTTCTTTTTTTCTTTTTTTTTAAAAAAAACTAACATTTACCACATTGTAATAGCATAGATTGCAAGTGAAAGCTACAGAAAACAGCCATTATTAGCCACATAAAAAGCCCTTATTTAAGCTTAATTAAAACGGACACGAACTTGACTCTGAAAACATTAAACGGTTTCAAAATATCATTATTTGAGGCTACTTTGTATGTATGTAATAAATAGGATGAAATGGTGAATAAATAAAAACAAAGTGGGAAAGGCCAAGGATGCAATACGCTATTCAGATTAGGGCGGATGTGGGATGTGGTAGCTATGTAGAATCGAAAACGCTTGCGCACGATAGGTTAGTATGGATGGTTACATCAGACAAGACGTAGGACTTATTATCAATTTTTTTTTGTAACAGGCTACATGAGGGTGATCCTGAAACAGGCAACTCCCCTTTAATAGCATAGGAAGGGAATTGAAAAAGGGGGGATGCGGAAGGTAGAGCAAGGTAGCCCAGGGTTAACTAGGGCCCTCGGGCTATGGTTTAAGGATCCTACCAAAACACAGCAAAGCAATTTCATACAATCTAATTCCATAACGACTGCATCTTTCAAAAAAAAATTAAGAGGACTATAAAGTTTAATTTCATCGTATCATTAACGAAAATATTCTAACGAAACTTAAGAACCAATAATGAAAGTTGCAACGGAATACATAACAAATAGGTAGCAGGTAGAAATGGAATAATAAGCACGCTTGGAATTAAGTATGCTGATTAAAGTAAGGTAATACTCGTGAATTAAGGTAGAAAGAGATCAAGTACGATTGACACAGAGGAAAATATATTATTTAAAAAAGCAACTGAGGCAAGAGCGTGCAAGGAACTCGTCACACGAGGCGAAGTGAGAGCGTTTGTAACTGGATTTCCTCCTGCATCGATTGGCATTTGCAAGGCTTCCCGAAGGGAACCCCCAGCAGCTTTGGATTTACGCTAATCCTCATGGACACAACGTGATTCAGAGCGCGTCGGTCTACGTACCAATAGAAACAATTCAATACCATGTTTCAATTTCAATACATTCAAATGAAAAACATAGTGAACGCGTCATTGAAAATACTTTTCATTTAATAAAACATTTACGAGGTGAAAATGTAAGCCTGCATCACAGATAATCTGCATATCATAATAATTTTAAGACGAGAAGATGCACACTTATTATAAGCCCATCGCGGTAGACTAACAGACAGCATGCTTGTTTATATTCTCGTGTTCATAGTGTGGCTATATTGCATACACCCAGAGGCTAAGGAAGCGAGCTGAAAGCGATGGCGCCACGGAGCTTGTTTACTTGGAGAACTAAGAAGTTGTTACTGCATGTAGGAAAAACAGCACACGAGGGCTTCCCTTACGAAGTAGTTTGCGAAGTGCTTTTTTACAGAATTCAAAATAACATCGAAAGGACTCGCGTTTGTTTGTCTTCTCAAGGCAACCGGCCGGCTCCTTGATGGAGATATTATACGGAAAAACTTTTTAGAAAATGAAATCGCTATACATATTTGTGTGTAATTTAAGTTTTTATCGGACTGTTTGGAAAGGTTTTGTCATTTTGATATGAAACATTGCACATAATTAATGCCCTTGTTGCATCAGCAAAACTCAAGCAGTTTATTTATTGATTCTATCAAACAGTAGAAAAATACATTTCCGTCAAAAGAGGCATGCTTTTACGAATTTATAATATTAAATAAGTTCTGGAACATACTAATGTAAATCTTAGAAGTGTGCACAACGAAATGTTGATGTGGTTTTCAGTCCTAAGGCTGGTCTGATGCAACCCTCCATGCTAACCTATCTTCCGCAAGCCTTTTCATTTCCTCATAACTAGCACAACCTACATCCTCCCTAATCTGCTTAGCGCATTCCATGCTTGGCCTCCCTCTTGTCCTCACCCCACATACTTCCCTCTAATGCTAATTGTACAAGACTCTCGTGTCTTGAAACGTGGCTTATTAATCTATCCCTTCTCTTAGTCAACGTCCTCCATATTGTTCGCTCTTCCCCTATTCTGATTAGGACTTCCCCGTTTGTGATTCTATCCACCCATCTGATTTTTCAGCATTCTCCTATAGCACCATATTTCAAAAGCTCCTATTCTTTTCATTTCCTCGACTCCTATCGTCCTCATTTTGCAACCATATGAACATTTTAGCAACGATTTCCTAATATTCACACATATTTCCCATAGCTAAATTCATCTTTTTCGCGAAAGCCTTCCTTGCCTGTGCTATCCTACTCTTTATGTCTACTATACTTCTACAATTCCCCGTTATTACGCTTCCCAAGTAGCAGAATTCCTTAACTTTCGTCAAAATATCCCTTCCCAATCTAATACCATTTGTTATTCCACTGTTTCCCAAACTACACTCCATTACATTGGTTTTCCCTTTATTAATCCTCATATTGAACTCATTCTGCAGGACTCCGTTCATGCCATTTATAAATGCCAGAATAATAATAAATGACACAATGAAATATATCAGAATAATTAACTTCTGAAGACTAATATTAATAATCGTTGTCAAGCACATATGCTAGGAGACAGTATTTGAGCCAGGAGTAATAAAACCCACATATTCGGACGCCAGCGTGGATTTTCCCCAAAACCCGTGGCGAAGAGGGGCAGTCTTTTCTCTCCAGAGAAGAGTAACGATCAATCCGATTGGTTAATATCCATCCCTGCCAGCTTCGGGATATGTATTAAAGAAGTGTGGAAGAGGTATTAAAAAGGCTTGCACAGATTCAGCATGGGAGATTGAGGAGACGCGAGCGGTTGATCAGATGAGATTAGAGGCAGATTATGGAGACGAGCAGATGATCACATTAGCGGGCAGGTAGTCCGAGGAGACTGGGATAAAAATGGAAATTGTCCTGTACCAGGAAGAATTGCAGTAGCAGCCCTGAGACGTGATCGAGTACGACCCAAATAGAAGGAAATTGTAACGAGGAAGGCGCTGGAAGTTTCACTAAGCTGTCATGGAAAGTACCTCTGCAACCTTTTTGCTGATTTCCTATACTGCCAGGTCCGAGAATATTTTGTGTGAAATATTTTGCTCTATGAGAAGGCCCATATCATTCGACACTGAGTGTAGAGATTTAGAATTTAGTCATAACAAATTTATTTGTATCATTTTTTGAAAATATATCTATAGTGTTTAAGTATGAAAGAATTGCCTACTTAAAAGTTTGAAAATGAGCAAATTGTAATGTTGATGTAAAGTTGTTTAGTACAAAGTAAATTGTTTAATTGTTATTATATTGGAAGCTCATTCCTAATATATTAATATTTCATTAAACTAAATAATATCCCATAATATTTATTTCAAGGTTTCGTTTATTTTCATCGTTCCAAATTATTGTTCCAATTGTATTGTTAATTAGTATACATTTTTTCTGCCAATTTGGCCATTATATTTAAACAATCCGAAGACAACGCCGTAATGGTTAGTATTATATTTTACTATTTCTTCAAAGATATTGATTTACACACTTTTAAGATTTTGAATGGTTATGTTCCAAAAAATTATTTAATATTATATAGGAGAGTTCGGAATAAAATTTAAAAAACAATCCATGTCTGTTGTAACTGTAACGGTTAAATACATTACCAGGTTCCGTTTATATTATCACAATTTTCAGTTCAGGGACCTTGGAAATTGTGATAATATAAACGGAACATACTAAAAAGTTTAAACTGCGCTATAAAATGATTTGGTAAAAAGTTATTTTATTATCAAATTTTTGGTTTTTAAATTAATTTATGTATACATTGTGACTCATTAGGTTATATTATTAATATATATTGTTTAACTTTTTTAATATCGGTTGTGGTGTTTACTCTTTGTTTACACCGCAAAAATATCATTATAACAAGGAATTGTTAAATAATACAAAGAGTATATTTATTTTGAATATATTGTATTTAATTATGATGATAATAAAATTTGAAATCGTAGTATCACAATATCAAATTTCCAAAAGAAATATAACTCAAATTAAGTTTTAGTAAAAATATTAATTTACGAGTAAAATGTATTATCAAATTGGCTCAGTCGGTAAAGCAAAAAGAATCTATGCAGCTTCTAAACGGCTGCTCCCGGGAACGCGGGTGACGAACGATATAATTGAAATAAAAACAATCGCGAATCAACGAGAATAGTTTATTTGGAAAAGCCGGGTAAAAATGCCGTTACCATATGATCTGCGTGGTGACATCGTTCTTGGTTTGCCGTTGCCGGATGTTCCTTTGCTGGATCACGGTTTCTAGATCCTCCAGCGCCTCTTCTTCAGATTAAATCTCCATCACATGTTATCTTTTTGTTTTCCGTACTCCCATCAAATGAATCTTCTTTCTCGAAAACATGCCGAATTTAACTTTTACGCATGTTGTTTCCTCAGCCACTGCTCTCTCACCCTGTCTTTCTCAGGACAGCTCCCGGGACCAACTGTTCAAATACAATGCATTCCAGGCAATAAATAATGTTGTAAACGGCGACGTTTCCCGCCTACTTGGCCTTGACCAAACCACCCTCGCTTTTCGTCCTGCTGTACGCGAATAACAAAAACTAAATTATTTTTGGTTTAACGCTCCAATGTAGGGGCCATAAGTCACCACACAGTTATATTTTACCTCGTTCGTAACAACTCACACATAAGTCTTTGTGTTTCATCTAAAATTTTCACAATAAAATAATCCTTCAGAAAATTTGGATATGGTGGGGAAAAATGCTTGGATACCACTGAATACATTAACAGGACTATTTAAGTTAATTAAATGTCCTTCAATAGAAGTTTTAATGCTCATTTTGAATCATCACTAATTATGTCGAATTTTTATTTGTTATTCATTTAGTACATGATTAGCTGAAGTGCCCGACGTTGTTCGGATTCACGTAAATAATAAAGCAGTTAAGTTTATTACAGTACTTGAGGGTACCTACTTTCATATTTCTACTCCATAGGGACAACTTTTAGCTATAGAGGCGTGCGTACACTCGTTTTATATGTTTTCTAACAGCCTAAATCCATTCCTGTTGTCAAATCCAACCTATTTTCATTGTGTAAATGGAGAAAAATAGTCAAGGTAGTAGCTTTTTACAGAGCGATGTCATTTTGACTGATTTCCGATGTTCTGAGAAGAAAAGGTCATATGACCAAAATTGTAGACAATCGAATTTCCGATCGACTATGTTCCTCAGAATTTTTGTAATAACTTCATTTTTCGAACTACTCGGACCTAAAGTTGGGAGGGTTCCAAAATTGAGTTTTTATTGTGTTTTAGCTCAGTGATAGGGTTAGTTCACCTTGAAAATAAAGATATTTACTAATAAGAATCTTCAAGTTGAGTACGGACTTTGCTAGAGGCAGAAAACAACCGAAAAAGTGGAAAAACGGAGATTTGTTGACATCTTCCTCTTTTTAACATATATAACTTCAGTATACTTAAAATTTAGATGAAGGGCAGCTTCGGGCCAAATTTGGTCAAATTCGGACCAGTAGTTTGGACGCCTACAGGTGTGACATGCATACAGACGGACCCACTGACAAAGGTTTTTAGTATTATATAAAAAGTTTGAAAGCTTATTTATATAAAATTCTAACCATTCCGAATTTATTCGCTGATTTCTTTATCATGACGTCAGATTAAGATCAATCTCATATCTAATTCATTACGACACGATAAGTTTTGTATTGTTCAATCATTAAATTAGTTAATAATATTTAGTATTCCTTATATTAGCTCCTATCTTCCATTTCTTTTTTCAGCTCCAAAATTATTTTCTTTCAAGAAAGACAAGAATGGAAAAATGTCAACCGTACTAAGGAATCGAACCCAGGACCTCGCGATATCCAGCCGCGTGCTCTACTAACTGAGATAATCCGAGTCTAAGTCCAAGGACTGACTTAACACTTCTGCATTCCGTAAACCTAAACTAGGCTCACTAATCACAATCCTCACGTCCTAATTCTAGGAAATACGTGAAGACGGATAATGCGTAAATTGATCATAAGTGATCTAAGAGAGTGGGAATGCTCAATTGAAGCCCATTAAAGCGGCTGGATATCGTGAGGTCCTGGGTTCGATTCCCTGGTCCGGTTTAAATTTTTCCATTATTGTCTTTCTTCTAAAATTAACTATATGCTTTACGAGGCTTGAATTCAGCATTCCCACTAACTTAGATTATTTTCTTTAGTTTAAAATTGTTGATACTCTAGTTCTTATACATTTCTTCAACTGTAAGAATAGCCAACAGAAAGGATTGGAAGCGTATAAGTTTAATATTTTTTAAATTTAATTCTCACGTTTGACACACTTTATCTGCAAATTGAAATAAGATCAACCAAATGTCTTAATGAAGATGTTACAGTGTTAATGAAGTAAATTTACACAAGCCAGAGATTAAAAGTTTGACCGTCAGCATCTGGTTGCCGGACACCTAACCTGTCTCTTCTTGAAGTCTCGAATTTCAAGTGCGTTTCGAGTCGTGTTTATTAGCGCGTAAATTATTAACTATCCAGAGACGCAGAAAAAAACCAGTTCTGCGGCATAATATATTTCTGCTAAACGATTTGTTTTCGAGTATCTCGGATTACAGATGCAGGCTCTGGTGTCGAAAGTTCGCAGGAGAGAGCTGCTGCTTACAAACTGACAGTAACACATCGGTGTGCTTTTTTTTATAACCCAAATAAGTTGTTACAAATGGACGCGAACTGATTTTCTTAGCTACGCACTTTAATGCGACCGAGAATTTTATTAAGACAGGTGTAGGTGAAATTTACAACCGTAGAGCGGAGGAAGAGAAACTTTCCAATGCTTCCGTCTAATAATGCAGTGTATTAAAATGACCAAATAATCACTAGAAACATGACATCATTAATTATTTCTTTAAATAAATATAGATAAAAATAATTTGAGACATTTATAGGAGAAAGTTTTGTATCCTACTGTTCTTTTATGTAAGGAATTTAGACGGAAAGAAACCATTTTTACGTTTTAATAATAAAACCGTAAATTGAAAACAGTAACATCAAGCATTAAAAATCTCATTTTAGGAACAACCAAATCGTCAACAGAAAATATTAAAGTGTTTTGTACGAACAATATTAATAATATAATTAAAGTAAAATATGGGAACAAATTATATTTCGTTTGATTACTCTTGGAACACTGACGTTTAAAAATAAAAGTTATTTATTACAAGCATCCCGAGAAATAACAAAATCAAAAATTTATTTTTGAAAATATGTATACATTTATTTCTCTACTGTCAGTGTCAATCGAGATATCGTGCCCGAGTTTCAACGAGACGCAACATGCTCCAAGCACTTGATTTAGAAGTCTTAGTCGAACGTGAAGTGTTTTCATCGTTCTTTGGTACTGTACTAACGGAACACAGTAAAAGCAAACATGTCCAAGGTTTGAACCTCCTACACCTCACCTTGTCACTAATCTGAATCAGACTCATTACGTCAGGTTTTCATTTATAAGTTTCAATTTCCTCGTTAACTTAATTAAATTTAAAATGAGTCATGGATAACCACTCGTTCCACAACTGGCACCAATAAATATTGTGTATAGATGTTCAGTAGTTTAATTTTTAATTAGTTGTCGCCTATTTTGAAGTTATATAAATACAATACAAATAATTACCTATTGTTTTATCACAAAGGAACTCACTGATCACGTCATGCTCATTGTAATTTTTAGTCACTTTATTGTTGGCAAAGTGAACACTTTTAGATTTTTAATTATTTGTTAAAAGATAAGTAAACAGACCTACATGTCAGAAAAACATAAATTAAACTAAAAATAGAAAAACAATTCGTTTTTTTCCTGGAACAGTCTTAGGTACACAATTATAACAAATTTAGTAAAAATTAATTCTTCAGGTATAAAAATATTTTACTTCCAGGAAATAAATTATTTTCAGATTGTAGAATTCATCTGTACAAAATTTATTATACTGACGAGTTTCCAAGAAATGGAACGGGATTTCTTACAAATTCTTATTTCATTACATTGTTTCTGACGTGTTAGCCGGTTTAATTATTGATTCAAGTGATGTAACTATTAGTTATTAGTTTGTCGTAAAGAAAAAACTTTTCGCATAATGCAGTGACGAAGAATTGTTATTAATAGAACACAAGATAATATCTACCGTAGGTTTTTACGGCCTTGCAATAAATCACCGGAGTGAAGCCCTGGGCAACTGCTCGTCCATATTATCAGAATTCTTGTCGGAGACGACGAATAATATTGTAAAAGTCAATATGAATTGTTTTATGAAGGGATCGAGAGCATTGGAGTCATACTGATTTTCTTAGGGGAAAGCATGTTGATTTACTTAAAATATTTAACAATTATAATTGAATTAAATTTTCGGAAAAATAACACAGGTCTGCACCAACGTTTTATTTCTGCGTAATGGAGGGTGTTTCTTATGAATTTTCGGGTGCTTAGTACGGGAAAAATGCTAAAACATATTCCACCACATAAGATTTTGCCGCAAAAAACGAACTTCCTAGATTAAGGCGCACGCCAATAGAATAATAGATTGAAATCGTTTTTCTTCATTAATTACAACTTATTCCAATGTCAGGATTTATTTAAAAACTATAACCTAATATAATAAAAAAAGTCCACTTTGACCCCAAAATAATGCTTTTATCCACACTCAGCATTAAATTTGGAATACTGAAGTAGTTTGTCAAGGCATTGCCAAAAGATGGTGATACGTTTAGCAAACCTGTAGGAGGGTATTTTAGTCGGCCCTAACATCGAAATATTTGAAAAAGTAATAGAAGACATGCAGAAAAAAAGCATGGAATTCCTTCAAAAAATCGTAGCGAAGTGTTTGGGAATCTAGAAAGATTCTAACTTTGAAAGAATTGTTGACAATATTCTGAGACGTTTCACAGACGTCAGATGCTCAATGAGTTTGAAACTGCACTTCCTGAACTCAAATATGAACTGTTTTCCCGAAAAGTTTGGTGCAGTGAGTGAAAATCAAGAAGAGAGGTGCCACCAGGACATAAAGGAAATGGAGCGAAGATACCAAGGATGATGGAATGTAGTAAAAAATAAGAAAATCTGACGTGATACATATTTTTACTTAACAATATACTATTTTCCTATATTCACTGCTGGTTTCCACTATAGGGAATAACCATACGTGACAGAAGAAAAAGTACGGCATTTTTGAATTGAGGTTAAACACTATTAAAATAAAAAATGTCAATTTCAGGCTTGTCTAATACACGTCATGATCTACTGCTTTAAGCTATACTGCACTTAAAGAAGGTTCATTTATTTTTAGTTCACTATTGGTTTATCTTCACGAGCAGATAGTCCTGAATCAGTAAAATACGTTGTAAAAGCATAAAAATGAATTTTTTGACTTGTATGATCCAACGTATGGGAAATGTAAATATTGTAAAAGTAAATACTCAAATTCTACGATTTATGCTTATATTTGTAGTATTTTCAAATAGAATCTGCCGTAGACGTAGGTAGGCAGAGTTTGCCGTGCCCAGAGGAGTAGGAAGATAAAACTTCTACTTATCTAGTAATACATTCAAAGTACGCAAGAACATGCCTCAAGGCATGCTACGTCTTTTTTGTGCGTTGTGGTCCGTTTTTCGAACAATGACACCGACCTTTCTTCACAATAAACAAAAGCGTGCGTTTACTAACAATGGGTGTCAATTTCTTAAATAAATGGCACCAATTCCTAATCCAAGAAAAATTTTCTTCCGTCAAGTTAGAAGGTACGCGTAGATGATTGGAAACAGCTAACTGTGTAATTAATGCAAAACATTTGTAAAGATGCTTGTTTACATTCAGCATCTAAAACTTTTCCTCTTGTCTGCAATTATATAAATGCCAACCAATGGTTGCTATTTGAAGTTGCTGCCGTTTGGCTATTGAAAAAGAGAGGAGGAATATTCGGGCTATACGAGGCGAAATGGGCGGAATGTTGGGGCAGACAGATTCATTAAATTGCGGGCCGCTAGTGCGAGCTGCGTGGAGTTCTTGAGACCTCAGTAGATGTAGAAAATTTGATAAAAATTTACACTATTTTGGCCCAAGTGGTCTTCCATGCTGCCAAATCTTCTCAATGCAGTCAATGAGAACCTATTTGTCTTAGTCGACACCTCTGATTTCTTCAACCCAAAGCAGACCGAATCAAAACCACCACCAGAGAAGACAGTTGCAGTCTTCGTCTATATCGTTGACAAATATTCCTAAAGTTCACAATACCAGACCTATTTTCCAAAGAAACTTTACTTCATTTGGTTCCCCTTACAGATGGCCTGATTTTTAATGGGTTCCAGTATGTAAATAAATAATGCTCTACCTTTTTCATGTAAATTTTGTTTTCTTCTCGGTTTTACGAGTTTCATTGATAAAATTTTATTTTTGTTTAAATAAATGTCGACTTGGATTTTTTAATTCATCTCTGTCATTATTATTATTTGTCTCTCCTTCAAAATATAAATTTCCCAATGATTAATATAACTTAAAGAATAATTAATAATAAGCATCCCCCTTTCCTTCACTATTTATTACAATCTTATTTGACATTTTATTTCAAAATATTTACTATATATCAGTTCTACATTCTATTTCAATCAAAAGATGGCTAAGCAATCACTTATTTAACGAGACTGTACTGTTTTCGTAACAATAGTTAATTGAAAATAGGTCTACAATTTACTTTAATAAAATGAATAACAATGGAAGTTCAGTAAAATGTAGCATATTTGCTGAAAAAATTGCTGAATTAGCGAATAAGCACAAAAAATTAAGCGATAAAATAAAACCGCACAACGTTTCTCCAAACCGTGTTGCTTTCGTCAGGGTATATTTGTCCAGCAAGTCGCTCTTACACCTTCTACGATTTTTCATGTCCTGACGAAAGCGACAAGGATTGAAGAAACGTTGTGTTATTTATTTTAACACGTAATTATATATAATTGTTACCCACTATCTTGCAATATTTGTTATTACAAGTAATATATCAAAAAAGTAACTAAGCGACACTGTTCTGTTGGGTTCCAATTCAGTTTAGTATAGAGTTTCTATGTATCATTTTTCTTCTTCGGTGCGTAGAATATTTATACATATATATTCAATTTAACAGAGATTTGTTCGACAGAAGTCGACTGGATGAGTAACGAGACGTGAATACGTCCTTTCCTAATCTTCTGAGCAACCTACCCATCCACACCCCCTTGTTCACATTGCAATAAATTGAGACAAAAATTATTTTTTTTGACGATCATAAAAGAAACGTCACTTCGATGAAACAGAGAAAGTTACTTACTGACATTTTCGCTCCAGCGGACTCTACCTTCTCTAGGAATTTCTTCTTCGGAGTCTTTCTTCTCCGCTTTGGACTTGGAATCCAATGGAACCACGGAATATTTCACTTCAGCCCTGCAAAAACAAACGAATAACGTCGTAAATGCACATCTGAAAATGAACTGAAATAATATTATGGTTATTGAATATATACTTTCGTAAAATTGAAAATACACTTTTGTGCAAAAGTTAATAACGAAATATCTCGCCTATGTGAAAGTATAATTAATGACAGTGTCAAATGTGTGAAAGGTGAAGGCGTGTTTTTGTAAAGTTGCCGTAATGCCTGAAAATTAAATAAATGAGATTATTTCTCTCCACGTAGATATATTTACTGTTCTGGGTTCTTGTCCCTGGATTATAATTATCAGTAACATCATAAAGCAGCAATTGATGGCCCGTGCATCTTCCACTTTTCACATTAGATAGAATATTTGAGAAAACAATTAATAAAAGTCAAGTCTAGATTTTTCGTGATAAACGGCAGTTAACCATTAACGCCTTTAGAAAAAAAATAAAGCAATTATATAATTAGACATAACCGGTAATAATTTAAGGTTCTGGATCTCCTTGAAAGCAACTCTGGGGGACTGTAATTTTAGCACCTGAAAAACTGACTCTATCGATTCGGTTTTGAGAGGTAGAGAGGATGAGGCGAATTGTGAAAATTGAATAGACTGGTTGAGTGAACATTCGATAATATAGTTTTCAGAGAACTGGAAAGCCCGCTGGTAGATCCCGCCGAGGTGATGAACAACTCGTTGTTACTAATACAGACAAAGACTCACACATATTACAAGTTTTCCGGTTATTCAGAAAGTAATTACGCATCAATCCCTTACCCTGAACCAGCAGAAACTCTTTTAATGACCCAACAATCCAAGATCATACTAACCCGAATACTCTGTCAGTTACTTCAATTAGGGAAGAAAGACAGGAATGGAAAAATATTGCCCGGAAAAGGGACTCGAACCCAGGACCTCTTGTTTCCTGTCGACTGAGCTAATCCGAGCAGGCGTCCGAAGACCGATTCAACATCCATCCATTCCTGTAAACCTAAGTCAGGCTCATCTACAATTCACTGATCACATTCAGAGAATGGGCATTGTGTAAATTGATCAAAGATGCATTAGCTACTTCCTTTTACTTCAAATATTTAATTGCATGATTTTATGTGCTGTAAAAATTTGCGGTCAAAGATAGTGTGATTTGATAAATATTCGTTTCATTTAAAATTTTGATGTATATACAGTGTTTATAAAAAATAAATTAATTGATCAGAAGAGAAGTAATAAAAGACATTTAAATTTGTTTCTATTTGCCTTCCGCTGTAGAATAAACAATATAAAATTACTTCACGTTTGTTTTTGTTAAAGTTTTATAAAATTAGAAGCCAATATTGTAAGTAGTACCAAATTAAGATTTATTATTATTTAAAGAAAACAAAACTGACGCTCAATACCCCTTAACCTCAATTTCTACATCCTGACTGAAGAAATATTTATAGGCCTAAATCCGTAAAGATTTTTCACATTATATTGATATTTGACAGAAATTCGTCCAAGGTTACAGATTTGATCTGATGTGAGCCCAATAAAGGATGAATCATGGTAAACCGTTAATAGAACTGGATGTTAATTGTAAAACGAAACAAATGAAAAAAATAAAACATAAAATTTTGTTCAAGAGTTAATGTAAAATAATAATATGGGAGTCCTGTAGGGTATTCCCAGCGTCAGAAGGTCCAGCTGGAATTTTCCGATAAACAAACAATTAACTGCGCTTTCGAACATCAAAGAATAGAAATTATTGAACTACTATTACAATGGGAAGAGGGAACGTTAACTAAAGGGGATAATCTATTTCCTGTGTATTGGGGTTACTTAATTAAAGATACTTCTGTTTCAATTAGTGAAGTTTGTCAATTAGCTGGGAAACTAAATAAGCATTTCTAATATAGGTAATCAGTGGGAGCTTCCTAGCCACTACAAAGTCGTAGACTCGAAAATTGCGGGAAAGTCCCAAGTAATTGAGACAGTCGTTTATCTCTAGCTTAATTCTGTTTAGGTTTCTTCCTTCATCGTAACATTAACATGTTCTGGATTATTCTTCGGAAAAACGGACGCTCTATAGTTAAGGATGAATGTAAACTTTTATTTTGCGGTTCCATGAATATCAGTGACCGATATTCAAGCGAAACTAAAAAAATATATTAGTGCTCGATACTATCAAACATTTCAAAATAGAATAGTAAACTCAAGATAAATTTTGCAGCGTCGATTATAAGGCCACATCTAAATTCTATCCGCGGTTAGAAAGAAAAATTTTGGAGTAAACGATGAAATTTCTGTTGGGTAATTCTATGACACTCGTCCAGCTTTGTTGACAAAATGATTTACATGAAGGTAATAGCGTGTAGCATGCAGCTGTGGATATCCGTCAAAGAAAAATAAATGAACCAGCGTTATATATATATTATTTTTTCATCCGAAGCGAGCATGAGTAGATGTAATCTTAGAGGAACCGCGAATCGATCTGTCTTGACGAGCGACTTGTGAGAAAACGACAGTTAACGACTATTCTAAGCAGGATTAAATAAAATCGAATAATAAATAAAAATTATTTCTAAATTCAATATTGAATGCATCTGTATTTCATTTCATAATACCAAAATTTGATTTTATAACAAAAAATCTAATAACATTTAGTTCCGAAAATAATTTTTGTTTAATGTAAAGTAATTTGGCACGATTGAAGTAATATCATGTGGAAGTGAGAAAATTCTCTGCAATTTAACAAAGAAACGATTTTTTAAATTTTTTGGCAACATATTTCCAAAACACGGGAATCAAATAATTTATTTTATATAGAAATGAATTAATAAAGTGGAGCGTCTATGGGGAGTGATTCCACTACACGAAATATTATTTATCAGATGATTTATTGATTCATAGATGGCAAGTAATTTTGTAAAAAAAATCTTGTAAGGTCTTCAAAAATTATCTACATCACTTGGTAAAATCGGACATTATAACGGAAAAGTTGGCTTATTTTTTAGGATGGACAATTCCTAGTCGTAGAAAGTAAAACAATGATTTAATTTAGTAATTATTTTTAAATATAGACCTGTTGCGTCGAGCCTGTTTCTGCATTTTGACTTCATTGCAGAATAATAAGAAAATCCAGCTTTGCATATATCATTTGTAGAAAAAGGAATAAAAACATATATTGCGGTACTCTTCTGACATACTCGCCCAAAGTTTACATAAATTGGTGGTGACACGAACAATTCCGCTTTTGGGGTCTACATGTATTTTTCTTTCACTAATGAAATCTATTAGATTTCCATAGTCACTTGCACCTAAACCTACAGGTTTAGCCGTCACAGAAAATGGGTTCTGAACTCAGGAATCGTGCTTACTAGTTTTCGGAAAATATTGCAAAAGAGTTGATTTCAAGTTATGTAGATGTTCCAATAACATTTCGGAAACTTCTTCATCTACTTCAACATTTAATTCATGTACGACAGGAAACGAATTAAGACCGTTAAATTCATCTATGAAATCCAAAATTGTATTTTTTTTTCAAGAGATCCAATTTTATATCTTGTATGAAAAATTATAATTCTTTCTCCTTGTGATGATAAGTTCATTGCACTTTCTAAAAATATGAGTCAGATATGAGAGTTTAATCAGCCACGAAGGATGTGGTAAAACTTCAACAAAATGTTGTCAGGAATTATTTTGTGCCTTCAAGAAGACCAACAACTCATTTAGAAGTTAAAAAAGTCTAGCCTCTGGATAGCCATCTCACTGTTTTGTGTTCACTAGCCATGTTATCGCACAAAAAATTAAATAATCTTGATTGAAGTGGCCACCAAAATTTTCCTGCTGACCTCCGGTTGACAACCGCTGCACTGAATGGTCCTGACAGGCTGCAATAATGTGCAGTTGAATTAAATTTCACAAACGAAGGTGTATAAGGATGGCGTATTGTTTGGTCATAACCGGTCATTGTCAAGTTAAATAAAATAATAACTGTATAATCGTGTGCTATGGCAATCTCTATCTCACTCGTGCAGGATTCTAGTTGACTGAACACGTCCACACTTGTTCATTGTTGCCCCTTTTGCTATTGTAGCGGCAAACAAGGAATCGGGTTTCTTTGTTTCGCAACGTTGTGATTCGATTTTCTCCCGTTCGATGCAATCGGAGTTTCTGTTTTAAGAACTCACTAAGTGGTAATATAACATGATATTATAATCCATAGCGGAACAACTATTCAGGTCCCGCGGAACACAGTTTTGGAAACATTGATCTAGATCATTGAACTTGTTACATACAAATAAGTAATCGGTTTACTTCTACAAATTGACTGTTTCTCATAACTGGGAACAATTTTCTAAGAAGAATTGTTAGCAACATTTATAATAAAGAATATTAACAAGCCATTAATCACAAGATAAAATCAGCTTTCAATTTCAGATAATGTGGAGTCGTTTTTCATTATTCATATTTCATAACATAGTTTTTCATTATTCACATTTCATAATATAGTAAGTAATTAGCTATGTTATTAAAATGGGGATAATGAGAAACTTAATCTGAACCTGAAGGTTTATTTTATATCGCGAGGAATACCGTGTAAATGTTCTTTCTTCCTCAAGACGTCGATACTTGAATATAGTTCATCAACACTTCCCAGGTATTATTAGATAAGCCACAGTGAAATTGAGGTTTTCTAACAGGCATAAAGAATTAACGGCGGTTCCAAACGAGATCCAGCTACATATTGAGTAAATACGTACGTCATGATGGTGATGACTGAAGTGAGTAAGGAGCAATTTCAATTTTCCCCCGTCATTAGAAGATTGCTGAATTTGATCACTACGAAAGAAGATTAGCTGATGGAGTGTAATAAAAGCGGGAAGTGTTTTGTTGCCAAAGACACGAAACGAGATTCAGATCAGGCGGGTCAGACTTTGTGACCCTTCGTGCCTTGATCACAGCCGCCTTCGGGACTTTCTCTCTGGCCGAGATATGGCGAGAGTTCGTCACGTAGATAACAAATTTCAAGCACGCTTTTGGGAACAGATTCCAAATTAAATAATATGCTGTAGAAAAATAAAAATACCGTCACACATTCCCCGGCTACCTCCATAGCCTGTAAGAAGTAGCTCAGTCACGAGAACATTAATAATTCAAATTATACTGAATATTCATGTCCGGAAAATGACTCAAAGTCCCTCGTTATTTTCAATGAGATTGTCGATTCAAATTGCTTTACTTAAATATTTATCCCGCGTTACTTGCCTTTCAAGGCTTACACAGAAAATCACGTTTCATTTTCATCAAAACAAGGTCAAGAATTGACTCAAATGACAGTGAAGCAAACACTTTTAGAGCAGTTGCATCAACACAGAAGATTGTAAAATGTATTAACCTTGTCGCTTATCAACGCAAACTTGCATATCTGTTGTTTCCGGAATTAGTTCTTCAATTGCTTTACGGGATTTTAAAGTAATCCCTAGTATCATTATTTATGGCAATAATGAGCCCAAACATGTAATCATTTGCTCTGGTACAAAACAGGTAATAAATTAATTTGTAACAAATGATACAGGTGACACAGCACGACTCGTAAGTTCAAGTCACTAAGCTTCATAAATTAGTCAGCATAATTCTGATGAATGATAATATCTACAATATATGCATGTTATATACAGATTTCTTAGCCAATTCATTTCATGTAAGTAACAATCATTTATAGCTCAAGGAATAGAAATGATATGCCATTTAACCATTTTTCGAGACATTAATAGTTCAATGTCACAAAAATATTCCTTTGGCCTTGAATACATATATTTTTAATGAATATATACTTACTTACTAATGTGGTAAATATTCTATTCTGTGTGTATTGCTTCCGAAAATATTGTCACAATTTATAAATGACTCCAAATTGCACTTTATAGCTCTTATACAAATAAAATATCAGAAAACGTGTATTCTTTATTATAAATCAATGGGTAAAGCCAATTCTGTTAAAATTATTTAAATTACGTAATATTTATCAGAGGAATGCATTTCTCTTTCGTCATTATGACGAGAATGGTTCTATTGCAAGAATGAATCGAAAATTAGTTCGTATCAAATGACAATTAATTTTGTAGATCTTAGTATTTTCAAAATTTACGGTTTGATCCCGATGATCATCAAACAGAATTTCTAACATAAATTTATAAAGTGTCGTGTTATTGCGTAGAAAAAGAAATCAAATTTTGACTAGCATTATCAAATATATAGAGACGGAGTTCGCAGACTAGAGAACATTCTAAAATAATAGGGGTGGGCTAAGATATTTCTAATTGTATAAAGGAAACAATGAATTTATAAACAATAATATAAATGTATTGTTAAAATGAAACGTTTAATTGAAATCTATATCAATCTCATTGTTATCTTTGGTACTGAATTTGATTGGCCAGAACCTCACAATTAAAACGGTAGGACGATATCTCTGTTCGCAAACAATCATAAAAATGCTTATCAGTGAATCGAGCACTGCATTTGGAATTTGCTAAATTAATGTCTGAAATTAGTATTTCACAACAGCATGACGAACAAAAATATTTTATTACACTTATCCGAATTGCTTCATTATTATTATAAAATAAAATAGTAATTCCCTTTATAATTCACTTTTAAAATTTTTATTTTAGTGCCTGGTCTCCGCCAGAGGATGGTTTCATTATAAACAATAGCAAAATTTATTTAAATATATGTTGATAAAAAAATGCATATCATGCACCTACGACTACTTCACATCTCTGTTATATGGTTCGAGTTTATAAAACTCTTAATAATAAAACACTATCACATATGAATATAACACAAATTATTCTGTAATTATGTAAATTAACTTTTTTTAAGTGACAGTATACAAAGAATTTTACGTTTTATAAAATAATTTCAATTTAAAGAAAGAAGAAATGCTTAAATTGAAGCTCAGGTAAAGTGTATAGCTAATTTAGAAGAAATACAAGAATGAAAAAATGTCCAACGGACCCAGGACTCGAACACAGGACGTCCCGCTTTCCCATTCTCGGCCTAGATCAGTGGTAGAGTTCCCACCCGGAAAGCGGGCGGTTCCGGGAGGTCCTGGGTTCGAGTCACGGGTTTGGTCGACATTTTTACATTCTTGTCTTCCTTCTAAATGATTTTATTTTATATTTCGCTAGTTATTTCTTTCGAAATCTCAGAAATGCACACAACCTTGTATGTTGTTGTGGTATTCAGTCCTAAGACTGGTCTGATGCTAACCTATCTTGTGCAAGCCTTTTCATTTCCGCATAACTACCACATCCCACCATCCTCCATAAACTGCTTAGCGTATTCCATCCTTGGTATACCTAATATTACAAGGCCCTCATGTCTCAAAACAACCTTGTATAAGCGACCGTTAAGATCAAAAATTAATTTATATTTTAATATATAAATTATTTTACAGTTATAAAATAAGCAAACATAAAAGAGCCAATAAGTCGACAACATTAGAACCGTAAACGTCACTGGACACAGGCCTTGAAGCATATTTTTCTGTCTCTGCACGTCTAATTTTTAATTACCCAAAATTTAACTTCAGAAGAAATTCGATTGCATATTTTTTTGTCTTTAGAAATTCCAAATTACTAGACTAAAATTTCATATAACATATAGAATAATATAAAAAATTTTAACTTATCGGCCATTTTCGTGTCCATTTTCTGATGTCGAGGTGGAATAGTGGCGGGCGCACATAAATTGAGGGAGAAGGGATGAAAGGTAAAGAGACACCATAATGCCAGTTATATCATGATTATGTCCTTCATGAAACTTTATGTTAATATGTGGACCTTCGAAAAATAATTGAAATAGATTGTCTCTGACAACCAAATCAATTCATCGTAATGATAATAATTTTTCCCTGTGTCAGTAACATTAATAACCAAAACTATAATTTAATTTCTAATTTATTCAGCAGGATTTTTCGGCATTGCCATAGTCATATACAAGATTTTCAATGTAAATTTTCGACAATTCGTGGTTGTATGTTGCCGATTGAGCTTGGCTAGCACATGAGCAAAATAATTATTCAACTTTGAACTCCGGAGTTAGATAAATGCTCTGTGTAGTCTGGAATTGCGTACAACCCATGAAGAAATTGAGAAATTCTATTTATATTACTAATATTTGTTATTACAATATTATTACAATATTTGTAACATTAAATCATTGAAAAACAAACAAATTTGTTTTATATTGTTATAATTTTTAATAAATTCCATAAACTTTTTGTAATGTTTCAGGAAAAAAAATTGAATTTTGTAGATGACTTATGGCAATGCCGGAAGCTCCTGCTGAATTAATTTGAAATCAAAATTAAATTATAGATTTGGTTATAAATTACCATAGGGAAAAATTATCATCATACTAAGTAAAAATCAGTCTTCCAACAAAAATTTTAATAAATTCATTGTAGAGTCGGATACGAATATCGCGAATCGCAGTGAAGATGCTATTCTAGAACCGAGTTCCACATTCTAGCGTGGTTCAAAATGTTAGACGCGGCATTGCTCTTTTGTTGCACAGACAACAAGGAATTGAGAGCAGCAGGTGTTTGTGAGGTTTACTGTGCAAACGAAGTCTGAGACATAGACGCCAATGCCATCTCCCTCCAGCATCTTCCTCTAACCTCGGCATATTTCCTCTAAAGCACACATAAAGTGGGCACTAGAAAGCACTGGTCCTTGAGGGAACAAAAACCGCCGCAGCAGAGAGAAAGCAGACAAACTCTTCTCACGCTCATGCATGCTGCTCTACGCAACCAACACACTTCTTCCATTTGCTATCTGGACAAGGACATTGTAGGAAAGTCTGCGTGCACTCTGAAACGTGCACCGAGAAGTAACAAGCCAGCTTCCGACACTAATTACTTCGCGGCAACAATTTCAAATTGCGGCTTGCATGTTAAATATATGCGCGTCCAATATATTTGTCTACAGCATTTCCAATCTGTGTGCTAATCTGGTTTTAGAGTAGAAAAGTTTCTGCGAAATTTCGCGGAACAATTAAGGATATGCGCTACGTCCCGACCATCTCAACAATTTAAGGATCAGCATAGAAATATCTCGAACTCTGGACATGTCCTTGGTACCTGTCACCTGTCCTATAATTTCATAGCCTCTTATCTGAGGCCCCGGGACCGATTCACGGTCTGATAAAAATATTTGCAACCTATTTTTTTTTGGTTAACAGGCTACATGAGGGTGATCCTGAAACAGGCAACTCCCCTTTAATAGCATAGGAAGGGAATTGAAAAGGGGGGATGCGGAAGGTAGAGCAAGGTAGCCAAGGGTTAACTAGGGCCCCGGGCTATGGTTTAAGGATCCTACCCGGTGTTTCACCTAAAGAGATGCAGGGAAAACCCTAGAAAACCTGCATCAGGTAGGTCGGGCATTGGGTACTATTCTCACGCCCTTCCGAATGACGGGAGACGAGTTTGCTGTGGGGACGCAGCATTCCCTTCTCCGTGACTCCACCAATTTCAGGAGGCAATTGGCCGACTGATCCAATGGGATCAGCGGACAACTCTTGCCATATGCCCAAGGTCTTTGACCCCAGTACATATACCTCCTAAAATAGGTGAAGGTGTCTCGGCATATGAGAACTTTGATAAAAAGTACCCAGAGAGAGTGCGAGGCATTCCCGACATGATCAGGTAAGCCCCGCAGTCACTCTGGGCTGAAGCGTCTGCGAGAAAACTCCCGCAGCGCCCTTCATCAATCTTGCAACCTAATCATTTAGTGTAAATTATTATTATTTTAATCCAATTAACACCTGCAGGCTACATGAGGGTGATCCTGAATCAGGTAACTCCCCTTTAATAGCATAGGAAGGGAATTGAAAAGGGGGGATGTGGAATATAGAGGAAGTTAGCCAAGGGTTAACTACGGCCCCCAGGCCGTAGTGTAAGTATCGTACCCGCTGTTTCGCCTAAAGGCGATGCAGGGGAAACCCTAGAAAACCTGCTTCGAGCTATTGAGTACTACTCCTGCGCCCTTCTGAAGACGGGTGACTGGATTGTTGTGGGAACGCAACAAACCCGCCTCCATGCCTCGACTGAAAGACTGTTTTTTACTTAGTATGATGATAATTTTTCCCTATGGTAAATAATAACCAAATCTATAATTTAATTCTGATTTCAAATTAATTCAGCAGGAGCTTTCGGCATTGCCATAAGTCATCTACAAAATTCAATTTTTTTTCCTGAAACATTACAAAAAGTATGGAATTTATTAAAAATTATAACAATATAAAACAAATTTGTTTGTTTTTCAATGATTTAATGTTACAAATATTGTACATATCCTCATGTAATTTAGTTATATATATAGAATTTCTCAATTTCTTCATGGGTTGTACGTAATTCCAGACTACACAGAGCATTTATCTAACTCCGGAGTTCAAAGTTGAATAATTATTTTGCTCATGTGCTAACCAAGCTCAATCGGTAACATACAACCACGAATTGTCGAAAATTTACATTGAAAATCTTGTAGATGACTATGGCAATGCCGAAAAATCCTGCTGAATAAATTTGAAATTAAATTATAGTTTTGGTTATTAATGTTACTAACACAGGGAAAAATTATTATCATTACGATGAATTGATTTGGTTGTATTGAGGGGCAGTTGACCGACTGGTCCAATGGGATCAGCGAACAACTCTCACCGTATGCCGACGGTCTTTCTTGACCCCTGTACATACACCTCTCAAACTGGTCGAGGTCGCCTCAGCTTTCAAGAGTCTTAATTTAATTACCTTGGCCATGGACCAAGGGGAGGAAGTCAGTCCTGACGGACTTACCAGAACTCCACCTGGTTTTCCACTCATTTCCCTATGACTCGTCTGTGTCCTTTCCTGTTCTTTCAAAAGTTAAATGAAATGAATAATTGTTGACCCTTTAGCCATAATGTTGTCACCATTCGAGGAAAGTAATAAATAAGACATTAAGCAAAATTTATGTAAACTTAATTTATCTCAAATGTTATTCATTAACACACTATATTGTCATAAAGATTAACTTTAACTTTTAATATTTTTATTGTTGTAGTTGTAGTTGTCAGTTCTTAGACTGTTCTGATGCGTATTCCATCCATGCTAACCTATTCTGTGCAAGCCTTTTTATTTCTACATAACTACCACATCCCCTATCTTCCCTGAAATGCTTAGCTTTCCATTCTTGGCCTCCGTCTTCTGTTCTTACCCCCCACACTTCCCTCTACTGCTAATTTTACAAGATCAAAACGTGGCCTATTAATCTGTCCCTTCTCTCTTTTTTTAAATTTCAGTTTACAGCCGCACCAATACTCTTTGAGTATCTAATTTTCGTTTCCTCTGTAGGGTTAACACAGAAAGGGTACTTGAAAACACATACAAACACCCACTCCCAAGCCAGAAATCGAACCCGGGACCTCTGTAATGTGAGTCTCTTACATTAGCCACTAGTTACAGAGGCTTAAATCTTCCAGATTATTTATTGTATCCACCCATTTGATTTTTCAGCATTCTTCTGTAGCAGAATTCCTTAACTCCCTTCCCTAACACCCTTTTTTCTGGATAAATTTTGGAATTATTATTTTAATTATTTTCTGATTGGTTAAATTTAGTGTTAAATATAGGTTGTTATACAATATATTGTAATTTTCATTCTATTTTGAAAAATTTTACTTTTACATTGTTTAGTTAAACTGTTTAACTAACCCATTTATATGCTTATATTACATTGTTACTATTTATTCAAATATCAATTTCCAAATATGGCGACGAACGTTGATTCAACTAAATAAAATCTTTGTATCTAGTCGTTAATTTGATTATTTCTGACATTATTATTCGCATGTATATTTGATGTAGTATGATTTTCAGATGTTTAAATGTTACACTGATATATCTTGGCAACATACAACTTTGAATTTACGTAGTCGATAACCTGTATTTTGACTAGTATACATAAATAATAATACTGTACTTACCTATCGATTATTTACTGAAATATAATTCAATATAGCAGTTACAAGAATTTTCTACTCTTCTCAAAATTGATATTTGTGATTAAAAATGTATCATAATTAGATTGAAGCAAGAAATTGGTTCCAATATTAAATAATTTAATAGTCAAACGTAAGACCCCGGGGTGATGTTTTATGTATCTGTTTTACTCAGTGCAGCGTTTCACCTCTTGAGTTTTATGATTTCATTTCAATCCTCTTTTACATATTACTTGTAAGTTGTAATAATACAACAATGTTAACCTAACACCATCTTCACATTATTAGGGAATGTTCCGACCATCTCTGCAGTAGAAACGCTCCCTCGCTATATTTATCAATTCAGAAATAAATATTTTCCAACATCTGTCCGTCGCCGCTTCTGTTTAATTTTTATGTGTATACTGAATGCTCTGAGGTCTGTATATAATTTTTCTTTTCATTCCACACCCCAGGACTCACACATGAACACCAATTCCTTTCCTTCTTTACAAGATATTTTCCCAATTAACTTTCCACGACTCTCCACTGCCAATATTTCGTCATTGGTTCATTAAGATTTCAACGGAGCAGTAGTCTACATTTTGGCAGGGGATAGATTCAACAGATATAATTTATGTTTGACGACATCTCGTAACAGCACTTGTACTTTGGATCCGTTGGCTATGTTGCGCTATGTGCAACCGTTAATGAGTTCATGTGCAGAGACTTCGTTATGAAGATAGTCAAGGGAGTCGAGTGTTGTCGAGGCAAACATTGGTAATACTATCTGAAAGTAAAGATAGGCAGGGCGCACACCGTATCTTCATCGTGTTTAATGTAGCGACAAGGTCAACATAGAGCCCACGTGATAAAGCCAGTGTACCTTAAAGGACTTAGAATTGATTGTGTGAAATATAAGTAAAGGGCACTACGTCAAGGTTAACGGTGAACACAGTTTCCACAGGAAATATTCCTGAACACAGCCAAAGCAGTTTTCATTAACAATCATATTCCGTGTCTCCTTCAATGAAAGAGCAACATACATAATTTTTATTACGTTATTAATAGGATGATGTTACATATAATACGACAAACTGACTATTTACACCACGTGACTGTAATATAATCAATAACTACTTACAGATCAAAAAATTCCTTTACATAATAAATGACTTGGCTAAGTAAAACTGTGGCTAGTTCATTTTTAAAATTTTTATATTAATGAATAAATTTATTGATACACTCGGTGGCAGTTACATAAAATAAGCTTAAAAAATGAAGTGAATAGTTACAAATAATAATAATATAAACAAACATAGTAAATCGTAAATTACATCTTAAAGATAAAATTTAAGTACCCATTGTTCAGATGTTATTTTGTGTTTAATATTTTTGTGAAGCTTGTTGAACAAGGTTGGTCTCATTTTGCGTAACTGATAGTTTCTTACATTCTATAAGGAAACCATATTATACATAATTAAATTGGTAAAAGTGACCACTGCTCTAAAATTAAACAAAGAGAACAACGCACGGATGTGGGAAAGAACTCGTTTCTGAGCCAAACGACTAGGGATTGGAACGATTGGTCTGAAGAAGTAATAGCGACTCTACCAAAGAACAATAAAGGTTTGAAAAACAGGCTAGATAAAGCCGAGTGCATTCAATAAATGGAAGTGATAAATGAGGTGAGTACATTGTTGTTGTTTTGTTTGTCATCAATTAACTTTAGTTTAAATTTTGAGATAAAATTGTAAATATAATTATAACAGACAATAAGTTCATTCATATTTGGTCGCGGTTTTAGTACTGTGAATATCTGAATTAGTTACATTTAAATTTTGGTTGTGAATCACAGAGTATTAATGAGAGAATATACTGACTTGGTAAGTGTGAGGCAGACTGAAAAAGTAACCGTAATATATTTTTTATGAAGAAAATTTGAGAACAATTCATCACTTTATAACATAATTACGTACTACACTAACGTCTGGATTCCAAAAGAAAAAAATTCTATGAACTGTATGGGTAACCACACACGCACCGCGCCCTTCAAATCATCATCAGTGCGGGAATATCTTGCCACTAAGTGTCACACATGATGGTCACTCGGAGCTAGATCGGGTGAATAAGAAGGATGAACGGTGTTTTGCCTCACGTTATCATGCTGCTAGAGCACACCGGAATTGAAAACCACCACGACCAGATTGCTGTTCACATGGTGCACGTAAAGTTTCAGAATTGGGCCTTTTCAGTCCCAGAAGAGCGTGAGCATCGCTTTACCAGCAGACGCAGTTGTACAGAACGTATTAATGAATATTGGCAGTTACTGCTGCTTCGCTTGTTCTACAACTGGAAGTTTCGGTTTAATAGCATCGATCGAGTGTTCCACAGGCATCGGTATTTTAGTTATGGTGTTGGGAGAATTTTGCACTCATCCATCAGAGATTTTGTGGTACTGCAGTTCGTTGTTAATGATATGCTGAGCAGAGTCATGTTCATTTCTACAGCAACTTCGTCCATTGTCGTCCGCCGATTCTTTTGGATCACTCAGGCCACTACAGTGGTAGTGTCTTGTATGATGTCACGCACGGTCGATCGGAGCGAATTATTTTTATTTTGTTTGATTTATTTAAGGTCGTCATAACTGCGAGGTCATTAGCGACAGAACTTACTTAAGGGTTACAAAAAGTGAAAATTGAGAATGTTATATTGCATCATAAAATTATTTGTTTTCAAGAACTGATCACTCTTTGTTGGTAGTCCGGTGAGTAGTTGATCTGGTCTGTGTTACCCTCTCCAAGAATCTGGTTCTTCGAGAAATTTATAGCAGGAGTTGATAAGGTGCTCTCCATGGAGATGATCGTGTTGCAGAGATCGCAAAATGGGGGAGGACTGTTTCTATATTTGTGGGGGGTGTTAATTTGGAGGACTACTTTATCTCTTCTGGATGCATTTCCGAGGAGGAGGATAGCTAAGAAGTTGTTAACTAATTTATGATTTGTGCTTGATTATAAAAGCGACCAATTTTGCTTCCAGAGGTCAGCTAGTTTTGGAAGAGTGTGTTCCATACATCCGAGAATGTGTGGACGTAATTAGGGAGAGGAGAGGTGGGAAGATGAGTGGCGGGTTTTGCTAGCTGGTCGACGGAGATCTTCCCTTTTATTCCTTGGTGGGCCGGGATCCAGGCCAATACGATATTCTTTCCTGTTGTTTGGAGCTTCTGTAGATCTTTAGTGATGATTGCGGATAACTCTTGGGAGTTGTCTTCATTGGCGATAGTTTTTGAAGCGGAGAGTGAGTCTGAGATGATTGTGGTTCATTTTGGGGGACGAAGAGCAGGCTTGATGGCATAGGTTTTTACAGTGAGTATGGAGGAAAGGGGGTTAAAGGCCACTGACCAGCGGGTATTAGAGGAGATGATATCGCTCAGAGTTGTGACACTCCACTTCGCTCGCTGGTCCTACCTGGTGCAAGTGTGTAACTGCGCGGCCATCATGCTGAATTCACATTTTCCCAACCTTCCGCGCGTGCAATCTGAACAATAGATACTTCTTATTATACAAATTTTTACTAAACGGCTCTAATATTTTATTGCTATATGAAGGTTACTTGTTAAAAGCTCTCGACAAGATGTTTTTGAGTTGACCTGAAATATTATTGTATATTAATGGTCATTAATTATCTTCTTGATACTATCACCTACATAATTAATATATATTTTTACTGAAATTGGGAGTGTGCTTCTATAGTGGTATTACAGAGTTGTAAAAATGGTTCATTTTACAAAAACGAGATTAAATCAAGTATTGTGATAGTATCACATATCACGTAAGATTCCCGTTGTCTTCATTGAGCGAGCATGGTCTTTGGAGCGGATGAAAGGGAATCTTCCCACGAATGATAAAAATACGAGTAACGTGATACAAATGAAAAATAATATATCTAAGGATTTTTATTCTTTGATTTAGAATAATAATAACGTGATCTAATTAACTGTTAAGAGTGAAACTTCAACAAACGAGGAATATGAAATTTGGTTGAAAAAAAAATTGAATACGTGTAAAAATAAATTGTAAGGAGTTTCGCATAGGATTTTTTGCAAAAAGACACTACGGTATATTTTATAGAACGCTTTTATGAAGAGACTGAGCGTAATCCACGTGTCAATTTCCCTATAATAGTATAGGAAGGGATAGAAAGGGAAAAGACCAACACGAATTAAATAGGTACGTCAGGGAGAAACTTTCATTAATTAGTATTGCTGTGATGACTTCTTATACTCGTCACCATGCTTCGACTAGGTTTGGAGGCAGTTGACGGAATATTCCACGTACATGTCTCGGCTGAAGAGAACCTTAATTTAATCTCATTGAGACATGAAGGTTTTCTCGTAGATTGGTTTGAAGACTCACTGACTTCCATTACCAATATCTTTATTGTAGTTAAAGACCTTTCTTACTATTACTACTTTCATTTTATTGATTCAGAGTGACATTGGACTAATCCACGTGCTGGGGAACTCTGCTTTAATACCATAGGAAGAGGGTTGTATAGTGGGAATGCGGATGGGAGACAAAAGTTTAAATTATATATGTTAATATAAACCAGTCCCTACAAGAACGTACAGCTTGAACGACGAATATGAGAGTAAACTAGAATGGAACTAGGTTGAAATTTATACATCCAAAATTTTGAAGGCAGAGAATTGAATATGATACGGCAAAGAGAGAAAGGAATGATATTCCGGTATTTCCATCAGCAAACAATTCTGTCCCTCATCAGGAAATCAGTATTATCAGTTCGCTCTTATTCGACCTTGTACATTCATACACGAAAGCAATTTCTAGATTAGGTATGAATGCTTAAACATTGTTAATGGAATAGTTAGAAATTTAACTGAACCTTGAAGGTATTAGTTATATGAAAGGTAACATTAAAGTTAATTGAAGAATAATTGCCAATTAATGCTTTTAGTCAATACTTATCCTTGTAACATATAACGTAGTTTCTACAGATTACGACAAAAACCTTAATTGTAGTAAGTGAGGTGCAGATGGTGAACAGACTCGTAATTGCCGTGACCCACAATCTCAATCAAGTCGGAACTGTAATCAAAATTTGTCGGTGTCTAAATTACTTGAAACGCTTATCGAGCTGGTGGTTGAAGCATAATTGATGTTAAACGTTAAAACTGCAGATCTGAGGACAGGTGAAGGTGCTGTTAGCCCGTATGCAGCAGATTTTTGGCACACGTTTGCAGACGCGTGCAGGGAGATATGGCAGATGCGGGTGCTGATAAGCTATCGCAAGCTTTGTGACATAACTTCTAATAGTCAAGGTCTCCTCTGAGTCACCAGCTACACTTCTCTCAGACAAAGGAAACGACACTATCACTTGCAAAACGGAAATGCGGCTCTTTCACATTACAACTTATAATTCAATGTTAACATGATCACCAAGTCGATAATACTGGGAATAAAAATGATGTAGAAAGTGAAAGGAATTTCCGAAGAAACTGTAGCAAGTGCAGAATCAAAATAACAGGCTAACCAGTACGTGTACCCGGAATGATCAAATGTCGTTACGAAATCTTATTAATAAGACGAAAAATCTGACATGAATACTTAAGCCGTGATATATTTGAATTCAAACGTGTCACTTCCCAAGGACGAGTTTGATTGACACCGTGTGATTCCAAGTTTGGAAATGGTTTCGTCAGGTATAACACGAAATTCATATACTGAATTATTTTTCCATAGGCAAAAATAATGTGAAGATACAACGCAGAGACACATAGAAATGAAACTTACACGGATAATATAATGATTGGCTTGAGGGCCAATGACGACTGGTACATATGTTCTACTACTCAAATTTAGGATTTTTTTCTTAATTTGATAATAATTATATTACAAACGCGAAAGATGAAAATGGTAAAGAGCAGTACAGACGCTTAAAGAATGAGATAGAAAAGAAGTACAAAGCAGCAAAGCATTTGAAGATTTCATGCTGAAAGGGAAAATAGATACAGCTTATAATAAAAAAACATTCTGAGAGTGGAAAAATATTACCAAGATCATCAAGAGGGCCGATGGGGAGCCAATTCTGGATAAAGAAGAAAAAGCGGAAAGATGGAAAGAATATCTAGAAAAGCTGTATATGGTGGAAATCTAGATCAGCCAGCAATAGAAGAGGAGGAGGTAAATAATGAAAACTTGGGGGCAAAATTTTAAGGTCGGAGTTTGATAGGGCGCTGACAGATCTGAGCAATTATAAAGCTCCAGGAATTGATAACGTTCCAGCGGAGTTTATAAGATCATTGGGCGAAGAATCAATATCATGGCTGTTCAGTATAGTTTGTGAGATCTGCGAAACAGGAATAATACCACAAGACTTTAGTAAAAACATAATTATACCCATACCAAAGAAGACTGATGCTGATAGATGCGAATAGCACAGGACAGATTAGTATCCAATGTCAGAAATATATTAACGGAGGATGGGACGTCAAACAGAATGCGAGTTAGGAGAAGATTAGTTTCGTTTTAGAAAGAATTTAGTGATCAGAGAAGCAATATTGTCTTTGCGTCAAGTTTTAGAAGACAGGATAAGAAAAAAGAGGCCCACGTTCATGGCATTTATAAGTTTAGAAAAATCATTTGATAAGGTGAACTGGAACACACTATTAAGAATTTTGAAGAGGGCAGGTATAAAATATCGAGAAAGAAGGCTTGTACATAACATCTTCAAAAGTCAGTCAGCAGTAATTAGTGTTGAAGGGCAAGAAAAAAGCAGAAATCAAGAAAGGAGTAAGACAAGGATACAGTCTGTCGCCCACGCTGTTTAACTTATATATAGAACAGACGACGAAGAAAGTTATAAAGGAATAAGTAAAATGAATCATACTGCAATGGAAAGAAATAAAAACCCTACGCTTTACCCAGCTTAGGGTTTTTCATTTCTTCTCCTTGCAGTTTTATTCCCTTTCCGTATACATTTTTAATTTTCTTCATCTCCTGTGATAATATATAAGTTAAACAGCATGGATGACCTACTGCATCCTTGTCTTACTCCTTTCTTGATTATTGCTGACTGCCATATGTAGTTATAACAATTTTATATTTTACTGAAATTATATTTAAAAAATTGTAAATCTTATAATAATTTTGCTTTACGACTTTAAGCTTCTGAGTTATAAGGCGCTAAAAGTATTTAGCTATAGCATCTGTTTTATTACTGATAGTGAAGTCATTTTAGCGCGTTAGACGATGGCCGTTACTTAAATAAATCCATGCAAACAATTGCTTTCTCTCTGCGATGTACGGTTTTTAATTCCTCACTATGACTACAGAGAATATTTATTGTTTTACGTATATCACCAGCATTTATCATGTGTATTATTTTTTCCAAGAATATTCACGTACTATTTACTATTTAAGGCTTTGAAAACGTTTACAGTAATTTATAATTCTAAGTCAGTACCTTTTAATTGGAATCAAATAAATTTAACTATGAAATAAGGAATGAAATTTAGTCATGTAGTTATGAAGACTATAAAAGATGAAATATTGACTATTACATATCCGAGCCTCCATACAAAGTAAAGCGCTGCGGAAAAACATAAATTAATATATATATTCACAGACAACGCTATTTCGTGGTAATATTCAAAAAAACCTCTACCTCTTTGTAAATGTTAGGGTCAGCCGAGTGTAAATTCGTTGCTTTCTTCCGCCGCACTTTCACCAGGCTTACGAACTGTAGAGAAATTAAATTTCACGTCACAGTTCTTTTGAAAAGGAAAGCTGGTCTATGTTCAAACTATAATATTAAGGTTGAGACCAAGGTATTATACTTACTTATTCGCTGGCTTAACAAAATCCCATTTTAATGCTTTAAACGCATGCTTATAGTTTATTGCAAATTGAATCTGAAGGGGGGACATGAACTGGAATGATGACGACCTGTCTCCAGTATTGTTTTCTTTAAAAACCTTCGCACAGCTATTTCGTTGAAATTCTAATGTAGCGTTTTTCGAAAAAAAGGAAACTTTAAAAAATTGCCATTGCCATTGTAAAAAAATGTTAAAGAACCTCACTTCTGATGTTTCCTAACTAATTCTTGTACAAAAATATTCAATAAACGTTTAACTGTCTCTTAAACTTGAAAATCTTTCGACATTGTCAAATAATGGGGATTATTTCGCCATTAATCGGAATTATAAATGGTAAACATCAGCAAGTTCCACGTGACTTCATTTTGAATTTGAGTTTTGATTACCAGAGTTTTTAAATTACCAAATATTTGTTTAAACAAATTATTGAGTTTCTTTATTTTTCCCGGTTCGATATTATGAAAAACGCGTTAATTATCGTTAGAACTTGTCGAATCATTCTTATTTTGCAAGGATTCATGGGGAAAAATCAAATTACTTCTGTTTCAAATTTCATAAGACTGTCAATACGCGCTGCTTATAACAATCGTCAGGCCGCAGAAGCCACCCTATTGTCTAGTAAAATTTAAATAAAACTGAAAGGCTCAGCTGCCCTGCTCGCTTTGAGAGTTTGAGCGGAAATTATATTTCTCATATCTAACAAATTCGACACCACATTTGTGTGTTAGTGTGAAGGATTTCATTGTAAACAACAGTGTGTCGATTCAAATCATTCGAATTACAACAAATGTTAATAACGAATCAGTTTCAAAATTGAATTCTCCAAAACGTCAGAGGACAAGACACAAGTAAATAGAGCTTTCGATCATACAGAGGTTTTGTAAGAACGAGTGTTATATCGTTCGGTCTCTGGTAGTAGTTTTGGTCTCTGCAGAACTTATATTAAATGGTAGACCTCTAGGACAGACTAAACTAATAGAGTTATAATAATTAAAAAATTATGTGAAACGCTCGGCCAACCACGGAAACGCTTGGCATTAGCTTCGTTAAAGAAACCACGTAGAAGAGAGTACACTCTGAACCAGAATTCTATGATAACAATTACGTTATATTACTTAATGTTTATTGTTCAGTTCAAGGTGATTGATGTACTACGAAGTAGTTACTTAATACTTCTCTTGCATATGGTAACATGGATTGCCATAAATTATAATTGCATACATAATATATTTTTTAAGGTTGTTGGCGATTAGTGTTATTTAATACTTCTATCGCCGTAAAATATCGAAGAATACGCATTGGTACTACATAAAGTACTTTTTGAGCCATCGAAGTAAATGCTTCCATTAAATCTAGTAGTTTTAATTCAATAGATTATAAATCCATTTCAAATGGAGGATCCAGTAGAGAGAAGAAGACGCATGGCTAATGAGAGTCTGGCTAGATTCAGGGCTAGACAATTCCTGAATAGGATTAGGAATAGTCGAGCGGGTTTAATGGAGGATCCGGTATCAAGAAGATGACACACGGTTGGGACTTGTTTCGAGGTTAACGGGCTACATGACCGGTTATCCTGAAACAGGTAACTCCACTTTAGTAGCATAAGAAGGGAATTAAAAAGGGCGATGTGGTACCCAAGGGCTGACTAGGGGCACTTAGGAGTTTCACCTAAAGAGATGCAGGGAAAACTCTAGAAAACCTGCATCAGGTAGGTTGGGCAATTGGGCACTATTTTCACGCCCTACCGAATGACTGGAAACGAGTTTGCTGTGGGGTGGTAGCATTCCCTTCTCCGTGTCTCCACCATTTTTAGTAGACAGTTGACCGACTGATCCAATGGGTGAACTTGACAAAAACCGGAGTACGAGGCATTCCCAACGCAGTCAGGTGAGCCCCGCAGTCAATCTGGGCCTACGAGAGAAACCTCTCACATGTGTCTCTTCAAATTTTAGTATTTTCCTCGGTTAATGTTTTTTTGGTGGCGTAACAGGTTACATGAGGGTGATCCTGAAAAAGACTTCACTTTAATAGCAGAGGAAGGGAAGTGATAAGGGAGGATATGGAAAGAGAGCAAGGTAGCCAAGGGTTGGTCAAGGATCCTACCCGGTGTTTAACCTAAAGGAAAACCCTAGAAAACCTGCATGAGGTAGGTCGGGTTATTTTTTAGTTAACGGGCTACATGAGGCTGATCCTGAAACAGGAAGAGAATTGAAAAAGGGTGTATGTGGAAAGTAGAGCAAGGTAGCGAAGGATTAACTAAGGATTAACTATAGTTTAAGGACCTTACCATATGTTTACCAAAATAATGTTTTTTGAAATCCAAAATAATTACTATAATTCTCCTTATCTACATGGGAAGCGAATAAATTTCTCAGAAATAGTCAACAACTTATTAAAGGATCAGGATAAAAAAAAACTTGGTACCCGGTGGCCTTACCATCTTTGCTACCCAGGTCTACTGCCCGTTAGTTCTCCATCCATCGTACAGACCAAAAGATCATGATCACTTACAATTTATTGAATCATAGTCATCACAACCTAATATTATGGTTTCAATATATATTTTCTGTAAGTTAATCATAGATGTAAGAATTTAATTTCAAGAACAGAAGAAACCTTTCATTCGAATCTCAGCCCTAAAGGATGTGAAACCGAATTAAACTATCAGTTCCGATGGAGATCATATCAATGGACCGTTAATTTAAGTGACCACTGAGTTAAAGATAACTAATTATGAATCACTGAATAAAATTGTAATTTGGAATGAATGAAAGTTACATCTCTCATCGATAATCGTCTTGTGTGTATTTTTTTTCCTAAACGCCTGCACGTAATCCGCTTAAAATGTACAAGAAGAGATCGGATTCGATTCTTCTCTTTTCATAATATGCATATTATAAATACACTCTAGCAACATTAATTTACTGGAATTTTGTTTGTTTGGCTTAGAAATGTAGCCCAATTTTTGATAGAAAAACAAATTTGGGTTCGCGCCACATCAAAACATTGGTATATGAGTCCTCTTAGATTTCAAAGTTACAGGTTGTCAATCACTTTTGCCGAGTGGTCCGTGGTCAAGGGTCTAATTTTTTTGCATAATCTTGATTCAGTTATAGACCTCATTGATCATATTTAGTTAGTTTTCAAATGTTTTCAATCCCAAAATGAGATGAAAATTTAAAAAAAGGCTAAACACATCCCAAATTGTGAGAATTTCTCTAAAAGGCTGACGCTAAGCAACCAAATACGAAGAGATATGACGCAAACTCCTTAGCAAGCTCATCACTAATCACACAGCTGCCTTCCTGTGCTTAACAAACAACTCAGCACAGCGACATCAGTTGACCAGGAACCTGTCTGTTAAGTCAGCGTTCTCCATGCTCAACACAGGATACTTGTTTGGAAATCACTGATAAGACACACAACGGCACTATAAATAACTAAAAGCCTACATCGATACACTCATTTTTCCCCCTAAATTTACAAATACTACAATTCTCAATTACAGTTTATACTTTTATGAACAAACTTCGGAAACTGGAAGGCAAATGGGGCTTTTGGTAAGGAACCAAAATATGAGGTGCGATGCTATCATCCAAACGTCGTCATGAATATTGCTTTCAGGGAGAAGCCTTACTTGTGAGCCTCCAACGGACAATTTGAGGGGAATTCGATATAGAAGTTCTCGAAAAAACCGCAACGCTTCTAATATTTCAGAGAGCGTCGCGAAATACGTCGAGGCGGTTTTTCTACTTAACGTTTACGACTAAATATAATGTATAAAGGGAAAGCATTAACGGTTCATGTGCTTATTAAATACCGAGTCTCTTTTCATTAATACTAATCAGCTGCGCTTATCGTTCAACATGGTCTGAACCTGACTCACTCTAACCTGTCGACGTAACGACAGACTTTTCCAAAAGTGTCACACTTTCAACAACTACTATCAATTTACGAGAACTGATGTTTATAATTACTTTGTTACTTGAATCGCACCATATTTTTATATCGAACGCAGGAAATAAATAGTATTAATTTATTTCCTTGAAGAAGCTTTTGGTAATACCGTCATCAACTGCATCTCCAAATAAGTTTTTGGAAAAATTCCTTACATTCAATTTGATCCATTCCAATTATTTTTCGGACAATTATAAATTTAAATAGATATTCGGAAGCCCCTGAATAATTATATACCTTCCGGACATCCTGAAGAGTTCATGCATGTAGTTTGAAGTAGCATAAATATTCTTGGAACTTAATCCAATGTCATAGGATTTTTTTTAAATATTCAAATTAAAACCGTACTTCCATGGTTTATAATAAACGAATGACTGATCTAAATTGAAGGGAAAAATAATCAATCTCTTCTTCAAAATTATATATTGATAGAAAGAGAGGGGGGTGAATCCAGCGGGGGAAGACACGTCCCGAGGAAAGCAATGTAATTTTTCAAAAATGAATGCATTTTGTGGACAATTAATATTATTGAAAGAAATAAATAAAATTTTTTCCAGATTTTGTGATGAATCTAATTTTTAAACTATTAGTCATAACTGAAAGTTGATGTATTAACGTACGTATTTCAATCAATTTATGTATAGCGTATCGTTTCGTCGTTAAAGATACAAAGATTTGCTTAAAATGTGCTCAACAATACATTCATTGTTTTATTAATATAATCCCTATATTATAGCTACATGGAGAACCTTTTAGTTATTAATCGATTAAATTTATAAATAATACAGATATGAAATCTGACACGCAGACAAAGAATTAGCTGAAGAATATAGTTTTTTGTTTTCGGATAACAATTATGCAGTTTGGAAGTTGGTAATATTTCATGGCGAGGCGCGGCGGAGGTTAAAATTATATGCATAACCATGTTAATCTTATTTTTTGAATAAATGGACAGTTGTTTTAAAATAAAATTCTTTTCGTAATATACTCGCATGTCTACTCTTTCTATTTTTATGACTGACAGTCGTTTAAAATACTTTTAAAAATGTAACTTGCTTAGGTTACGTTATATGGCACAGCCATACCTAATTTATACTATTCTATTAATTGATGCTTTCTGTTATGTATTTAGCTCTTGTGGTTTTATCACTAGAACTACTAAGTTCAACTCGTTAGGTTTTGCGACTATACCTTGTTGATAAAATAACGTTTTTAGCGGTTCTAAGTCGGTTTTTTTTGGGTTAACAGGCTACATGAGGGTGATCCTGAAACAGGCAACTCCCCTTTAATAGCATAGGAAGGGAACTGAAAAAGGGGGGATGCGGAAGGTAGAGCAAGGTAGCCCAGGGTTAACTAGGGCCCCCGGGCTATGGTTTAAGGATCCTACCCGGTGTTTCACCTAAAGAGATGCAGGGAAAACCCTAGAAAAGCTGCATCAGGTATGTCGGGCATTGGGTACTATTCTCACGCCCTGCCGAATGACGGGAGAAGAGTTTGCTGTGGGGACGCAGCATTCCCTTCTCCGTGTCTCCACCAATTTCAGGAGGCAATTGGTCGACTGATCCAATGGTATCAGCGAACAACTCTTGCCATATGCCCAAGGTCTTTGACCCCAGTACATTTACCTCCTAAAATAGGTGAAGGTGTCTCGGCATATGAGAACTTTGATAAAAAAAATACCCAGAGAGAGTGCGAGGCATTCCCGACATGATCAGGTAAGCCCCGCAGTCACTCTGGGCTGAAGCGTCTGCGAGAAAACTCCCGCAGCGCCCTTCCTGCCCGTTCTAAGTCAGTAAAATTATATTACCTTTATGTTATTTATAGGTCTCTCTGACTGTCTGCGAGTTTTTGCCTCGAATAGGCTCCGAAATGGATCAACGGATTTCAATGAAAATTTGAGGGTTAAACACAGGAAATTTAACTTAACTCCCTGAGGTATAATAAAATTCTTTGGATTGTCGATACGATGAATACGTATATTGGTTTTATTTGTCGCGTCAGGTAAATTTTAATATCTAGTAATTGTTTTTTGGAGGGGAGGGGGGTTAACAGGCTACATGGATGCTGACCTCCTGTGATGTAGTGGCTAGCCTCTAGTTGCTGCCTCACAACCCAGAGGTCCCAGATTCGAATCCTGACATGGGCTTGGATGTTTGTGTCGTCATGGTCCGCAGTCAACTCTGTAGGCCCAGGCCCTCAATGGGTTGTAGAGCCATGGAGAAAGAAAAAAAAAGGTGTTTTCAGAATTGCTTTTAGCTACGAAGTGGCGCTTAGAAATAATGGAGTTAAAGTGAACTCCTGTCCACGCCCATTACATGGAGGAAGGAACAGGCTACATGAGGGTGATCCTGAATCAGGCAACTCCCCCTTAATAGCATAGGAAGTGAAAAGAAAATGGGGTATGCGGAAGGTAGAGCAAGGTAGCCAAGAGTTGACTAGGACTCCCGGGCTGTGGTTTAAGGATCCTACCCGGTGTTTCACTTAAAGAAATACAGGGAAAACCCTATAAAACCTGCATCCGGTAGGTCGCACACTGGGTACTATTCTCACGTCCTTCCGAATAACAGGAGACGAGCTTTCTGTGGGGTCGCAGCATTCCTTTCACCGTGTCTCCATCAGTTTTTAGGAGGCAGTTGGCCGACTGATCAAATGGGAACAGCGGACAACTCTTGCCATATGCCCAAGGTCTTCGACCCCAGTACATATTCCTCCTAAAATAGGGTAAGGTGTCTCTTTTTTTTTTGGTTAACAGGCTACATGAGGGTGATCGGCATCCGAAACGTATGATAGCGGGACGTGTTTAATACCAACTGCGAGTTATAAGGTTTGCCCTGAAGCGATCATAAATACATGATACCGTAATCTTTATGTATTCAATGACTTCAACTTTATCAAAATTCTGTAACTGTTCTTTCGTTTTTAGGACAAAATAAAAGGAACTATTTTAGGGGGTTAGCTAGTCTCACATATTTCTCCTCGCTTCTTCAGTTTTCTGACCTCCAACGGTCCTTGATATTCAATTTCGAATTTGCTCAGAGAGAAATGAATAATTATGGTTGCAGCGTGAATTCAGTCTTCCAGCGACCTCGTTTGGTTTCCTATTCTGAGTGCAAGGGGAGGCTTTCACTTTTGTCAGAGACGGGGCCGGATCCCAGGCACCTTCACACTCCGCGGCTGGCGGCGTTACGCTGACAGGCCTTCTGATGGAAAGCGAACGGCTCCGAACAAAGAGTTATTACCCCAAGACCATGACGGACAGCTTCTCGCTGCGTTTCTAATTCAAACCAATGTCCTAGGGAGGTCCTATTATATCCAATCAACTGCATCTGCAACAATCACTCGACTCACCGGGAAAAGTTAATCTCTCCTTTCTTTTGTTTTAATGAAAAAACTATTTATTTAACCTGTTTCAGGTCCCTGTACTACAATGGTTGAGTGTATCGAGGACAATATTACGACATAGTCGCCTATTTAGCTGTCACACGTCAAACAGTTATCACCGATGTCACCCCTATCAAATTATTCATTTTAAATGTACAGAAATCATTTCAAACATAACAAACGAAAATATAAGCATAGATTACCTAATATCTACAATAGATCAATTTGTCACGAAATTTAATTGATAATGCCATTCCTAGTTCCCCAGGCGACCGTTAAGATAAGATTCTAGGCAATGCAGTAATATTCAAGGGAGTTATGAACTTGGCTCTCTTCACCAGTTCTATTTTCTCACGCGCCTTATTTTCTCACCGATGGCTCATTTTATTATTTGGTAGTCCCGCGACATTAGTAGATGATGGATATACTCAGTGCTACTGACAAACTGGCATTACTTTCAAACCCGAATATAATAATTTATTCTCAGGAATATTTTAAGACATTAATATTCAGGCAGATATTGTTCGGGAGTTTAGCTAATCATGTGCCACGTCGATGCGTAGTAGACAACTCCGCCCATATTGTAATGGGGGTAGACAGGAGCTCACTTTAACTCCATTATTTCTAAGCGCCACTTCGTAGCGTAAAAGCAATTCTGAAAACAACTTTTTTTTTCTATCTCCATGGCTCTACAACCCATTGAGGGCCTGGGCCTACCGAGTCGACTGCGGACTGACTTTGGAGCGACACGTGGTCAGCGTATCGATCCTCCTACAGTCTCAATCCCTGTCTTCGCTACCAGGACGACACAAACATCCAAGCCCATGCCAGGATTGGAACCCGGGACCTCTGGGTTGTGAGGTAGCAACACTAGCCACTACACCACAGGAGGTCGCCTCTGAAAACATTGGCGCTGGGGAAATATACTGCTACCAGTTCAGAATATTATTATTAGAGATGATAAAGAAGTTTTTAAAAGATGAAAGGAGTACTTTCAAAGAATGTATGAAAATACAGAATATGAGATGCATGGTAACTATATAAATGGTACGCAGATAGTAGAAGAAAAGTAAGATGAAATAGCACTACCAACACTGAAAGAAATAAAAGAATCAATTTGGAAATTAAAGAATAATAAGGCAATGGGTCCTGATGAACTCAATGCAGAACTGTTTAAAGTTGACAGTATGGAAACTAATGGAACGAATATGGAATGAAGAGATTTTCCCCAGTAGGTTGGAAGAAGGATTGATATGCCCCATCTACAAGAAAGATGATCGACTCCAATGTGAAAATTATCATGGCATTACTTAACTAAATGTTATATATAAGATCTTTGCAAATTTACTCTTTAGAAGATTGCAATTCTATGTATAAAAGGCGGTTGGACACTATCAGTGTGAATTCCAGCCTGGAAAGTCCACCTCGCCAAATTTTGTAAAAATTCAATTTTGTGAATTAATGATTCCTGAGAATATTAGGCTATATGTGTTTCTTAATTTAATAATATTTAAATGCGAAACAAAATTATCAGTCATTATAGTTTAATAAATTTCAACGATGTGTTAAGGCTGTCTTAATAATTTCAAGTGAGAATCCCAAGCAATCAACGATGTTACAGATAACTAATATTTTTCCTATTGAAAATTTGTTGAATTTTGCTATTTTCAAATTTTGTTTTGTTCGGTTAACCACGATTCATTCTTTAAGTTTCAAATATTCTGCGGGCGCTCGATTTTTAATTTAGGGCTATGAACCACGTTATCAATAAATTTGCAATTCGCTGAATTTCGTGTTTATCAGAAGTGACTTGACGATTTGTGTTTGTCGTGCCAAGATTGAGAGAATAAATAAATAACTGAATATGTGCATAGAATTTAGATTCAGTTTATGTGAGGGATGATGGACTCAGTATAAGATTAATGATTTAGTGGTGATTCCGCTTTGAACTGGTGTTTTATTATTTTTATCCTACATTTGTTATTCATCATGCCTAAAATTCTTTGATGATGAATGAGCAGATAAGTTTTAAAGGAAAGGAAATCAGTATTATTTTTTTAATTCTGAAACCCCAGCATCGCTGTAGATATTCGCTTACCAATTAAGATCGATCTGCCTATCTAGGCTATAATTTAGCATTTATAGGTTATTGGTCCTGGCTGAATATAAGTATAATCCTCTATGAAAACTTTACGGCCAACAAGCTTGGGATTCGTAATGAGGACGATCGGATCATAATTTTAGCTGTACGGGCGTGTAGTACGAGAGCAGGACCGGGTCCTTTGTAATTCCTTCACAAAAATCCACTTTTGTTTAGATAAATTATTGCCGACATGCCATAACTCAAAGTTAAACATGAGCAACTTAACGATCACGTTTACCTGAACTTTAACCTCTATCCTGGATGTAAATATAAAAGCGCAGAGCCAATGATGATTTATATTCACATCTGAAAAGGAACGATAATTTCTATAATTTATTCGTAATCGTCTATATATTTAACCCTACTTTGCCCCTATTTTATTCAATACCAAGAACATGTAGGCATACGTTGAAATTTCGCAAGTTTTTCTTGTGTGCCAATCCTGTAAATAATGGATGATACAAAATAAAAAACTTTTACATAACAAATCATCAACAATATACACATATTTTTTTATGTTAAATCACATACTGAATTTTTTAGAATCATATATAAAGAAATGCATTTTAATTATGTAATGTAATAATTCAAAAATTAAGAAGACGCCTTTCATTTTATATAGTAAGACAATCTAAACACCATCTCATTTTGATGCCTACCCGTTGTTAACCTCGTACTGTTCCTAGTTTCTTCAAATTTCTCACAAAAGGAGGCACTTCCACCAATTTTAGGAGGTGTATGTACGGGTGTCGAAGCATTGGGCATAGGGTAAGAGTTGTTCGCTGATCTCATTGAATCAGTCGGCCAACTGCCTCCTAAAGCTGGTGAAGACGCGGTGAAGGGAATGCTGCGACCCCACAGCAAACTCTTCTCCTCCCATCATTCGGAAGGGCGTGAGAATAGTACCCCATGCCCGACCTACCTGATGCAGGTTGTTTAGGGTTTTCCGCGCATCTCTTTAGGTGAAACACCGGGTATGATCCTTAAACCATAGCCCGGAGGCCCTGGTTAACCCTTAGCTACCTTGCTCTACCTTCCGCATCCCCCCTCTCAGTTCCCTCCCTATGCTATTAAAGGGGAGTTGTCTGTTTCAGGATCACCCTCATGTAGCCTGTTAACCAAAAAAACTAAAACGAAGACAAAAATAATTATTTTAAATGTCTTACATTTTAACAATTCCAAATATCCATTTATTCAATTTACTCCTTTTTTATTTACTAACTGAAACCAACATCGGCTCCTACAGCCATGGACGCCAGTCCTTAATATAAAAAAGTAATGTTATGATGTAGACTTACTACAATCTGATTAAAATAAAATTATCAAAAAAAAGCTATATTCATAAAATTAACAACTTTAATTTTTTAATCTTTATTAATTTAACTCCCAAAATAACGTTTTTGGTTCCGTTTTAAGTTATAAAAAAGTTAATATAGTTTGCTGGTCGTTGAATTTACAAGAACAAAACAGTCTTACTCAGTATGTAAAATATTTTCCAACTGCGATCTACTGAAGTTGATGAAGTATCCAACTATGCCAAACAGTTATAAATAATATTTCAGGATTTAAATTGCATGAGCAAGTCAGCGGTCCTGAGAATTAAATTCGAGCGAACGACGACTTTTCAGAGAGTTTAAGTACCGCAATTATCAAATGCCTGCATGAATGCTCTGTGTGCGGGCGTTTGTGTAAATTAGAGAAATGTGTGATAAAAAGTCTCCCTGATAATGCCTAATCACTCTAAAACCACGTGGCTGAAAACAAAGACGGGTTGTAGTGTCTAAGTTCGATAAAATTAAACCATATCCATAAAATAACGTAATGAAAATTCATTATATTCATTATAATTTAAATCATAAAGCCTGGAAAAGTTTTTTACTAGGAGCTTAAACGACAGATGTGGCCAAGGTTGACAACTACTAATATGAAACAAATATTGACTAGTTCTGACTGTACTGAAGTCAATATGCGTTCTTCCAGTATTAAAAATTAGTAGTTTAAGGGTATGATAAGGATAAATGTGCAAGCAGAAGAACTCGCCTATTCAATAAATTTCGAAATCCTATACGATTAATACGTTTCCGATTCAGATGAGTGACGTAAATTAATATTAAGCTACAGGCGTTAATTAAATTTACTAAATTAATTCGTTAAATTGATTAAAATAAATAATGAGATACCAATAGTATTACTGATTAGACTGAGGTGCAAAAACTATTTTTTCTCAGGAACTTAAATATGTGACTATAATAGTACGTTTTCTCATAATTGAAACATGATTTCGGATTTTACACATAACGCAATGTTTCTGAGAGTCAGACAATTATAATTTTCAAGCAATTATTTATACATGATATTAAAACATTCTGATTCACATAATAAGTAATAAATGACGATTTCCTGCTATATTTTGCCTCTGCAGCATCCCTGAAAATGGTCCAACAATTATGCGTAAGCATTTTAGGATTCCATTTCCTTGATAGCTCATTTCCACAACTGAGATCTCCTGATGATCTCATCACTCACTGAGCCAAGATTTTCCGGGTAAGAGTGTGCTTTTCAAAGACATTAATTGTCAAATCTTTATAAGAAAATCGTAATATGTTGGGCGATTATTACTGGATCATCAAGAGAGATACTCCACATGCGAAATATGGCAGAAAACGTTATTTCCTCCTTTCTACGTCAGTATTGCTTCGTTAAGAATGTAGCAAATATTACAGTGTGTGAAAATACAAATGTCAGTTCACATGAAAATCTTGCTTGGGAAAAATCCGACATCATATTAGAATTCATAAAAAATACTATTTCAACCAAATACTATAATTCTGAAAAAAACAGTTTATTTTTTGATATTGAGTGCAATGGACTAAACACGTTTAATTAAAATTGAATTTTAAAAAATCTGGGGATGTAGGAGAAATTACGAAGACATATTTGAGATTGATACCGAATGAGACTGGGGCTGATAGATGCGAAAAGCACAGGACAATTAGTAGTATACATAGTACACACAAAGAGTAGGATAGCACAGGCAAGGAAGGCTTTCGCGAAAAAGAGGGATTTACTTACGGGTAATATAAGTGTGAATATTAGGAAATCGTCGCTAAAAATGTTGGTATGGCGCGTGGCGTTATATGGGTGCGAAAAGTGGACGATAGGAGTTGGGGAAAGGAAAAGAATTGAAGCCTTTGAAATGTGGTGCTATAGGCGAATTCTGAAAATGAGATGGGTGGATAGAATAACAAAGGAGGAATTTCTAAAGAAAATAGGGGGAAAGCGAACAATATGGAGGACGTTGCCTAAGAGAAGGGATAGATTAATAGGCAACTTCAACTTGACGATTGACGTCTGTGTAAGTTTATGACGCATAATGTAATAGATACAATTTTCGTAAACTCGTCGCAGAGTAACGAACAACACTGGAGGAAATGGAAACGATCCAAGCGGCGCTCCTGAGTCTACGGTGATACGAAAGAAAGCGGCTGCTAGTGTCGTATTTTAATCTGAGATTATTTCGGGGGACATTAATGACGTGAATATTCGCATTGCAGTTATATGTGAGGGCAGGGTTGTAGGGAAAGCCGGCCAAGGGGCGTGCCTGGAGCTGGAGAAAGCCACACTGCATGTGAATACTGAAGCAGGAGCCTGGCGCCGCTTCCGGGCCCCGAGCACTTCTGGCGCCTAGCCGTCCTCTCTTCTCCTATCTTCTCTTCTCTTCTTCCTCTGCACTCAGACCCTTACCACACAGATCAACTCAAACTACAAAATACAACATATTTAAATCGATCCCACCAATGCAAAAGCAAATTAGTGGACAAAGTTATTTTAAATAACTCATAGGATGGCAAAATCTTGACATTACATGGAATCGAACCCAGGATCACTGATTATAGCGCGGTTGATTTATCCACTGAGCTACCTCACCAATCTACCTACCATCCCAATTCCATTCCAGGGTTTTCTACATTGTATACACCTGAACAAAAACTCATATAAAATTAACTAAATCGTCAATGAAGAATATACATTGTTCATAGCTAAATTTAATTAATTCAACAACAGAAACTGAGCTGGTTGACATACTTTTTACTTGTACCAATGTTCAATAAGTTTACATTTGTGACCCATGTATAATAAAAAATACATTAATATTATTATGAACTATCTGGGTGACCGACGATGCCCGGGAATTCAATTATATTAGGGTGATCATCCGCCCCCGTTTTCCGGTTTCAGTCCCCGAATTCGAACCTCTGTCCCCGGCTTCGAGGCGTATTCTCGGCTTTCTTCACGGAAACCAGCTTTGACCCTATTAGGACGAATATTTAGGTTTCGTGAAACTACTACTTCTTTGGCTCTACACCTCATTGGGGGCCTGTACCTATCGGGTCGACTGCGGACTGTCTCATCTTGCATGACACATTCCAAATTTGGAGTGACACGTGGTCAGCGTATCGATTCTCCATCAGTCTTAATCGTGGTCTTCACGACCATTACGACACAAACACCCAAGATCGTGCCAGGATTCGAACCCGAGATCCCTGAGTTGGGAGGCAGCAACTCTAGCCCTAGACCGCAGGCGGTCGACGGTTACGTGTAACAATCAATTATAAAACTATTAATTTTATCCCATTAGTGATTTAGAATTTTGCGTGGAGCTAAATCTAAAAGCGAGCATATGTTAACAGTAATGTTACTGAAATAAGAATTCTGACTCAACAACAATACAGTGACTTCCAATCAAAACTCCTGCTGAAACAATAGCTGGAGATAGAATGTTCGCCTCCCCCCCTCGCTCATACATCCAAAAGAGTGTGTGCGGCCCCCGGTCATTATATAGTCAATCTGCATGGGGACTTATAAAACATTTTGCATTATTAATGTTACTTAAACGTAAGTGTTATTTCACGCTTAGCAGCAATTTAATTATTTCGTTTGACAGGCCTGACACGTGAGGGCATAATCTATACTGTGTCTTTACGGTAGGATCTTCTTTGGCGTGAAAGGGGAGAAGGAAGGAACATAAATTTTCTAATGATGGGCATGAAACTTCTCTGAGTTGATCAGCGCTAAACACCAAAATTTTATGCCAATCAGATGAATAGTATAGGAACGCCTAATAAGGCATGTAACTTTCAGCTGGTTTTGTAGTCCAGTTTTCGCATGGCAATTCAATGCATTTACAAATATTTATGTTGATATCTCCTGAAATCTTCTTGATGTCTAAATGAAACATACACGAAAATTTAAGTTATAATTCCTATTTTTATCCCTCAAATTTTCATTGAACCGCTTCGGAGCATATCCGAGACTAACTTCCAGACAGACACTTCAATTTTATTTATTGGTATAGATTAAATTTTCGTTTGTATACCATAAAAACATTTAAATTTAACTAAATTTAAATTATTAATAACTTATTGGTTATTATAACTAAATAACGGGAATAAATTTCTATTTATCTTTCAATGTTATTATAAATCCACTGATTAGTGGTGAATGTGATTCAGGTTAATCAAGAACGGCTACATATTTCTTTCGGCCGAAGGAGTCGTGGAGTGAGCTAAATTTTGAAACCTGAAGATAGTCGCAAATGACAGACGAAACGTAGTATAGTATAGTTCATTATTTAAATAAAATAAAATAAAAACTGACAAAGTGCCTGTTACAACTAATATAATGTTATTTTAATTATCAGAAAGCTATTTTTTTATTTCTATAATCCTTTTATACTTATGTCTTACATGGTATTCAACTAGTCTCAATAATATTCAAAAATCCATTAATAATTAATTAATGTTACTAAAAATTTCAAATAACCTGTCGGCCAAAAATTTTTCATAGTAACCTCTAAAAAATTAATAATTTTTTTATTCAATTACAAAATACTATATATAATTTGTAGAAGTTTTTCTTTTTGTAGAGATGATTATGGCAAAGATATTAGCCGAAAACCTCCTGCTTAAATTTTTTAACAAAATTAACAAATAAATATTTATTAAATGAGTTCTGAATTTTATTGACACTCATTCGAAACTCATTGAAATATAAGTATCAATATTAAAAATAAGTTATAATTAATTTAAATGTCTTGAAACACATTCTTTTCCCGAGACTATTCTGAATTTCGTAACGGATTCTGACAGCCACATACTCTTTTTCATATCTTTTTCTATAAAACCAATTTAATTCTGTGCCAATCTATCGTTTACACCTAGAGAATATTTATTTATAGAGGGCTCCGAAACATTTAATCATAAAAATTTAATTTAAAGCGACCTGATTCTTATCATGTGTTGTTCTCCTAGAGTGCCAAAATCCTATGGGTAAATATAAGCTAAGTTAATTCAAATATCGATAATGATATAGTGAAAATAAAATAAAAACGAATCTTTTTTTAATCACTTTAGCACCATGAGTATTTCTGTAACTGTGATTAATCTTGTACAGCAGCCACACTATCCATCAAAATTAACTATTTGCAATGACAAAATGGCCTTCAGGTTGAATTTCCAATAACATTTTGTGCTGAAATACTGTATTATATTTAATTTCTCGATTTACAGCAGCTTTGTTTTGCGTTTATTAGTTTAATTTTTTCGATCATTAATATCATATCTACATATAATCTGAAATTGCTACACGAATCCAATCGGTGTGGGAGTTGTAGCTATATAGGAAAGAATAACAACGTCAATTTTGTCCAAAAATATCTTACGCATACCTTTTATTATCTGTGAATTAAAACTATTCCTTTCAATCCGTAGTCTTTTATACTTTTATAAGCATCGATGAATTATTTTTACTATTTCACCTTCACTCAACCATGGTAAGCAATATTTTGACGTCACTTGTCCTTCACGGAACACCGTATCGAATCACGGGTATTGGAATAGACCTTTAGACGTGCCCTAGATATTTTACGTTGTGTTTGTCCGTCGTTAAACGTCTAGGAATTGGGCCAACAGCTCTGGAGTTAAAACTTGTGCCAGACGCAAGGTTGTAAAGTGCGTGGCGCCTGCAATTGTGAAGATGTCTCTTCATCTGCCTCAACAATGTGATAATCTCTGCCAAGCATAATTATGTGTTTTAACGCTGAGGCTTGCCAAGACGGTATTACTGGCTTCACGTCAAGATAGAACGGTAACACGTTAAATTATTCCGTATGTTACCCGTGAATCCGTTTTAAAACGGTGATCTAGGTAAGATCTCCAACAAAGTACGAGAATATACTTCAATAACGGAATGTATATTACACAAATAAATTAGTGAGGAATAACTCTCGACCTTTGTTCAGCTAAAATATAACTATAATAACAATAAAGGAAGGACCAAAACTAAATTCTTGAATTATTTACGAACAAAAGGCTGTGTTTCAGACTTGAAAGGCAATGTAATTACTGAAAATTATATATTATAATTATATCGAAATCAATTAAATAAAAATAGGGCCAAAAAGTAAGCATGTAAATTTATAACTATTTATTCAAAAACGAAGTTTCATCTCCTCAGGCGAAAAAATTTGCAATTCATCATATTTACTCCTTGAGTCCCTCAGATAAGGTCATCGGGCGAAGAAGCAACATCATGGCTGTTCAGGACGATTTTAGTAAAAACGAATTATACCCATACAACAGCACAAGAAATTAATTTAGTATCCCATGCATGAAAAATATTAACGAAAATAGTATATAGGAGAATGGAACGTCAAATAGAATGCAATTTAGGAGAAGATAAATTTGATTTTAGGAAGGATGTAGGGACAAGAGAAGCAATATTGAGTTAGCGGCTAATTTTAGAAGACAGGATAAGAAAAAAACCGACCTAAGTTCATAGCATTTGTAGATTCAGAAAAAGCCTTTGATAATGTGAACTGGAACAGACTATTACCGATTTTGAAGAGTACCAGAATAAAATATCGAGAAAGGAAGTTTTAACATAACCTCTACAGAAAGCAGTCAGCAGTAATTAGAATTGAGGATCAAGAAAGAAAAACAGAAATCAAGAAAGGAGTAAGACAAGGATGCAGTATGTTGCTCATGCTCTTTAACTTATATATAGAACAGGCGATGAAGAATGTTCAAACGGAATATGGAAAAGAATCATACTGCAAGGAGAAGAAATAAAAACCCTACTCTTTGCCGACGATATTGTAGTATTAGGGGAGTCAGAAGAAAACTTGGAAACCATAATAAATGGCATGAACATGGTCATGGAGGAGGAGTACAACATAAGGATTAACCAAGGTAATGGATTGGAGTATGGCAAACAGGGGAATAACAAACTGTGTTCTCTTGGGAAGGGACATTTTGAAGGCAGTTAAATAATTCTGCTACTTGGGAAGCGTAATAACTAGGGATGGTAGAAGTATAGTAGACATAAAGAGCAGGATAGCACAGGCAAGGAAGGTTTTCGCGAGAAAGAGGAATTTAGTTACGGGTAATATAAGTGTGAATTTAGGAACTCGTTGCTAAAAATAATCGTATGGAGCGTGGAGTTATATGGGTTCGAAACGTGGATGATAAGAGTTGCGGAAAGGAAAATAATAGAAGACTTTGAAATGTGGTGCTATAGACCAATGCTGAAAATCAGATCGGTATATAGAATCAGTAACGAGGAAGTTCTAGACAGAATAGGGGAAATATGAACAATATGGAGGACGTTGACCAAGAGAAGAAAAAGAATAATAGGCCACGTCAAATTCATATGACCTATACGTAAATGGCATAGTTACCGTCTATTCAATAATTTTTTAGATCGCTGGTCTGAATTGACACTCCAGATGCAGTTAAGTCCATGGGTTGTGAGGGGTTTAGAGTAAAATATCCTCAGTAACTGAGAATTGACATATTTGGTTGTCGCTTAGTTAACAGTGATGCTCACAGCGCAGCGCTGAAGTCGGAAGTTCAAGGGGCGAGGGACAACATGGAAGGGTGAAAAATAATGCATCTAAAGTGGTCCAGATAACTGAATCCACCATGAGATGTGCAATGCCACTTTATATTTGAGTGAGGTATAGCCGATATAATTATGTTAATTTTCTAAAAGCCCGTGAAAATGCACGCGAATGTAATTAAAGCCACTGTAGTAACATGAAAGAGGCATACTGAAATGCTTTTATCCCTTTGATACCACCCACTTAATGGATGCCCGTTTGAACTTTGAGAGGCTGTAATTTCCATCGATCACAATCAAGAATGAACTCCACGTGTGTTCTACTAAGTACTGCCGCGGAAGGGAAAGTTAACCAAGGATTTTTGAAATTATTGACGCTGGAAATAATACTAAAAATGTAATCAACGGATAGAAAAATCTCAACCAGAGCGGATCCTAATTCCGTTTAGCGAGGAAGTGCGTTTGCGAGCCGTTCTTCTCGTCTTGAATAGAAATTATATTTTAATCAATTATTGAGTTAAATTAATATCATAATTAATTTTTAAGATATTGTACTTATTTATCTGTAAATAGTTTGATATTACCTTTAAACAGAACTAATACATTTTCCCATTTATTTGATTATTGATATAAATGAAGACGCAGACAACGTCCAGGCAATCTGCTAAGTATTATATAAATTCAATAATCTATACCCGGGTTGCCCTAACAGTGATATGCGGAACACTAGTGTTCCGTGGGCCTTTGTTAGTGGAATGTGGTTCAACAGCGCATAATTGCAGTTTCCCTGCACCATCTAGTGCAGCGGTTCTCAAACGGAGGTCCGCAGGAAAATATTAGCGTTGCGCGAAAGATTGTTTATTTTTTTGCTAACAAACTTAACACATATGGTCACAAACGTGTCTATTAATTTACCTATTTCGGAATCTTTCGACATATTGTCATAATGATCCACTTAGAAAATATCTCGTTATTTAAGGTGTTAAATTTCGTTGTTTTTAATACATATTAATTATGTCTTCTTAGGTAAGCTAACAAACCAGAAAAATAAAGAAAGTGGGCGAATGAGAATCTGAAATTATTTTTAGAAAAAGTACGGGTGACTAAAACCTTCCGCAAATTCAAAAAAATTTATCCTTCGTGGTTTATAAAACTTGCATATATAGCATTACAAGGAACAAGTATTACAACTATTAATACAAACAATTAGTTGAATCTAATAATTTTAATTATCTTACATGATTGAAAATTTTAAAGCACATCATAAAGTTTCCAAAATGTTTCAGAACACTTACACAACTTGAAATCAACTCTTTTTCAATACTTTCCGAAAAATAGTAAGGACGATTCCTGGGCTCAGAATCCTTTTTTGGGTTAACAGGTTTAATGAGAGTGATCCTGAAACAGGCAATTGAAAAGTGGGAATGTGGAAGGTAGAGCAAGGTAGCCAAGGGTTGACTAAGGCCTACCCCGTGTTTCACCTAAAGAGATGCACGAGTCGCAGCATTCCCTTCTCCGTGTCTCTACCAGTTCTAGGTGGCAGTTGGCCGAATGATCCAATGGTATCAGCGGACAACTTTTGCCTTATGCCCAGCACATAAACCTCCCAAAATAGGTGAAGATGTCTCGGCACGTGAGTACTTGAAAAAAAAACAGAGGAAGAGGCATTCCCGGCATAGGTGAGCCCCGCAGTCACTCTGTGGGCGGGGGAATGTCTGCGAGATAAAACTCCCACAGGCACCTCATCAGGTAGATGTTTGGAATCCATTTTTCGCGACAGTTAAACCATTAGCTTTAATGTGACTATAACCTATTTATGCGAAGAGGGATTTTCTCATTATGCTGCAATGAAATCAGAGGCTTCCATCTATTGTTGCAGCAGGAGTTTTGATGGAGACCACGGCATTGTTGTTGAGACAGCATTGTTATTTCAGATACAGGACTTTCAACATGTGTTCGCTTTAATTTATTCCACGCAAATTAGCAAATCACGAATCAGATAAAATTAATGGTTTTTTAATAGATTGTTATACGTAACCTAAATATTCGTCGAAGTACGGTCAAAGGCAGTTTTCCGGGGATAAAACCCGAGAATCCACCCCGGCAGCCAGGGTGAGACTTTTGAAACCGGATACTGACCCCGGAAAACGGGGGCGGATGGTCACCCTAATATAATTAAATTCACGGGAATCCAAATTCCATGCGAACGAAGTTATATATGTTTTGTTATAAAAATCAATGTTTTCGATTTTACTAGCAGCCAAAGTAAATTGAAATTCTTTTTTATTTAGAAAGTGTTATTGCAATGGTTTTATTAAAAATTGCTTTTCTTTCGAATGTGTTATATAATAAAAGACTGCGATGAAAATATTTATTTGTATAATTTTAATTTGGCATTGAGGTTTATTTTCCAACATGATATTAGTGCATATTGTTAATATTCATTAGCAGACATATAGTTTTAATTTTTTTAAATCACATTACTCTTTAAAGTTTGTAAAGCGGATTATTAATTTGTTTTAAACGAATGGCAACCAGAAATCGTTCAACTCTAAGGTCACGTGGACAAGCTTCGCGTTGCTCTCCACCGGAAAACTATTCACATTACCGGGATAAATTTATACAACAGCCTTCCTCCAGAGGTTAAAAACAATAACCACAAACGTTTCGTGAAACAGAGTAAAACTATTCTATTAAAAGACGCGTTTTACTCTGTACAGGAGTTTCTTAATCGTCCCCCAAATATTTAAAATTAAGGTTTCTACAAAAGTGTTGCCTTGTAAAATAACCCACTGCATGGTTATAAACTTTCTGTACGCTTTTTTTGTTTGTTTGATTTATTGCCTGGAGCTACTACGGAAGGTCAGATTCCTTGTCGCGCAGCTCCAAGTAGCTAAAACTCCATTGCGTGTGTTTGTGTTTCTCAGTCTGGGTTTGTGCTCTCTTGTGTGCATGTAGTGTTTTTAATGACTTTAGACTCTATATACTTTTTATTTTAAGATTATTTGTAATTAATTATGTACCTTATTCTGTTTATAAAATTATTTGTTATTTATAATGTATGATGTATCCTATTTCCTCAATCAAGGACTAATGGAAACAACAGTAAATCTAAATCTAACCCTAAATTAGGGATGCTGTATTCAAAATTGTATATATTTGGTAGGAAAAGAAAGTGTACGTACTTGTACACAGTGGACTAAGATTCAATAATTGGTATAAAATATCATTTTCAAGTAAAATTTACCATATTTTATAGTGTTTTGAGTGGACTTAGTCTCTAGTTTAGATTTTTATATTATTTTCATTTGGACTCTTTAATTGTAATAGATTTTAATAGATGTAAATGTCACAGTTAATGTATTTTCAAGATAAATACTTACGCATGGTGTAGATAACAATTGCAACTACACTCTGCTGTGTTAAATATGTAAATATTCTGCTTTCTAAATATTCGATTGCAAAAAGAAACTGGGAACGTCCAAATTTCCGGAGAACTGTTTTCTGCCTCCCGATATCTCTGCCTTGAAAAGCCTCCTACTTACATAATAAATGATGGTGTTTGTGCCTTCTCAGTAAAATAATCTCTTTATGTACCGCGTCATGTGGATGTTTACCATTAGCTCGCCTTTAGGTTTCGTAACGCGAATTGTGTGTGCCATATTGTTCCCCCGGAACAACTGTCCTGTTTGGCATGGTCTTTGGCAACAGCCAGCAACCCCAAGAGTTCTTTCGTTATTTCTCTTGTCAAGCGTCCAAGACAACAGGCCCTCCAATTTATGAGCACATTCCTAGCTAGCGCCACTAGTGTAGAAGCTCGGCGCCAAACAGAACATCTCTATTAAAAATAAACACCGGTGATTTGTGATCTATTGTGGATACCACAGGCCTCCATTCGCGATAACCTCAACACAAACAAATCGAAAGAAAAATCAGTGAATGGAATGAAACTTTGTTCATTAATCATGTTCTTTGTGATGAGTGATAGGCCCTAATACATTCCTCAATCTTAATGGTATTCTTGCTTAATAAGCGACAGCAAGAGGACATGATTGATAATGTTATGGGAGATAAGGTACTTAAAGCAATATTCAATATCACCAACTTTACTACAAACTTTTAGACTTTCAAACTAATAATTTTCGAGTAGGGACGCAATCAGCTGTTTTTGAAGCGACAAAAGATATATGCAATCCGCACTTGTACAGTAATAAAGGTGTGTTGTTTATAGGTCTCACCATAAAATTCACCTGAACTACTTGGGAAAGCTAAAAAACAAAATGGGTGAACCCATTCCCGATTAATTCCGTAAAAAGTCTTAGAAAGAATAGAAAGACAGATAAAAAGTAGCGAAAGTACATCACTATTAGGAAAATATAACATTATGTAAATATATCAAATATATTATTGAATACAGGATTTCATTGAAATCTAAAACGATTGCTAATAGAAAAATCTGTATTTAACAATTCTTATATCAATCAAGTAGACTTGTAACGAACAGATTTATTTTAAAATATAATATTTTATTTTATTGCCACACGTTGGGCGCCATATCATTATGTATTATTTATTTCTTGAAATATTATTATAAATTTTATTTAATATCCAAGATGAAACGTAAATTATTTAATGTTAATTTATTACGGAAGGAAGAAATTGTAAAAATAGATATATATTGCACGGCCTCCACGGCTGAACACCTCCAATACTTTCGGCCAAATACAGACTTTTTATTTTTCCCAATTCCAATTCTCAGGGATTTTGTAGCCCAAGAAGAAAAAAAACTTTCCAAAATTTTCTCTTTAATTTTGTGACAGCTTTCCATTTTTGTTTTATGCAAAACTATTTTTTCCTTTTATATTTAAAATGCTAGGGGATAATGAAGACGAATATTTCAAAATCTTCTTTTGGACTGCTATAGTAGTTATTTACGAAATCGGATTACACAAATCACTGCTTAGTACCTAAGTATAGCAATCTGAAAGAGTCATTTAAGATGGGTCGGACATCATTTAATTTGACTAATTTTTTTAAAAAGTTTAGAAATCTAAGGTCAAGAGAGACTATTATTTGATTATTACAGCTCTCGAAAAGTAGATGTAAACGTAAGTTTCATGCGTAGGAAACAGCAATATTCCCCAAGGACATAAAAAGTCTCCGTGAGTCGTACGAAATTGAAGGCAGTAGGACTACTTTTAATTTTCTTCGATGCATCATTATAGCAGAATCTGTACTCGGAGGTCAAAAATTTATTAAAAGTTATTATAAACTAGCTAACCCCCGCGCTGAAAAACTTTTTTGTATTCTGCCCTAAAAACGAAACAGCAGGTACAGAATTTTGATAAAGTTGAATTCATTGAATATATAAAAATACTGTTTCATCTATTTATGATCGCTTCAGGGCAAACCTTATAACTCACTATCATACTTTTCGGAGCCAATAAAAATGAGTAATTATTTAATATTAAAATTTACCTGACGCGACAAATGAAACAAATTTACGTATACATCGTGTCGACGAGCCGAAGAAGTTTATTATTTCGCAAGGAGTTAACTCTCTGCCAACAATAGGTTAATAACAGCGCGAATCCTACTTCAACAATAGATGGAGTTCTTCGGAGCATAGAGAGTATAGGCAACCCGCAATCACAATGGAGATTTAAATGCTCGTATAAGAAATATTTATATTTATTAATATCTCCTGAAATATATTGAAATGAAATATCCCCAAATATTTAAATTAAAGCTCCTGTTTTAAAACTCTCAAATTTTCATTGAAATCCGTTGAGCCTATTCGAGACAAACGTACAGAGAGACAGACAGACACTTCAGTTTAATTTATTGGTATAGATGGGGTTTGTAAATATTACGTCGACGTGATAGAAGAGGCCTTAATGGCGGAGAGTGGATTTTACGCACGCAATTCACTTCATTTAGTACCGAGCGAAATCAACCAAAAATCAAGTCGGTAAAAGACAGAATGATTTAACCAAAATAGCAACTGAAACTTCTCTGGGTAACCAACAGCAAGTGTTTTTTTCTTTTTTTGGGCCGGAGAACCCAATTGAGTAAATGGACTCAGAAATCCAGAAAATTGAAAGAAAGAAGAATAAAGAGAAAAATATGAACAACAGCAAAGTAGTAGAAATAAGTTCCCGCGAAACCAACTGGTATAGGAGGTATACAAGGATCAAAATGAGGATAAACAATAGATGTATTAATTTCATAACGGTGGGAACTGGGAAAACGATGAAGCTCCTGCGCAAATTCACAGAAAGCAAACAGTTGAAGCATCGTATGGAGAAGTGTGTTGACTGAACGTGGTTTTACTCTGAAGACGACTTCAGGGTTACGAATAAACAAAGCTACGGGACTTTTTGTCGTCCTATGAATCATCATAATCACCACAGAAACTGCATCTAAGAGATTTCGAAGACGGGTATTCGATATGTAGGAAAGAGAACGACGATGGACTGTGCACGACCGAAAAACTTCTTAAGTAAACGTGATGGAATGAATATAATTTTGATAGCTCAACCTCGTGGTTTTCTCTTGGCCATTCCAGATTAAAATCCATTTGTTCTATTTTATGAGAGGCAGTGGCACAGCTCGGAGGAAATGGGGTAATCCTTAAGGGTATGTTGAAGTGAGATTTGGCCTTGTTGAAGAGGTCGGATAGCTTTTATGGTGGCGTGGCTGCTGTTTGCTGACCGCAGCAAACAAGGTGGGCCTCACGCAAACACTGGTGCGGTCTCCACGGTAGCAACGGCCATGCCTAGCAAACACGGCGCCTTACGAACAAATCAAACTCAATTATAGCGCAGGCGACAAAATTACTCTTTCCCAACAAACCATTAGCGCCTTTCACAACTTTTCAGCTCTTGGTCGTCTTCATTACATACGCAGGGACACAATTACAGTCTCTTATTCTGTAAAGTCATCTCCAATGATGGTCAATAAAAATAACATCACAAATCGATTAATGGTCGTTAGTTAAATTCATTACTTCTATGTTAAATTTAACATTAATTTTAAATAAGTACTGTGACAAATCTATGCCAATAAATAGAATTAAAGTGTCTATCTGTCTCTCCGTATGTATGTCTCGAATAGGCTCCGAAACGGCTCAACGGATTTCAATGAAAATTTGAGGGTTTAAAAAAAAGGAGATATAATTTAAATATTCCTGCATATATAATTTTGATATATTGCAGAAGATATTGATATAATATGAATATAAATAAAAATATTAATTCTGCGGGAAGATTTCTTGGAATCTCCGTGGTGTGTAAACTAACTGCAAGTTATAAGTCCTATTACGCGATCTGTGCCATTCATCTCACTTACTATCTATTGTTGAAGCAGGCTGAGAAAAAATTGAAATATTTCATCGTCGATAGGATGTGTACATTAATTAGTTTTATTTCTCACGTCAGGTAAATTTTAAAATTTAGCAATGGCTAATATGAAAATAAAATGGAATCTATCGAGTTTGGTGTCGAAACCGGTGTAATGCGAGTCGCTGTGTTACATTATGCCCTTTATTACGCGATTTAAGTGAAAATTTAACCATTAAGTGGGGGAAAATTTTTATTCTGTTAGAATACTGAAAATTTATTTATTCCTGTTATTGTATTTTGAACTCTCTCGAGATACTGGGAGTATATTTAAGGCTAATATTGTGACGCTTTCGATGTCGGTTTAGTTATTTGTTGACCAAGAATTAATTAATGTACCAGGCTAATATAAAATACCCGGGCAACGCCGGTTCCCCAGCTAGTGTTCAATAAATTTGTTAAATCACTTCCACGGTACCGCTTTTTTAAACGATTTTAATTCATACCGAGTGGGACAAAGTCAATTTTATCAAGAAGAGTATAAAATAATTGTTTAGCATTTGGGACACTTAAGCATTTAAAAATAATATAGCCTGGAGTGGTATGAGTTATAAACTTATTCCATGTATTATGTTTTCGGGAATAACGAACCAGTTCATTTTAAATATTTTCTCCCTCAATGAATACTTATTTTTGCTAATAATTTACGGTATCGTACGATCCTCATCTCAGCCATATGAAAACTGCAATTTGTTTATAATTGCATACCGGTTTTCCTTTCGTCAGGTGTTTATTGAACATGTCATACAATTGTCTTTCGTTGAAACGAATAAACACACAATTGCAGGTTTCAATCAACGCCGAAAACGTGTTTGTTGTGTTTTGTCAGACAATTACTAATATTCACCATTCGCAATGGTTTGAAGCAACTCTCCTGTAGTTATTAGCTTAAAAGCTGTGATTAAACAAGACTCCAGTGCCGCCGAAGGAAGTCATAATGTTTATCTCAGACGATCACTAGTCTTTAATGGAAGTTCAGGTGAAGGAAACGTGTCTTCAGTCAACCAAACTAAATTGAAAGGTGTTATGCAAGCGTTTTTATTAGGTAGAGAGGAAGCTGGGGCGGGTGTGCGGAGGCGCTATTGATTAATGGATGATGCAAAGGCTGCAGAAGCTTGCCGCAGCTCCTGACGTTCGCGGCGACCTTGGCCCTGAACAATGGGGCGGGCTTCGAGTCCCGTCACGATCTGTAACGCATGGCCACGCTCACGCCCAGGTCCTTCTCTCCTCCTGATTGCAACCAGTCGGTACTGCCACGCAGATCTAAGACTTTCAATTTCTTTACACAAGCCTTTAAGCAGGAAGTTCTGACAAACATTTCGGCTCGTTAAACAGATATTTACTGATAAATTACAACTACCGATGTTCACAATCCTCTGTCTTGCATTGTCAAATTTTTCCTGCAATTATTTTACTTTTCTGGACCTTTCGTCACCTGGCCTTGCAATGAGCAGGCTCAATTAGACAAAATTTACTAATGATCAGTTAGAAATAAAATGCAACGAAGAGTAAGGCAATCGCATTTCCGAAAGAAAAATAAAATAAATGGACCTCCAGTTCGATATAATATGGGGAACGAAGTAGTAACGGAGTCAAACAACTGTAAATACCTTGGGATCACGATGAGTAAAGATTTAAATTGAGTTCATCATGTGAACGAGATCGCAGGTAATGGGTGGAGAGTGCTACACATTCTAAACAGGGTCTTGAGAAAAACCAATTTTAGAATATGGGGTAACATGCTGGGACCCATATAGAAATTAACACACGATAGCGTTGGAAAAAATACAAAAACAGGCTGAAAAGACATGTGGGGCTCGATTCGCGAGAATCTTGAGAATTTGGAAGCTCTTAGTAATAGGAGCAAACACGCGAGGTTGTGTGCAATACATAAAGCTTATACGGGTGAACCGGCCTGGAAAGAAATAACAAATCTTACGGCGCGTTCAAAATTAAAGAAAAAGGGCAACGCACAGACGTGGGTAAATTTTAATTGGTAAATAGATCAATACGCTATTGGAATTCCTTGCCAGGCAGAAATACTGACGACTTTGCCGGGTAGCGCATATCATTCTAGGAATAGGTTGAAACTAAAGTGAGCAGTTATACGTACGTACATATATATATATATGTTCCTTACAGAGCGATTATTCCTTTCTTAGAATCAATAAAGTGTTAATTATTTCCTAAACAAAGCATTAAAATAGTGAGTTGAAGCGCAGTGAAGTGATTTCTGTGTGGCTCCTGACTTCTCTCTTCTTTTCAGGTCAAAATCTCATAAGACAGTACAAAATTGTTCTTGTGTAAAATGTATTAGTAATTTATTATTATTTTCCAGTAGCCTCAAACGAAGTTGCAAAAGAAATTAAATGTAACTCAGGTGCGAGGAAGGCACCGGGTTTTGATCTTATTTCCGGACAAATTCTAAAGCAATTCCCAAAGAAACGCATTGTCATTGTATACTTTCAATGCTACCTTAAGTTTAAATATGTACCAGCCAGCTGGAAAGTAGCTGAAATTATCCCGCTACCAAAACCTAGAAAGCCACTTCATGACGTCCAATCATATAGACCGATCTCTCTATTGCCGGGTATTTCAAAATTGTTTGACAAATTAGTTCTAAAACGATTAAAACTGGTCATCCAGGAAAATAAATTAATTCCAATTTGGGTTCAGAGAAAGACGTTCTACAATAGACCAAGTACATAGAACTACTGACATAATAGAGAAAGCCTTAGAGGACAAATTAATCTGCTCAACTTTATTCCTAGATATTGCACAAGCTTTTGATAAAGTGTGGCACGAATGATTAATCTGAAAGTTAAATAAAACGTTTCCACGACAGTACGTATAATTATTAACCTCATATTTATCTGACAGACTATTTAGAATTAAGCAAGAAGAAGCATACTCAGGTTTAAATAAAATACGAGTAGCAGTACCGCAAGGAAGGGTTCTTGGGCCTTTCCTGTATGCTTTATTCACGAGAGACAAATTATAAAACGTGAAAATTGTCACGTTTTCCGACGATACAGCGATACTAGCAACGGGACATAATCACACAACGACCAATGAATTACTGCAAAAGACTAGTGGACCAAAAACTGGAAAATTAAATTAAATGAATTAACGTCCATTCATGTCAACTTCACTAATAAAAGAATGACTCACCCACCATCTCTGAAAATAAATGGAACCATTGTGCCACATGAAAATAAAGCGAAATATTTGAGGCTGACTCTGGACACAAAATTAAGGTGGAAAGAACACGCGAGAAAGAAAAGAGAAGAACTCAACCTAAGATACAGACAGCTTATCGGAAGATATTCTAGCCTGTGATTACCAAATAAATCAAAAGTATATATTCAAATTATCAAACCCACATGACTGTACGGTAAACAGCTTTCGGGTTGTGCCAAACACAATCACATCAGGAGCATATAAACCCTTAAAAATAAGGTTTTACGTGCCATGGTAATGCACCGTGGTTCGTACGAAACACTGACATCCACAGAGACCTCTCAATGCCAACCGTCAATGATGAAATAGAAATGTTTGCAAGGATACACGAAGCTAGACTACACCAGCATGTAAACTCGGAAGGTCTTCGGCTATTGGAGAATCACCATAATTACCAAAGACTGAAGAACTCGTCTAAGTCCATCGAGACGAGGGAAAAGTGAAGTCAGAACATAATTAAATCATAAATAGTGTCATTGGACAAAATTTAGTACATAAGAACGTAATATTAAGAAATAAAAAAATTAATGGTTGGTTTTTTGACCAGTTTTAATATGTAGAACACCACTCGGTATTTTTAGAGGAAAAAAAATTGTAATTGTATCACATGTGTTTACTTTGTTTATAGCTGCCACCGGGCAAATTCCCAATAGCAGCTAAGTAATAATAAAAATAATTTTATAAAAGATATGGTTGAAGATTTAAGACAGTTTATATACTTAATGGAGCCAGTTCTTATTGGAAAAGGATGCTAGCCTCTAGTTGTTCAAGTCGTGCTCCAGCATGTCAAGATACGTGCTGCCACAGACAGTTTTGCGACCCCGACAATTTTAATACAGTTCCTGTAGCTGAAAGTGTATGTTTTTAGCAGATGGAGCATCATAGTTAACGACTTGTCGAAACTCCCTTTGAACTATAATATTTGATTTCAATTCTGCAGCCACAAAACAGTTTCCGCTTTCATCTGCGGTGTTGCCATTTGGATAAACGAATGACGAAACAGGATCTTTACATATGGACAGGATTCTATCCTAGTTGAGTTTTCATATCACATAACGTTGTAGTAAGCTTCTATTTTCAACCGTTTACCCGTCAAATACAGTATTTGATTATGGACTTTCGAGTGGACCAGCCTGTACATCTTTGATGAGTTAATGGAAATCAATTTAAGTCAGACTAGCATTTGACTCTTGATATTTGTGATAGCTTCATATCGATTAACGTAGCAACAATTGGGTTTGAGCACAATATTTACTAACTATTTCTGTATATTATAACGTATTATAATATACGTTTGTCCTTTGTATTACAGATTGAGATTTTCCATAGTTGCAGACAGTATGTAGCTATTAGGAAAACGCGTTTTTTGTCGGAAGTATAAGGCTAATGCAATACTAAGATTATTTCCAAACGTTAAATTAAAATCACCTACATTAATAAAGTACTAAAAAATTAAAAAGAAAAGATAGCAGCACCCTTATGTCAAACATCTGGCTGAGCAGAACATGAGTTTCAATTCCAATCTAAAAATCGATTGTTAGAACGACGTAATCCATCACAAGGTTGTCGAGGTGGCTTGTCAGCTCTATATTAAAATCAAACTGGTTTCTGATGTGTGAGAAGAAAATCTTGAAAGTGGTTGCTGGGATTTGTCATGGTAATGAAATATGTTATACTAAAAATTAAAAAGGTTAAAACGTTAGTAGATAATATCATGTTCCTTTTTTTTATTTCAACTATTCAGGTTGACAGTTTGAGTAAAGATTTTTTCTTTTTCTTCGATTTCTAACTGAATATTGGTCCCACTTTATTTTTAAAAAGTCGCCCCCCCTCCTTTTATAATCTTTTCGGACTACTAACCTTTGTGGTGATACCTGAAATATAACTACAATTATACTTTTAGTTTATCCATTTTGTTTATACCTACAATTTATAAGAAATAATTTCATTCATTAAGAGTTTAGATTTCCCGTTCGAAAACTTGCTCGCTCAGAAACAAAAACCCGTAATTAGTATTAATTGTCGGAGACAATAACTACTGACTCCTATATACTATATCTATTATTTAAATTATAACATATGTATGTAGGTCGACGGGCGTAGCACGATTTTATAAATATTTTACATTATATATTTTAACTGTTATTCAAAATTTAACAATTATTTAAATGCTTATTGATGGATTAACAATTGTCACATAATCAAAAACTAACCAAGACTATGTTTAATTGCTTATTATTGTTCTTTCACATATACAAGTATATAGAGCCGCTCCTTTAAATTTATTTACTAAAATAGCAAGCAGTATAACATGTTCCATATGGGGTCCTCTCCAGTGATCAGAGTCCTCGTAACTCAACTTTGAGCTCATAGTTTACGTTTTCTCTGGTTTCTGTATTTCTATAAGAGGGTTGGATTTCCATTTTCTTGTGGTGTTTCTCTCGAATAACATCATTGATGCAAGGTATTCCTCAGTCTTGTTTGATTGCTCACATACCATGAAGAATCAACCATGCCCCTGAGGTTATTTGATTGCGCTCTCTGTATTATTCCCGTGTTGGACTTGTAGCACATCCCCAGAACACGAGTCCGAATGTCAATATAGGCATAATGACGTCTTCAAATATAAACGATTTTGTTCTCTAGCGACAGTTTTGATCTCCAACGGAGTAGTCTGTGGTGACTCATGACCCCTACATTGAAGCGGTAAAGCAAAAATAATTTAGTTTTTGGTATTCGCGTACAGCAGGACGAAAAGCGAGGGTGGTTTGGTCAAGGCCGAGTAGGCGGGAAACGTCGCCGTTTACAACATTATTTATTGCCTGGTGTGCATTGTATTTGGACAGTTGGTCCCGGGAGCTGCCCTGAGAAAGACGGGATGAGAGAGCAGTGGCTGAAAAAGCAACATGCATAAAAGTTAAATTCGGCATGTTTCGAGAAAGAAGATTCATTTGATGGGAGTACGGAAAACAAAAAGATATCATTTGATGGAGATTTAATCTGAAGAAGATGCGCTAGAGGATCTAGAAGACGTGATCCAGCAAAGGAACATCCGGCAACGGCAAACCAAGAACGACGTCACCATGCAGAACATCTGGTAACGGAATTTTTACCCGGTTTCCACTTAAACCATTCTCGTTGATTCGCGATTGTTTTTATTTCAATTATATCGTTCGTCACCCGCGTTCCCGGGAGCAGCCGTTTAGAAGCTGCATAGATTCTTTTTGCTTTACCGACTGAGCCAATTTGATAATACATTTTACTCGTAAATTAATATTTTTACTAAAACTTAATTTGAGTTATATTTCTTTTGGAAATTTTATATTGTAATACCACGATTTCGATTTTTATTATCATCATAATTAAATGCAATATATTCAAATTAAATATACTCTTTTTATTATTTAACAATTCTTTGTTATAATAATATAATTTGTTGGTGTAAACAAAGAGTAAACACCACAAGCCAGTATAGCTCTCGAAGGCGAAAGTGCATTTGATATATAATATTCTGTATGTGTCCTATCCAGGTAATTGAAATGGACGTCATTCGGAAGGGCGTGAGAATAGAACCCAATATCCGACCTACGTGATGCAGTTTTCCGAGGGGTTTCCCTGTATCTCTTTAGGTGAAACACCGGGTAGAATCCTTAAACTATAGCCCGGGGAGCCTAGTCAACCATTGGTTACCTTGCTCTACCTTCCACATCCCCCCTTTCCCAATGCCCTTCCTATGCTATTAAAAGGGAGCTGCCTGTTTCAGAATCACCCTCATGTAAGACTGTTACCCAAAACAAATTCCAGGTTAGTTTTGAGCCTTGATGGGTTCCAAAATATTTTAGATGTGTTTATTATGGGAGTTGTGTACTTCTTGATACAAGAAAACCGTATTTAGTATTAATTGGCGGAGGCAGTCTTCTATATTCTATGTCTGGAAAGTGGGAAAAAGTATAGAAAATATGGACCCCTGCGCCAACAAGGGTGAACTGAGTATCAAGAAATCTTCCACGAATCGTAATGGAGTTCATGCACGCTACAATGGATTCCCGAAATTACTGAGAAACAATCGTTGCTAGTTGATAATGAAATATTTTTGATTTTCTGTATCGGTCAAGCGTTTTCCCATCTGGTTTCAGTATTCTGACACACCGTGGCTGTGGGAAACCGCCGCCTTGACCACGAATTTCTCTGCTCCTAGACGTGACAGGAAGTGGAACCTTCTTATCAGACCTGGTTTACCTACAGGTGTAAATTGAAGAAAGATGTATGACCCAGGATGGTCCAGGATTCACTATTACACCTGAGACACCTTGACAAGATTAGTGCATTTATCATCTAACTGTCACGTATGTATTTGTTTTCCGACCTCGTTGCATGCAAAAGTTGTACAACGGCACTAATATAACAATGATCCACTTTTATGACGTACGTTGTATCAGTGCAATACTTATAGAGCGCGCCATATGTTAACAATCGCTCACTGATTGCTGAAAGACCGCCGCACCCGCCATTGTTCTTCGCCTTAGCCTGACCTAGCCTTACAACGTGCCTTTTGCAGACTCATTGTATGCTTTAAATATCACATTTCTCGGCATGAAGCTGTTCGATTCTATTTCGTATACACGAAATTTTATGTTTAAAAAACTGCAAAATAGCTTTAAAATTTAAGGCAATAAAATTGTCATTTAATTCACATTTAAAGGAAATTTAATATATTTTCTTAATTTGTTATGAATTAGCAGCAACTTAAAAAACTGAAAATAGTACATGTTTTTAAAGAGAATTCAAATATACATTCAAAGCAATAAAATTTAATATTTATTTAATATATAAAATATGATACTAAATTGAAATAATCACTTTCCAAGTTCACTATCTGCAAAGTCTCTAATGACGTTTTTGAGATCTAATTTATTATTTTAATCGTGTTTTACAAATTAAGATGATTTGGAGGTATTTTTATTGTTGAATAAATTAGAATGTGCAGCGTTATTAAGCGAGTCTTAAAGGTAACGAATTTTTGAACGTCAACTGGGCCTTATTTCTCTGTTAAAATTGAATAAACTGGGCCTATACCGTTAGGTAGCTCCAAAGCGTTAAAATCGGGTGATCCATCATCTCTCAAGACGATTTCCAGGTTGTTACAATGTTCCAGCAATTGATAACACACTATTGTCCACTAGCCATGCCCGCGACTTCGTTCACGCGGAAATAGTTCTTTTGATTTTGCCCTACAAAAGGAAGTACGGTATCATTTATTTATGATCGTTTCACGGCAACCCTTATAACTCGCAGTTGGGTTTGAACAATCCGCTTTCACACGTTAGTAACAAATAACGGAGTGAAAATGCTCACACACACACCCTCTCCCTCTCTCATGCTGCCAAAATGACGTTTATAATAACACAGTAAGTGGGAAGAATGGTATAGGAATGCCTAATAGGACTTTCAACTCGTAGTTGGTTTTCACGCCGCCTTTCGTGCGGCAATTCATTGGATTTACAAATATTTACATTAATATTTGCTGAACTGTGCAAGATATCGAAATGAAACATACACGAAAATTTAAGTTCAGACATGAGTGTCTCGTAAAATTAGCATTAGAGGGAAGCGGATGGGATAAGAACAGAATAGGGAGACAGAGGATGGAATACGCTAAGCAGGTTGTCCTTCAACGACCTTCAGAATATTATTATTTAAACATATTGAATTCTATATTACTGTGAATGTCAACTGAAATTACTACACTAAAAATAATATATTTACCAGTAGGTAAGAATAACATAGTAATTAACATAATAAACATTCCAATTAAATTAGAAACATGATACTGAATCAATTTATTCCAGAACTTATTTGGAGTGATTTTCTTTGAACTAAATATTGGAAATCATATACTAAGAGAAATTTGCTTCATACGAATTTCAGTTTAAAATATTGTTAGCCGAAGTTTATTTTTATTTGACCTGTAAGATTGAAACTGAAATTGTAGAAAATTAAAGAACGCTTGACTTACATTTGTTTGATAATAAAACCAACATTTCAACCAACGTTTTAAGACACGAGGGTCTTGTAAAATTAGCATTAGAGGGAAGTGTGTGGGACAAGAACAAAAGAAAGGAGGACAAGGATGGAATACGCTAAACAGATTAGGGAAGATGTGGGATGTGGTAGTTATATAGAAATGAAAAAGCTTGCGCAATATAGGTTAGAATGGAGGGCTGCATCAAACCAGTCTTAGGACTGAATACCACAACAACAATTTCATATGTTTAAAGACGCCTGCTTAATTGCAAAATTTAATATGTATTTAATGACTATAAGTAATAAAAATTAAATAAATGCATTAAATTGACAAATAAACAATTACTACATATGATTCATTTTTTGCATGTAATTTTAAGAAGAAAAATTCTTAGCCTAAATTACAATACATTTTAATAACACACCAGAAATAAAATCAATATAGTCGTTTTGATTACTTCTGCAGTAATACACAACTGAAATTTATTCACCTAAAGTTCAGTTGCACATATACGAATTATTTATGTTAATTGAAGTAACAATCTTTAACACTGTGAAACATCGTGACACATTCAATAAATTATGCTAATTATAACAAAGTAAAATAATAAAAAGATAATTAATAGATAGGCTTGGTTTTAATAATACGGTGCTTCATTTTAGACGTCGTATCTCAGGAGTGATTGAATTAACGGTTGTTTATTTCTGAGCAAAATTGGAGACAGCATCACTTATTCCGGGGGAGCCATTATAGTTCATTCAATCATACTGTAGAACGGTCGCTGGAAACTCCAATAATGGGTCGCTCATAACTCAGTGAAAATGTAATATTACATGGTCCATGTTTGGACAGGCCAGAGATTTAATACTAGGGTTATGCCTCTCGGCAACGGCGACCTACCATATAACATCTCTAGAAAACATGGAAGCCGTACATCAGTTTGCTTACGACCTACTTGCTCCCACTGTTTCTTCCCTAGGCGGGTCAACAAACAGGGCGTGTTCTTCCAGAGCTTCGTCGTTCCCTTGAGCGTCGCGTTATTCAAATCAAAATGAATTAACATATTAGGCGAAACAGTCATCCGGAGTGGAAAACATGGATTCTTTAAATGCATTATTGTCACGGGATTGCGTACATTGGAATCCAGCCAGGAGCTGCTGGGGGACAGTTTGAATGAAAAGTGATTTATAGATCATGAAGGAGACTAAAAAGATTCAATTAAATCATGAAATAATTACCACACGACATTCCTGCCATCCGTGGCCCTTTTGTCAGGTCAGAACTGAAAACTTTTAAGTTCTTTACCTGCTTTTGGGTGACGCAGTTCTTACAGCCCTTATGGTGTTTTCACTTGACGAAAGCGAAAAGGATTGCAGAAACACCGTGTGGTACTTTTCACTTAATTATGTCCGTTAATTGTCTAATTCATTATCTATTTACTAATTTTCATCTAACATAGGCGTTTTTGTGTTTTAAAAATTTTTTGAATGTACGTTACAACATTTAGATTTCCAAAATATTAATTTTTTATTTAAAAACAAATCTTTATAGTGTCCTTTCAAAAAAAAGACCTGGTCCGTTTTTGTGCAAGTGTGTCGCTGATTCAAATCGAAAGGTGAAGCGCGATAGATATGATGTGAATATAGGAATAGAGGATGTTCTTCAGCACGTAGTCAAAGTGCTGCATAAGAAGAAGAAATAAACCGAAGTATGGGTCCTGAGTTCACGTAAGCTTAGGAGAATATTGCCTCTTAAGAGTTGTAGTGGCGTATAGAGTGTTTACAAAGGAAAATAACAGGAAATCGAGAGTTGATATCCTGAGAGTAGGTATTCAGTGATGATAAGGAGTCAGCAAAGGGATGAACAGCGCGTCCATGAAACATCGGGAATACTATTAAAGCGTTGCGGCTCTTATAATAGAATCAGAGGTACATTCACAAAGCCTACGTGCAATTGGTCGTACGAGGAAATTGGCCAAAGGTAACAAACAGAGTAATTACCATAGATGTTGTACCGATCGCAACCCAATCCTTCCTTGTTGACCACCTTATTATATGCCACGGAAAGAGCAAGTATTCCGCCCTCACTCAACCAATTCACAGATCTCCCCCCACCCTCTCTCTCTAACACACACACAATCATCATTATCTAGTTGTTCATAGCCATTTGCAATCACCAATCGCTTACTTTCCATCTTCTTACCCATTAATGTCAACTGTTTAATTACCACTGCTTCATGTTCCACTCCTTAATGTTCGCTGCTTAATTCTGAAATCTTAACGGCTTTATGCTCAAAAATCAATTTTTCCTCTATTTTTAACGTCTGTTCCTCACTCCATTATTTCATTTCCTTCGATGGTGGGAACCCGATCCTCTTCAATCAAAAGTATATCTTCCGTCTTTGGGGGGAGCCATTCACCCCACTCCACCGATGTTTTTGGGGAAAACACTTGCCAGATTTCAGGTTTCCCGGAATCTCAATAAGTTCAGAAAACCATGGCCGGCGCCAACTTTTCCAGGTTTTATTAACCTGTCTGTAACCCTCTTCTCTTAAGCCACCAGGTTTTTATTTTGTACCGCCAAATTCCGTATGTAGTTGTGTTTTACCATTACAATGCAAACAAAAATAGTAGTGAGAAATATACACCTAATACATGAGGTACAATAGTAGGTTGTTCGGGTACTTCCTTCTAATTTTTTAACGTGACACTTAAAAAATAAAGTGCAAGGGATTCCAATCGTCTATTAATCTATTTAAAGTTAAAATTTTCCTACATCCGTGCATTGCCTTTTTTCTTTGATTTTGAACGTGTGATCATTTTTAGAGATATAGGTAGCCGACGTAAGATCGTTTGTGGTTTCTTTCCAAGCTGGTTCACCCATATAAGGTTTGTATATTGCGCATAACCTCACATGTTACCTCCTATTATTAAGAGCTTCCAAATTCTCATGAGTATTGTTCGCGAATCGAACGCTTAAGTGTGTTACCCCATATTCTAAAATTGGCTTGACCAGGCAGAAAACTGGGTTTTTCTCGTGCTTTTCCTCATGACCTCCACCCTTAAACTTGCGATAAATAATATAAAATATAATATAAAATTCCGACGAGGATGGGATTCGAACCCACGCGTGCAGAGCACATTGGATTAGCAGTCCAACGCCTTAACCTCTCGGCCACCTCGTCGTACGTCAGTTATTTTCCCCAGTGGTTGGATTGGTAGGCGACTTGGCCCCGAAGAACTTCCTATTTAACTCCTCTCGATTTATTTCTCTGAACCTACGTCAAAGATAAAGATTACACCTCCCTATCAGAGACCTTCCTGGTCTTCGTGAACGCATTAAATAGGCTATTCAGAACATTCTCCAGCGTACTTGGCAAGGAATTGTTAATCGCATTGATATCGTCGCAGCGATTGAAGGAACTCGGATAGAAACATGGTGGTATACTCGTTCGTTTCGTGTTGTAAATTTCTATCTTCAACCGTTTACCCGTCACATAGAATTGAAATTAGAGGCATTCGAACAGGCCATATAATATTAATTTATCCTAATAATATAACTTGTCGTGTATATTAATTTATGGTCTATTATTCGCTAGTTTATTCACAATTTGTAGCCACGATTTCCGTGTAAACATTAATATAGCGTGCCAATTTTCCTACTTTGCAATATTCTTGTACACAACTAGCACCATTTTCATGTACGTTTGTCCGGAATTCTAATGTACGATTAACCAGTTCATAGAGTTAGGTTTAGTGATCATTTAGTTTAGTTATGGAATAATCAGGTGTAATTCTTCGTAGCATTGTGTTAATTAGAGCTTATAGTGAAAAGATTGTTTATTGAGTTTGGTTAAACCATATTTTTACTGTAAAATCTAGGATAGTGAAGCTGATGAGCATTGTCTTGCTGTTCACGGGGAACTCTAAATAAGACGACGAGAAAGATCAAGTCATTGGAAAATAAAGTATGAAACGGAAGTATTTACATCTAAAATGAAAATAAATGACCAAAAGAACACCACAAAGAGAAAAAGTTTGATTCCATCCGCTAATAAGAAAATACCTGAGTCGGATCTCAAAGTATTACTATATATCGGGTTGCTCAAAAGTTAAAGAACGTTGCCAAGAGTTTCTTGAGACAGTTCAATTTTAATATTATGTATTTTGGAAAATCTAAGGTTGCAATCGAAAATTTTCATGTTGTCGTCAAAAAGATAAAAATGAAATATCCACCGCTTTTCAGGACCGCCAGAAATGTTTAAAACTTAAGTTCAGAGGAATAAAATAAATAAAAAGCTGGAAATATTAGTTACAAATGAATGTAAAACATTTAACTGTCTCATGTTTACTCAAATAGCCTTACGTCGAGATTCATAAGAGAAACAATGCGTGGTATAGAGAATTTTTCGACCCATAAAACGAGACGTGAGACTGAGATTTCCGTGCTTCCGTTCATCACACGACATTTTGTTTCTTGTATCACGTTTCGGAAATGCCTCTGATGTATTGTGCGATACGATTGCACCTCAGGGAACCTGTTGTACACCCTGCACCTTTGTGGTGTGGTGGTCAGGAACCATAACGTAAAGCTCACATTGCGTACAGACTTCGAGCTTCACGTATCCAAAATTTCCCCTTTCCTGATACGAGACGACGAAGCAATTTTGGATGATATCAATATGAATTCACTAGTCATCAAATAAATGAATCGATGCAATTTAAAAAATGAAATCGTGTTTTCAGAGTCAATATAGTTCTTATAACGACCATTGGGTTACAGATTATTATTGTAGGATAAGAAGTTGGGGAACGTTGTTTCAGTTTGAGCACATATCAGTGTTAAGTCAGTTGGACGTACGCACATGTTCTAAGCACCGCCACTGACCTCCATGTCTAATTAGTTAGACAAAGCGAGCCTAGTTCAAGCGATAAAACGTGCCTTGAAATAGAACCCGGGACCTTGAATCGGCACCTAGCGGCTAACCACCAAACCACAGGGAACTCCAAAACATGAAAGTACATGTCATGGAACGAATGTTGTGGCGAAATGTAATTCTTTTAGCAAGGGCTGTAAGCGGGTGAAACTAGTCCGGACCTTCACAAACCGCGCGGGGAGTAAAAAGGACGTTTCAAAAATAGTGAAACCAGTTTGAATGTCAATTACAGTCCAGAAGGTTAAATATAATGCTTTTGTTTTAGAGCTAACTGCGGATTAAACACGGACGAATAGTACAGTAGCTATACCATATACTTTGAAATAAAAAGACGAGCAAATGATCGTAGTTAATTTCATTTTAAATAATTATTTTCATTTTATAATCCTTTCCAGACTTCCCATGTGCATCTACATTGAATAAACATGTTATTGTTGTATTATTCAATCCTTAGACTGGGCTGATAAAAAACCTCCACGCTAACCTGGTCGGCGCAAGCCTTTTCATTTCTAAATAACTACAACATCCTCCGTCTTCCCTAATCAACTTAACGTATTCCAACCTTAGCCTCCATCTTCTGTTGTAAACCCATACACTTCTCTCTAATACTAATTTTACAAGACCCTCATGTCTCAAAACGTGACCCATTAATCTATCCCTTCTCTTCGTCAAAGTCCTTCATATTTTTCGCTCTTCCCTATTCTGTTTAGAACTTCCTCATTAGTGATTCTATCCACCCATCTGATTTTCAGCATCGTCCTATAGCACCACATTTCAAAGGCTTCTATTCTTTTCCTTTCCACATCTCCTACCGTCTACGTTTCGCACCCATATAACGCCAGACTCCATACGAACATTTTTAGCAATAATTTCCTAATATTCACATTTATAATACCCGCAAGTAATTTTCTCTTAATTGCGAAAGCCTTCTTTGCCTGTGCTATTCTACTATTTATGTCTACTATACTTTTAACATCCCTAGTTATTATGCTGCCTAAGTAGCAACATTCCTTATCTTCTTTCAAAATATTCCTTCCCAGTCTAAAAACCTTCGTTATTCCAATGTTCCCTATACTACACTCTCTTTTAATCGTGTTGTACTCTTTCTCCGAGATCACGTTCATGCCAGTTATGGTTTCCAAGTCTCCTTTAGACTCCCCTAATACTAGAATTTAATCGGCAAAGCGTAGGACTTCTATTTCTTCTCCTTGCAGTATGATTCCTTTTCCGCATTCCTTTTTAACTTTCTTCATCACCTGTACTATATATAAGTTAAACAGCATGGGCGACACACTTCATCCTTGTCTTACACCTTTGTTGATTTCATCTTTCTTTTGACCTTCAACTGCTGACTGCCTTCTGTAGAGATTATGGAAAAATCTTCTTTCCTCCATATTTTACTTCTGTCCTCTTCAAAATCCTTAGTGGACCAAATACGGGGTGTTCTTAATTACAAGAGAGACCATCTTGTTTCAGTCTGGTCTTAAGATATAGTGTTTAGATCTGCCCACATTGTACGGAATAATAATTTGTACAGTTCTGAGTAGAGCTACAATTGTAGCTCTGAAGAGGACGGAATATTATGACAATGTTAGAGTCACTTTATGAGACGGAAATTTGTAACAATAATAAATGATCACGGTCAAATTAAATACATTCATAATAAGGCTTAAAATGAATTTAAATGACAGTGCCACGTTTCTTTCAATATTTATAACGTCTGCTAATATTGCCAGAGCATATATAAATAAAGTAGCCGATTTGTCAGCAAACAATTTCATATTTATTAAACATATCTACGTTTGGCCCATATACATGGACTTCAACATGTAAGTTTTCAACGGATAACATGCATGTAAAAGTTGATAATTGTGTTGCTGGACGCAGTCCATTTGAAATTTACCTGATGATGTTCACAGATACGGTGGAAACGTCGCATATCTATTAAATAAATAAATAAAATGCTGAGATATTGACTGTAGTGTTTATTTATTTATTTATCATTAAATGTCAGATTATTGGTTTATTGCTAGAGCTTATCCCCTTCTTCTCAAAATCCATTTTATCTTTCGTACATATTGTTCCCTCTATTAACAATCCCCTTCACAACATTTCAATTTTTTTGTATAATGACTAAAAAGGTTCTAAAATGAAATAAGTTTACTGAGTAGAAAATTAATGACTGTTATAAACCAATAAAACCTTTTACCAACTTTACTTTATAAAATTTGAATATTCACAACGTTTCGGCATAATTTCAACCTAAAAAGGGCATGAAAATATGCCGATACGTTGTTACTAAACAAAGTTGGTAAAAATAAGTCTGTAAAAGATCATAAATTGTTTTATTAAAAAATACGTTCACTATTAAAAATTCAATACATTTGTTAACAACTTAAGTAATACCATTTTATTAATTTAGACTGATCTCGGGTTAATATTCAGAGAGAGAAAATCACAGTCTCATAGAGATTTAATAATGATAAATAATACAGCTTTATAGTCGCTATGGTCCATAATGAATATGACCAACTTACCAAAAGATATTGTTTTTTAAACTACTTTTGATTTGTATGTTCAATAATTATTATAGATGTACTAATAATGAATGGCACTGTCTTTAAACATTTTTTTTAATTTAATGGATATAGTTTAGAAATAGACCATTTATCTGAAGAAATTGTTTTGTAACTATGACCAAGTACACTCAATTAATAAAAAGCAATATAAATGTGTCTTTTCAGCCGTAAAAGTCACTAGACGCAGTCCAGCAAGCATTTTTTTTTCTGTTTGGACCTCTAATGTTTAATCCATATGCATTTGTAGTCATTCAAAATTTAACTCAATACGTAATTAGTCTTCGTAAGTTTATACCTTAAGACGTCCCAAAATTGTAGACGAAACGTTGTAAATGAACTTTTTAATTTGTAAAATACATAGCGGTTTTCTGACTTTCATACTGATTTTATGTTTATTTAATATTTTAGTATCCTTAAAATGCAGTTTCCTTTGATTCTTAAGCTAACCAGTTAATTATACAAAGTGAGGTTATTCAAGCGGAATCTCTGGTGTTAAACACGCTGAGACACACATACAAAATTAGCAGGGAGCTGTGTTTGTACTACCATGGAAATATTTTGAAGGTAATAGTGATGAATAAGTCCTTGCTTTCTGTAATTTTGTTTAAAGTGTTCTTGAATATTTTGGATAGCAAGTATTGTTACAATACCTTCACTGTGTTATATCGGGATGTGATTGTTACTGTCTTAATAAGAATGGGCAAGAGAGATAGGAGTATCAAAGCAATATGTCTGTTATTTAGTAAAAAAAGGAATAGTTAAGTTGGAGGATGGTTTGATCAATAGAGAACAAGCAAATGAAGCAGTAGCAGCAATAAGAGATCCAAGTCAGCCTCCGTTCTAAGGAATTATAATGACAGTGATTGTGATTCTGTGTGGCTAGGAAAAAATTACAGTACTTGCAATTGGGTGTGGGGGATCATATTCATGAAATAACCCCATGGCATAGCAAAACTAGACTGCTATTTTGTTTTTGTTTTTTTGATTCTTGAGAATCGGAATTGTATCAGTTGGCTTCTTCGTCTTTTCACCTTTCCATGGATTAAAGTAGCCAAGTTTCAAATTGTGCGATGCTCTTCATTGCGATATTTGAATTCCCGCTTTCTCTGCGCACTGAAACTGGATTGAGTTTAACTTTGCGAAGTAGAGCGCTCTTTCCGCAAAGCTAAATCCCAGGTGCCATTTTTCCGTATTTTTAAGGAGCGCGAGCGCGGCTTCGCATCAAGGCCAGGCCAGGCTAGGCCAGGCAAGCCTCTCCGAGAGGAACCGGTCTCTGGCTGTTTTATGGGCTTGTTTGTTACTCGCTTTCTCCTCGGGCGTGCACACATCCTCCACAACGACAGTTTGCACAGAGATTTCGCACCTCGGACCCCCTTCCTTCCACCCTCGCACACTCCACACGCCGATGACCGCCGCGTGATCTTACGGCAACGTAATGGGCCTATTAGGACACGTAATTACGTGGAAACGGCGGACCCCGAGTAAATGCCGTGAACCTCCGAGAGGGCAGCTGAGGGCGAACTAGTTAGGAACGGCAACGGCACATTCTCCTTCCTACCTCTCGTTACCTCGACGCAACAAGTCGTGCGTTATCGTAATTACGGGACGCAACATTCGCAATCTGGAAAGAATATGGCTGATTCTACAAGCTAATAAGTCAAATTGAAAACCGTGATTTTCTAATGTACTTCCATAGTATGATTCCAAATAAGTAGCAGTTCAATATATGAAATGAAAGGAGCCCCATCTCTCAAACAACAAAAACTTGGCCGCAGATTGTCCAATTTTAAGGGACACGGGCCAAAATCTGAAGGAAAAAAAATTCTAATTTTTTTATATTATGTCTATAAATTCAGTAAACTGAAAAATGAAACTGCCAAACAAATGAAGGAAGACGCATCATATGCTGCAGGACAATTTAATTAATATGTTTGATTCTAATTTAAAAAATTATTGCTGTGGTACCAAAAACCTTGTATCCGTCACAAATATTCCGATATTGTCTTCATTATTTTTTTACATAATCTACATGATAATACATTCAAATACAAGTATTAGTTTTTTAATTATTTAAGTAGTTATGTGAAAAAAGTTTCAAAGTGCAGAAGAGTGCTAATTTTTAAGTAGCTCTATGAAGTATTTAGTAAAAAAAATTATTTTGTCCCCACAGTTTCATTAAATTTTAAAAATAATACTGACAATTGATAACATATAGAGTTTACAACAGGAAACTTTATGCTCTTACGAAGCCTGCGTGTAAGCGTACGGCGGCGGCGGCGACGACGTTCGCGAGAACAAAAATTATCATAACCTAAATAAATGCTATATTTAAGCATTAATATTCCAAGCATCGCCATAGTAGAAAATAAAACAACCTTGTGTTGTGTCGTTCTTCAAGTTTTTACGATAATTTACACCTGACGAAAGAAAAATCTCCCTTCACAATCGAAAACCCTTTATTATTCCACCGTTTCCCATACTACATTTATCTTCTCTCTATTAATCCTCATATTGTTCTCTTCCTCTGCTATTACATTCATGCCATTTATTATCTTTTCTAAGTCTTTTTCTGACTCCCCCAACAGTAAAATATTATCGGGATTTTATTTCTTCTTACAGTTTGATTCCCTTTCAATATTCAATGTAAAAAATCTAAAATATATTCAGGTACGTAACGCAAGGAACATTTTCAAAACTGCCAAATTTTGAAAATAATTTTCAAAATATCTCAACAAAAAACAAGTTTACAAGAACAAAATTGTTAACACAATTAAAATTTCAGCTTTGTAGCAATTTATTTAAAGGAATTTTAAATTTCAGTCCCCGTGTCCCTGAAGATAAAAACGTCTTACAAAGGCGACTTAAATTAAATTGGATCGTGGCAGGAAACGTATTTTGTAGCATTGGTTCTACCTCTCCCTCTCTATCTCTCTCAAAGGCCTACCAAACCTCAGACTGAAGTCTGCGCTCCAGGTACGTAGACTTACAACTTCACGGTCTGGCGCCGAAATTGACGTTTCGATGTGTTTAGTCGTTTGTCTCTGCTGTCAAACTAAAATCTGTGGCCAGGTTTTGTCAGACCGAAGAAAGGTTTTTCAGTTCACGAAAACGTCTGCAAACCAGGTCCGAACTTCTTTAGAGGAGTGACTATTCTAGAGTCTCGCAAGCAGCAAGGAGATGAATTTATGGTGAATTTTGAACATCACCTTACGTACTATTTTACTCACAATCAGTGGCAGTTGGCGAACAGCAATATTTTATTTCATCTGAACCGTTATTTAAGGGAATAAGCAGAGTTTCTTAAGTCACTAATAGTTCTTGTTACTGTATCATGCTTTATTACTTTAAATGTTAATGCTTCATATGTGATGGTAATACTTTATCCTGTTTCATACTTAAATTTTAATATACCCTTTAACTAAATTCAAATATTTAACATAAATAACTTGACGTAATCGAGATTCAGTGCAATTATGAATTAACAAAAAAAACTCCAAAACTTTTCTGGATCAAATAAAATCAACTTCACTAGTTTAGTGAAACATTATTATTCACATCTTGAAATAGGTTTCAATACTTTCCGACGAACGCTCAATAAACCAAATTTAATGTCCTGAGATTCATAAAAAAACAATAAAATTTCTCGTGTAACCCTACGACCTTTAAATAAATACAATTATTATAATTGTATTATAGCCAAAATTCACTATTAATTAGTAACCGTTAAATATTAGCATTAAATATTACTAAAAAAATGTTAGTTACCGAGTACATTTAACAGAGTGATCTACAAATGAATTGAGTGGTGATGTATCTTCAAGGCAAACGATTCTCCTTGTTTTGCATCATTTATAAATGATGATTAAATAACTTTTTTATTTGGAAGCTTTCATCCAACAGTTAACTATATTCACCAATGGATTCCCTGATTATTAGTAAACTTTTCTCGTACGTACTAAAAGGTAAATGTAAGGTGATTCAGTATACAATGGCAACCAATACAGGTTCCGTTTTATTATTCTAGGTAATACATTCGTCAATTAAAGAAAGCTTCTATCATATTCATCCTATATTTTTAATATGAGACAAGTTCTTCGTTATGTACATACGTCAGGAAATTTTAAAAAAAACTTAACCTCCGTACTGTGTCTCCAAATATGACAGAAACAGTACAAATTTCCCAAGTGTTATAAAAATGTGTCCGTAGAATGTATTGGTTGCCAGTTTGTGCAAAATATTTCTTTAAAAATTTATGAGGTGTTTTCAAAGGGTATGAGAATATTTTATTAATATTTAGGAAATACATGTATGAATATGACGAAATGTAGGTTAACATAAATTATTTAAGAATAGCAGCGACTGTTACAAAATTATATTACTAACAACGAAGTAAGTACATCCAAATGTTTTAAGCGTGTAAAACCTCGCGATACTGCAGAAAGATCAATGCCAATACTGACTCAGTACGTCACTTACAGATGTAATCCTTTCGTAAATTGGCAACTTAGCATCACCTAAAGAAGAAGCACGAAATGAATACGCTGCTCCTCCTGCCTTATTGCTTTGTTTTCCTTTTTCGCAAATTGATCTGGAAATTCCGGTTACGTGTCCTAATGAAAATCATCTCATATACATACCAATTTTGTGCTCTTAACGGACGCTAATGGCTTCTTATAACGGTCTTCGCCTTTACGTCTACATTTTATCACTCCTAAGTCAAGGAGACCGTATATATTGCTATGAGATAGTTCTAAAAATGTATTGGTTGTTGTACTTCAATAAATTTTCTGGAGCTGCTTATCAATTGCATTTTTCTTTATTTTTATCGTTAAAAAATTGCTCTGAAACCTGACCTACATATCTTAGAAAACTAACTACTTTGGTTTGCAGAGGTTTGTTATCTGGTTCTATGGACGTAAAAGTAACCGTTTATTTTTACAAACTTTCTAGGAGAAGGTTTGAGTCAAATGGCAATCATGTGAATTTAAATCTGCGCGTTCAAAATGACACACACCGAAACCGCAGTTTAAACTGAGACATTTTGTAACGTGACTACAGGGCAAGACGTGTAAATGAGAAAGAAAATAGAGGTTTGGAGACCATGCCCTGACAAATGGCATAGGTAAGTGCTAATTATGCTAACACCAAACTAACAAATGAGTAGTCTGTCAGGGACTGCTAGTGGTTAGAAATTAGGCAAGATTGTTGCATAATTCTGGAGAGCGTACAGTCAGTGACAGCGAAGAGTCGTCTTTTGAAAGTAGTGTTTCGTAAAGATTAGCTCGTGCAGCGTATGTACATGCTCTTCATTGCAGAAAGAAAGAAATTTATTTTGTTATCAAATTTTACAAGTAAGCACCTGGTGTTATTAACTATTTATTGCAGAGTCAATATGAGCCGCTAATCTTCAGTATTGCAAGCGGACCACATTCAACATCCACGAGTTTCATTTCGGTTTATCGACAGAAGGTTCGATGGCTACACTTTTATTAAATTCACAAGATATGTGAATGTGCATGGGTTCGAATTGTGCTATTATGTATTACATAAATTTCAATCGATATTAGTGTACGCAGACTTAATTTAATCGTATCCCTCTGAACATTAATTCTTTATTTTTTTAATTAAAAATGATTCTGTATCAGTCCTTTGTTTCTCGCCTAGATAATGAATATTACTATAGAGCTATAGGGAAAAAGCTTGATGTTACCCTTAATTATTTCACCGTTTATAGTTGTCAAACAATAGTGTGTGATATAGTGACTAGTGTGGCTGCCTCGCATCACAGAGGTCCCGGGTTCTAATCCTGGCATGGGCTTGGATGTTTGTGCTAACCTTACTAAGACACCCCTACAAAGATGTTTTTCACAAATCGTTCACAGTCGCTAATGACTTTGCAGTTGATGCGACTGTAAACACGTAATAAAAAAAGTCTTAAATTAAAAATTTTATTTAACCAATGTTTATTGGTTTCTTCTGTGACAGCGAACTCAACCATGACCTTTTCCATAACTCAACTTCCTTCAATTTCCCAAACAGAAAATTATTGTTTTTAAATTTTTATCATTGATTAGTACGTATTCTTTAGTGAATCCGAAAATAATCTTCATTTTTTTCTATCACGTCAGGATTTTTCGTAAACCGGAAATTCCAAAATTTGTAAATACTCAAAACGTTTAGAAAACATGAGAATTTAAAATGAACTTGAAATAATTTCCTAGCTTTTAATTGTTATTTTTACTTATATCATGCATTTTCATATCTAAATAAGCCTATTTCGCTATTTTATTACACTTTTTATTCGAGAAAGAATGATTGGATACAGACAGCTTCATTATAGCCTGATACCAAAAATGTGTTCCGAAAAGCTAGACCTGAATAAAGTTCTCCTTTCACCTCTGCATATGAAGCTAGGCTTGATGAAACAGTTTGTCAAAGCCTTACTAAAAAAAAGGTTTTAAATACACCCGTGACAACGTTCCTGCCTTTCCAAACGGCATAACTATAAGAAGATCCTTTAACTGGTCCTGACATTAGAAAACTCCTCAAAGCGTTGAGAACATGCTGAAAAAGTACAAACACTCAGCCTATTCCTTGAGTTCACTTCCTAAATTGGACTGTTGTCCTGTAAATTTAAGTGTTGTTAGCGAACAGAGGGTGAGAGATTTCATCAGGACGTCAAAGAAATGGAAAATAGGTACCAAGGAAAAGTGGACTATTACGGTGATGGCTGATTATTGCTGGATGGTACAACGAGTTGGAGCATAAAAAGAAAAGAACATCAAAATAAGCTTCGACTCATAGAATAAAATTGTAAGTATTTAACAAAGAACATAAAAGGAAAAGAGCATCAAAACAAGCTTAGACACATACAATAAAATTGTATTTTACATACTTCATCATAATGGTGAGTAAAGAAGATAAATTATTTTAAAATTGTAATCAAATTGAAATTCAGCCTAATTTTGTGGCAATATTCATTAGAAATTAAGGGGTCAATGGACCCCACGACATCCTCTTCCAGCCCCTCAACTGTTTTTTACAAGACTTTATATTATAAACCATAAAATTAAATTATGTGATAACGTCTTAAGACCATTTTGAAGCGCCATCTCAAAATTTTCGCCTTTTACAAATTTAAAAAATTGATATTTTCAAAATATTTGTTACACGATAGAAAGAAATGAACGTCGCTTTTGTAGTCATCGCTGAAAGATACATAGGAATAAGTGTTAAAATACATGACATAAATCAATTTTTGCGTGGTTGTGCCATCATCACTACATTACATTAACGTTCAACTTGTTCCGCCTCGAATCAAGCTTGATCGTTGCGCTGATTCTATTTTCAGTGTTGTAAGGAATTACTTCGTAGAAATCTCAGCCTGAAGTCTAGTTTACGTTCGCGTAACTTCTTTTGCCGCTGTAAGATATTTCTACGAATTCATTTTCTGACTTTACTCTTAGACATAAGTAGAGTTATCAAATCAACAGGTCATATGGGAAAGATAAACCTGAAGAAGGTGTGAATATACACCGTAACGTCGTTTATCTTTAAATTGGATAAATAAATTTGTCTGTAAATAGAATTATTTTTATAGAGTTATGTTTCCCATAAAATATGTTATTTTCACAGAAACAATTTTCCTTTGATTGAATACACGTTCCTAATTCTGGCTTTCTTGTTTTATTTTCTAAGCGTAGTACTTATAACCATGGACGAGAAGACGGGGATTAAGACTGTTGGAGGATCGATACGTTGACCACGTGTCACTCCAAATTCGGAATGTGTCATGCAAGATGACAGTCCGCAGTCGACTCGGTAGGCCCAGGCCCTCAATGGGCTGTAGAGCCATGGAGAAAGAAAAAAAAAGTACTTATAACAGTTTTTCTTCCTTTTTTTATTGGAGGACTTTTACCAAGAGAAGGGATTGATTAACAGGCCACGTTTTGGGACATGAAGGTCTTGTAAAATTAGCATTAGAGGGAAGTGTGTGATGTCAGAACAGTAGAGGGAAGAAAGAATGGAAAACCATAAGCAGATTAGGGAGGAAGCGGGATGTGGTAGTTACGTACAATGAAAAAACTTGCGCAGAATAGGTTAGAATGGAGTGTTGCATCAGTCCAGTCAAACACAACAACAACATTATTTTGTGTTTATCAGCATGTTACATACCCTAAATATTTACGAATAGCATTCCTTATGATATTTTTGGCTACATGAGTTTTATTGTTTGTAAATGTTGCTCTTACACATAAAGTTCAACACCTGATTCATATGCAACAGTATTATTTACAGAACAACGCTGGGTAAAATCTAAACATGACATTAGCTCCTCTTTGTCCGTCTCAATTTTCATATACCACTACCAGAGTTGGTATGCTACTTTAATTCTGCTACCAGATTACTAACGATATTTATTTAAGAATATTACGAATTACTTGTCTCATAGAAATAACATTAAATTTTTCATTCCACCGCCAAGTTATTAATATTCAAGAATTTGTCAACTGTTCAATCAAACCAGTCGATGAAGAGGTTTTCTACAGCTATAATTCTATCTCAATCCGACAACAATGGATAATAATCACATGCTCTCTGTTAGTGTGGTTCGTTCGAGTAAGAAAGAAGCATGAGTTTCAATATAATATTTCAGAGAGAATGTAAAAGCTGCAGTGGTCTGGGGCTGGGACACACGTGCAGCAAGCAGTTTTTGTGTTCGCCTTTGTTTGTTTGGTTGTGGGAGGCGTTTGTTGACTCTCCACAGCGCAATGAAAAGTGCAGCAAGTGTTAAAAGCAGTCAGAATGAATTGCTAACAGTTTTATCGTAAGCAAACCGCCTACGTCACAATGGACTACACCTTTTCCAGATATTTCAAGATCGTTTTCACCTGGCACGACTCACTAAATGAGCAACACGGCGGACAGACAATGAAATCTGTTAAAATATTTATTATTCAGATTAAATCGACTGCCAAAACAAATAATTTACTTCTATTTCTGGTGAGATAATACGTTAATTGGGTGCTTCGAATTAGAACATTGTTTATGAGCTTTAATTGGGAAATTTTTTGAAAGCTATTGTACCAAGAAATCCAGCTGAAAATTAAAGATCTTATCCGAGTGACACGAGGTTATCTGTTCAAATCGTTTGAGACCATATATTTGATCTTATAAATAAATTGTATTAGTCTCGTGTAGCCCGAAATAATTCATTGGAAAGTTCCAAGTGTTCCACCAATTTGTTCTTAATATATAAATGAGAACGGCTTCAATTGATCACGTCTCTTCCGGTATCGTCTAGTCAAGCATAACAATCGGTATATCGTTTATAAATTATTTGCTCTTTTACAACAGCCTTCAATATGAATCATTGCTACATATGTAGGGTCTCGCAATAAGGGCGGAATAAAACAAGTGTGAGATATTAACGAAATTCTGTTTTTATTTGAAATGGCATCATGAGTCTCTCAATTAAAAATCTAGAAATTCGTTAATACCCTACACATAGATTGTTTATTTCATTCCAACATCGTTCCGCCCGAATTGGGGAACCATATATATATATATATATATAAACACATCTCATACTTGGCGTACTCACTCGTTTAGGATAGAAATTTCATAATGGTATATTTATTTTAAAATAGGAGATCAAGAAAAGAAAGCCGTAATCAAGAAATCATTAAGACAAGGATGCAGTCTGTCGCCCATGTTATTTAACTTATATATATAGAACAGGCGATGAAGAAAGTTAAAATGGAATCATACTGCAAGAGGAGGAAATAAAACCCTACTCTTTGCCGATGATATTGTAGTATCAGGGAATTCAAAAGAAGACTTGGAAACCATAATAAATGGCATATGAACGAAGTCCTGGAGAAAGAGTTCAATATGAGGATTAATAGAGGGAAAATAAAGGTAATGGTGTGTAGTAAGGGAAACAGTGGAATAACAAATGGTGTTAGATTGAGGACGGATATTTTAATGGAAGTTAAGGAAATCTTCTACTTGGGAACCGTAATAACTAGGGATGGTCGAAGTATAGTAGACATAAAGAGTAGGATAGCACAGGCAAGGAAGGCTTTAGCGAGAAAGAGGAATTTACTTACGGGTGATATGTGTGAATATTAGGAAATCGTTGCTAAAAATGTTCGTATGGAGTCTGGCGTTATATGGGTGCAATACGTGGGTGATAGGAGTTGCGGAGAGGAAAAGAATAGAAGCCTTTCAAATGTGGTGCTGTAGGAGAATGCTGAAAATCAGATGGGTGGATAGAATCACAAACGACGAGGAAGTTCTAATCAGAAAATGGCAAGAGCGAACAATATGGAGAGAAAGAATAGATTAATAGGCCTTGTTTTAAGACATTAAGGTTTTGTAATTTTAGCATTAGAGGGAAGTGTGTGATGTAAGAACAAAAGAGGGGGGCCACGGATGGAATACGCTAAGCAGATAAGAGAAGATGTGGGATGTGTTAGTTATGAGGAAATGATAAGGCTTATGCAAGATAGGTTAGGATGAAGGGTTGCATCAGACCAGTCTTAGGATTGAACACAAAAACATATTTATTTAATGTGAATTTATAGTAATTGCTTTATAATAGGAATACGAAGTACAATATTAGACTAAATTAAAACTACTTGGCTTTTAACACAGACCAAAATCGTGTGAATTCGAATAAAGCCTGAGCCATAATGATGTTAACATCTTACTCCAGCAACGCAGAATGCTCATATTTAAATATATTCCAGTTATGAAAAATCAACATTCTTAATTGAAGCCACAACCTGAGGCAGGTACGATAACCGCTAAAATAGCGACCGTGATATTAAAATTACAATTGAGGTCTTGTAAAAATCTGTCGATAGGTAAGATTGAAAGAATTTGAGGCGTGAGACTCTCTTCTGTGGACTAAGATATTGTACTGAACCTCCGCAGGTACTGGTTAACCAGGGTACGACTGGTCTTAGTAAAAGGGTGCATGTAATTTAGTAAGGATCACACCTCGAGTACTGCACAACTGAATTAAAATAACTAAGAAAAATATTCATACTATCAAGCGGCTTATACTCCTAAAAAGGGCTACTGTTGCTCCCTTCTACAGATATATATAGTAACGCAAAACTAATTACTCAGACACTTCATGTTCCAACGTAGCTCAGTTTACCGCGTAATATACGTGCATGAATATGCATGTCACACACAAATAACCAAAATATTTTTGTGAATTTATTTAACAAAAGGATGTAACAGGATAGAGTTTCTGGGTGTGGTTTATAAATAACAGTACTTTCTCAATCCTATCACCGCGAGAAACTTCAATGTGTTACATAATTGTTTCGGTTTTTTCACACCTAAATGCAAAGCATTTGCAGAAGAATAATTCATATATTACATGGAAGATCGCGCTGTTATAGATAGTTTGATAAATAATTTATTTATATGTAATCGCGTTGGATAACAGCTATAAATCTTGAGGATTACCGTGAAAGGTGGAAGGGAACATGTCTTGATGTCCACGTGTGAAGAGATAAGGATGGCGAGATATTTTAGGGCCTTATTTTGAGGTCTCTGCTGAATTAAACGGTGAAAGCTGAGGTGGGCAAAGTCGACGTCAAATAGTGATTCACGGCACATACAAACAAACAACTTAACTGCCATAAACGCCGGGTTTCACTTTTTTCTGATGACTTAGCGATGTTTGCCGCCAGTTTAAAAAGTTCCACTTCGAATTCAGCAATATGTGCTTGTCGTAATGTATACAACTATTATTTCCAACGATAAAATAAATATTCTGAGATAATTCTGACAGAATATTATTTTACATTAAGATGTGTATTCAAGTGTTCGCTGCCATTGTGGACAATCTTACCTACCTGAGAGATGGCCAGTGTATTTCTTGGTATTACTGCAAAATAATACATTATTTATTAAATCTATTTTTTAGACTGCAAATAGAAGAAAATAGCATCGTAGTAGTGATAATTTGTGGCGTTTTTTTCTGATCCGGGAAAGGCTAAAGTTCAGTCACAATGGCTGATGGTCGCTAATTAAGCCAACTACGCACGCAGACATCTGAGACACAAAATGACGGCATTCTTCTACAGTGAAAGATTTACGTTCAATCGTAAGAATTGGGCCAGACAATGGATGCCATGTGTTTCAATCTTAGGAGTCTCATCGGATGAACTGTGAAAAAGGAAAAAAAAACATCAAACGAGCCTCGTCAGCAAAGATGTCCTGACCACAGTCGTAAACTTCAGCCTGGACGAAATGGGGAAACACGGGAGAGTAATTATGAAAAGAATTTCTCTGCCCTTAAAAAAAAGTGAAATGGGATAGTGAGCATTACTAAGGAAGAATTTGGTCTGATTGCATTGTATTTTTTTTACCTAGACGAATATAAGTGGTATCTCCAGACTAATGTCTGTCGAGTCTCAGTTCACCCTTCCTTTTATCATCAGCCACTGGAAGAAGGTTCTTTTTTGCGCCGACAAGAAGTCTTAACACTCAGGCCTCACATCACTTATTGTTCTCTTCCAGTCAGGTAGCCATACTAGCTTACCTTTGTATATTTGACTTAGGATACTTAATAATCTACTGGATATAGAAGGTTAGTTGTCTATTATAAATTTCAATACGCGTTAATAATTATTAAAGGTATTCAAAGACAGATAATCGCTTAATAATACTTAATTGAGCATTTAAAACTACTACATACACACAAACTTACTGAAAAGTTTCCCATCAGAAGTACGTCAATTCCTTTAACCCTCTTGATCATTATGAAATTATAACCACAATGTTTGGTTACGTAGATATCAGAGCCCCAGTCTAGTTTTACTTCCGTATTTCCCATAAAGCACTAAATAACATCAAGATATAAATTCTTCCATAGTTAACTCTCCCCACGCTTAAAGAAGTTTCTACAAATAATAGAATAAATTAAGAGACGGCCAATAAGTCAGCATATAAATTTATCACTATTTATTCAAAAACGACATTTCGTCTCCTTCCTCGGGATTACTACAAACATAATATCAGAAGAAATTAAATATGTTACAATTTTTTATTTTATATATAAAAAAACATGGTTCAAAAATCACAAATTTAGCAATTCATTATATTTACTCCTTGACTCCCCCGCCGAAAAGATTATTCAATGTACACGTGAAGAATGACGTGAACGACTTGTGAATAATTTAGTGTCGCGGACCATCTCCATCTGTTACGGCCGAAATGATGTAGTAACAATGAGTGCAAATTGTAACATACAATCCATACTTAATTTCTCGTAATATTATGTTTGTAGTACTCCTGAGGAAGTTTCGAAATAAAGACGAAGCTTCGTTTTTGAATAAATAGTGATAAATTTATATTCTGACTTATTGGCCGTCTTTTTATTTATTTTAAATTTTAAAATCAGAAGACTGTATTGTAATTTCTACAAATAATTAAACTCTAATTATATTCTAAGTAGGAGACCATGCTATCAGTATATAAATTAAACTGTCACAGCTAATAAATGTTATTGAACCAATACGAAAGACCGAAAATCTCAGGACTCATTACATTGGGTCGTCTCTTATCAAGTCAACAAGTTTCTCAACGTATCCATCAAAATTTTCAAATAAATTAACTCAACCGAGCTCAGTTGCCACAAGCAAATCTCTTGATCTTCGAAACTTTCTTGGGTCGTCAGTCTTGCACAGCCTTACTGCGGGTAATACCAGACCGAAATTTTTGATGTCGAAATCAACTTTTAACAGTTTTTTTACGAAGTCATATTTCGGCCAGTCCTTTATAAGACTGAGAATGGAAAAATTTATTCAGATAAAATTTGAAGGACATATAGTCGTGAAAGATGAAGTGTACTATACCAGAGTGTTTTGGAGGTTTCTCTCGGGAGAGAATCAGCATTGGAAGCAAAGGAGGCATCAGAGATGATTAGAAGGCCGACCATATTTCAAGAATTCACTGTTGGCTGCACAGACTTAGTTATGAGCGGCCCTTGTCAGCGGTGTTAATTTAAACGGCTGCGAACACGAGGGAGAGGCGTCGTTGGACTCTGACTGCGAACCGCCATTTTTTCTGTAGTAGTAAATTTGTAAAAGCGAGGCGCTTTAGCGGAGCGCAGCTTTACAGTTCCGTCGCAACATCACATGATAAACGGGCGAACAACGCAGCCTATTTCACTGGAGTTCACAAAACATGAAGATACAGCCTGTATCAAGGCTTTTGAGTGTGGGACAACAAACCGCAAGCTTAAAACCTACACATTTGCAAAGTAATTGCATAGCAGAAATACATTTACATTCTGACTTCCCAAAGTGTTAATCCTGGTTGTCTGTTGCAGTAACAAGCCCACGATATTGCCGTAAGCCATACACTACGCCTAAGTTTATAAACGATACCATTGATTAAAATTAAAAATAGCAAGTTCTATTTATTAGTCTTTCGATCAATGAAAAAGTTAAAATCATAAGAGAAATTGAAAGCAACGTTTAAAATGTTGAAGTTTGAAAGAAATTTTGTCATCTTCAACAGTCTTAATGTTATTAAAGAATAAACAGATACATTCTAAACCAGCATAACAAGCAAATAAATGAAGTTGTGAATTGAGTAATTTAGAATAGACCTGAGTGGTTTCAAAATCCCCGTAGTTAAGACTGCAATCATAACGATTTGTCAGGATATTTTGGTTTAGATTAGTTATTAAATAAAGTTTTGATTCTTTATAATGGTGTTGAACTACTAATATCACAAAAGCTTATCTAGTGGCATTAAATGCAAGACCTTTAAAAAGAAACACACAGTAATTCGGAAGGGCCTGAGATAAGTAACCAATAGCCCGACCTACCTGATGCAGATTTTCTAGGGTTTTCCCTGCATGTCTTTTAGGTGGAACACCGAGTAGGATCCTTAAACTATAGACCAGGGTCATCCTCATGGAGCCTGTTATCAAAAAAAACTTTTCAATTAAGAAAGGATACCTTTAGGAGCTTTGTCTACCATGCATTTCTCTCCAGATCAATGATGGGGCTCAGCTTCGGGAGTGCCTCGTTTCTCTCTGGTTTCAGGGTACTCACATGCCAAGGTCCCTTAATCTCTTTGAGGAGGTGTGAGCATACAGTAAGAGTTGCTCCCTGATCCCATTGTATCAGTCAGCCAGCTGCCTCTTAAAAATTAGACACGGAGAAGAGAATGCTGCCACCCCACAGAAAACCTATCTTCCGTCATTCGTAAGGGCGTGAGAATAATACCCAATAGGCCGACCTACCTGATGCAGGTTTTCTAGGGTTTTCCCTGCTCTCGTTAGGTGAAACACCGGATAGGATCCTTAAACTATAGCCCGGGGGCCCTAGTCAACCTCTACCTTCCACATCCCCCCTTTTCATTTCTCTTCCTATGCTATTGAAGGGGAGTTACCTGTTTCAGGATCACCCCTCGTGTAGGGGTTACCTCAAACAAAATTCTTAACATTACGTGAAACGCAAATGGCCATTAAAAATTGCTGATACCACTCTAAATTAGCCTGTCCCCCCCCCCCCTAGATCCCCGAAAATTCTTAACAATACATGAAACGCTTATGGCCAGTAAAAGCAATTAAAAATTGCTGATACCAAAGGTTAGTGACCTGAACTACGCCTCCTATTTCACTGCAGATAAAGTTCTCACACATCATATGCGATTCTTAAAATACAATAACACAGAATATCTTTAAACTAGACATTTTAAAACCAAAAAAACCTGCACGATGTGTCTTTCTTTTCTTTGGAACCCCTACAGGTGCAAATAAAACAATTTTATCATTTGTCTCATGAATTTAAAGAGAATAAATTTTAAGTAGACTTAATACACACACGTTGCAGCTGAATTCCATTTACTCACTGAAGTCAGATATATTATTAATACAGTTTGAAAAATAATGCCACAAATTTTGTAAAATCTTATGCACACTATTTATTGGATAGTGGGAAGTTGTCCGGAACATACGAAGGATTTTCTACATTACTGCATGGAGAATGTAATAAATGTACCAAAAACTAGGCGTTGACTAAAATATTATTCTGCCATCTGGCATCTACACAGAATATTAACGTGTTATTAACCCAAAGACAATACTGTTATATCATTTATAAAGGTGTACCAATTATTTTCCTCAAAAATAGGTATTAACTGAACAGTTTTTCAGTGTTTCGTAGATAATAATATAAATGTTTTAATCAATGCTATGTTGTCCCTTGGAAAAGTAAAAATACAAATATTTCATCCGTTTTTGAGTTCATACTGTTCAAACGACCTGACAACTTAGATTCTATGTACAAGGATTTACATTTAATTATGAACTACGGAAGAAAAAGTATTCATGAACAGCAACGTGGAGACGTCAGTAAGAACGGGTACCATAATATGGCTCCTCATCGGGTAAGGAGCAACTTTCAATCCCATAACGCCAGAGGCACGGCGAAAATCCGGTTTCGAGATAAATGTTTTTTACCTCCAGGAGTCGGGGATATCAAATGCCAGTTCGAAATTGCCCCGTCTGTCCGCCCGTTAGGTCCACCTCCATGAAAACGATGTTCACCATGCAGAACTCGTTTCAGAGATGACCTTTTTTAAATTTATTTTCGTGTCGTTGGCGACCGGCTAGCGGATGCGGATACTTAGCGTAGGCTTGTAGGGAAACATGGAAAATGGTCTGATTCGTTGCTACAGCGTTAAAGTTCCGAGAAGCGTGGCAAGTGCAACGAATTTCTTCAATGACATCTTTGTTACTTATCCTTCGAAATAAATTCGTTACCGTTCAAAAACTATTTGGCTGGGTTGCTTGGTATTTAACCTTCACCATTCTTTCGCCCATGAAAGTAGTTGATGAAACTTCGAAAACTGTGAAACTCAGAGTGTCCCAAAAGTTTAGCTGACTAAACTAAAGAAAAACATCATAGCAGCATAAATGAATATTCTACATTTGAATCTACAAAACCGGAAGAATACCAGAAGATTTTAGTAAAATTATAATAATACCCATACCGATAATGACAGGGGCTGATAGATGCGAACAGCACAGGACAATTAGTTTAGTATACCATGCATGCAAAATATTAGCGAAAATAGTGCATAGGAGGTTGGAATGACAAATAGAATGCGAGTTAGGAGAAGAGAAGTTTGGTTTTAGGAAGAATGTAAGGACATGAGAAAAAATATTGAACTTGCGTCTAATTTTAGAGAACACAATAAGAAAAAACCGGCCTACGTTCATGGTATTTGTAGATTCAGAAAAAGCGTTTGATAATGTGAACTGGAACACACTATTAACGATTTTTAAGTGTACAGGAATAAAATATGGAGAAAGAAGATACATAATCTCTACAGAAGATAGGCAGCAGTGATCAGAATTGAAGATCCAGAAAAGAAAGGAGAAATCAAGAAAGCCGATTCTTCAGCATTTAGTACTTAGTAATGACAATTGCTCTTTTAAAACGCAAAATTAATTAAATTAAGCATTCAAAATTATTTAATCGTTTCCGCACATTTATTTAAATACTCATAAATTTTATTGGGAAAATGTTAAAATTTTAGATGTAGGGATTAATTATTCTTCTAGATTGGTGAGTGAGACGTTACGCATCAGATCCAATAATTCAGCCAGTTCCAATAATTTCAATCCATTTAATGATTTATTATTATTATTACCATTTTTATGATTGAATGTAATCAATATTTCCAAAGTTGAGCATCAACAATACGCTTAATAAATGTACGTTTTTACAGTCATTTAGGCCGCAATGTCTGTGCGTTGGGTACATTAAAAATTTATCTGTTTATATCTTATTAACAACCTCTGCAGACGGTAGTCAGCAGTATTCAGGATTCAAGATACAGAAAAAAATGAGATATGAAGAAAGGTGTAAGACAAGGATGCATTCTGTCGCCCATGCTCTTTAACTTATATATAGAACAGATGAAGAAAGTTAAAACGGAATATGGAAAGGGAATCAAAATGCAAGGAGACGAAATAAAAACCCTACGGTTATCCGGTATTAGGGTAGTCAGAAGAAGATTTGAAAATTATAATAAATGGCATGAACATGGTCCTGAAGAAAGAGTATGGATAGCAAAGGCTGTTACATTGGGAAGGGATATTTTCACGGAAGTTAAGGAAGTCTGCTACTTGGGAAGCGTAAAACTAGGGATGGTAAGGTATAGTAGACATTAAGAGTAGGATAACACAGGCAAGGAAAAAGAGGAATTTACTTAAGAGTAATAAAAGAGTGAATAGTAGGAAATCGTTGCTAAAAACGTTCGTATGGAGTGTGGCGTTATATTAGTGCGAAACGTGGACGACAGGTGTTGCAGAAGGAAAAGAATAGAAGCCATTGAAATGTGGTGCTATAGGAGAATGCTGAAATTGAGATGGGTGGATAGAATCACTAACGAGGAAGTTCTAAACAGAATAGGGGAAGAGCGGACAATATGAAGGACGTTGACTACGACAAGGGGATAGATTAATAGGCCACGTTTTAAAACATGAGGGTCTGGTAAAATCAGCATTAGAGGGAAGTGTGTGGGGTAAGAACAGAAGAGGGAGGCCAAGGATGGAATTCGGTTAGCAGATTAAGGACGATGTAAGATATGGTAGTTATGCGGAAATGAAAAGGCATGTGTGAGATGGTTAGCATGCAGGGTTGTATCAGACCAGTCTTAGGACTAAATACCACAACAAAATGAACTTGGCATGAAAAATAGAATGTAATAAAATTTAGAAGTTCTATAGCTATCTTCAACGTCTCCTTTAATTTGATATTTATAATGGAGTAAAACTTTTTCTTTCTTTCTTTCAGAAAACTGATCTCTTCAGCCACCAATCTGAGAACAAGGTCAGTGTGGACATTTCCGATTGAACGGTGATGAGGTGCACTAGTCTGTTTTATTTGGTCGTGTCAGTGAGGCAGAAATCTGTAATGAATCCCCGAGGTTCCAGCAACCGCGACCAACCAATCGTGACTCCAGCCAGCGCCGTGTAACACAGGAACCGGTCTCGGGACCGGTTTCTCTCAAGCTCGGGAGCTGAGATATGGGTCACCTATCTCCCGTGTCCCAAGAAAGACCGTCATTAGCTGCTATTCCCTCGGGACACTTCCTTGACAAATCCATTCAAGCTATAAAAACTGTTGTTGTAGCTAAGGGAGAGCACACTTGGTATCACAACATATAGCCACCGTATTTATATTACACAAAATATTCAGCATAAGAAAGTAATACTGTTCAATACGGTGCGTATAGTCGAGTAATTTTCGTTTATTAATGATATATAGAGGCCAAACGTGTAGTGCTTTACAATTAAGTTGACAGAGCCTTTCCGACCCAAGCTATCATAATAATAGTTTCAGAAATATTGATGGCTAATTTATATCCGGAATATTTTCTCCAAAAATGTATATCATCAAGACTGCACAAAATAAAACTACCCATCAAGCATCTTGCTTTTATGAATTATAATTAATATAGAATCGACATTATTATTAATTAATTCTCACTCAGATGGTACAGTTTATAATAATATATAATTTATATATAATAATTCCTTAACATTTATTATAAAAAAATGGAAAGATTATATCAACAATTTAGATAATCCTTATTTAATCTACTGAACTTCCTGAAACTACTGTAATGTTTTTCACAGAAGACAACCAAAAGGGCTCTAAAATCTCGCCCGAAGTAACTTATTTCTAATTATAAAACCTATTTGACTACGCTCACTTCTCAGTTAAAATCAACGTTACAATATGAGCCGAGTCGAGTCGAGTCCCAACCCGGTCATTACTTCCTCTACACCTAATCGAAGGCCACCCACAATTTATGAATCTCACTTTCATCGTGGCCTGAAAAATTCCAGTTTTGGTGATGAAGGTATTATATTAAGTGTAAATTGGTAGTTGATTAAATCTTAGAAAAGAAATATATGTCTTTACAGAGAAGAAAACTAGAGGAGCAATAAAACTGATTTTAGAAAGTTAAGGAAATAAAAATATCGACCTGGCCGGGAATCGATGGATATGAGATTCATACATTGTAGTTGGCCTTCGATCAGGCGTATAGCAAGAAAATACCGACATGGAAATCGATTTGGGTAGCTCTGGCTTGCTCGGACTTGCTGCTTTGAGAAAAATGGATTACTATTCAATATTACAATATTATATTCAGAAGTATCCCAAATTTATGTCTGAAATATTAATTAACCAAATACAGTTATCCACCCATTCATTTTGAAACTGATCTGATCTAGGCAACATTTATTACTATTCTCAAATAACCCAGTTCGTCTCCTCATGTATATGTTTGTTATTCAGTTGTTTCAGTTCATTTGTAGAACATGTTTTAGAAGTTTTCATAATATACTTATGTGCAAGTAAGTTTTGTTTATAATTAAGTCTAAACTTACTCCTTGGCCATTGAATATTAATTTTCAATGTCTAGTACAATTTAATTTACTTTTACGTTTCACGAAGTAAAGAATTAGAGACGGATGTAATCTCAATTTCTGTCTGTCACGCTCATATTATTCGTCTTCCACGAAAATACAATTTTTGAGATGTTATATAGATTCGTGATAAGGTGGCCTGGCCATGCCGTGGCGCATGCACCGAAACGTGGCACTTCGGACGATTAAAAGTGGCGCATTGCATCCTTCAGCCCGTTTGTATTTCGGACGAGAAATCCCTTTATATGGTTAGACAGCATTGTACAGTTAGACATGTATTGTAAATAAATACAATGAATGTCCAAAAGTCAGAAATAGAAAAATTTAATAACAATACGTATGGAAAACAGAAATAACAGACAATTCCTAGTTCCAAGCCAATCTCGCTGTCTGTGCCAAAAACTGTTGTCCAGAGTCAGAAAACGAGCCATTCTGTCAGCTATAGCACCCATACGTACAGGAGCATCATTTTTAAGTTTTTTAGATTGATGCTTCATTAAACTGACGTCAATTAATTTATTTAACTACGTCAAAGTTATTCCTTTCTGTCCCTAAGCGAATCAGATACTATTCTCACGAACATATGACGCTATAAAATGAAACTAGTTTTGCCCATCATTAATCTTCACCAATCGAACGATCTAGGAATGTTTCACCAAGGAAATCCCTAATGTGTGTAGCCCCATCTTTTAACAGATTGGTTGAGGCTTATTAAATTTTTGTTGAAATCGCCTCTTAACTGTTTTCGGAGATTTAGTTTCCCAAAAACCAGGTAACACTCGTTAATTTTTCACTGCAAGACACAATTATTCTGTAAGTAATCAAGATCCTTGCATTAGCCAATAAAATTCCTTGAAATAAAAGTTGCATCGATACAAATTATTTCCTTTAACCTCGTAAAATTACATTTCAACTTAATTTTTTTTCGCCTGTTGAATCAATTCTGGACACCGTGTATTTCCAAGCACGGTCAGGAATCGTTAATCGAGTCATTTTCTTTTTCGACCAGTTCGTCGTTAATCAAGGTACCATTGTGTATGAATCCAGCTACCATGGAAATTAGGGGAGAATTATGAACACTTCAGGCCGAGGGGTTTGGAAATTAGCTTGTATTCTGCTGGAAACTGAACGTCGGGAGTTGGAAAAACGGAGTTACTGTCGAAAATTTTCTAATAATAGCATTCCACTGTGTAAGATGGAATGAAACAAAATATATATAATATAATTATTCAGATATAACGCTTTTTAACGATTTTAACAGCACAGAAAATTAGTTTAGTATCCCATGCATGCAAAATATTAACGAAAATAGTATATAGGAGAATGGAACGTCAAATAGAATGCGAGTAATGCAAGTTAGGAGAAGATCAGTTTGGTTTTAGAAATAATATACAAGAGAACCTATATTTACTTTGCGATTAATTTTAGAAGACAGGATACGAAAAAACCGGCCTATGTTCATGGCAATTGTAGATTTAGAAAAAGGGTTTGATAATGTGAACTTATCGCTATTAAGTATTTTGAAGAGCACTGCAATAAAATATCGAGAAAGAAGGTTTTAGTATAACCTCTACAGCAAATAGTCAGCTGTAATTAGAATTGAAGATCAAGAAAAGAAAACAGAAATTAAGATAGGAGTAAGACAAGGATGCAGTCTGTCACCCATGCTGTTTAACTTATATATAGAACAGGCAATGAAAAAAGTTAAAACGGATTATGGAAAATGAATCATACTGCAAGAATAAGAAATAAAAACCTTACGCTTTGCCGACGATATTGTAGTATTAGGAGAATCAGAAGAAGATTTGGTAAGCGTAACAAATGGCATGAACGTAGTCTTGGAGAAAGAGTTCAATATGAGGATTAATTGAGGGAAAACCAAGGTAATGGACTATAGTATGGGAAACAGTGGAATAACAAAGGGTGTTAGATTGGGAAGGGATATTTTGACGGAAGTTAAGGAATTCTGCTACTTGGGAAGCAAAATAACTAGTGATGGTAGAAGTATAGTAGACATAAAGAGTAGGATAGCACAGGCAAGGAAGGCTTTCGTGAAAAAGAGGAAATTTAGTTACGGGTAATATAATTGTGAGTTTAGGAAATCGTTGCTAAAAATATTCGTATGGAGCGTGGCGTTTTATGGGTGCGAAACGTGGATGGTAGGAGTTGCGAAGAGGAAAAGAATAGAAGCCATTGAAATATGGTGCTATAGGCGAATGCTGAAAATCAGATGTGTGGATAGAATCACTAACGAGAAAGTTCTAAAGAGAATAGGGGAAGAGTGGACAATTCGTAGGACGTTGACCAAGAGAAGGGATAAATTAATAGGCCGCGTTTTAAGACACGAGGTTCTTGTAAAATTAGCTTTAGAGGGAAGTGTGTGGGATTAGAACAGAAGAGGGAGGTTGAGACGGTATACGCTAAGCAGATTAGGGAGGTTGGGTGTGCTAGTTATAAGGACAAGATGAGTTAGCATGGAGGGTTGCACCAAACAAGTCTTAGGACTGAATACCGCAACAACAACGATTTGATACCCTATTGAATGAAACTTGCAATTTCCAGTACAGTTTGCTTATTTTAATTATAAAACTTGTCGTTGGGTATGCAAAAGATTGGCCACACCTTGACTACATAATAGTTATTTGAGATCTGGAAATACATAACTTAGTTAATTTGCTCTCGTTGAGATACTTTACGTCAAACCACACAATTCTCGTCTCCAAAGGCTGGTTTGTACTTGTAATCGAAAGAAGAATATTTATTCAAAGTCAGGAAGGTGTCTATCATCATCAGAGAGACAAGACAGTAATTTGAACTATTATGAAGAAAGTTGTTCTGACCTTGTGCGTTGGACCCATCCCAGTAATAATTGTCGGATCTTGTCGTGCATCCCGAGGTTAGTACATGATACGGGTGAACGGTAATATTTTACGAATAGACCATCATTGGTTTAATGAAATGGTGGAATGATTTCTATGGAAATCTAAAACATGCTGATTCTCTGAACATTCTAGTGATAATATATAAATTATGGTAATAAAGAGGCCAAAACACAGGCTTCATTTTCAGCTCCGTTTAAATTTCAGAGACTGTCTTAACCTCGCTGTCACTGAGAAACTATTGATCACGTGATCCTAATGAATAATTGAATTGTATTACCAATCGGATGAGAGGAATTGTCGTAGAGATTAGAATAAAAGTCGGTGATTGAGACCAAAATCGTAACAAACAGTTCCCATCTGAGTAAGTTAATAACACAAATGACTAGCAAATTTAATAAGACAAGCATTTCTATTAATTATTGAATACTCTCTGAAATAAATTTGTGAAAGTCGTTCAGACCAAATGTTTCAGTTAAATTCCCGTCCAGGTCTTCTGTTGAGAAAATCACTACATTCGTTACGTTTCTGATGAAATATCAAGCCTACTGTATCCCGAACAAACAGATCATCCGATCATGTCAAACAATAAGTACATATTATTTCTACTACTGGTGTCAAGAATATCACAATAGTAGAGATAAGATTTGCCGGAACATGTTAGGGGCAATGGGAGGATTACATTAAAACAAATAATTTTTCTTCGACACAATTTTTGTAATAATTTGTTGCCAATCACCTAAATTTGCGTGAAATACATGCAAGAACTTGGCTCCAGCCTAGCCTCAACAGTGCAGCCAAATGTGACCAGCCAGAGCCAAGCTGGTGGACTCTTCCTTCGCCGTTCCATTTCAGGTTTGATCAAGTTGAAATAGGCCAGTCCTTCAAATTTCATTACCGTCTGAACGACGCTATTGTCTTCCACTTCCTCATTCATATTTTCTAACAATTTTTTTCTGAATTGCAGTCTGGATAACATAGTTGAAGGTTACAGGCGCGGTCAACCGCCATAGTTATTGTTAGAAAACAGTCTTAATTGTATTAGAAGGAAGTGAAAAAATTCTCCATAGAGAGAATCCACAGATCAGGTCAGCATTTGCCATGCAGCTGTGACAAGTGTGTGCCAACATTCTATTTCGGAGGCGGCCCCCGCGGAGATGCTGCACGAACAGAAATACATGCAGCTGCTGAACTCCACGTCCAAGACAATCAAGGTCGGTAAACATTGTGACATCCTGTCACCACACGTTTGGGAAGTAAATTAGCTTCGTCAGGCGGAACACTTTGTTGTGAAATTAAACTACAATAATCGCTGGATGTTTCACGAGACACAAACCATAATTATGCCATTTATACCTCGTTTTAAGTCAATACGAAATGAACAGGCGATGTCTGAATGAAGTTGTTAAACCGTTCTTTTCTTCTTTCCCCGGACTATGTACATCAACGACAAGGACCCCAAAATCTTCAAATAACACATTCGAACCCAAATTTACTTACCAGCATCCAGCTTCATTGGCAACACAATCACAGACGGCGGTGAAAATAGGTTTCATAATTAAAATAAGCAAACTGTACTAGAAATTTCTGTTCAATTCAATAAGGTTGTTGTTGTGGTATTCCGTCAAGACTGGCCTGATGCAACCCTCCATGCTAACCTATCTTGTGCAAGCCTTTTCATTACCTCATTAATACCACATTCCACACCTTCTCCAACTACTTAGCGGATTCCATCCTTGGCCTCACTCTTCTGTTCTTACCCCACACACTTCCATCTAATGCTAATTTTACAAGACCCTCATGTCTTAAAACGTGGCACATTAATCTATCCCTTCTCTTGGTCCATATTATTCGCTCTTCCCCTAGTCTGTTTAGAACTTCCTCGTCAGTGATTCTATCCACCCATCTGAATTTCAGCATTCGCCTATAGAACCACATTACAAAGGCTTCTATTCTTTTCCTTTCCGCAACTCCTATCGTCCAAGTTTCGTACCCATATGGTAGCTGAATCCATACACAATTGTACCTTGATTAACGACGAACTGGTCGAAAAAGAAAATGACTCGATTAACGATTCCTGACCGTGGTTTCGAAATACAGGGTGCCCACAATTGATTCAACAGACGAAAAAAAATTAAATTGAAATGTAATTTTACGAGGTTAAAGGAAATGATTTTTATTGATGCAACTTTTATTTCAAGGAATTTTATTGGCTAATGCAAGGATCTTGATTACTTACAGAATAATTGTGTTTTGCAATGAAAAACTAACGAGTGTTATCTGGTTTTTGGAAAACTAAATCTCCGAAAACAGTTAAGAGGTGATTATAAAAAATTTTTAATAAACCTCAACCAATCTGTTAAAAGATAGGGCTACACTCATTCGGGATTTCCTAGATCGTTCGATTGGTGAAGATAAATATGATGGACAAAACTAGTTCTTTTAGGGGAATAGTTCGTTCTATGTACTGAACTAGTTTATTGAAACAGCTAACTGAAGTAATTAGTTCATTTTTTATGAGTATGTCACAAATTTCGTAGGCAGACCAGACTCAGGTAATAAAGTACTTTTTTAATTTTAACATCTGTTTAAAAAAATTACAAAAAGAATAGTTATTGATGTCATAATTTAGTTTAAACAATAAGAACTACAGTGCCGTACCCTGTCTCGCTACAACGAAGTATGATAAAAAATTTACTGAGGTTATGGAGAGGAGATCGGACAAATTATCCCAATTTGAGGGGATATCATGCCCCGTATAAAGGCGGTTACGTTTGACACGAAAATCAAAGCACTTTCGGCAACAAACAATTTGTAATAAATTATACGAAACTTGTTAAGAAGATATTTGATTAGAGTAATTGATATTTACTCAGAACAACGCAACAATTAAAGAATCTTGTCACAAACTCATAAAAACAGTCTATTTTATTTTTAATTTGTTGTAGTTATTATGCAAGTGAAAGTGTGAAACAGTGTATTATACCTACCCTGACGACATGTCGGTCTATACGGATTTTAAAATTGGTAAAAAATAAATACAAAAATTATGAGCATCAGCGATGGATATAAAAATTTACCAAGAAGACTCCTTTAATTTATTGAATGTTCTATACAATTACTATAAAAACGGAAATGAAATATTTGAATAATTACATTCATCTGGATCAATAATACGATTCATTAAATACGTAAATTGTACAATATCGTTAATCTCTGCCGCTAATAAATAGCTATCGGATTCTCCACATGAGAGATACGTTCTCGGGAAAAGCGGGAGTCATAAAGTGTAACCCATTAGCTGCTATTTTATGACTGACTGTGGACATGATGGGACTCGAGAATTTAATGAGCACCCTGACTTACGTTTGCGTCGTTAATTCTTTCCCGTTTAATTGAATAGGCGCAGTTTTGCTATAATATATTTCGAACCAGTTTTAAATATTTAATTAATGCTTTTAATGTGGGGACTGGATGTGGGCTTAATACCGCTGATAGCTGAAAACACGCGATAAGACTCTAAAATGAAAACTCAAGTAGGGAGGAATGTAGGAAGAATAATATTAGCGTCTCATTTCCATACACAGCTAAGTACAGCTTAATTATTTCTGTAACAACACACGTTTCTAATTTGAAATTCTAACCTGGAATTAGCCGTAAGCTCTAACGGATAATATGTGGACTAAATTCCTCCGAATACTAGTATTAACATGAGATTAGTGCCTTGAAAACCCTATTCCTGTAGTATTCGGCACGTAGGCCAACAACCTTTGTCTCCCAACTCGGTAGGGGAATACTGCTCCGTATTCACTACCCAAAAATTTCACATTTGTCTGATACTATCTCTGATTAATCTGATATTTTGGGGACGTTACTTATCAGATTCAGTTTTATATTCCTTCCAAGCAGATTTGTCTGATCGAGATTTTATGGATCACGCCCTTCCTTTTCGTTTTTTTGTACTTAAAGTTCCCACTTAGTCCGTTCATTGTAAATTATTTGTCTTTCTGGAATCAGTTATATTTAATATTGTCTACGAGAACCATACCATGAGTATCCGTACTCACAACAGTGATCGATTAAATTTTCGCCTACTTCCCAGACCTTCAACCCGCTTCGCCCCTCTGTTTGGAAAGTTGCTTGGATTCAGGGGTGAATATTACGATTCCACGTTGTGTGAAGAGTAACGAGAACGTCACAAACGCTGAGTTGAACTACGTTTCGCAAGGATGAGAAATTTTGATTCGACTGCGATTCTGGTCGAAAGTTACATTTGCAGAAATCCAGCTGTTCATAGATCGAAGGACGTAGGTTTCCCCGACGTCGTTATTACAAAAGAGATTCCCTCCATCCAAATACTTTTGATATATGAACCCAGACCTTATCATTGTGCACTACAGCAGACAAGATCAGGAGAGAAAAAGCGACTGATGCTGCTTAGTTTAAAATTCCATAAAATATTACTAAAGCAATATAAATAGCTCTGTTCTGAATTACTTGCTGCTCTAGACCTACTTCACTCAGCCATAATTAACGCACGGAGGGATCGGAAACGACATGCACACGAAAACTAAAAAAAAAACAGTAATTCATACGTCTAGGGAAATCTCGTTTTCTGACGTTAGCGAGATGCCATTTTGGCAAACTCGTTTCTGGAAACTTTCCATCAGGAAATTCCCAATTTCGTAAAAATGACAGCCCAGTTAACGCTAACCTTTCGTGAAAAACAACTTTATGACTTTATTTTTTTTTGTAAATACTGTCTTTGTCGAGCTAACGTCAATCGTGATATTAAAATCTATTAACGGTACATCTGACAGATGTCTATTGGGACTTCATACAATACCCTATTTTCATAGCAAAATGATCATGACATGATCTTTAAGTATGTTTGAAATCTCAGAAAGTTCGCTGGCGGTCGTTCAATGCTTTACTTTCTACGAATTGATTCTCGATCGTAACGGTTTCGAGAATTCCTAATCACTCATCACCTTAAATGGATCTTTGGTCGTATTTATATGTTTACCATTGAAACCGATTTTGAAGATTCGTTTCATTTAAGTATTATATTATAAATTAATTTTATCCACAGTTTTTGTTTATCATTCGCCATTTTAACACGAAAATTAATAATTTTCTATACATTTTATTTGGAAATATGAAATTTTTTGTAATGCCATAAGCATCTGTACAGACAAATAGTATATTTCTTTTAAAACACATTTTTAATTTAACAAGAATACCGCGTATAAAAATATTTTAATACTCTATTATCAAAATGTTCTACGTAATTCTGTAACTTTCAGTTTGTTACTAGACCTATTATTATTCACAAAAGCTCCAGATATTTTAAATTAAATATTTTATAAAATTATCAATTTTCTTGATTAGACGCAAATAAATTTTATCGCAAAACAGTCTCCTATATAGATTTATTTAAATTTTGTCGACAGCATTCAACCTGTTATATCTATAATTGTTGCTTAAGTATCACACCAAACTTAAAGTGCGTAAAAACTTGCTTACTGGCTATATCGATCTCTGTCAAAACATAATAATAGCAAGTTGGTAATACAGTGGAACCAATAAGCGTAAAAAGATTAATTCTGCAATAGAAAGTGAGAAGTACGTAATGACAAAATATTTTGAATTAATATTTTCATTTCTGCTATTCACTAGCGTAGCTCTATTAAATTTCCCTTCGAAAATTAAGTTTGGGTCTAGTTTAATTCAAATGAAGATTATTAAAATGAAGCTCTTTGGTTTCAAGGAGGATCTGAGATGATAAAGTGTAGCTTTTAAACGTGTTTTTTTGTAGCCAATTTAATATTTATTACACTTAATACAATTAATTTAATACACTCATTTGTAATTTTCAATCTTGTTAATTCTACATTAAAATTCAACGAGAAATTTATCTGTATGGTCAACTGATTTTACTGAAGAGCGAGTATTTGAAACATCTATATCGATCCTCAGGATTTAGTGTATTTGCACAAAACCTTAAACTTAAAGAAGTCGCACATAGTCTCATTTTTAAGAATATACACATAAACACAAACAGATTGAAAGGGAAAATATAATTTAAATGAAAAAAATATTTTATTTAATTTTCATACTCTTATCACGTTGGCAATTAATAATATATGATAACAAGTAGACTATCTGTTGGAAGTAAAAAACATACTCCGAAATTTTGTTGATTATTGTTGTTTATTTTATTAAGTATTTTGTTAATTAAAATAAAGACTGTTAAAATGGTTATTACACTTATAGTTTTCCAAACCTTTGAATTTAAGTCTTCTTTAATCTTTTTTAATAATACAGAACTGATGGGGTCCCAAAATTGGATCGAAACGTTGAACTGTCGTGAGATGTCTCTGATTTAATTGAATTGAATTCAAATTGTTTTGGCCATATTGGTTTATTTATATATTTTATTCTTATTAAATGTTATATACATACCAAATTTATATTTAATCCTTGACCTGGCCAACTATCTAAAGCATTTTAGAAATATATTAGAATATCTTTGAATTGAGATCTCCTCTTTAATTATTCATATAGGAACTGATAAGATCCCGAAGTTCGAATGAAACGTTGAAATTCATGAGATGAAAATTTGTAATTTAATGGTATTGTTTTATTTACTGGACGTTATCAGCACTTAAAGGGAACTCGAGCGTGCTATAAATAATTCCTTTCTTGTTAAGGTACAATTCACTCTGATAATAAATTTCTTATCTATACCAATAAATAAAATTGAAGTGTCTGTCTGTCTCTCTGACTGTTGTATGTTTGTCTCGAATAGGCTCCGAAACAGCTCAACGAATTTCAATAACAATTTCAGGGATTGAAACAGGAATTTTATCTTAAATCTTCGTGTATGTTTCATTTCGATATCTTGCAGAGTTCAGGAGATATTAATGTAAATATTTATAAATCCATTGAATTGCCGCGGAAAAGGCGCCGAGAAAACCAACTGCGAGTTATGATTCCTATTAGGTTTTCCCAAACCATTTATCCGACTTACTGTGGTATTATAAACCTAATTTGGGCAGCACAAGAGAGAAAGGAGGAGGGCGAATATTCCCAATCCATCTATTGCCGCTGTAGGATACGCGCCGTAATTAACCTATTGTTGGCAGAGAGAAACAATAAACTACTTTGGATCGCTCATACGATTCATACAATAAATTGGTTTTATTTGACGCGTCAGGTAAATTTTATTTTAATATTTAATAATTGCTCGTTTTTATTGGTTCCGAAACGTATGATAGCGGGAACCGTTCTAAACCAACTGCGAGTTATAAGGTTTGCCTGAAGCGAAAATAAATAAATGATGCCGTCCTTTCTATATATTCAATAAATTCAACTTTATCAAAATTCTATAGATGTTGTTTCGTTTTTAGGGCAAAATAAAAAGAATTGTTTTCATTTCCATTACTAGTTACATCATGTTCGTATAGTGGAAAAGTTCCTGACATTTTTGTACAACTGATTAGAAAAGCGACACGCCGCATCGAACAATAACAATAAGAGATCCGAGAACGAGTTACTCCGGTCAAACATGACGACAGGAAATGTGACTTTCGAAGCAAGTCCCGAGCATTTGAGAACAAGAGATGATGGAACACGCCACGTACGAACCCGTTCAGCGAACGGGAGAGCCGCTGGATTTGGCAGCGTGAATCCCGACCGTTATTACTGTTCTCTGAAGTTCACAATGCAACCTCTGCCTGCGTGCCTTTTCTTAGCTTCTCATTTGTCTTGGAACACAGCTGGGTTCCTTTAAACAATAACAATGTTTTAATAACAATCAGCCGTTGTGTGAGAGGACACGTTCGCAGTTCACTAAATCTCCGGCTGGGGGCTACACTTGCCAGAGCCAGGGCGCTCAGGTGTGGCAATCTCCCTTCCGCGATACACATCTGAGAACTCACAGCCCACTGAACACTCATCCCTTATCAGATGCGACCGCAAACACTGATACAATCGCACACAAATTAGTAAATAGCGTTTCCCCGCCCTTGTTACCCCGGTAATCAACATCTTTCAACATCACATTTACATATAAAAATTTAAAACCGTCTATGTTACTTTATAATTAACAAATGCATAATGAAATTTTCAATAAACAGGCAGCATTCCGTAATAAATAAAATACCGCTGAAGTTTCTGCAAATCTTGTCGTTTTCACCTGATATTGACGTACGTCGCCTCGGTTGTGCCGCGCGACGTTCAAACCACTTACTATTTTTACCGAATTTTGTACATTTTTCTGGCTCCTGAATTATCAATTTGTTACATTTTTTGACACGTTACTATAACGCATTATTGTAAATATGTAGCTGTTTCTCTTCAATACTATTTTCACAGCACTAAAAGCCATGAAAGCAATTTAAAAGATCGCCATTGAAAGAATCCCGATCTGGCCGAAAATTGAACGCAGAACATCCGTTTGGTACGTGTTACTCTCACCTTCAAGTGGATGTCACTGTTTGGTCGAGATTTTCCATAGTGATTCTTTAAACCATTTTGTCTCCTCATTTCTATCAATCAGATTTTCTCTCTCCTACGCTTCACAGCAAATATATTTTTTATCTACTAATAGCATAACCAACAAAAGAAGAAAAAAATTAGACAGACTGAATCTTATTTAGTCGGCATAGATGTTATTTGATTATTAAAAAACGTTCACTTGATTTTGTGCTTTTTTATAATAGTGAATAACATCCGCGATTTTGTATCAACGTGATGTATGGTTGTTTGATATTAAGACAATACATTACGGCAAATTTTTATAATTTTCAAAAAAGTGTATTTTAGAAAAATTACAGGATATTGTTGATACGCTTGACGACTGTTTTTTCACATAATCGCCACCCTGTTCAATGCATATGGTGAGTTATGGCACAGACTTCTTTATGCCCTCCTCGAAGAGTTCTCCCGCCAGCCCCTTCTACCACTCCAGAACCTCTTTCTGCTCCTGCTCGTTGCTTGAAAACCATTTCACCGATGTCAGCCTTCAGGAAGATGAAAAGATGATCATCTGAAGGCGACAAGTCAGAGGAATACGGGGTGTGGTTGAAAAAATTCCAAACAAATGAGTCCAAGAGCGCCTTGGTGGCTAAGGCTGTGTGAGGACGGGCGTTGTCCTGCAACAAGCACACTCTTCTCGTCTGCATTTCGCACCTTTTGATTGGAATTCTCCTTTTGAGTTCTTTTAGGTTCCCAAAATATAGTTGCATTTATGGCCTCCCCCCGAGGCAGAAATTCGACCAAATTGATGCCTTTTCGGTCCCAAAACACTGAGGTCACGTTTTTTGCCCCAAATTGCGGTTTTGAATATTTTGGCAGACGTCACTGTGACGATTGTCTTTTTGACTACTTGTAATGAGTCATAAACTATTTTTATTCAGGAAGAAAATTGTAGGCGATATTCCTTCCACGAGTAGGAAGCGGCGAGTAGGAACGAGGCTCGCACTTGACAGGATTTCTATCCGACATCTTACACGTTTTTTTAGAGTAAAATATGAGTTTATGTACTACCGCGTTCCTGAGATGCTCGCCCTGTCAGGACATCACCCTCTATTATTTAGTGTTACCAACCCTAAAAAACACAGCCCGATATTGTCACAGTACACCTACTTTCCGAACATGCCTCGTAACATCAAAACGAAAGTTCCTAGAAATCGATCTTTAGAAAAGCTAATAAAATGATACCCGTAAGGACTGTCGATGTTGTCCCGCACGATCTATTATTAAGTAAGTTAAAAAAAACTGGTATAGATTTTCGGGTACTGAAGTGGATTCCGTAATTTTTAAAAGACCGTTCACTCAGAGTTCGCGTGAATGACAAATTGTCCGTCAGTGTCAAAATCACGTTAAGAGTCCCGCAAGGAAGTGTCATCATGTTCCTTGCATTCAGAAATGGCTTAACAATCGGTATAAAATCACAGATTAAATTTTTTTCCTTAATTGTATGCGACGAATACGTTCGTTTGAAAGCTTTAACGAAACACGCCCCTGCTTATTAACTAACTAGAATTTCAGTCATATCGCCCAATTTCCTTATAAAATTCTATTTTTAATATACGTAAGTTTCCGACGTTAGAAAAATACAATTTCTATCATTTATGTCAATTTGGTGAAATGTATACTCAACATGCTGTCTAGAAACCAAATTACATTAATTATAATTAGGTAAGGTACTCACAATACTGAGTATTCTTTTCGATTTACCCCCGAACAATAGTTCTTATATTTGAGAAATACTTGAAATTTGAGAACTTGCACGCATGGTTAATTCAGCATCGAAAAATTGATAAATGTAAGATATAATTACGCAAATCTCAAACTTCATGAATATAAGAGCTCATCTGAAGCACACACTTCAACATTTATTTTGTAAATGCCATCAAATTTTAAAAGAAACAATGGGGTCTTTACAGAAGATTAAACGAAACGGAAAAGGTCACCCGAGAACAGTGAATGGTACTAAGCAGACATTAGTCTTTCTTTACACAGGCTCTCTCCAACTCACGAAAGTAATTAACACCATTTCAAACACGGACAAGACGTCGGGTCCCAAAACATAATGTGTTTACCAACAGTGTAAACATTTGATCTCGGTAAGCTGGCGCCAAGGTGGCGCACGCAAATTAAAAATATTTGAGATGACGGACGTCCATTCTCTGTTTTAGTTCTACTACACTTATGTTTTTAGTGAACACCTGAACAATCTAAAATACTGCTGCACGAATTTTATCTTATTTCTAGATGTAAGCAGTTGAAAGTTGGTGTAGGCTTGTATGTATTATATTTAATTGCTTCATTTTGCAATATTTCTTGCAAAAATTATGCAATCCGAAGCAGCGAATATGCTTCCGTTTATTAGGAACTACCGTTACAGCTATGTAATACAGTGAATGCAATACATTTAAAATCATTTCAATAAAGAATCTATTATTAACTCATTTTTCACATATGAAAGATATTACACATATTTTCTCCTTTCTTTCTTCATTGTACGGTTAGAAAAGAGTGATTTCACCATGTTTTACGTTTCGTGCAAGACAAGAACCGAATTAGCTCTTATTTGCATGTAATCCTCACCGATTTTTATGAAATTTTCGCCGTTTTCATGCAAATCAGCGAGAAGTTTATTAACGACCTGCCATCCTCCATCTCCAGACTAAATAACGAACGATTCAAAAACTTGAAAGGGGAACTATCTAAATTGTCATCCACCATTTGAAGCAGTTAAAACGTTCAATTCAGTCTTCCTAATTTACTTTTATCAGAACCGTGAACCGAACTCGGGTCATCCTCTTACTGGTTAGGCTTCCATCCTGAGCTTCTAATTTAGTTTCATAGCCTGACTTCATCGAAAGCATATTTTCTAATATTTAATTTAATATTTTATCGTGTATTGGTACGTAAACATAATTTTGGGAAGGAGAGATTGACGAGAGTATATCAGGACATATGACAACTGAGCGAAGAAGCAGCAGAAGTAATTACAATACAAATGTTAATGACTACAATTTTCGCTCCAAAGTTAATAAATTAATCTCATTAAAAAATATCTTCTCTTTTATAATCATGAGATAATTTATTTATAAAAATGTTTTCCTTAGGTCTGAATTGGTAAAACAAAAAGTAACTGCACGCTGTGCTGTTTTTATTAGCGTTTAATTATTTTTACTCAAATTTAATTCTTACTAAATTATTAACTTATTTCAGAATAATAAGGTTAGAAAACAAATAACATACAAATTTATTAAACGTACACGACCTTTCGTTCTTATTTATTCAAGAGACATCTCTGGGACGACTATCGACGAATACAGAATATTAAAAACTATATGAAATTCTTAACAGATATAATATAAATGTTATGGTCAAATTAGTCAGAATAAGAAGTAAAAAAAATTACAAGTTATCTATACAAATTTGTTAGTACTCGTTGGTATGCTAATCAATTAAAACCTGAAGAGGTCCTAATAGGACAAGACGCCGTGTATTTCCAACAAATTTGTATGAAGAATTTGTTTTTGACCATATACATTTATATTATATTTTTCAAGAATGTCATACTTTTCAGTTATAATTTATACATCTACAATGTTTATTGTAAGTAACACGATAAACCATCAATAGCATTCATTCTGTACACATCTGTGTCGAAATTGCTAACTATATCATTAGATAAATTAATAAGGAACTAACAGTATAATCTTGTTTTTCTCTATAAAATGTAGTATAGTCATTTGAATGCTGTTTTCGGCCTTACGGGACTTCCCCGTCCCGTCAGCAATGAATATAAGCTTTCAGTTTCAATTTAGTGTTATTTAACGTTGTTAGTAAGTGCTGATGCTAATGTAGGTGAGCTCTTGGTACGTGTTTACTTGTCAATCATTCAGGAAAACATAGTGAAATTGGCAGTTTTCACTATATATCTCATCACATTGGGATCAAAGGTTCATATGTATTAAAACGTTACTTATCTTCTTAATAAAAATTAGAAGACTTCTGAAAGACGTTTGCAACAAAACAAACATAACAAAAATGTACTTGAGAATATGATTTAATTCAAGGGGCGCAGCTCTCTAAAACAATACAACCCTAAAACAATTAAAAAGGGTTATATACTGTGGTATGTTGCTGATTAGAAGGAAATATATTCATAAAATTGTTGTGAAGCAAGAGAAATATAAGGAAGTTGCAAATGAATTTGAAGGCTATGGATTAGGATAACGAGTTGAACTTGACAAAGGAGTTCTGGGGAAACGGCAAGGAAGATTATTTCGACAACTATTTCACTTCCCCTAAATTATTGGATAGGTTGAACACCGAAGGAGATTAGCGAACAAACCGTCGTAACAATAAAGTCTTCCAAAAATATGAATTTGAAGAAACAAAGCAGAATTTCTTGTAATGGGCTTGCCGCATTGGTGCCGAAGACACGAAGCCTATTATTCTATTACCTACTTTTCATGGAACGGAATCATCAATCGTAAAGAGAAAGACACAAGGTGGAAAAAAATAGAAGTCCTTCTCCTGCATGAATTTCTGACTATAATAAATATATGGGGAGATTTGACCAACTACCTCCTGAAACTGGTACAGACATGGAGAAGGGAATGCTGCGACTCCACAGCAAACTCGTCTCCCGACATTCGGAAGGGCGTGAAAATAGTACCCAATGCCCGACCTACCAGATTCAGGTTTTCTAGGGTTTTCCCTGCATCTCTTTAGGTGAAACACCGGCTAGGATCTTTAAACCATAGCCCCGGGGCCCTAGTTAACCCTTGGCTACCTTGCTCTATATTCCGCATCCATCCTTTTCAATTCCCTTCCTATGCAATTAAAGGGGAGTTACCTGTTTCCTCATGTAGCCTGTTAACCCAAAAAATACAGATTTCGCTCTGCATATGGACTAGGGAGACAATCAAAAAAGTAGTGACACCGCCTGTTTTGAGGAATTTTGGACATTCCATTTGTAAATAGCTATGTCATATATATAATTATTGACGGAGACCAAATCCCGCTAAAGAAATTGAGGAAGTCAGTCGGACCTGGGCAAAAGGTAAGAAAAGAAAATTATTCTGTATCAAAGGACGTCAGAATTACAAACACAGGTATTCATTATCTGCTGTTTTTAGACAAAAGAGGCCTATATTAGGTTTGCAGCAAGGACAAGACAGAATCAGGACCTTATTCACAGAGCTCACATTGCATAGGTTTCCCTAGCATGAAGGAAAACAGAACTGTTTTGCAAAATATAATGAAGAAAATGTATAAATAGTTATATTTAATTTAATATACTAAAATACTGTAAATAGTAATTGAATAAAACATAATAAATTTTTTTAACAAGAAGTTTACTACCTAATACTTGCTTCGTCCTGACGGGACTTGAAAGTCCCACCTCAATATTTTCAAAATGAACGAAAGCAAAATTTTCAAAAAATAAATTCGTTTAAATGAAGAAATATTTGTAATAATAGTAAAAATGAATCTTAAATTTACCATAGTGAAACATTTTAGGAAAGTAAGGGTTAAAATCACAGATTTACGTAAAAATTATCTAAAAGAAGAAACTATTTTTCTGATGTAAGGGTTATAAAGAACAAACACTTATTATAATGACAGTTTTTAAAATAAAATAATGAAATAATTATAAACAATATATTTTTTAACTACCCCACTTGAAACTTTTTCGTATATTTTGTTTTTAAAATTTTTATACACATTTGTAATTTTAAATATTCTATTTTACGCTTCACCAATTAAATTTTTAGACGTCTGACTTATTAAGCTAAATGAAATTGCCGTCAAAACCTAACAAGTAATATTTTAAACAGGCTGAAGAAACGTTTACAATATAAAGGCCTTTCAGTTAGACCACAGCCTGAAGAGGGTGCAAATATGTACAGAAACGTTGTGATAAAAATTTTACTAATAATTTTTATTGAATAATAAAAATTCTATAAAAATATCTTAAAAACAGTCGTTAAAATAAAATATTAATAATATAAATTTAATTATTATTTTAGTTATTTGTTTTCCAATGAAGTAAAGCTGTTCGTTACATAAACCTGTTGTTCATTTTAAATAGTTTATTCTCTTTGTACTGTACTGTTTGCAGTCATGTATTTGTATCGTCCGCAGAATATCCCCGCATATTTTGTTTTTCACGTCACTGAATTATTCCCCCTTTTCTTGATCCCCAGAGAAGAATTTTCCTTTCGATTGCAGTTTTTGTAGTGATTCGCCTTGGGCAATTAAGATACGCCTGGACCGCACCCTTGCTACCTGGCTTACCCACCTGCAGGTCGTGTGTAACCTGTCTCGGCAGGTACGAGCTGGCTCCTTCTAATGCTAATGGAGTTTCTGGCGTGTGTGTAGGAGGGCGAGGGAGGGACCTGGCAGGTTGCTGCTCACAATGGGGCGAAACGCTTACAGCTGCTCGGCAAAATGTGGGAAAAACCGTTACGTCAACTCAACCAAGTCACTATTCTTCGCGAGATAACGTGTTATTACCGAAACTTTTCCATGGGTGACGTCCTACAGTATTTGTGTATTACCTTCAAAGGCAACATTGTGTGTCGGATCCAAGCTGATTATTACATACGATCGTTCACTGCAAGGATTGTTCAAGTAGAAGATCACTAAAGATATAGCCCGATAACATCACAAGAATTGGTAGCGAAATGATGTATGGAGGTGTAATTGCAGCACTCGCTTCTTATAATTTGATCTCATAAAAACTGTAAATAAATTTTAAAATGTTTATACTTTATAATCAGTTACAGAAAACTCGCTGTTTCGACTTTTGTGTTGTCCCTCGCTTATGGATACAGAATACATCATCGACAGTTTCGAATGGACGTAATAACTAGTCAGGCTTGTAGCGTAAGAACAGCCACTGAATCGGCCAAGTCATTGAATTTATTCTCCTTTGGGAACAAACGCAGCACCTATCTTGTCGATAATTTTTAGACAAATTTCCATGCATGATTACTGAGCAATGGTATATGCCTATGATCATTCTGTACTATGCCGTGAATTTTGACTTAAGTCACTTCAAGTGGACGACCAAAACGCTGTCCGGCCACGTTTACCCGTTTATAAAGTTTTCAAAAAAACACTATTTGCTTTCACCGAAGGTAAATAAATGAGGACAAATGATGAATATGACTATATTTAAGGATGATATTTCTCAGATACAAGTCGGAATCAACATATCATTTGGAAATAGTAGCTGACCAGCCATGGAAGTAGAGGAATTTCAAGTGGAAGTTAAGATTTCTGCGAAAAATGAGATCTATCATTACCAAGCGAAATGATCCCAAGTTTTTGCACTACATTTTTGGTTCAAAATTATGAGTTAGATCATCGAACTATGGAATCGACATGTTTCGTCCACAGAAACGATAAATATAAAATCAATCATTAATATAAAGCGAAATTATATAAATATATTAAAAATGTCCTCCACTCGACATTAGTAAGAAACATTTTAAAATAAGGTTCAGTTAACGGCGGGAGATATTTTTTAACTTTTACTTACATTACTAAACACTACAGTGACAACAAAAATTTTCGTTGACTTATGACCAGTATCCATCCTGTATATTGATATAAACATCGTACAAGCTTTTTATTATTGAAAAAATAGGTCAGTTTCACTGCCTAATTTGTCGGATATTAAAATAAATCGTCTGATTAATTTTGTTACTTTTTATATACGCAGAAAATTATTAAATTTAGAATTCTAATATTATTCACAATCGTTTCCACACATTTCTTTTAAATACTCATAAATCTTTTATTGGTAAAAATGTTAAAATTTTAGATGCAGCGTCATTATTTATTCTTCTAGATTGGTGAGTGAGATGTTACACATAAGATCCAATAATTCAGCCAGTTCCTATAATTTTAATCCATTTTATGATTTATTATTATTATGAACATTTTTGATTGGATGTAATCAATATTTCCATAATTGAACATCAACAATACGCTTAATAAATGTACGTTTTTACAGTCATTTAGACCGCATTGTCTGTGCGTTGGGTACATAAAAAATGTATCTGTTTATACCTTATTAACAACCTCTACAGATGGTAGTCAGCAGTTTTTAGAATTCAAGATACAGAAAAAAAACGAGATATGAATAAAGTTGTAAGAAAAGGATTCATTCTGTCGCCCATGCTCTTTAACTTATATATAGAACAAACGATGACAAAGTTAATAAAATAATATGGAAAGGGAATCAAAATACAAGGAGAAGAAATAAAACCCCCAAGGTTTGCTGATGATACTGTAGTATCAGGGTGGTCAGAAAAATTCTTGAACGTGGTCATGGAGAAACAGTACATGAGGGTTAATAGAAGGAAAACCAAGGTGGAGTGTTGTATCGGAAATAGTGGAATAACAAAGAGTGTTAGATTGAGAAGGGATATTTTGACGAAAGTTAAGGAATTCTGCTACTTCGGCAGCATAATAACTAGGGATGGTAGACGTATAGTAGACAAACAGTAGGATAGCACAGGCAAGGAAGGCTTTCGCAAAAATAAAATAGGAATTTACTTACGTTAATATAAATGTGAATATTAGGAAATCATTAATAAAAACGTTCGTATGGAGTGTGGCGTTATATGGGTGTGAAACGTGGACAATAGGAATTTCAGAAAGGATATTAATAGAAGAATTTGTAATGTGGTGTTATAGGAGAATGCTGAAAATCAGATGGGTGGATAGAATCACTGACGAGAAAGTTCTAAACAGAATAGGGAAAGAGCGAACAATATGGAGGACTTGGAACAAGAGAAAGGATAGATTAAAAGCCACGTTTTAAGACATGAGGGTCTTGTAAAATTAGCATTAGAGGGAAGTGTGTGGAGTCAGAACAGAAGAAGGTGGCCAAGGATGGAATAAACTAAGCAAATTAGGGAGGTCGTGAGATGTAGAACTATTGTAGCAATGAAAAGGCTTGCGCAAGATAGGTTGCATCTGACCAGTCTTAGGAGTGAATACCACAACAACACCACATATCTTATTAAATATATTGTATTGTTTTAATTTTCATACAACTTAATTCCATATCTCATGTTTTTCCTGGTTTTCTTGGTATTTTTTGTCATTTAATTATATTTTATGTGTAACTAATTAGACTATTGAACTAGTTCATTTTCAATGAAGTCAGATTATAAAACTGTTAGTTGACGAGACATTTTTTTACCGGTGAAACAGACTGACAATAAAGTATTATTTATTTATTTCCTGTGTGTGTTGACGAGAATATATTGTAGGTGTAACTAGATACAATTGTTATGACTGCTTTAATATTATAACTCTATTTTTTACAGTTTTAATTGGGTTTGCGGCAGTTGAGTCAGTTAATCTAACTTAATTAATAATAATTTGTGTCATGTCATTAAAGGACAGGATTTTCATATTTTTCAGTAGTAGTTTTTAACAGGACCGTCAGTACCTAGATGACCACGAAATCTAATGTTAATCTAATAAAAGATGTGGAGAATTGGAGAGTTAAATAATTTCTTATTTAAATTAGTTAAACGAAAATGAGTTCCTAGAATTTAATGGCGTTAGGAAATAGACCAATCAGAGTAATAAAGCATATGGCCAAGGCTCGCTCACGATTTGAAGAGAGGAGGAGAAAGCTGTAAGGTAAGAGATTTGTAAATACCCGTAACGGCTATGAACATCAAGATTCATGTAATTGTAACGAAAATGTTGTTTGTGTACTTAGGAGCAGATGGGAAAGAAAAGTTATAGCCTGTAAAACAAGGCCAATTTTATGGCATTTGTTTTGTTTTTTCCGTCCATTAATTACAACGGGGCAGATCGTTTAAAAAGTAAAATTAGTAGTCGTCGTTCCAGGAAAAACAACTGTGTCCTTAATAGTTCGACGTTCCACTTGATAAACTAAAGATCTTGGTTCGGTTCCCGACCGCGACTTTTTCACCTGTCCTTGTAGTAGGAAACAATAACGCGGTTTGTAGCTCCAGCTCCTCAATTTCACACGGTCGAATGAATAAAGATTCTTTCCATCTCACAGTAGCTTAGGACACGATTTCCCTAGAGAAGGCTAGACGCTCTTGAGTAGTAAAATCGCAATTTATAAGGGGTAGCACCTTGAGTAACCTAAAATATGAACTATTTTACGATTTTGCAAGAAACTCACAACTTTAAAACTTGAAGAGTATTAGAAGCCATGAACTAGAAACTTCTTCGTGGTTCATACAACTTATTTTGTCCTTTCCTTTGTTTTTTTTTGGTTAACAGGCTACTTGAGGCAACTCCCCTTTAATAGCATAGGAAGGGAATTGAAAATGGGGGATGCGGAAGGTAGAGCAAGGTAGCCAAGGGTTAACTAGGGCCCCGGGCTATGGTTTAAGGATCCTACCCGGTGTTTCACCTAAAGAGATGCAGGGAAAACCCTAGAAAACCTGCATCAGGTAGGTCGGGCATTGGGAACTATTCTCACGCCCTTCCGAATGACGGGAGACGAGTCTGCTGTGGGGTCGCAGCATTCCCTTCTCCGTGTCTCCACCAGTTTCAGGAGGCAGTTGGCCGACTGATCCAATGGGATTAGCGGACAACTCTTGCCATATGCCCAAGGTCTTAGACCCCAGTACATATACCTCCTAAAATAGGTGAAGGTGTCTCGGCATATGAGAACTTTGATAAAAAGTACCCAGAGAGAGTGCGAGGCATTCCCGACATGATCAGGTGAGCCCCGTCCTTAAACACTTGACAACTTATTCCTGTTATTACATTAAACCACTGAAAGTAATTGAACATATTGTAGAACGTTTTAAAATTACATATTTCTTAATTTAAACGCGTGATAGGTAATAAAATCGTTTTATTGTTTCCCGCTTGATAGAAAAAATTTTCAAATTGTTCTCCGCTAATTATTTTTAATTATACAAACACACCGCAATTACCATAATGATCCATCTAAACCCACCACTGGTGTGTCAAATTTCGTGGGAAAAATAAATGATTTCCATGCCCCAGGCTGCAAATTTCTTTTCCCCCCGCGGACAAAGTGACAAAAAATGGCATAATTTTCCCATATCCCAGAGAAGTGAAGCTAGGATTCCTGCCCTCCGTCGTTTAGTCCCACCCCATTGCGAGGTACAAAAACCAAGGACTCCAGAACCTGTTTATAACTTTCAGGGTAGACAGGGAGAAGGGTTGTCAGGCTCTGACAAGTACAAATAGAAAAAAAAGTTAATGACATGGATAAAACTTGACGGCTAGAACTCGATGAATGTGTTATTAGGATTCCTGAGAGAACTGAATAGAAGCAAATACAAGTATGCTAAATTGAAGAATAATCATATTACAGAGAAACAATGCTCAAGTTTAAATCCTCGGAGGGATCCTAAGGATTATCATCAGGTGGATAACGCGTGGGGACACACAACTTTCCATCAAATACACTGCATTTGGGTAAAACCTTCACTCGTCCCCCTTGTACAAAGCCAAAGGCGTTCTACTGAAGACCAAAGATCTATGAAAAAGCACAAAGACATTAAGAGTTCTTCTTTAAGCTATAGAATGTTCATTTTAAAAGTAAATATTGAATGAAAATATATGAATAATACTAAAAATAATTGTACACAACATCTGATATAAAAACAAATAAAAAATTATATTCTCCACCATGTATTATCCATTGTATACATCTGACTTCTGAGTACAACTTGCTGATGGATCTAATCCTGTTTGGAAACTAGTTACATATAATTTGCCATTTTCCTTTGCTTCCTTGAGAAATTACTTGCGCAGAGATTTCGGCTTATTTTTTCACCATCAGTTAACTCCAGGTAATGATTTTTAAATTTATAATTACCTGTACCGTATATGCTTACACTTAAATTATCATTTTGCTTTAAAAAATAAGAATATACGGCCAAGTTTCGACACCAATACGTTGACGGTACATCAATATAAAATTCGATATAGTAGTTAAATCCGGTTGGAAAATCAGACATTGTCTTTAAACTGCAATATGAATGAAACTATAAATAAAGTAGCTGTATTTGTATTGAAACATTTAAATCAATCAATTTAATAAAAAGAAGTAACCCAACACCACGTACCATTTTCTAACTTCTTCAGGTTTAACAAATTAACAGAAAAATTTCGTATTGATGAATAAAATTTATCTCCTTTTTTTTCGGTTGAATTGTGCGTAAGAAGTATAGGTCGCGAGAATTAGCAAGACGTGTGACTTGCGCAGGAGAACAGCTTTTGGAGAGAAACTACTACAAGTTTTAAAAATATACATTATTTTGTTACGGGATGTTATATATTACTAAATTCGTTCTCTGTTCTCTCTTAACGTTTACGAATACATTTTTTGGCATGTAACCTATCCTAAACTGAACACGAGACGTTTCCCTGCGTCAATATTTTGAGAATAGTTTTTACACTACCAAGTTGGCGTCACAAAATTTAGTGTTAACTTGAGCTCCAGGTTTCCCCCACTATGAATACGAGGGAGTGGAATACTGGTTATCGTATCTCGACACGACAAATAAAACCTACTTTCTTAAATATCTCTCAGAAATATAATTACTATTTACGGAAATGACATATTACTACAGGAAATAAATTACATTCATGAATACTGGAATTCTTATGGTAATTTGCAAAACTGACAATAAATGATGTTGTAACGTAAAATTTTTTTATTAGTTTTCTTACGTGTTGGCAGTTTCAATGCTGCTCAATTGACATCTCTTTGAAAGAATTCAAAGCCACTTAATTTTCAAATGCTCTCGCTGTACTTCCACCGCATTCTAGGTCCAGTTCCTTCTTCGGTTATTGTTAAAATTGCCAAGAAAAAATAATAGATGAATGGACTATCGTTAATTACAGGAATAAGTTATGGCACGAAATAAGTTTTACTGGCAATAAATAAAAATATTATTTCTGTTTCAAGTGTAGACACATGTGCGAATTTAGGAAAATGAAGCCCGGCGGACAGGAAGTGCTAAGTGCGGTGGAGTGTAGGGCGTAGTTTATGACCTGTCGCTGACAAGAATCGCCGCTTAGAAACTTCGGTGAATCGTCTTACATCCTTCGTCACTGTGTGAAAGGAAGAGGAAGGAAGCGGAACGGACTTGTCACAAGTGACCGTTAAAATGAGAACTGATATAGCTTCAAGAATTGCGAGTGTTCCCTCCTTGCATGTGCTTTACCGCCGAAAATACGTATTTTATGTCTTAGTGCGAGGTCATCTACTGCAGTGTTCCCGAAAATAAATCTTGTCATTACGATTTACCCACAAACCGTCAAAAGCAATCACTATTGGCACTTATTGCGTTTCATTCATATTATAACACCTTCACATTATGTCCCAAGGTGAGTATTATGAGAAACTATAGGACCCATAATGGTGAGAAAAAAATCATATTATTTATATTATGCCGAGATGAGGTTTTAGCCCTATTATAAGTACTGAACGGAAAAAATGCCCCCCTCCCCCGCATATGTTATATGTAACGAACAGATACAGCTGCTCGGGCTTTGGCGGCGGAATTAAAATAAAGGAGAAAGCGGTTGACACTAGGGCTATAAAAACTAGACTCGGCGTCTCGGTTCGGGAGTTTCCCAACTTTGTGTGAAAATCGGCGACCGGGTGGCGTGTGGTCCCCAAGTGTAACCATGGATATTATTGAAGGAGATCCATCCCTGCCACCTTGGTGATAGATGTCGCAGAAGTGGGGAAGAAGTTAAAAAGAGGCAGGCGGAGACATTTTTGGATCAGATTGGTGGCATGAGATTGATCATATTGGTGGTAGAGAATGGAATGAACAGATTGTTGGCGAGATGTTGAGATTGTGGTGATTGATTGGTGATGAGATTGATGGAGAGGCAGATTGGTAGAAAGTGAATTAGAGAGATTGGTGGTCGAGAGCGGTGAGATGAGAATTGGTCAGATGGTGCAAGAGCGGTGAGATGGAATTTTGAGACAGATTTTGGAGGAGATTGTTGGAAAGCGGTGACGATCTGGAGAAATGACGAGGTAAGAGCTGGAACCTGCACTAGGACGATTAGGTAAACTACTGCATCTGTAACTCTTTGTAATTTTCTGTTTGCTGCCAGATCCGAGTGGTTTAGTGTAATAAAATATCTGTTCTATGAGAAGGCCCATAAAGTGCGACCCTGAGATGAGTCTTAAAATTGTTAGTGTTTAAGTAATTAATATAAATCATTTTGTAAATATATGTGTAGTTATTATTAAAATAAGTGCCGGCGTAATTATTGAAACTATTAAAAATTTGTAATTATAATTGTAAATATGTTGTTTTGTTAAAGTAAATTGTTTATTGATATAATCATAAAATCTTAACATTTTGTAATTATTAAAATTAGCATTCCCCCTATATTCATTATATATATCAATAGGTACAGGTAATAACACTAGTAAGAAATTGCAAACCGAAATTTCGGTCTTCGACTAATATCTGCGATGTTAAGAGGTGGTTTCAAGTGTTAATACAGTCAAGCTAAAATAAACCCATTTCATTGGTCTCAAACGCCGTGGCTCAGACTTTCGTAACATTCAACCAAGGCCTTGACTGCAGATTTGCGACAATCTACTTTACGGTTTTTTCTATAATTCCGTCCACACTTTTATAACTCCTCGGCTCTGTCAAGGATGTCTAAAAGAAGTTTATAAACACGACCAAAAATAAAAAGGATTACTCCGCAAGCGGCACGAAGGGAAAGAAAGTTTGTTAAAATAAATACATCTACTGCGGAAGGTAAAACAAGCAATTATCTTGACTGACCTATTGTAATGAGTGGATGTGCCATTTTATTGCATCACTGGCTGAGAAATTCCCTAAATGGAGACACTCAGTCCGAGAAAAACATTAAGGCGACAGCGAGGCGAGACATCGGGGACCCGAACTTTTCAAATCCACAGTTTGTCGGCTTAAAGAACGTTTACCTGAGTCCAGTTCCTTGACCCCGGGTATTTTTAAGGACACATCTCCCGCCAGAAATTAGGTTAAAAACCCGCGGACCAAGCTGGTTTTTTTGATTGGGGCTGGGGGTCACGTGATCCGCCATGCATTAATCTCCGAAGAAGAAGCTTGAGAGGAGAGGGTGTGGTAGTTGGACCGTGGCCGCTAGAAAATGGAGTCTGGCCATAGGGTCAGAGAAAGAGAGAGACGCGAGAAGAGTTGGTCGCGAATGAGAGAAGTTTGTTTGCAATTATTCTGGGGACAAACTGAAAGAAGATAGACGGCAGCGTGCAGAAAGGTGGCCCCCATCTACGTAATACGGGCACCAGAATTCTTGGAAGGAAGACCAGGTATCAATGGCAGAAGTCAACACAAGAAGGAGCCTCCTCACGAACGCGGAAGAGCGGAGAACAGGTATTGGTCTGTGCCACTGTGTAACGACTATCTTTCTGCTGCGAAAATCCCCACAAAATGACCCTTATTACAGTGAGTCTCAAGCTGAGCTAGTCGTGGTAAACTTTAATTGGAACCTAAGTTTTTGTACTTAAATTTTTTGTTAATAAATTTACTTTTCTTAAACCTACTAAATAAATTGTTCAAAAATATAGTAATATGATGAATTCTTCATACAGGTGAGTACGAGTTTTTATACTTTTCTAAAATGCCTAACTGAAGGTTTGAACTCAAGACTATACTATATTACTAAAAAAAACCTTTGTCAGTACGTCACGGCTATAAGCGTCCAAACTACTGGTCCGAATTTGACCAAATTTGGTACACGGGTTCCTCAGAGCCCGAAGCTGCCGATGATCTTTAATTTTTTTTAAATATACTGAAGTTATATATGTGTAATTGTCCACAAACCTCCTTTTGTTGGTTGCTCAAGCAAAAGTCGTTTTGCTTATGCAGAGAATGGTAGAACTATGAATGTAGTGTACCCTCAAGTACTTTAATTAATTACATTCCTACTTTTTTATTTACGTGAAATCGAGCAACGCCGGGTACTTCAACTAGTACTAATCTAAATTAATTCGTATAAATGAAACGCTAACTGTCATAATTCGTTAAACCCTGTCGATTTACAGACGAATGCCAAAAGTCAATTCAATATAGAAGAATGATCTAAATACCATATTTTAAATAATTTGTACGAGAATTATATAAAATTAATAATGGTAAATTATTAAAGATTCTGAGGTTACTGAGAAGGCGAGATTTTAAACTTAGTGACGTTATGGTTTTATACATTTAGAAAACCGCAAGTATTCAACTTGTTTAGAATTTATGTGTTTTGTACAGAACACTTCAATAATAGACAGCCATATTAATAGTAACACATAAATACAAATGAGTTTTATTTAATCTTTTAAATTCTGTTCGTGTTATACCCAGCCTTTACAAGTCAAATTCCTTGGTAGGAATCCGAGATAGAATGAAAGAATCGACTCTGTACGGGAGGAGTGATAACTTTTTATAATTAAATGCGAGGCAGCAGAAAACAGATGTTGGAAAATACTCATTACTAAATAGGACTATTAATGACTGGAACAATTTGCCTGCAAGAGTGTTTGGAGAACATCCTCTAACGTAAAGGAAATTTAGACAATCTAAACTCTGTAGTGAATACAGTTTAGTGTACTGAAGTGATCAGTGCTCCGAAATCTCTAACACTATACTAAATTGTAATAGTAAAATAGTTTTCGGCTATATTTCCAGTGGGTTTTTCTTCAGTCAAAAACAATATTATTTCTTTTTTAAAATTTATCTTCTAATAACATCATCAAAAGTATATTTATTTATTAGGTGTATATATGGTTGATAAGGAAGTAATGTAATTATAATAATTATTTATAGGTTAAATATGGTCCTTACGAACAGATTATCAATTATTGGGCTCATTTTAATTCTTATGTAATTCCCGCATCTGCCCATTTGTAGATTAAATAAACACATACAGACAAAATTATAACATAACCTTGATAAATTTTTCAAGATATTGAAGGAGCCGACTACTGTATCATAATTCCAATCAGAAAGTAATTTCGCGTATTAACTTTCCATCTGCACTCATCTCCGTACCCTTATATATGTAAAATCTAATCAGTTTCTCCACAGCATCTTTCTTCTACTCACATTAAGGATCCGATATGAACCTATGGGCTGTTCTAGATCGAACTATTTCTGAGTATTCTCTGATCAAAATCTCCATTTATCCGAAATTAATATTTAGTTCTCTTAACTTTCCACAACACTTTCCTGACGTATTTTTTCTAATTAATTTTCATATATCTAATTTGTTGTTTGGATAGATTTAACATTCATAGGAATAAATTCAAGTTGATTTAAGTAACAGTCGAACGACTGTTGCTTCAAAATAATCTAATCAAATAAAAATTACGATTAAAGAATTCGGTACGGCGATTTTAATTTTTTTTTATACTCACATAAACTGCAAGGTCATTAGCGACTGAACTATTAGGGCAAACTTATATTCATATATGGGTATCTTAGTGAGGTTTCCCAAAAAGTACAAACATCCAAGCCCATACCAGGATTCGAACCCGGGCTGCCACGCTAACGGCGATCATGTCTGAGCGAAGGATTTCCAGAGAAGACAAGACAAAATTATGTTCTGATTTTTGGCTCATATATTTTAGAATATTATGTTTAACTTTAAATTTCTATTTTACTTGTCGATACCTCAAAATTGCGGCAATAAATTCATTCAGATTAAAATATTTAAGCCAATTAGGATTTAAAAATAATTAAGTTACTATTAACAAGTCACGTCACTTCAATTAGGTCGCAATTTGCTAATGTGCTCGTTATGTAAACGAACGACATTCAAAACGAGTTCTGTAATCCAAAAAAAAAGTTGGCATTCTTGATATTAAAAAGGATGTTTAGCTTAAAATACGAATAAAACATTTTGTTTGGCATATTAAGGTCATGGTCAACCTGTTTTGGTACAGCGATAAACGTTTCAGCCTCGCAACACAGAGGTTCCTGGTTTGAATCCGAGTAAGGACTGAAGGAGAAACGCAACGCTTACTACGTACCGTACCATAGAAACTGAAATGTGTCATGGAAGATGACAGGCAAAAAATAAACATTAGGTATATCAAGGTCATGAATAAGGTTTTGGAGAATGTGTCGAATGAATCGGAAAACGTTTGCGCCACAACGAATAAAGTTAATAAATAATATTATCAAGCGATTTCGTTTATCCGCGTGAGATTTTATCTCTTTGCTTCATACATAACGAAATACTTTAATATATTGGTACGGTAGTTGTGTATTTCGCAGTGTTGGTTCACGCTGTTATTTTCTCCTCAACCTGGGTCAAGGTTTCTTTCAGGTCTTGAATAAGACAAATTGTTTTGAGTTCAAGTAGTCTTATTTTCAATATATATGTTCCTCATTATCTGTAGGATCCGTGTCATTTTCATCCACTCAGGCAGATTGTGAGGGTGATTTATTTTGAAGATGAGAACATATATTCGGCTTGTGTAGAAAATTGACCACTCAGCGTGACTAATCCGCGCCATAAAAAGACATCTCTCGGATACTGACACCATCCTCCGAGCTGTGTTCTGAATAACTACTCTCCTGTTTCTAAATTGAACTCAAAAGTTATTTCAAACCAATCGCAAAGTTTTAGGTGAATTTTTAAAGGTTCTCAATTAAGGCTTGGATAATTTGCACGTACATCAGAAGTATTTTACGCATTAAAAGTTACAAAAAATTGATTATATTGGAAATGATGCACTTGATTTCACAATATATTTGCTACGCTAAATTCATTTAATTAAATTTATTCAGCAAAAAAACTGTTAAGCAATCAATTAATGTCAATCATTAAACAATTCCGAGTGTTTATGTTCTGGCCTGATCATGACAACAAACCTTAATAATGAGGTGTGCAAATCTTACTGTGGCAATATATAAGAAATAGAATGTTAAAAATTAGAATGATGGTTTCATTATTTCGTATTTAATTTTACTACTAATAAAAAATTTGACGTATATAATACAAATACTATAGACATGTTGATCAAATAGACTGTATTCTGAAGTAAAATCAGACGAATGACCAGAACAGTCTAATAAAATGTATTTATTGTATTTACAACACTTAAAGAAGCTTCCGATCTTTTGTCATATTCATCTTCAGCTTAATTTCGTTTAAACACAGAGCCTCGTCGTTAACAATACGCATTCACACAGTTGAATCTTCATTCATTTGTATAGTGTCATGTTACTGATAAACGAAATTAAGTTAAAGATGAATATGACAAAAGGTCTTTGAATGTTGTAAATACAATAAAGACATTTTATGAGACTGTTCTGGTTATTCGTCTGATTCTACAAATAAAATATTGTAGATAAAATTAAATAATTTGAGTTTGTTACCAATTTTTTTAAATACATATTATTTGCTAATTTGTATACTAAAACTATTACACCCTAAGAGGTTCCAGAGGAGGACGAAAGGTCGTAAATTGAATACTTTAACTAATAAATCGTTACCTGAATCAAGTTAATTTAATTTTAGATTCTACCTACCCTTTGTTAATAATTGGAAGATCAATATGGTTAAGTAACTGAAAGCTTCTTCAAATAAATGTTTTAAAAAATCATAAGTGAGTTCACTGGTTAAGAATGTTTAAATTAAATAATTGTGTTATATAAAAATCGGTGTTTATTCCAAACAAGATCAAGTCCTTTAATTTTGGTTCTCACTTATCGATGAATTTTTTATTGAAGTAATATATTAAATATAAGATTATTATTTTAATCTTATTAGAGAATGAGAGCACAATCATTATAAAGTGATCGAACCATAACGGTGAATGATAAATCAATAACTTCTCAGTGCTATAATTATACACAATTATGTTTAACTAATTTTTCTTATAGTAACTATTTTCAAAAACACACAATTTATTTCAAATACAATTCTCGGGTTTCAACCCGGGTAATTCGAATAATTTTTTTGGGGTACGATTGTTTGTATGAATGAAACGTAAAATAATAAATAAATAAAAATAGGGCCAAATAAGTCAGCAAATAAAGTTTAATTAGTATGTAATTAATATAAATACAACGTTTCATCCAATTTTGTGGACTTGTACAGATAAATTTTTAAATGGATAAACAAAATTAGTAATTTTTTGTCGCGTACTATCTCCAGCGACGTATTTTTTTTACTTCCCCATCATTTCATGTTTCTAATATCTCTTAATTTTGTCCATGTCAATGCGCCCGTCCAAAAAATTAATACATTTCTGTTGCACCTGACTCAAGATATTGATTCACGCTGAATAAATTATGTTTTTTGCAGGTATCAAAATTTGATTAAGCTAAATTTTGGCCTCTTTGTCGCTACTTGATATTTCGCGATAAACCTTTTTCATTGAATTTAATAGTTTTAAATTTTGTATTTTCACGTCTGATTTTGTAATAATAAGTAAAATTTCCGACAAAATTTCAGCCTTTATTTATAATAATTTCCAAAGAGGAAAAAACAATGTTTCGGTACTTTTTTTAACTTTTCAGGTTGTTACCCTACAACTGAGGGAGTGTACATTTGTCGAGTAACCTCAGGGAGACGTTTTTGAAATATTGTAAAATTTGTGGCTGTGTTTATAAATATTGTGTATTTAAAGTTGGCAATTAGGATAGTAACCTGAAGAAGGTACAAATAGTACCGAAACGTTGTTTTTCTCCTCTTTGGAAATTGTTAAAAATAAAGTCTGAAAGTGGTCGGAAATTAAACTTATTAGTTTTGAAATTTGATTACTGGATAAAAGTATTGGAACTCCTCCTTGTAGTTGATTATTAAAGAGCACGGCATTGATTTGATAATGTAAAGAATCATTGCCATATTCTGGAGTATGTACATATTTGCCTTGCAGAAAGTAAAGTGTGATTTCGTTCTTACCGATTAATTTTAAATAACTTGTGAAGTTATACATCAATAAGTTATTCATATATATTTAAGGTATCCATTCACATTTCCTATTTGGTTTAAAGTGCCGAATCAGATGAAAGCGGAAACGGTCTGTAGGATGTGATGAGTGTGTAAGCGACGATTGAGTCATGTTTACCGACTAGTAGTTAGACAAACAACGCACGACATTCCTCGAGGACTTTGCTAAAACAGAGACATTGGTCAGCAGCAACTCTACCCCGGCTACTTCCAGACAGGAAACCAACTTCCAGAGGTTAATCAAAGGACGCCGTCCAGGACCTTCTCAACTGTGTCCGGGGTCATGGAGTCGAACAAATATCTACTTGTGTTGAGTATTGTGAACAGAAACTTGTCCTTCAGATTTACAGCTTTTTAACTTCCGTCCTTCATTTGTTTTGTGGATAGAGTCTCCAATCATCTTTATGACTACTGCTATCCCATAAAATGATAAGACAGCAGGTATTTATCTATTCCTTATAAAGTATCAAACACAGTTTTAGCTTTCACTAGCTATTTCGAAAGTATCGGGTTGGTACTTGGCTCCCTTCATACGCAGGAAATGTTATTAACAATTCTTAATTGCTGTAACCCGTAGTACAAACTTTTGCTGGGTGAAATGATCTGTCTTACAACGATTCAGTTATTTACAATAAATAATTTTAAACGAGCATATTAATCGACAACTTTTGCCCCCGTAGGACAATCATCTGTCCATCTTAATCTCTCAAAACAGAGTAAGGTGCCACGGTTATGGGAACCTTCCCACTCCAGTGATCGACATGGCGTGGGTCAAGTACCAAGAGCCAGACCTCTCTAATGCAGGTTTTGTAGGCATCATTTAGACAATAGCCGGGTAGTATCTTATACAATACAAGGGAACCTGGTTATTTCTAGGCTGCCATGCTATTCCTTTCGCATCCCCCATATCAAATCGCTTCCTATTCTATTAAAGGAGAGTTGCCTGTCACTCTGAGAAATAAAAATTGGAAACCTTTCCAAAATTCTTCGTATATTTTAAATAATTATGTTGAAAATCCTTACGGCATACATTAGAACCCCGATAATCCGAATCGAACAGAATTCGTGAAAGAGAAATTAAAATTCCAAAATAAAGATTTAATGAAAGTAATTATATTTCACACCATTATTTAGCAAAATATATAGAATCAAAATACTGTGCAGCACAAAATGGAAAAATAATACAATACATATACAGTACCGTATTTGTACAGTATGTTACAAATTTGTATGAAAATATTTACTTAAACTTTTCTCACCTCACTTTATGCACCAGTACCTTGCGTCTGCTGATGTTGTTGTTGTAACTATAAGGCTGTATATGCATGTTGTGCTGTATTACTTATAGTACATGTTTTATTTTCGGATAATCTGAACATTTGCGACAGACCACAGTCCCAATTATTTCGGATAAGTGGGGTTCTACTGTAATCATGAATATATGTGATAGAATGCAAAAGATGAAGTATAGTTGTCTTTATAAACTTGGAAGAAACTAATTGGAATCTTTGAGGGTTTTTCTCGAAATAACAAACTATCTTTAGTGTGCTTACGACATTTCACAACCTCAATATATTTATTCCCATTTTTCTTCTCACTTTACCTTTGGTCTCTTGTAATTGGTTTCATTTCATACAATACTGACTATAAATTCTACCAGGATGTTTTTTAATGAATTTATTAAGAAATAAACTCCAAATGAAACAATTGGTTAAAACGTCGTTTTACAACCTGAGGTAATAAAATCTGATGATAGTGACCAACGCCCTATTATGTAAAGATAAAATTCCTATGGAAAGTTATGTTATAAATATTACATTTTAAAAATATATAAATTTCTATTCCACAAGTTCTATATCGAACACTAAAGAAATATGTGTTTTTCGTCTCGTCTAGATTTAAATGACGATAAGGGTAATTTAAAGTAGCATAAAATGATTTCAATATTGCAACACTCATACAATTTTCCCTACAAAGGCTAAGAAATATACTTCGAACAGACCGTACGAAATATTTAAAATAATTATCGCAAGCCGTAAAAACCTCCTAGTGTGAAGTATATAATTCATTTCGATTTACTTCTTACATCTAAAACACCAACAAAATAATAGACGAAGATAGCCTCGCACTCTCTCTGCGTACTTTTTATCAAAGTTCTCATATGCCGAGACACCTTCACCTATTTTAGGAGGTATATGTACCGGGGTCAAAGACCTTGGGCATATGGCAAGAGCTGTCCGCTGATCCCATTGGATCAGTCGGCCAACTGCCTCCTGAAACTGGTGGAGACACGGAGAAGGGAATGCTGCGTCCCCACAGCAGACTCGTCTCCCGTCATTCGGAAGGGCGTGAGAATAGTACCCAATGCCCGACGTACCTGATGCAGGTTTTCTAGGGTTTTCCCTGCATCTCTTTAGGTGAAACACCGGGTAGGATCCTTAACCCATAGCCCGGGGGTCCTAGTTAACCTTTGGCTACCTTGCTCTACCTTCCGCATCCCCCTTTTCAATTCCCTTCCTATGCTATTAAAGGGGAGTTGCCTGTTTCAGGTTCACCCTCATGTAGCCTGTTAACCAAAAAAAAAGTCGATGAAAAGTTACAATAAAAAACGGTTGTAATGAATATTTGTATTTTATGATTAGTGATGAGTTTCCTATTCAATTATAATAATCTGTAAATAAAAAGGGAAACTTAAAACACCTATTAAGTTCGTCAGTCACCATGCCATTAAGATATTTGGAGAATCTTAAAGTTATTTAAAAGGAATTCATTTAGTTATTTTTTATATATTTAGGGGAATCTTGTTACTAAAATTTTTAAACAACATTAATTATTGACAATTTATTTAATATATTTACCAAAGTGATGGAGTGTATTATGGGAAATAGTGGAATAACAAAGTGTGTTAGATTGGGAAAGGATATTTTGAAGGAAGTTAAGGAATTATGCCACCTGGGAAGCGTAATAACTAGTGATGGTAGAAGTATAATAGACGTAAAGAGTAAGATAGAACAGACAAGGAAGGTTTTCGCAAAAAAAATGAATTTACTTAAGGGTAATATAAGTATGACCATTAGAAAATCATTATTTGAAATGGAGTGTGGTGCTATATGGATGTGAAAGGAGGACGATAGGAGTTGCAGAAAGGAAAAGAATTTCGAAATGTGGTGCTATAGGAAAATGCTAAAAAGCAGATGGGTGCATAAGGTACCTAATCAGGAAGGTCTAAGCAGGGTAGGAGACGAGAGGCCTTTGACCAAGAGAAGGGATAGATTAATAGGCCACGTTTTGCGACATGAGGGGCTCGTTAAATTAGAATTACAAGGAAGTGTGTTGGATAAGAACAGAAGAGGACGCAAAGGGTGTAATTGAAGAGTAGATTAGGGAGGATGTTGTAGCTATGTAGACATGAAAAGGCTTGCGCAGGATAGGTTAGCCAGGAGGATTGCATCATACCAGTCTTAGGAGTGATTACCACAACAATATTTGTATTTATATGTATAATATTAACCATGGTGAAAAGGAAAAATCTCCCAGGTCAAAGAGAAATAAAACATAGGGAAACCTAGGGTAGTAGCTATTTTACAATTTAAGTAAAATCGAAAGTGACCCACTGCTTAAAGGCATAATATTTTTAACTTAATGCCACATCAAATTAAGGAAATAAATGGTGAGACATTTAAGAATACCCTAAAAACATTAATCTATCTATGAATCTGATTTACAACATGAAATATTTATAATTATTAATTATATCTTATATATTTTATAAATATGTATATTTAAATTTCTGCATAAATTTATTATAACCAAGGAAATTATGTACTATATTTTATATTTTTTCTATAACAGTTTTAGAATTAGGATTTGACTTCTTCTAATATTATATTTGACAATACACGGAAATAAATAAATATTATTATTATTGTATGCCGGTGTTATTTTTATCTACAGGTCCAAACCAATTTTTGTTGAAATTTAACTCTGTAGCAAAATAATTTCAGTTATTAAGAAATTAGTTGAGGAACAATAACTTTCAAACATACGTTCATGACATCCAGAGCGAAAGTAACTTTCAGTATCACTGGTACTGTTCATTATCGAAATGCTGTCTTTCCTGATTTTTTTTTTTTGGAATTCAAGACAGGATACCCCGCTGACGTCATCAGTCCCAATAAGTCAGTTCCAAGGTCGTCCAGGGCAGTCTCTTCACTTGCAGGTAACCATGACATTTATAGGCTCAGCAATTACACCCAGCTTTCTTCTTTGAAACAATGCAAACTTGTCTAGAGAGGCAATTAATATTACATCCCAATATCAGATAGTCTTGTACCACATACAGCGTTTTAATTTGACTAACTGTCGGCTCTTGCAAATCGATGTTGGGTTAGTCAATCAATGGGCGACCGTGATCAGGTTCTGAATACTATGAAACATAAGAGCGTATTCTAAAGGAGCAACATGATAACCAGATGTAGAGGCAAAAATACTTGCACATTCAAGTCTCAAAAATTAACATTGACAACATAAGACAGAAATGTTTTGACAACATACGAATTTTAATCAATCTTATCTAGCATTAACTTTAACATTATGTATATCAGAAACTTTAACTTACATTAAACATAAATATTTTCACATGGACTTTCCACTGTTTGAATAATAAAATTGGGATAGGAAAAAAAGTTAATTTTCTGACGGAAATAAAAAAAATCCACTCTGAAATGAGGCAGTTGATATCACCACTCGAAGAATTCGCGTTTAGAATATAAGAATATATTCCCCGCAATGAATATAAACTTTTGAAATAATTTTTAAATTCAGATATCATAAATTTGGAAAGCAAGAAAATAATTTAATTTATAATAATCTGTTTAGAAGAACATGAAATTATTTCATGCAACTAAAAAAAAGAAAATTACGTTCATATTTGACAATACTAACATTTATGACGAACATTATACTTTAAGAAATGTAGTTTAATCATGATAAGATGTAAGATACCTTATTAAAATGATTATTTGTCACGTGGTCCCATGGTGTAATGGTTAGCACTCTGGACTCTGAATCCAGCGATCCGAGTTCAAATCTCGGTGGGACCTACAGATTTTTTTCTGCCGGTAATCACGAAAGTGTTTAAATCATTTTATTTAAGAACAGAATTTTCTTTTTCCCTGTTCTACATTATTGCTTAATGAAATATCATTTTCTTGTGTACGTACATTATTTACGTAAGGGGAATTAAATACATTCTAATAATAATGTCCACACAATAGTAGAGTGAAAGCTAGGAAGACACGAGACAAGCGTACAGTGATGATATGAAGCTACACTTCGGCCGCCCTCCATCATCCGGTCCCATGGTGTAATGGTTAGCACTCTGGACTTTGAATCCAGCGATCCGAGTTCAAATCTCGGTGGGACCTATTATTTTTTATTGTATATATCATATTGTTTTCCAAATACTTTTAATGACAACATGATGCATTTACAATTTATTTTCAATTGACCGTTACGTAAATTATTTTCGTCCTCAACAATGACAGCTGATGTGATGGCAATAAGTGTCTTCATATATTCTTAGGCTTATTACAACTTTTCGTTTTCAAAGTTCTAATGTTATTAAATATTTTACCGACTTCATTGTTATTTAATTTACGTTTTATCGCACTTTCAGTTAGAAAAACAGCACGAAAGTAGTATATTTGAAACTTCTCCCGCTTTAGACATCTCTGGTATTAATCTCAAATTGAGATTAACAGGATGAATAAAAACCATTTACTTTAGTCAGTATATTTAGTATATTCAATCCCTGAAAATGTTTTTTTTTCTGAACAAGAGAACCTAGACATTTATTCTTTGTGAAAATCTGCAAAGGCAAAGCTGTAGATAATTTCAGTTTAACAAAAGACATTTTCATCAAGTTATCAATTTTTCTGCCATCTATAGTCTTAAGTTACAAAGCAAAATTACTATCTGACCAAAAGTTTCAACTGAACAACATTAAACCATGAATGACATTTTAGTAGCCAATTCCTTTCCACAGGGTAATGTAAAAAATTATTAGAAGAAAGATTATTTAAATACAAATCCTACCAAAGCATAAACATATCACATTACTTTGCCAATTCATTAATACAAATGAATCGGAATTATACGATCAGCTTGCACATAAAAAAATCCACAGTTAAATAAAATTTGAAGAATCATGTTGATAAAAACAAAAATCACCAATAAAATGAAACGATTGTTCATCCTTATACAGAAGGGTCTTCATTAACATAATTAGAGAACATAAGTCGATCATTAAGATTATACATGATAAATTATCTGTCATTTCCGAACACGTTTTAGACACTATACATAATTTTCACTACGTTAATTTACAAATTTTAGATAAAGACAACAATTACAAATCTAGAATACTTTCAGTCATACTTCACATTAAACTTCTATAGGTTCAGCAATTACGCCGTCGAAACTGATAGTTCTGTTGTGCAGTACTTAAATTGCTTTGACCCATGATGTGTAATCTTCCAGCCTTTATGATATTTATCTTTGTTATTTCACATTTTTACAATCTTTGACGAGCCTTCTGAGTCTTAGTACAGTTTTAATATCTTTATTGTTAATCAACCTGATAAGGATCGTTCGAGAAAAATAATTTTTAATTATTGTAGATCGTAGGTTGTTAAATAAATAACGGAAAACAGAAAAGTATAAATCAATCCATTACTTTTGCAGATCACTCACTATAATAGCTTACACGAATTACTACTCCCAACCATTTGGTTCATAATTTAATCCTATTATTCCACTTCCCTTATATTTTACATTGCATTATTTTATACTATAATTTACTTTACTTTGCTTACTCTGGGTACCTGAGTTCAATGAACTTTCGAGTAACTGCTCATTTTCCATGTTCTATACAAATGGTACGTATTGAAGGGAATGAGGAGAAGGTGAACATCAGCACTGCAATATGTTTGTGACATAAATTCATACCGATGAGGTCTCTAAATGGTTTAGGCCCTTGTAAAGCATCGTTTCCATACTTTTTAACGATCTTAATTAATCTAGCATTGGGTAGTGTGAACCAAATTAAAGTTTGATTGGACTTTTATTTACTTTCACTGGCTCTGAGAAAAAGTTGTTAGTAACGCTTGTTTGTTCTGTAAGTACCAGATATTTACTCTCCTGCTAACAATTTATTCATTTGGGGTCTAAACTAACGAAGAGGTTTTTGTTTTCTTTTTGAACGGGAGAATAACCAAATGCATGTGAGTAACTAGAAAGGGCCGCTGATGTACCTTTTTTTTTGTGAAAATCTACACAAATACATTTCAAAGTGTTAATGGATTTGTATATCTGGGATCTGAGGTCAATTGCAAAAATAATATTAGTGCTGGGTTCCAGAGACGTATTATGTTGTTGTGGTATCTTGTGCTAGCTTTTAATTTCCGGATAACTAGCACATCCCACATCCCCCCTAATCTGCTTAGCGTATTCCATCCTAGACCATCCTCTTCTGTTCTTACCCCACACACTTTCCTCTAATGCTAATTTTACAAGACCCTCGTGGCCTATTAATCTATCCCTTCCTTTGGTCAACGTCCTTCATATTGTTCGCTCTTCCCCTATTCTGTTTAGAACTTCCTCGTCAGTGATTCTATCCACCCATCTGATTTTCAGCATTCTCCTATATCATCATATTTCAAAGGCTTCTATTCTTTCCCTTTCCGCAGCTCCTATTATCCACGTTTCGCACCCATATAACACCACTTTTTTTTTGGTTAATAGGCTACATGAGGGTGATCCTGAAACAGGCAACTCCCCTTTAATAGCATAGGAAGGGTATTGAAAAGGGGGGATGCGGAAGGTAGAGCAAGGTAGCCAAGGGTTGACTAGGGCCCCCGGGCTATGGTTTAAGGATCCTACCCGGTGTTTCACCTAAAGAGATGCAGGGAAAACCCTAGAAAACCTGCATCAGGTAGGTCGGGCATTCCATACGAACATTTTAAGTAACGATTTCCTGATTTACCCGTAAGTAAATCCCTCTTTTTCGCGAAATCCTTCCTTGCCTGTGTTATCCTACCCTTTATGTCTACTATACTTCTACCATCCCTAGTTATTACGCTTCCCAAGTAGCATAATTCCTTAACTTCCGTCAAAATATCCCATCCCAATCTAACATCCTTTGTTATTCCACTTTTTCCCAAACTGCGCTTCATTACCTTGGTTTTATATGTGCTAATAAGCAGCTCAGATCACATCTTGCTTCAAGAAAGACCAAACTAATGCTATATAAAGAGCAACTGAGACATGGGAGTTAAGACGGGCAGATGAGAAAGCACTGGGTACTTTTGAAAGGCTGATCTTAAGATGCATCTTTGGAACAGTCAAGGAGGGAGATCGCTGGAGATAGAATTATTTGAGGAAACAGGCATTGTTAAATTAGGATATTATATATTGGGCTGGGCGGGCCACGTAAATCGGATGGACAGTAACGACTTGTTAAGTCGTGTTGAACGCTAAACCGGAAGGCACAAGGCTAACTGGACGACCCAAACTTAGGTGGGAAGATGGAATAGCTCAGAATAGGGGCGATGATATGGCAGAATGTCGCCATGAACAGGAAGGAATGGCAGGAGAATCTGAAGAAGACAAAGGCCCACACCGGACTGTTGAGTCAATGATGAGTTTCTTTCCTGTGTTTTTGTCTCGCGTCTCTACATTTTATTATTTCTGATTATGTTTCCTCAGCACTTTTATTATAATTTCACCTTCGAACTCTATCAGACAGGCAATAGAAAACCGTGTGAACAATATCTTTGTTATTTTTGATATTCTTCTACCTCGGGGTCAGCGTCTGGCCGCAACGATTGACAGCAAATACGTGACTGGCGAGTTTTTCCGTCGCAATGACAACAAACACGTGAAATTCCACAGACCCATTCAGATTGTACACAGAAAAGTGGCTGTTAACATAATGAAGTTGATTATGAATCGCTGTTACCGCATCCTTAATTACACATCCTCACAAAAACAAAAGAGCTCATCAGGTTTCGGCTTTCCCTAGCACGTACGCGTGACCTTCCAGAGGGGCTGTCCATTGGCCCGCACCAGCCAATCGGAGACACACGGATGTGGCGTGTTACTACCTCACTGAAACCATCAACGGTCATTGGGGTCGGTCTAAGCAATTGGGGAGCACAAAACCCCAGAGTGTTCTAGGTCCTTTAGATCTTCTAATATAGGTAAAATAAAAATGGGGCTCAACAAGGCTCTTTACAAAGGGCCATTATAATTTTTAAAATCTATAAATGATTTATATATATATTTCTAATGACACACTGCTGCAGAAGATACTAGCAGTAAGGAGTGATTAAATAAATGTAATAGTTGCATTCCGTGTTAAACAGTTAAATAAATACGCAAATAAAACTGCCAACAAGTCAGAAATATTAAGGAGCGAAGGCTTTCCCGGTGAATTTAATTCCCCGAGAATTATATTTAAGTCAGAAATAATTTAATAAAAAATTACACAACGTTTAGTATATTCATCCGTATTAAATTTATTATCTTATACGTCTATAATTCGTCTATAGCTGATTTTTTTACACCTGAAGAAGTTACCTAAAAAAATAAATATTAATGTAACTTTGTTCCTTATGCGTTCCCATACCTGACCGCGATGAAACGGTGATACGGTGTATCTGATCTTTCAAAGACTTAGAGCCCTTTCGTCGCACTTTCAGACCGAAAAACCATTTCCGCGTCCTTGAAACAGTTGCGAAAATTACCAGCAGACGGCCGCAGAGTGGGCGTAAAGGTTTACGAATTAGTTCAAGCATTTGGCAATGTGTGGTTACCTAGTCGTTTCAACAAATATTTGTGTCATATACTTAAGGAAAAGTACGCTTAATATCCATAATTTAACACAGACAAGCAGAAATATTTTTTCACCCCCTTAAGTATCGCGAATATCCATGACTCCATTGTTTTAACGGGGTTGTTATTCACATCTTCATGAAATCGGACGTAACTTTTATCCCTTTAAGGTACCGGGTGTATTTTGGACTCTCTTCCGGTACCGGGACTTTTTTACGGTTCAGACACTTATTTAATTACTTTTAAATACCGTGTGTATTATAGATACTCTCAAGCTATCTGCAGAATTGTTAACTTATTTAAGTACTGTGAATATTTTTAATTTTCGTAATGCCAAGGGAAATCCGAAGGTCCTATCTCGCCAAAGTTAAAGTAGTAATTTTTATAAAATCGGTAAATCACAAATCTGGCATTCCTATTAATTTTTAAAATTTTTATTAAATGTTTTTTATTATTTAATTCAAATTCAGAATATTCAAAATATTTTAAAAAACGTTCATATAAATTTATAATTTCTTTTTTTGTAGTTACCTGAAGAAATCCAAAAATATAGACGAAACGTAATATTAGAGCACTTTTACAAATACTGTAGAAAAGGTGACACATTAGCTGTTCTTTATATTTATGGATTTTTAAAAAAACTCTTTCCTCGGAATCCATTAGAGAAACAGCACCGAAATTTTCACAGTTTTTTAACTATATGGTATGTAAGGAATGGGAATAATAATTTATTATAATTAAAATTTAATTATTATTTTATTTATCAACATTTTTATGAAAATTTATAAGTTTTATAATCTTAGGTAATAATTCAAATAATTTATTCAGCTTCGATTTGAATACAATTTTGTTAAAAATAATCTGTGAAAAATTGAGTCCCATATTTAACGGTAACCAAGAACAAGTACCAAAAAAATCACAACTTTAGCCCTTAAAATAGCATGCTAATTTAATGTACAAGGAAAATTATCGGCTTGGTTAAGTTATTCCAGATTAATTTGAAGCTACCCCAAATCTACATCAAGGGGTTAATGGTCTTCGTGAAGGTTGTCATGCATTGACCAAGAAATTATTGTGTAATTAGTTCAGTTTCCGTGCAAATACTCTGGTAATTCCGTGCACTCAGCTAGTATAAAATAAATATAAAAGCAAATTGCAGTAATACAAAATAATTATAGATATGATTATCTTACTTATTTTAATTTTACATTAAATAAATAAATTTGCCGTAAGTCAGAAAAGAGTTAATAAAGTGCTTTCTTTCACAGCATTTCGATCTTAATTTAAGACTGCATCAGGTTTATATTGGTGAGAGTAGTATAAATAATTTGTCTTCCGTATAGCTAGAACATGCCGTTGGCGTTTCACTTAAAATATATTTATATAATATCAACTTTTTGCAGATATTAATAGAAGAACAACATCATTATTATACTGTAAATTCCAAATTACTTCAATAAACAGAAGTCGAATTTCTAAATTCAACGTAACGTTATGAATTTATATTTTTATAAATATGATTATGAAACATAACACTAATAACTTAAATAATTAATTAATTATTAATATAAATAGACAAGTCTTTTTTAATTTAGTCACGTGATATCGCCCAAAGTCTTCCCGATTGAGTCTAGTCATAATATATTCTTATATACGAAAATAAAATAGGACAAAGCGACAAGTTCCGTCAAGTTCAAATAATTCGAAAATATCCAGCTCTCAACAAAATTTAAATAATTTATATTAATGATTCCCATCAGTTCTTTAACTATTAAAGTTTTCTAATTATCAGACTGTTAACAATTAACGTCTCCGCATTTCCTATGAGCGAATTTTTAAATGGTAAAGTTTAGTCGTACTAGGGTTTTAGATAATGGTATGAGTTGAACAGAGTTCACAGGAATGAAGTTTCTGAAATCTTCGTTTGTAGGACTGCGAAAGGATAAACGAAGATTACGACAGCGTTTAAGTCAGTCGTGTTGTATCCTTATTCAGATTACATTTCTGCTCAGAGCACGGGTCTTATAAATAGATTGAGTGATATCGCTGTTTCCTTTATTGATCGCATCATAGCAGCAGTAGAGATGCAATCCCCACCACATCTCTCTTCTCCCCTCCCGCAACGCCCTCTCCATTACGTTTAATTTAGACATTTGGCCTTCAGGCGTCACTATATTGTGTAAATTGTCACTAATTAATTAACTTCAAGACGACAAGTGCAGAAAAACGTTCGACCAAACGCGCAGGTAAAGGTTAAAATGCTTATTTCACGCCTCGTTGCCCGTGTAATTAAAACGTATAAAAATTATTCTGATGAACAAAAATCGAGTCAAAACCGATAACACGCGGCAGAGTCTACTAGTTTATACTAAGTCATTTTGAAGATTACATCGTGATTCAGTCCGTGGATTATCCACAGTCATCCAGGAATTGTCAGTTATGTGTACCGTTACAAAGACAATTACACGGGAAATTTCTTTGTTGTATCGTCACCACACCAATATTTATGGTTTTTGTACATAGTACTTTCCAGTCTCCAAAATAGACTTTTATATATTTTGATATTTGTAGACAAATGTAAGGTAATATTGTTATATCTTAAATATATAATCTGGCATTCAGTCAGAAAAAAATAAAGCAATTGATAAAAATATTAAGCGTTTCGTCCTTAATTTTAGAGAAACATCTCTTCAGGAGTATAGTCCTAAATTACTCCACCTAACTTTTTCAACAACAAAAAAGGGCAAAACGTTATGAAAATATTTTTTTACTAAAATTTTTTCTGACTTATTGCCAGTTTATTTATTGTAACATAAAAGCTGTCAGATAATTAAGATTTTTAATATTATAATAAATATTTTTCAAGTCTTCCATTTTCTAAGTAAAGAAGTAGGAAATAAGAAAAAGGAGCTGAAGAAACAAAGGAAAAAAGAAGACACCCGACGGAAACAGGGAACAAAATAATGTGGACAAAAAAAGGTGGAGAGGGACATGCGGAAATACAGATAAACGCGACAGACGCGGTTTTTGAGGAAAGTTGAAAAATAATTTTTATTTTTATATTGAACCTACTTTTACTATAAGCTGTTGTTGATATTCTCCAATAAAATTGTGTTGTGTGAGTTAATAGCGTACAAAATCCTGTGATTGTATCAATGAATAAACTGAATAATGCTTTTAATCGATAGTATTTTGTAGGGAAGTAGAACCCCTCCCTACTTTTACTCACATTTTTTTTATTTTAAACTATTGAAATGAGGAGGAATATTCTAATTCGGAGACAGGCAGGCAAGAGATGAGAATTCCCCGATGCCAAGGTGTCGGGTGGAAAACGTGTCTGCCTACAGCTACAAGAGATTAGAATTGTTTTGCTTAAGGGGCGTTCAACCTGAAAAATTTTCCCGCGCTGGGCGAAGCACGCATAAATATTGGTGAAGAAACGTCACGCGGGGTGGCGTTTTCCCTTGAAGAAGGGGAAACGAAGAGTTTAACTGGGAGGTGAGAAGATGAAAAGTAATCAGGGTTGATCAAGAGTTGAAAGGGAGGCAAGCAGAGGAGATCATTGTTGCTCTTGAGTTAGAAGGAAGAACGAGCAAGGAAGGCCAGAAGTGGAAGTAACTGTGTGTTGGAATGAAGAAATAGTAAAAAAGTCATATGTAGTCGCTAATGACGTAGCTGTCGAAGCGACTTTAAACTTTAAATAAAAAAAGGAGTAAAACTGGGGTTTCTTCAATCGCCAGGTCCAGAGTCATTTTTCCGGCAACAGAGGGTAAATCCACAAACGCAGAAGTTCCGGAACTGCTGCACGTTGTTACTCCAATAATAAATCCTGAGTAACCCTTTGAAATCTAAACAACCAACCCTTTTAACAAATATATATAATTGTATATAGTGCGCAGAGGCCACTAAAGAAATTGTTTATTTTTAAAAGCATAATCAATTTGTTAAATAACTTAAATAATTAACCCTTATTATCATTTGCAGTTTGGGTGTAAAATTCGTAACTTTAATTGTTCATATATTTATTTAATCATTTCAATTTTATGTATGTAATTTGTGACGAGTACGATTTCTTCGTTGACGCCTTATGTATGATAATAAATATAATTGAATTTCTTTCTTCCGTTATTCTCTCCTATTATTATTTGCCTCTCCCGGGCATAATAATACCTGCAAAATACTTATAACAATAATAAGTAATAAATACAAATTAAAACAAGAACTATTTTAAGTGGCTTCTGTTTGCGTTCAATGAACACTCGGAAAGAAATTCCATTAATTCTTTCCGAAGTTTTTTGTGACACTGCCAGACATATGTAATTACAGAACGAGTGAGAGGGAAATATAGAAAGCGATAACAGAAAGTGATTGAACCGTTGAATAGTAAACCAGGGAGTTTGTTACAAAACGTCGGTGACGTCCGTTAGCAGGTTGCATGTTCATTTTCGTTTTCTCATAACTTTACTATAGTTTTTTAGTTCAAAATTTTAAAAATACTAACACAAAAATCTTCATTCTTAAATTTTATAACAATGAAAATAGAAGAAAAATAAAATATAAATTACTTCATTATCAGTGGCTTCAAGTCACAAATAATTGTCAATATTGTGATTCAGAACCAAAATAAAGAACCTGAGGCTGATGAAGTCATGTTTATGTAATTACCAATGAAGGACAGTTCAAAGGGTGCAGATATCTTACAAAATTTGTGTTTGAAAACATGTTTTGTTTCTCTTTTCGTGCACGAATTACCTCTGCAACGAAATACAATAATTTCTGATATATCTAAAAATTAACTAATAAATGCTTGGTAAAAATCTGATATAAAAATGTAGGCTCATTTATAAAAACCTACAAATAATTAATTTATATCCTACATATATCGCGTATGTTTACCCGGGACCTTAGTCAATCCTTGGCTACCTTCTCTACCTTCTACAACCCCCCTTTTCAATTCCTTTCCTATGTTGGCTATTTCGTGATCACTCTCATGCAGCCCGTTTCTCTTATAGTTAGTAAACCACAAATCACACTCACTTTTTTCTATTCGATTAATGAATTCATGTAATTAGAAACTATTATATTAATGAGATTATAATTTGGGTTACTAGCAACTAGCGGGCGGTGGGCGTGTTTGTAGATAATATTTGGACTAAGGAACAAATAGAATAGTCCCTCTATCTGACTTTAGTGGCCGAAGTCAGCGTTAGTTAACATTTCGAAGCAGCCGAGAATAGTAACTGAGCGAAGTCCAGTAAAACTGCCGTCCCGACCACTTGAAGAAACCGTTTCCTGTTCCCCCTGGATTCAAGCCCACGCATAATCTGGTGGCAGTGTTTAAGAGTTCCTCTATTTAATAGCTGTCTGCTTGTCGCCGTTAACTCACGTGGTCGGTGCAGCTGTTGTTGCTTATCACGAGGCTATTTCTGCTGTGTGGATTGCAGCCAACGCCGAAGAGGGCTCGACCTCTCTGATTGGGAAAACCAGCAATTAACTACGTAGCGAATACTGACAACAGGAAGTGAGTTCTAACTTATGTCTCTGTCCGCCTTAAAAAGAGAAAAAAAAACATTGCTGGAGCTTTGCATAACAGCCAGCATCTCATAGTCCAGATTAATTTGCAGCATGTATTCAAATATATATGACCCAGAAGAACTGTGAACCTGATCCCTCCATCGTATCCTCTGGTTCTAGTTACGGACTTATTGTTGATACAATCTGCGGTGGCCTGATTGCTCTTAGTTTAACAATCTATTTATTTGGAAACATTTAACGCATTCATCACATGAATTTTGAGTAATGTTCAACTTATTGATTCTTTTTGATCATGAATATATTCTCCATAATTTAAGTAATCTAACTATTTACCACAATAATTCTGTCGGTTAATATTTTATCAAAAAAAATTAAGAGATGAAAAGCTATTTAAACCATTTACATTCTTAACATATTAACTTGCTCCGACTATCCTCATGTACTGACAGGTTGTCCGTGGTGGTTAGAAAAATTACACCAAAGTACATGTCGAAATTTAAATAAAAATATATACCACGCCGTCACATTTAACCCCATAAAAATTATGCAAAGGAAAATAATTTATGTACCCAGCATTTGAAAAGCATCTAAAAGTGGTTTGGATGACTTGTGGCTGCTCCGTCTCGGATGCTCGTATTGTTATGAAGCCAGGATCCCCGGTAGTGTCGTCCTCTGATGGCCTCTGAGCTCCCAGATCTCTGGCAACGGCAACTAATTGCCCATGGACTGTTTCCACGACACGTGGTAGAGGTGGATGGCTGGCTTCCGCCTCGAATCTCTAGCCAGCAAAGTATTTCTGCCCAGGAGAGTGTTTACAGACTCTGGACGTAGACTGTCCAAAATACAGAGAGAACTCTTCTCTCCTAGGCTGTTCAGCTGGTTTCATAAGAATTCAAAGCGAGAAATACCGAATATTATGATACTCTGAAGTGATGTTTTATCTGTTTGGAGATTATGGACGCAGATCATCCATCCTCCAGAGAGAACTCTTCGCTTCTTCGATTCTCAATTCTGACTGTTTGGAGACTATGGACACAGTCCACTCTTCAGAGAAAACTCCTCGCTTCTCCGATTCTCTACTCCGGCTGTGTTCTCCTTCTCCTTTCCATTACCACACCATTTCTTGATCCCATCTGGATCACCAATCACAATTGTTAATTTTGGACGGAACACGCCCGCAATTGCCCGCGAAATTAGTGAATCCTCGCCATTTTGTCCCTTGGCGGGGGAAATAATTAAAGTGAGGGCACGTTCTTCTAATAAAAACTTCGCTCCTCTTTGTCATTATAGGTCTGTGTAAATGGAATAAACAACCAATTTTTCCATGCGGTCAGCCGGATACTAAAAATAATCTATCTACTTTAATGTCTAATGTCTACTACATTTGGTTTACTACAAGTCCTCGAACCTAACATTGGTGATCATTCCTCTTAAAGATATGCCGATTAGTGAGAAATAACACTGAGACCGAAAGGTGGCGCACAACGAAATAAATAAATTTGTAAATAGCAGGATTTTTAATTTCCATTATAAACTACCACAAGATAACAGCACTGGTATTACTGACAACAATCTGGTAGCTATTGAAATGTGTGCTGGTCACATGATACCTGTAGTATTGCGGAGTTCAAAGCTTCGTAAACATTTTTTTAACCAAGAGCAACTAGTGGTTATCAAATGCATTTGTTGTAGGGCAATTTTGTGTGAAATATTATGAAGACAATCAGATTAATCGACCGTATCCGTGAACTCGTATCAACGGAAAGCGAAAAGAGAGGCGGGACATGTGTAATCTTTCGATCACTGTATTTCTGACGAGGTACACACACACAATATATATGGGGAAAGGACAGAGAGATAGAAGAAGGTGACTTACCTGAGGTTTATAGATGGTAGACACCTTGTGAGGTTTAGAGTACTTGAATTTTCGGAGGCACCGCCCCCTTCATCAGAAAACAATTGTTTACGACCTAAGTTAGCAGCGCAGCAAATTATGGCTGCTCAGTCGTCGGCTAGCCGATCACTGGAAATGTCTTCCTAACTTTCTGATGAGGGGATGGTGCCTCCGAAAATTCAAGTACTCTAAACCTCACAAGATGTCTACCATCTATGAACCTCAGGTAAGTCACATTCTTTCTATCTCTCTGTCCTTTCCCCATTAATTGTTTTAATTAACATGAAAATGTCATTTCCTGACATATATATATATCTGTGTTTGTAAAAGTGCATTTTCTAACCCTTATTTGCTACTATGAGAAACGTATATTTTGGAGCAGCGAGTGTCTGTAACACTCAGCTATTCGTCATTGTCCCCAGGAATAGTCGAGCGCTGAAATGTTTTCATAAGGAAGGCACGTTTCAGAGAAGTCAACTGCAATTTGTCATTACTAAGATACATTGTCCAGCGTTGCGCTTGTGATGGAGAAGGCGAGAGTATAGGGAACCAGAGTTTTGTGCTTCGTCTTGAGAAAATGAAACCCGGAACTGAGAGTCTAATCTCAGTAGTGGTCCTGAAAATTATGTAACAAAATGAGAGTAGCGTTTTCTTGGTTGGCTTCTGACCTTCTAATAAAAAACGTAGAGGCTGGGCGGAGAAGTCACTGGCGTTAATTACTTTTGATCGTCGGTTATCACGCCCAAATTTATATCTTCCACGACGTATAACTTTTTCATTTTGTTACATTTAAGATTAATAATTTTGGTTTATTCGAAATATAATCCCTAATAAATTTTGATGTTGACTAATGATACCATAGGAAATTAAATGTCCATTGTATTAGCTGTAGAATCGAATTCGTGATAGCATTTTTTTATTCAAACAAATCATTTTCAGATTATCAAGTGTGGGAAATTAAAGTAAATTAAATACTTTGTTTTAATGATTTCAGTTAAATTTATTTTGTAAGACATTACGACACAGAAATCTAGTCATAATAGATTAACCTTGTGTATAACTAGTTATTTATGTATTAATGAGTTTTTTCAGCCTAATTTTCACTTGGCACATTCTTCTTAGCTTACCCTTTTACGATGTTTGTACGCTGCAAACATTCACGTCTACATTGGGCTAGTTTTATCACGTCCGTGGCCTACCAATCTAGTCGATTCCGTGATTTACATATTTCTCTTCATGGCTTCAAGCATTTTGTGCTCATTCAAAGTTTTTAATTTGTTTCGATTCCATGATAACACAACTCAAATTCATGCGTAATTAAATTTTAGTGTTATTGGAAAGCTTCTAAAAGGTCTGTATTACTTTGAGTACAGATAATCTAGTTTCATCGATTATCAGTCCACTTAACACTTTTCTGTCGAATTTTTTCATCAAATTAATATAGTATTTTTAAAAACTATTCTTTAAAGGTAGGTGTTATTTTTTCCAAATTTCCTTCTTTGTCTTGTTAAATTTCTTGAGTTATTTTCCCAAGTAAATTAAGGAAAATATGGAAGAAAGAAGATAGTTACATAATCTCTACAGAAGGCAGTCAGCAGTAATTGGAATTGAAGGTCAAGAAAAGAAAGCTGAAATCAAGAAAGGAGTAAGACAAGGATGAAGTGTGTCGCCCATGCTGTTTAACTTATATATAGTACAGGTGATGAAGAAAGTTAAAAAGGAACGTGGAAAAGAAATCATACTGCAAGGTGAAGAAATAGAAGCCCTACGCTTTGCCGATGATATTGTAGTATTAGGGAAGTCTATATAGAAGATTTGGAAACCATAACTGTAATTAATGTGGTCCTTGAGAAAGGGTACAAAATGAGGATTAAAAGAGAGTGTAGTATAGGGAACAGTGGAATAACGAAGGCTTTTAGACTGGGAAGGAATATTTTGAAAGAAGAAGGAATAGGACAGCAAATAACTAGGGATGGAAGAAGTATAGTAGAGATAAAGAGTAGAATAGCACAGGCAAGGAAAGCATTCGCGAAAAATAGGGATTTACTTACGGGCAATATAAGTGTGAATATTAGGAAATCATTGCTAAAAATGTTCGTATGGATCGTGGCGTTATATGGGTGCGAAACGTAGACGATATGAGTTGGGGAAAGGAAAACAATTTCGAAATGTGGTGCTATAGGAGAATGCTAAAACTCAGATGGGTGGATAGGGTACCTAAGCAGGAAAGAGACGAGAGAACAACTTGAAGGACTTTGATCAAGAGAAGGGATAGATTAATAGGCCATGTTTTAAGACACGAGGCTCTTGTAAAATTAGCATTAGAGGGAAGTGTGTGGGGTGAGAACAGAAAAGGGAGACGAATGATGGAATACGCTATGTAGATTTTCTTCTTTCGTAGTCCTGTTAAATTTCGTGAGTAATTTTTCGAAGTTCCCTAACGGAAAGAAAATTTACACTTAATGTAAGTTTAGTGTAGTGTAATACAGTGAAGTGATCAGGGCTTCGAAATATTTAACAATATACAAAAGTGAAATATATTTCCATTGTTTTTCTTTCAGGCAAAAATTATTCGTATTTCAAATTTATCTTCTAATAATATGATTCCGTATATATTTATTTATTAGGTGTATATATGATTTATATTGAAGTAATATAAGTATATTGTTAATTATAGTCTTACGACCAGATTATTAATTATTGTTTAAGTTCTATGTATCTGCCACCTGGCATCTGCCCATTTGTAGATTAGATAAATACATACATACCTTACGAGGATTATCAGCTTAATAAGCTAAATTTTGACTGAGGGGGAAAAATTACCTCTCTTTGATAGAGTGAATTTTTTCCTTCTTACAGCATAAGTTCATAAGTCTTTTATACGTTCATGAAATGCCAAAATGAGCTTTTAATTAATATCCACTTTTCCGTGGAAGAAAAACCAGGAGAAACGAAGCCTGTCAGATTCGCTAAATAAGCGGTGCCAGAATGTATTCAGTCAGCGTTAGTTGATTGATGCAGTGTTTGTAAGCAGTTAAATCGTGTTTCAAGGTAACGAAGCAAGGAACGACAAATTATCGGGGAAGGCAGCCCATTTCTCACGAGCTAATGTTAAACTTCGTAATGAAGGGCAAGAGAGTTCACCAATATAACGCGTGGGTGGAGATTAAAGGAACAGGTACAGCCTCGTGATAAATACGTCGCAACATCTGGACAGGAACCACTATGACCGTGTAAATATTCTGGTAATTTTACTTACGTTCTGTTCATAACTATAGACATAAATGTTTCGTACGCTTCATTTATGATGAAAAAAATCAATAGCTGGTAAAATTAATAAAATTGTAATAGTACGTCGATTAGAATATCGAGTCAAAGATCCGTTGTGGAGCCTGAAATAATTACTTAACCAACTTATTCACTCCTACACTCGCCAAAATATTCCGGAATTCTGATACCATGAATTTTAACTATAGTGAAGCAATATAATTATAACTATAATCAACTGTCCGATATGATTGCATGAATAATTTCAACACAATATATTTTGGCCTTTATTTTTTATGTTCTAAAGAGCCACAATACGTTCTCCTGATAGCCCCTGTACTTTTAACATTATCTGAATTGACACATTACTTTATACATTTTTGGTTAAAATGTAGATCTGAATGATTCCAAATAACGAACGATAGGACATAAAAGCCTTTGCAAAATCAATAACAATGGCGTCTATTCTATCACCACGATCGACTACGTCTTCTAGATCTTGAAACAAATTGACTATCTGACTTCCACACGAAACACCCGATCGAAATCCATATTGGTTTTCAAAGAACCACCCTTTAGATTCAAGTGCATCCCTAATGTACCATAATTTTGCGTTCTACTGAGGTTAGGCTAATAGGCCTATAATTTCGTATGTCCGTTTTATTTCGAGATTTAAATACAGGTACAATTATTCCCGTTTTCCAGTCTGTTGGCAGTGTTGAGTTATTTATGGACATATTAAATAGCATTATAAAATATTGAATAATTGCCTCCACACCCACTTTAATTATCTCTGTGGAGATGTCATCTGGACCGAGCGATTTTTTGTTTTTTGATTTACTAATTATCCTCGTTACTGCCTTTGCCGTGATTTGGAACTTTTCGGATTCTGAGTCACTGTTTGTTACCGTGTATGTACCGCTACATTTGGTAAACACAGAAACGAATTACTCGTTCAATTATCCAGGGTTTATGCTTCCTACCAAGTATATAAGGAAATTTCTTCCCTCTTAGTCCAGAAGGAAGAGTGCGTTGTTATGGTATTCAGTCCTAAGACTGGTCTGATGCAACCCTCCATGCTAACCTATCTTGAGCAAGCCTTTTCATTTCCTTATAACTAGCACATCCCACATCTTCCCTAATATGCTTAGCGCATTTCATCCTTGGTCTCCCTCGTCTGTTCTTACCCCACACACTTCCCTCTAATGCTAATTTTACAAGACTCTCGTATCTGAAAACGTGGCCTATTAATCCATCCTTTCTGTTAGTCAACGTCCTCCATATTGTTCGCTTTTCCCCTATTCTGTTTAAAACTTCCTCGTTTGTGATTCTATCCACCCATCAGATTTTCAGCATTCGCCTGTAGCACCACATTTCGAAAGATTCTATTCTTTTCCTTTCCCCAACTCTTATCGTCCAAGTTTCGCACCCATATAACAACACGCTCCATACGAACATTTTTAACAACGATTTCTTAATATTCACACTTATATTACCCGTAAGTAAATCCCACTTTTTCGCGAAAGCCTTCCTTGCCTGTGCTATCCTACTCTTTATGTCAACTTTTCTACTAACATCCCTAGTTATTACGCTTCCCAAGTAGTAGAATTCCTTAACTTCCGTGAAAATATCCCTTTCCAATCTAACAGCCTTTGTTATTCCACTGTTTCCCATACTACACTCAATTACCTTGGTTTTGCCTCGATTAATCCTCATATTGAACTCTTTCTCCAGGACTACGTTAATGCCATTTATTATGGTTTCCAAGTCTTCTTCTGACTCCCCTAATACTATAATATCGTCGGCAAAGCGTAAGGTTTTTATGGAAGAGTAAGATAATGAAAAAGTCATAAGGCAAACTGAAAACCCTAGTTGCAAGGTTTGTATGTGAGGGTAACTGGGAATCATTAGTCTTATAAATTTAGATCGGAGACTGATACGTTTCTTATCAAATTCTTCAACCATCTTTTTTTTGTGAGCACAATGTCAGTATATCATGTCTGAAATATTTTCGTCGATTTAATTCAGGTTTCATGAAATGAACATAGAAACATGCATTTTAATGGGCTGTCGTGGTCGTGAGGTCTCCATGTCATACTATTGCGGCACAGTATGGCTACGGGGAGGGAATATTTCACCAGGGAATGAGATACACGTCCACCGACCAGCTCCCGAATGCAAATATTTCGGCCATATTCGGCAGCGCATGACCAAGCTGGTAAAAGCAGTCATTTATTATGGCGGGCGTAGCCGGCGAATGCTCATGGAATTAATAACGGAGCGCATTCCGGAACACGGAGAGACTTTATTTATCTGCTTACAGCTGCCGGACACACGAATGCACTCACCAGAGCTAAGCGTTACATGAAATTCGATAATGGTGCACGAGCTGGGCTCGATTTTGCTAATAAAATATGACAATCAGCGGGAGCGCAATTACAAGGAAAATATCTGGCCTTGAAAATGTTCCTTTTTAAAAATATAAGTAATAAATCATGCTGATTTAGTGAGATAAAGAAATTCATTCTATGGCATAATCTCAAAAATGTTTATTTCGATATATATTTTTTCTCTAACCAACCTTGTGTTCCTTAAACAGTAGTGTTATTTATTTAAACAATACTGGATCGGGTAGACAGCTTGATAGCCTTTTCCGGAGGAAGGCTCATGCAAATGTACCATGTAAATAATGCAGGGACCGAAATTGCCCCAGAGAGATTAGCACTACCCTCGTTTGTTTTACTTTACATAAAAAATATTTTAGACTGCATTAGTGTTAATTGATAAAATGACTCTAATTCATCCTGCTTTGGTATTGTATTAATTGATCGTAGCAATGAATGAGCCACAATATTTCCAGTACAGATGTAACGTTATTTTTTAAAAAACCTGCATTATGACAGGGAATACTGCCTGGCTTAAGACACCGGACCCGAGCTCATGGACTGCACCACACTCACTAACAAATAAAATTAGAGCATTGACCTCAAATGAACGGAATAGTCTCTTCAAGTTTCTCGGCGTATTTTTATACCTAAGAAGTAGTCAGCCCTGAAACTGGTATGTTGAAAATTTCTCTAATCACAATTTTGCGGATTGCCTTTCCTTGAAAAATATGGCGGAGAAGGCAAATACGTCGAAGTTGGTCTGTTTTTTTTTCTTTCTGTATGACGGTGTTAATCACTCGTTTGACGTATTCTGTTGCTTTAAGCACAGGGCAAGTGATTTCGTTTTTCTACAGAAATAAAAACCCCAATTTGCCGTTGATCTTATAGTATTAGGGGAGTCAGAATAAGACTTGGAAGCAACAATAAATGGCATTAAGGTGGTCCTGGAGAAAGAAATGAAGAGAAAGGTAATGAAGTGTAGTATGGAAAGCAGTGGAGTAAGAAAAGGTGTGATATTGGGAAGGGATATTTTGAAAGAGGTTTATAAAATCTACTAATTGGGCAGCATATAACAAGGGATGGTAGAAGTATAATGGACATAATGAGTGAATAGCCGAGGCAAGCAAGATTATCGCAAAAAAAAGAGGAATTTACTTACTGCTAATATAAATGTGAATAGTAGGAAATCAATCGTATGGAGTGTGGCGTTATATGGGTGCGAAACCTGTACGCTAGGAGTTGCAGAAAGGAAAAAAATAGAAGCATTTGAGATGTGGTGCTATAGGAGAATTCTGAAAATCAGATGGTCGGATAGAATCACTAACGAGGAAGTTCTAATCAGAATAGAGGAAGAACGAACAATATGGAGAACGTTGACCAAGAGAAAGGGTAGATTAATAGGCCACGTTTTGAGGCATGAGGGTCTTGTAAAATTAACATTAGAGGGAAGTGTGTGGGGTAAGAACAGAAAATGGAGGCAAAGGATGAATACGTTAAGCAGATTAGGGTTTATGCGGAAATGAAAAGGTTTGTGCAAGATAGGTTAGCATGTAGGGTTGCATCAGACCACAACAACAACATTCATCTTATTGTACTCAACGTTTTGTCCACCATTTTGGGATTTCTTTTGGTAAAGACATACGCCATTAAATGTCTTCTGAAGTTAAAGACAAATTAATTTATGAATTATAAAATACATTTTCTATTTCTGAATTAATTTATTATTTATATTTTAATAGTTATTATCATTATTTATATTTTAATAATTTAAAACAAAGTTCAACAATTGATATTTAACGAAATTTCATTTTGTTGGAAATAGTTAACTGTAGTTAACTTCAGAAGAAATTTGATTACGTATGTTTTTACCTGACGGAAACCCCAACATGGCAGACGAAACGTTGCTTGTAATGTGTTGAATTATATAAAACAATTCTGACTTATTTGTTTTTTTTTGTGATTATTTGGTTATTTTATAATTTTTAGTTTTCAATTTTGAAATAGAGCTACATACAACATCCAGGATTCGAAACCGAGACCATTGAGGCTGGCAACCAGACGGTAGTTGTTATGATGATTAACCTGAAAGAGTGAACAATAGAAGCAATTTTTCGATTCCAGGACCTTATTCATGTTGCTGACCACTTCACCACAACAGGTCGGCTTCTTCTGTTTAACGAAATTCATTCAAATAAGTAACGAATCCGTTCCTAAGACTAGAGATATTCTGTACCGTTCCGGTCAGGAAGACGATATCCTCCATACTCTAAATCAAAGTATCCGACTAATTAACACATATATTCGGAAACAATAACGAGATGCTGACTGAACTACATTTAATATACACTATTCTGCAACTAAATCTTACATAATGGATAACGTTGTACAAGTTATTGCAAACCTGGGTTCGCAAAGGTTATCCATAATTTTAATTATTTCTTGAGATACATCCAACGACTTTGATAGAAAAGAAAACCTTAGTCAGTGTTTTCTGTTCCCGTTATCAGTTCTTGTTTGGAAATCTTCTGCTCCAGTTGTAACAACGTTCTCAAATAAAGGATGCAACAGTGCGTGTCGAATCTGGTTAGTAAGATCAGCTTTGAGAGTTTCATTGCTCCAGGGGAAAAAAAGTTCGTGCAGACCCGATCAATGCATGGCTCTGACCTTGTCCTGATTGTTGTGATCTCATACTTTATAGGCGCATGTGATGAAGAGCAAAAATAGCTGAGTGCTCTAAATATATCGACAGGCTTTTATTGACAATGCAAGGTTAACACACGGGTCAACGAGATATGTTACGCTTATGGCGTCAGCACAGGTTCCCGGCCTTTGAACTCCTACCTCCATCCTCCACATGGGCTAAGTCCGAAACGTGAAAGGAAAAGGTCAGCCTATTTCGGGGGGCGTGCTTCACCCTGACTGATTTATTGAACTATAATAGCAATGGGAAAGGGTACCTGACAAACAAGGGAATAAAAGACTTTTTTAGGATTATACATCTAATTTCTAATGACAATTATGATGGTATAGTTGAAATAACCATATTTCTCATTATTTGGTTGCTATAATTGGATGGTGCAAAAGTAGTACAGCAAAGCCGTTTCTAATCCATTTTGACCTTTGACCTTTTACGTCACTCGGCCTTGAAGACTGGCTGGGGCCCGGCTTCCCTCCCACTTATGACAGTCACTCGACCTTGGTTACACAATTTG